>OY282469.1:1200000-1860538 GCA_958295575.1 Leucania comma | reverse complement strand
TTCCGCGACTTTGTTTTTTGTAATTTATTTTTTTGGCCTAGCAATCCTATCCCTACCGTATCCGCTTCCCGCACGACCTCGAGAGAAAGGATTTGACATTGACGTTTTTGTGCATTGTGAATGTGACCGCACCGCTAACACGCCCGCTCGAAATTACAAGAAAATTGACTATTTTCGTGATCCAATCATTCAGAGAC
The DNA here is from genome assembly GCA_958295575.1 of Leucania comma. NCBI lineage: Eukaryota > Metazoa > Arthropoda > Insecta > Lepidoptera > Noctuidae > Leucania > Leucania comma. The sequence continues at coordinate 1,860,341 of OY282469.1, read as the reverse complement.
TCAACAATAGTACAGTGTAGTGCAATACAGAAACTGGCAGTGCTTGAAAGTACGAAGTTCGGGATTCGCCGGCCGGCGCCATGTGGAACTTTCGAGGTTAAAGGTCAGTCCTTCTAATACATTTATCCCATTAATAAACGCTAGACGCAGTACCTGCATATTGTTAACAAACCTTAGATCGCTTTTTAAATCTACAGTCCACAAAGCAAATTCGCGCAACCATTACTTTTTGGTCCATACGAGCAGGATCGTGAATCATTTTCTTGTAATTTCGCAATATAGTATTTGTTCCATAGGGAATAAACGCAACGCGCCTGTTTACCTAGATATAATAGTAGAAAACCCGCATCTAGGCATTTAGGCAACTATACGTTATTTCGCTCGTATAGTTAAAGAGTCATTGATAATTACGGTACCTACGCCGTCAACCGCACCGCATAATTATAGTTAGCTACGTAAATATCAGCGTAGATATAAATCGATCGCATTCTTTTTCTTGACAAAATTCATTCGACCATCCTACAAATTTCATGTAGGTAGACGCATTTCAAAAATACCCGTTCATTGTTGAGTGAATATTTGTAGGAAACGGATAAACCATAGATTATATAGACAGGTTATTCCGTTCGTTCGCCGTTCGCTTTGTTGTTTACAATATTACCATATTGTTATCTGATAATTATCGCTTACTTAATAATTCGTTAAGTGTTTGTTTGAGTGTATAGTGTGAATATATCAAAACAAGATGTCTCTTAAGGGAACCAAGGTTAGTACTGATTTAAAGGTTCAGTTAAAGCTTTTATACGCCGAAAGGGACTCACAGTTTTCACGTGTTCAATCAATTTGTGATAAATCTTTGCAAATCTCGGATCTGATGATTAGAGATGCTTTCTTGTGTTCGTTGGAAACTTTAGATAGTTTGCGCGCGGATTTTAAATCTACAATTAAGAATATAAACATTTTAGAGTTGGAGTTAAATCCTGATTACTGTGTGAGTTATCAGGCATTGTCGTCCTTTGATGACTTGTATTGTCGTATCAAACGTATTGCTAGGAGTTTAGAGACTCCCCCCCCCGCGAGTGGTTTATCCAACCCTCCTCGCGAACGCCCACGATTGCCGCCAATTCAAATACCTGAATTTGATGGTGACATTCGAAATTGGAATTTATTTATAGATAGTTTCGAAAATATAATACATAGGAACACATCGCTGACAGATCACGAGAGATTGCATTATCTCGTAGAAAAATTGACCGGTAAGGCAAAGGCTGTCTGTGCTGGAATTACGTTTAGCGCTGAAAATTACAATTTAGTTTTGAACACTTTAAAAACAAAATACGAAGATAAGCGATTAGTAGCCACCGCATATTTAGATCAATTATTCGATTTGAAAAGTTTTTCCGTTTGTAACGATCATAATTTAGAGAAGTTTTTAAATATTTTCGCATCATCTGTTCGTGCAGTAAAGAACCTAAAGGTCAATGACCTCTGTGACTTTTTGTTTTTGTATATCGGTTTAAAGAAATTAGATCCTGAAACTGTTCGTCTGTTTGAAACGACTCAGCGCGGTAAAGAAATACCTAAGTTCGAAGATTTAGAATCTTTTATTCGCGACCATATTAAGGTGTTGCAGCGCACGTCGGCACGTCATGAAGCCACGAATAGGACAGGTTCCGATCGCCGTATAGACGCGTCATCGAAGTCAGTCAAGACTGCACATACGCTAGTTAATACCGCCTCAACACCTGACTGTTCTCTGTGTAAGGGTAGCCATACACAGCTGTACAAGTGTTCGGAATTTCAGAGATTATCGCCTAGTGATCGTTACAAGTTTGTCCGCACTAATAATTTGTGTTTTAATTGTCTAAGTGACAAACATCTGGTTACGTCATGTAACAGTGGTGGTAGCTGTCGTAAATGTCTAGCTAGACATCATACCTTCTTACATTTTGAGAGTAGTAAGCTGCCATCGCAGCAGCAGCCTGCGCAGACGCGCGACGCTTGTGACGCGCGGCCTGCTGCAAGTGCAAACGACGTAACATTGTGTTCGCTTTCCGCCGCTGGTACTCAAGTCACTACCGTTTTACTTGCGACCGCGCAAGTTGTCATTGTAGATGCCTTTGGCAAACCGCACACCGTTCGAGCGCTACTAGATGGCGCTTCCCAGAGTAATTTTATTACTCGGGATTGTTGTCAACGCCTTGGTTTTAGTTTTAATAATTGGTCATCCCGCTCAGAAGTGAAAGGTTTTGGAGGTTTAAAGGCAACCATTCACGGTTCCATTAAAATAATATTTAGTTCACGTTTTAATCGTAATATTTCGTTTGAAATGGATTCGCTAGTCGCAGATAAGATTACGGAACGGTTGCCCACGGTACCGGTTGACACGTCCATGCTGACGGAGTTTAAGAACTTGCAGTTAGCCGACGGAAATTACGCTTTCCCTGGAGATATCGATCTATTGATCGGTGCTTCGATTCTCCCGCATCTCCAGTTATCACGTAAAATTCAAGGTCTTCCGATGTACCCCGCTCCGCACGCACTGGAAACAGTTCTCGGGTTTGTTATAGTTGGCTCCGCACCCGCTTATTTAAATAGTTACTCGACTGTGTCGCACTGTTGCACCGTCGAGCCGCCGCTTGAGTCTACCATCCGCAAGTTCTGGGAGATTGAAGAGGTCAATGTCCCACCTATTCTCAGCCCTGAGGATCAGGTCACTGAGGAGATTTATACCCGCACGACTACTCGTGATAAAGATGGTCGTTATGTTGTCGCGCTCCCTTTCAAGGGTGATATTTTTTCGCTCGGTGGCTCCCGTGCCTCCGCAGAAAAACGCTTTCTATGCGCTGGAACAGAAAACCCAGCTGATTGTCTCTCACGTGGTTTGCTTCCCGCGCAAATTTTAAATCATCCGCTTTGGTTTTGTGGCCCTCCCTGGCTGCATACCACTCCTAACGAGTGGCCAAATGCTCCGTTTAACCCCGCTACTGTTTCAGAACCACCCGAGGAGAAGAAACATACGCTTGTAGTATCAGTTCCGCGTGAAGAGTCAGTTGTTTTGTTGTTGTCTAATCGAGTCTCGTCTTGGTCGAGACTATTACGCTGTGTAGTTTACGTCCTAAGATTTTTGAGATTATTACCATCGCGTGGTTCTATAATCGCAGCTGATTTGGATAGAGCTGAATCAGTTGTACTTCGAGAGTTGCAGAAATTTTATTTTTCAAAAGAATTTCGTAGTTTAGAATCACATAAACCTTGTAGTCCCGCACTTCAACATTTGAAACCATTTTTGCAAGACGGACTCATTCGTGTCGGTGGCCGTCTGCGAAATGCTAAGTTAGAGTTTGAACAAATGCATCCAGTAGTTCTACCACGCAGGGATCACGTTTTGGATTTGTTGGTGGACTATCACCATAAGGTGAATTGTCACGCTGGTCCCGATTTATTAATGTCCATTCTTCGACAGAAGTACTGGATACTTTCCGCTCGCAATTTGATACGCGCTAGAGTGCACAGATGTGTGCCCTGCTTTAAGCTCCGCCCGCGTTTCAACGCGCCGGAAATGGCCGACCATCGTTCTTGTCGTGTTGTACAGACGGTGAAACCTTTCATACATACTGGGACGGACTATGCTGGACCGTTTAAAGTCACTATTGCCCGTGGTCGTGGTATACGTTCCACAAAGGCATACATTTGCCTATTCGTTTGTATGACAACTCGTGCGGTTCACATAGAGTTAACCAGTGATTTGAGTACGCAGGGTTTTATGTCTGCATTTAAACGATTTTTATCTCGCCGTGGTCCCGTTAAGCGCTTATACTCTGACAACGGCACAAATTATGTTGGAGCGCGACGCAATATTTCGGAATTACATACATTCTTACGCTCCAAGTACTACCAAAGTGAATTCGCCCATGTCTTAGCTGAGAATCGCATTGATTGGTGTTTTAATACGCCAGCAGCTAGTCATTTTGGTGGCAATTGGGAGGCGAATATTAAAAGCCTTAAGTCGCACCTGTTTCGGGTCATAGGCGAACAGATTCTCTCGTACGAGGAGTTGAGCACTGTACTCGCTCAGGTAGAGGCGTTGATGAATACGCGTCCGTTGTGTCGGACTTTGTCTAGTGATCCATCGGAGCCACTAGCGTTGACGCCGGCTCACTTCTTGACGACGACTCCTCTTAAATATTTGCCCGCTTTAGATGTCGAGACTGACAAACTGCAGCTCCACCCGCGTCACGCTCTGCTAGATAGCTTAGTTCAGTCCTTTTGGAAGCGATGGAGGACAGATTATCTGCATACGCTGCAGTCGCGTCAAAAGTGGAACACTCCTTCAGATCCAGTCACAGTCGGTACTGTGGTGATACTGAAGACTGAGAGTGCGCCTCCTCTGCACTGGCCTCTTGGTGTAGTGGAAGAAGTTTTTCCGGGTTCGAACGGAATAACGCGAGTCGTAAAAGTTAAAACCGCAACTGGATCGTACCTGCGTCCGGTTATTCGCCTCTGCCCTCTGCCTAATCAGTAGTAGTGGCATAGTTAGTTATAAGTTGTTTCGCTACCTAGTATTGATAGTTTAGATTAGTAATAGGGTTTAGTTTCGCTTTTGTTTTTTTTCTTTTCTTTGAAGGTAACCCTTCAAACCCGGGGGGAATGGTTGCGCCAATTTGCTATGTTCCGCGACTTTGTTTTTTGTAATTTATTTTTTTGGCCTAGCAATCCTATCCCTACCGTATCCGCTTCCCGCACGACCTCGAGAGAAAGGATTTGACATTGACGTTTTTGTGCATTGTGAATGTGACCGCACCGCTAACACGCCCGCTCGAAATTACAAGAAAATTGACTATTTTCGTGATCCAATCATTCAGAGACTCAACAATAGTACAGTGTAGTGCAATACAGAAACTGGCAGTGCTTGAAAGTACGAAGTTCGGGATTCGCCGGCCGGCGCCATGTGGAACTTTCGAGGTTAAAGGTCAGTCCTTCTAATACATTTATCCCATTAATAAACGCTAGACGCAGTACCTGCATATTGTTAACAAACCTTAGATCGCTTTTTAAATCTACAGTCCACAAAGCAAATTCGCGCAACCAGCGTATCTGACCATGATTTACGATTTTAAACGTATTTATATACGAAATTACTTTACGACAATATTTGAAAATTACAAAAAAAAATAAAGCTTATTATTAAAAAGCGCAACGTAAAAACAAAAATCTTGAATAGTTATTGTTTTAATTTTTTATAAAAATAAAACCACTGATTTGGGGCCACGAAGTCGACATAGTCTCAAGCGAGGTTCATACAAAAAAAAAACCGGCCCTTAACATATGTATTTGCTGAGACGAATGGATATAGAAAATTGGCACAGCAGAGAAAGCCGGGGCTTTATATATAAAGATTTCGTTCCTTTAAAACCGTTTGATTGATTTTTATGTTTGTGTGCATTTAGTAGGTCTAAGAATAGGTCGTAGGCTATTTTTATTTTTTTACATCAACCCTAAGTTTTTTTGTTTGATTTTATACCATATGTCTTGTTATACATTCATACGTCGTAACCCAAATTTTAAATAAATTCTCTACTCCAAACTGCTTTTGATTATTTATTTTTTATTTAATAAATAATTCGATTGTTTATCTACAACTTACTTTTTTTTTGTTTTCTAAAGTCCCACCCGGGTTATCCAATTTGGCTTTCGACATATTAGGCATCGATCATCAGCACCTTCTTCTACGAATTCGGCTCTTTCTCAATCCTGTTCAGCGGTCACTGCTATCATTGCTCACACTATTGCTTAAATTTTTTTTTTTTTTTGGTAGGTAAAATCATCCAATGACAAATCCCGCCCTTGGGTGGGGCGGGAAATAGTGTCAGATTTTTACTGACTAAAAACCTACCTTTCCGTTCCTTGCCTTTATCCCGGGGCCCGTGGTGACAGTCTCACATAACCTTTGGCCCCAGTAGGCTTCGGCCCTGCTGGACCCCTACAGTTTGCTGACAACTCCTTGAGGCGCGCGGGAACGGTGCGCGCCGTAGACGACCTGAGCTCGGACCGGTCTGTTACCGGACGGACGGACAGCGAGCTACCCATTGCTTACCGTCCGCGAGCCCGCGCCTACGGTGGCCGGAAATCGGGATCGGAAACCCGGCGGCGGCGGCGGCGTGTGCGCCTTTGCCTAATGCGGTCGGCCTCCTCCTTTGCTAGCATTACTGCTTCGCAAAAGGAGGCGACCGCCTGCCACTCCTCCTCGCTCCGGAGCATGGCCTGAACCAAGCCCCGGCGCGAGAGATCGCCGCCGATCGCCCCCACGAGGACACGGCGATGCTCTTCCCAAGCAGGGCACACCTCGACTGTGTGCTCCACCGTGTCCACCGGGCGGTCCGCACAGTGGCGACACCCGGGCGTCGTCTCCGCACGGATCTTGTTCAGGTACGGACCGAACTTGCAGTGTTCGGTCAGCACCTGCGCCAAACGGAAGGTGACGACGCCGTGGGGCATTTCCAGCCACGCCTCAAAGAGGGGCCTTACCGCCTCGATCGTGGTGTGCCCAGCACGGGGTTGCGACAGTCGCTCTCGCCATTTCACCATGAGATCCCGCCGGAGCTCTGTTCGCCATGCCGCGACTTGTCGCGGCAGCGGAGTTTCGCCCCGACGTCGCATCTCCACGCGTAAATCATGCATGTGTGCAAGGACTGTTGCCTCCAAATCCCACGGTGGTAGGCCAGCAAGGAGGCTCGCCGCTTCACAGGACACCGTACGATATCTGCGAATCATACGGATGGCCATGACCCTCTGGCAGGCGGTTAGCCGGGCCGCCACTCGCTTTCGTAGCGATGGCGCCCACACCGGCGCACCGTAAAGGGCCATGGACCGAACGATGCCTGCGTAGAGCCTCCGGCAGGAGGCGTCTGGACCCCCCAGGTTCGGCAGGAGCCGCTTGAGAGCAGCCCCAGTCGCATTCAATCTGGGAGCCAGACGTCGGAAATGCTCCTTGAAGTTCCACCGGCTGTCGAGGACGAGTCCCAGGTACTTCATCGTCGACCCGACGCCGATTCGAACTCCTCCTACCGTTAATTGGGAGCCCGGAGGTGGTGCGCTCTGAGGGCCGTGAAAACACATGGCCTCGAACTTGTGCAATGCCACCTCGAGTCCCAATTGCTGTATCCTCTCCACGACTGTCGCAACCCCGCGCGTCGCTAGTTCGACCGCCGCCTGGTACGACCGTCCCCGCGCCAGGACCAGCGTGTCGTCCGCGTAGCAGACCACGCTGACCCCGTCGGGGAGCTCGGCGCGCAGCACGTAGTCGTACCCGATGTTCCACAAGGGCGGCCCTAGTACCGATCCCTGCGGAACACCGCACGACATCTCTCGCCGTTTCAACTCCCCCTGATGACCGGGGTAGATGATGAACCTGTCCGACAGGTAGGCCTCGATCACCCGACAGAGGTAGTCGGGCACCCGATGGTACCGGAGTGCCCTACCAATGCAACTCCAGGGCAGGGAGTTGAAGGCGTTGGCGATGTCCAGAGACACCGCCAAGACACATCTGCCCCGGGACACCGCATCCCCCGTCGTGAGGGCTCACACGCGCATGATGGCGTCCACAGTGGAGCGCCTCCTGCGAAATCCGAACTGGCCGTCCGCAAGATCCGGCCCCTTCCGTGCCAGATGCACGACGAGGCGGTCTGCAATTACTCTTTCAAAGAGCTTGCCCACCTCGTCGAGCAGCACAATGGGCCGATACGCGGACGGAGATTCCGCGGGGCGCCCCGGCTTCGCGATAAGGACCAGTTTCAGAGATCTCACCCAATCCTGGCTACAAGGAGTTGTCACTAAAAAGCCCATACTTGAAACTCTTTCAGCGGGTGCTGTGCAAAGTGTAACAACACCAGCCCCCCAGCCAAGTTACGACCGTTTCGTTAATCGTGAACACTTGAAGTTGACCACGCCTTCAATGCCTTTGTTCTGACCATGTGACTGACCGTTGAGATGACGTCAGAAAAAAAGAATTGGAGGCGTGGCCAACTACAAGCGTTTACGCTTAACGAAACGATCGTAACTTGGCTAGGGGGCTGGTGTTGTTGCGGGGGGGCTGGTGTTGCTACAGGGGGGCTGGTGTTGCTATGGGGGTTGGTGTTGCTACTGGGGGGCTGGTTTTGCTACGGGGCGGCTGGACACTTTGTAAGGTTGTCCTACATGGGACTCCAACTTGTAAGGTTGGGTTTTTGACCTTACCACCGACTTACCCAGCGGTAGTTTGCATGAGACTAAAGGGTGTGTTTTGCATGAGGTGTTGACTGGAATAAAAGATATTACTTGTCTCCACAATATATATTTTATAATTAAAAAACTACACTAGTTACGGCCCGTGACAGGAACATATATGGTAAGGTTATAATAAAGTAACTTACATGAAGTGGTAATACATTAACCTCAATTATGACCATACAGTGTAGTCCTCACAGCCAGTACCGTCATCCAATGCAGTTCATCCAAGGTCCAAAGCCATACGCTGTATTCGGAAACTGTCGCTTAGCTGTCCATGTGAGATTGCTCGTCAACGACTTATGTGCAAAGATGTAGCTTCATATTTAATACATCTTTTATTGGTATTATATTGGGAGACTATTTTTCTTCTTAATACATATCCATGGGATATGGTAGACTAAAATAAAATGAAATCTTGAACCCTGTCAAAGAGAATTTACATGTTGAGAATACTGATGCCCATGTATAACGCTAAGATAATATTCATCAATTTCGTCTAAAAATGCTTACCACAATCGGGGGAATATCATCTTAAGCTTAACGCTGTTTCCACGTCTAGTTCTCGACATCTTACGTGATTTAAATTAATAAAACTCTTATATTAAGTATGCTTCTGATCAGCCACGAAATGAAAAAAGAATGAACTACACCCATCTTGTCAAACCTGTCATTTTAATAGTTATGGTTAAATCGATATTTCCTATTCGATTGTTACTATTTAGTTATATTAAATTTAGTAAATAGTAATTAATAAGGTTATAATTAATTTATTTAAATATTATAACTCAATAATCGAAATAAAAGAAAAACTAAACATATCGATTAAATCGTGGCGCCATCTGACGGGCCTCAGTCAGAACTGTTTATGACATTGCAATCTGTGACATTATGCGCAACTAGAGGTCGCTACCTACCTCAAACCGTGACTAAGTTTTTTAAGTGTTACAACTTTTATCTCCAACGCAATACAAAAGGTTAGAGATTATCAAAAAGTTCGTCACATTGCGACGCATAGAGAAGAGATAACAGCTGAAAGAGGATTGATTCATGACGACTTATTTTCAGCCGCACATTAGAATAACAAGAACTAAATAAACTCTCTAGACAACCTTCATATAGAGAATGTGGTCTTTAATCCGAGACCACTCCACGTAAGGGTGCTTAACTAAGTCAAAACCTTCTCAATATTCTGCTCAGCCCTTCATCTCACGTGTACACCAGGCCTAACAATAATAAATTCAACGTCATTACGGCAAACGAGGTTAATATAAAGGTAGCTACTCATTGTCGGGAATGGTGGCATTTACACGCGGGACGCGGGACGAACGGGTGGCGCATGAAGTAACAATGTTTAACTTATGTGTGTGAGAAATGGCCTTATTTTGCCTCGTCATTCTTGGCGGTAGGTGTAAATTGTTTCATATTATGACGTAGTGTGGGAAAGTGAATATCTTGTTTCTATTTTTTTTTTTTTTGATAGTTTTGTTAGTGAGGTGAGTTTTGTGTCTTAATTCTATTTCGTGATGAACTCACATTTGGATTTGGCCTGGTCTTTCCGTCTTAAAATCTATATATATATAAACGAAATACCACTCACTGATTAATCACGAAATCTCAGAAACTATAAAACCTACAAACTTAAAATTCGGCAAGTAGGTTTTTTGTAGAGTGTAGACATCCACTACGAATGTATTTTACGATAGTTCACCCCTAAAGAAGTAAAACGGGGGTTGGAAGTTTGTATGTAGAAACCGACTTTCACGCGCAAAGCTGCTAGCAGAAAATAGTTTCTTATAAGCACAGGATGCAGAAAAGCGAATCGATGCAGTTATTTGTAGTAATTTTTTCGTTAAAATTATGGTACTTTAACCGGTTTACACAAAGCAATCGTTGAGCAAAAAAACATTTGTGGTTTTGATACGTAATCAGATTATTTACTCAGTTTTTCGTAACCAAAAACATTATTTTATTTATTTTGTACTCGATTATTTACTGCAGTCCACTAATTGTGCTAGGAACACCGAAATGTATTAGATTTTTTTTTATTTGTAGTAAGGTTATCGATGTAGCGTAACGGCGGACGGAAGGCATCTTTTGATCGGCTGGCAATCGTTGAGATCATACGCACAATTTTTCTCTTAAATTACTGTAGCAACAAAAAAAAAATGTATATTTGGGCCAGTCAAAACACTCTTTTAAATGATTAAGAGGCCCCTCCCCACTCGTCTATCCTCAACATAACATTGTTTAAAAAACTTGTGCTTCATCTAATACAATCCAGCTCAATTTTTGATCAAGAGGTAACGCAAAAAAAGAGAAATAACACCTGAAAACTTTGTTGGCATTCCATCATTTACTTCATAATTTTTCACAACTTGTTCTAGGATTTTTTTTTCCAAACCTTAAAAGTTTTTGGATAACATTTTCGTCATTCAGAATTTCGATAAAATGTGCTAGAATTCTATAGATTTCTTTTTATATATTAGTGATTTATGAGCACATTATGAAGGGCCAAAATTGTTGCAAAATAACAGATTTTCAGAGACCTTTACTGGATTAATTTCAATAGAAGCCAAGATAATGTCTATAAAATATCGAAAGATGTGTAATTACATAATAATATGTCATAATTACGTAACAGCGATTATATGGAAATGTATCTCGGGTTAACCGCTCTTAAAATTTTTCCAAAAGCACCACCGGGTGTCCTTGGAGTTTCTTGTATATTCTTCTCCATAGAGATCTACACTTTGGAATATGCAATTAACACTATTTTTCTATCTAACTGTTTTTTGACTATTCAAAACTGATTAATTGAATTATAAAATATATTATTTTATACTGAAATGAGTGCTTTTATTATAGTTGCGATCATTAATAATAATTGGTCCAGTAAACCCGAATGCGTTCTATATGGTACGTCAAATTGAATTCGAGTTCGAAAAAGTAATTGCGACGAACATACCGAGTTCGCACGACGATCACTTCGTACCAGCACACTTATATACGGTGCCAAATAAATTGAGAACGAAGTACATCGACCTTTTCCTAATATCTCTGAGTAGCTACCCAAAAAACAAACAATGAAATGTTTTTCATTATTAGAAAATGTAAAGAATCGCGATAGATTTCAATTCAAGACAACTTTATTATGTTTTTATTTCCCTGTTTTTGAAATTAAGAATATCACTAGAGGAATATCAATGACCGCTATTCTTACTTTTTTTAAGTAATGTTTTTTTCTTGGATACTAAGATACCTTTAAGCCATGTATTCGTATGAATAGTTTATTGGTTTACCATCAGAATATATGTATACATTCTGATGGTTTTATAGTATTTGTCAACCAATTTATCAAATCAACCGTCTCGGAATATATATAAGCAACTCGGAAGACTTATCTGTATAAGTCAACACTACAATAAAATTCTTAGCTCCATTTTATTGACAACACGCCTGTTTCAATGATTCGTAGAGTTAGTTACGAAGATACTTGAGATACAAAAATACACTATTATAATAATAATTTTACATCACGTGCACTAGAAATATATATATATTCCACAACTATCACACAACATCGTCTAGTCCCAAGCTAAGCAGAGCTTGTGTTATGGGTACTAGACAACTGATAAACATACTTATATATTGCTAAATACATACATATTATAGATAAATTACACCCAAACACAGAACAAATGATCGTGCTCATCACACAAACATTTGTCCTGGGTAGTAATCGAACCCACGACCTCCGGCATAGCAGTTAGGTCCACTAACCACTAGACCAACAGGCCAGTCAATAAAATCAATTTGCGCTTTCCATCAGGTGAGATCTATCTATTTCTATAATTTTTATTGTTAATTGACCACTCAAGCGCCTACGAACAGTAATAAAACCTATAAATACAAAATCTTTACAAGCTGAATACAACACTTGACAACTCATTTCTTTCAATCCCGCCCGAACAACACAATATAAATTCCTCTCCCCTTAAATTACAGCACCTTGCCTTCCCATTCCTTAGCCGAATTAAGCGATCGTATTGCAAGTCGTAACGTGGTAATACCGTCTGTAGCAGCCAGTAATACCAGTCTAAACCATGACTCGAGGAGGAAGGAACCGCAAAAGTAACAAAAACCGGCCAAGTACGAATCAGACTTGCGCACGTAGGGTTACGTACCGCTATTAACACACATTTAGACCTCTTTTTTTTTATTTCAAGCTAAAAACCACAAATCACGTTTTTTAAATAGGAGCCACGCGTCGTTTCTCAAGCCCCAAGCGAACGCCGGCGCTCGCACACCTCTTTTCTTTCTTTGTCGTTCTATTGTGTCTCTAATTACGGTATTCAAATGATTAAATATTTATTTTGTTCTGTTTTCAGTATTTGCTTTTATGGCAGCAACAGAAATACATTATTTGTGAAAATTTCCAATATGTAGCTATCACGTTTTATGAGATAAAGCCTGGTAACAGGACAGATGGACAGAAGACGGACGGTCTTAGCAATAAGGTCCCGATTTTACCATTTGGGCATTTTTTTTTAGGTGGGAAAATCATCTAATGACATCTCCCGCCCTCGGGCGGAGCGGGAAGGTGTGTCAGACTTTTACTGACTAAAAATCCACTCCTGTTCCTTCGTTGTCTTTTATACCAAGGCCGACTCTTCCTTTCAGAAGCAGACCTTTGGCCCCAGTAGACTTCGAACCTGCTGGGCCCCTACGGACCTTTTGGGTACGGAACCCTAAAAAAGAAATCCAAAGCATTCTCGTAAATGTTCGCTATTATGGTAAGGTTGGCAAGAAAAATGTCGCCGTTATTTTCTCTTGTGTTGTATGTTCGTGTCTTTTTCCTCGTGTGGTGATTAAATCTTTGTGGCATTAAGTGGTATGTTTATGGGTTTTGTGGTAAAGGGTGGTGTAGACTGGCGTTTGACGAAAATTTATGAAACAACTTGTGCGTCAAATTTTCCTTTTATGAATTAAAGTCTTTAATGTTATTCTCATGTATTTTTACATAGCTTAAATACTGTAAAGTTTCATCAAAATGCGTTTAGTAGTTTTAGCTAGCAGAAGTAACAACAGACTACACACACTTTTATAATATTAGTGTAATTGAGTTACAGGACAAATCTACGAACTGTAGAGCACAATACTGCATAATTTTATAAATATTTCTGATGAAATTAAATGAAATCATCGCATAATACTGAATGAATTTTCCGCAGACCACCAGCCGAAACTGGAAAACGAAACAATCACTGCCAAAATTTATTACGAACTAAAAGTTAGCGTTATTCCAATCAGCACTTTTGTTAAGAATTGTACTTTTAACAGCCCTTGAAAGGGTTTTTAGAATTGTAAAATACGTTTCTTAAAATTATCCGTCTATTATTATTAACCAAAAGTTTTTTATTGAAGTGACAAAAAGACATGATGAAACGTGATCCAAACGAAAAGATACAAAAGCATATACCTAGCTATATCTGTCTTGTTTCAAACAAGATTATGACGTATAAAAGAGAAGAAAAGTTTTTTTTTACAATTAATTAAAACTACTTAAAAAAAAACAACAAAAAATTGCAAAACATCAAATTTAGAAGTCGTTGTGTGGTATTTTTTTTTACATTTTATAACACTAGCTTCCGAAATTGAAAGTTATTTTTATGCTGATGTTTTTTTTGAAGTTTAATTTCCAAATCTAAGAATTAAAAAAAATTGTCTTACTTTTATGAAAAAAGAGAAGAAAGTCATTGAAAACTAAGCCAAGAATAACACTAAGTTGCTTTAAATATAATTTAGCAAAGATTTTATTTCTTTCAACACTCGTCATATTTTAAAATGGAGTAAGTTGCATAAATACTATACAAGTTAGCAGTGTTTAAAAGTCCAAGTTTCACTCAATAGTATTGAAGTTACGAAGAATTTTGACATTAAGTAGCCATTGTTGAGAGTTAAAACATTTCAGAACTTTGACGTTTCATTTAATTTTATGAAACGCTTTTAATGTACATATTTTTATGTGTATTATTTTGAGACGAAAATGAAAGAGACTTCACAAAGAATCCTATAGGATTCTTTGTGGGATAAATGTACTTTTGAACAATTAAATTATAGATAAATTACACCCAGACACAGAACAAATGATCGTACTTATCACAAAAACATTTGTCCAGAGTCCATAAATGGTTTTATTTTTAATCTATACATACAGGTTAGGAAATTCTAACCTGTTTGTTTTCTATCGGTGGCATTTCGGGGAGTGTCCGTTGGAATTGCAGAATAATTTCATTCCGTTATGCCCGTTCCATCGGGACCACCAAACATACGGCAATGCGCCACCGCTACACACAAAAAATATCACACCCCACCCATACGCACCGTAGGCGCGGGCTTCCAGATGGCGAGCAATGGGTAGCTCGCTATCCGACCGTTTGGTAACTGTCCAGACCGAGCCCAAGTCGTCGCGTACTGTTCCTACGCGCCTCAAGGAGTTGTCAGCAAACCGTAGTGGCTCAACCGGGTTGAAGCCTACTGGGGACATGGCTAATGTGAAAATGAACACCAGGGCCCTAGAACTAAGACAAAGAAGGAATGGGGTGGGTTTTTTAGCTAGTAAAAGTCTGATACTGTCTCCCGCTCCGTCCAAGGGTGGGAGTTGTCATTAGATGATTTTTACCCACGTAAAATAAAAAAAACTCTACCCATACGCATAAAATGTTTTAGGAACCCATTCATAGTGCCAACAGCTAAAGAGTGGAATCCTCTGCCACTGTCAGGATTTTTTGTTTCCTGATAGCCACAATCTAGAGGTGTATAAGACAAGAGTGATAACATACGTCTAGACAAGCGCGCGTGCTCCATTGTCGACCACATCATCGATTACTGTCAGCGTCATTATAATCAAAAATACTTGTTATTCTTTTTTTTTTAATTATTTTGAGTTTCATTCAGACTGACTCTTTTAATAAACCGTTTCATAAAAACAGAATCACCCCGATAAAAAAAAAATACCAACCCATTTGATTGGCCTGCTGGTCTAGTGGTTAGTGGACCTGACTGCTATGCCAGAGGTCGTGTGTACGAACACCCAGGATAAATTTTTGTGTGATGAGCACGATCATTTGTTCTGTGTCTGGGTGTAATTTATCTATAATATGTATGTATTTAGAAATATACAAGTATGTTTATCAGTTGTGAGTACTAACTCATAGCACAAGCTCTGCTTAGTTTGGGACTAGACGGCGTTGTGTGATAGTTGTGTAATATTATATATTATTTCATTATTGATCAATAGCAAGCCTATTAATAATAATGAATACAAAAAAAAAAAAAAATTTACTTGTATGAATAAAACATAGAGTTCTACTTTTTTAGTCAAATTCCTAAAAAAACGGCAAGTGCAAGTCGGACTCGCACACGAAGGGTTCTATTCCATTGACTAGGTAAACAACAGAACAATAACAAAAAAGGCAGAAAATGGCGTTTTTGTATGGGAGAACTAATTTTATTATTTGTTATTAAAGTAAAAATAATAACTGAGTATTTTATGAATATTTCAAGTGCCTACCTGTTACCATTATTGATATCGAGCAAAAAAAAAAGGGCAAAAAAAAATCGCGTTTGTTGTATGGAATTCCCCTTATATTATTATTTTATTTTGTTTTTAGTATTTGTTGTTATAGCGGCAACAAAAATACACAAATTGTGAAAATTGCAACTGTTTAGCTATTGCGGTTCTAGAGATACAGCCTGGTGACAGACAGCAAAGTCTTAGCAATAGGGTCCGTTTTTACCCTTTGACTACGGAACCCTAAAAAGATCTTCATTCTTAATTTGAAAAGTGTCTAAAGAATTGAAAACCTTACCATCGCAGATTTCAACCACCATCTTCTAAAAGCACACGTTCTAAAGCTTCAAAAGAGGCAATACTTTAACCGTGGACAGTTGAAAGCGAAGTGCTTCAGTAATTCAGAGGACCACCAACTGTCTGAAGGCAACACCTGCAATATTCAGTGGGTCGTGGGTGCAGTGATAAATATTCAATGCGGGACGTTTTGTGTGTCCAGCTGATGCATTTAGTCACTTCGTCTTGGAGTGCATGAGGTTTTGGCTTTTTTACAATCTGTTTTTTCTGTAGTTTTAAGTAGACTTTAGATTTATTCCTTTTGAGGATGTTTTATTTTCTTTTTGGGGTTTTTTTTAAAAAAAAAAATTATGGTAGGTAAAATCATCCAATGACAAATCCCGCCCTTGGGCGGAGCGGTAAGTAGTGTCAGACTCTTACTGACTAAAAACCTACCCCGTTCCTTCGTAGCCTATCGTGCGGGGCCAGGTATTCCTTTCGGAAGTTAACCCATGACCCCAGTAGGCTTCGACCCTGCCTGCCTGCAGCTAACAGCAGGATTGGGATCCCGGCGGCGGCTGGGGCGAGTGCCCCGTTGCTTCTGCCTGATGCGGTCGGCCTCCTCCTTTGCTAGCATTACTGCTTCGCAGAAGGAGGCGACCGCCTGCCATCCCTCCTCACTACGGATCATGGCCTGAACCAAGACCCGGCGAGAGAGATCGCTGCCGTCGATCGCCCCCACGAGGACACAGCGATGCTCCGCCCAGGCGGGGCACACCTCTACAGTGTGCTCCACCGTGTCCTCCGGGTGTTCCGCACAGTGGCGACACCCGGGCTTCTTTTTGGGGTCGTATATTTGTCAATGAACCGCTCCCGGTCTGGGCACAGCGTGCTATTTTCAGTCTTTTACTAACTAGAACGGACATGTGTTTTTTTTTATCCAATGCTCTTTGCATTCCAGGGCCGTGGTGAGCCTGTCAAACAATACCTCAGCCTTTAACATTCTCTTTATCATCATCATCATCTTCATTTCAGCCGAATGACATCATCTTGACCGATTTTTAAGATAAGCTTTGATGATTGTCAAAAGGAGTCTAACTTAAAAATAACACTAATTACAATAACGATATTAATGCTCGGACGGCGAGCCACCCATTGCTCTCCGTCCTCAAGCCCAAGCCTACGGTGTCCGGAAATTGGGTTCGGAATCCCTGCGGTAGCTGGGCCGTGAGGGACGCTGCCTCACGCGTGCGGCTTCCTCCTATGCTAGCATTACTGCTTCGCATAAGGAGTTGACCGTCTGCCACTCTTCCTGGCTTCGGATCATGGCCTGTCCCCGATTGCCTCCATGAGGACAAGGCCGTGTTCTGCCTACGTGGGGCACACCTCTACTGCATGTTCTACCGTATGTCCCGGGTGTGCCACGCAGTGGTGACACCTGGATCGATATTATAGATTGACGCCACAAATTATTGTTTAAATATCGTATCATACGCAGAGATAGACCGTGTCTTTTTTTGGCCTCGTACAGATTTTTGATCAATACCATTCTTTATCCATCTAGATTCCATTTAAATATTTTATTTATATCTTCCTTTCAATTACTTTTGTACGAGTGGGATAGTTATTTGCTAAAATACGTACTTTTACATCGGAGCGCTAGTCGAGTAACGTCACTTCAACACGTCAAGACTCGGGATCATTGAAGGGACCTCGTGATGACTCCCGAGGTTGCCCGAACGGGCATTCGGGTGTTTTGGCGACTAGCGGTCGGCTACATTCACAAATTATCCCGATCACTACACTTTAAAAACAAATGATGCAAAAGACTAAAGAAAAAGACCTATTTTCCCTTTTTTCACTCATTAATATATTACGTATTACCGATACGTAATACATTGACATATAAACTAAGAAATAAAGGCGCAACAAAATTTACAAGATAACTAGGTAAGGTCAAAGTTGAGTGGTCTGTTTATTGTTAGTTTAACATTGTGTAACTCCCTAACGAAATAGATCTTGGCAACAGCCACAAATATATAGCTGATATCTATCTCAGTGTACTCAGGCGCCTACAGGATCCAATAACCTTAAGATTACCCCAATGACTTGCGCTTAAAAATGAGAATCAATCATGGTTATAACTTGGAGTAACAACTCCTGGAAGGAACATGTCTTAGTACGCACTGATACAAATGAATAACAAAGTGTATATAATAAGTGTGTAAAGTGTATGATATATACTTATATTAGAAAGTATTTAGAGTTATTAAATAATTATTATTTCTTATATTTAATTTTATTTATTTAAACCTTCTTGCACAAGTAAAAAACTGTACAAAGGCGGACTTAATGCCATAGGCATTTTCTACCAGTCGACCTTAGGGTGGTGCAGAAACATAATATACTAGGTCGAATTCTTCTCTAGCTTCCTACACACTATTATAATTGTCAACATTTATTTAGATTTCTCCTTTCGCAGGTTTGCTGGAAGAAATTTCTTTGGAAATAAGCAGTACATTGTACTAATATCTATCATGTATCATCTTTTCTGTTTATTTTTGCGTGTACATAAATAGTAAAATAAATGAATAAGTAAAAGTATAAAGCAAAGTGCTATGGCATAAATCTAATTTGTAATAGAAAGAGTAGCTATGATTAACTGGTCACAAGTCAGCTGTATAACTATCTATAGGTATAATTTCTGCCAGTGGCTTCGCCCGCGTGAAAATAAGTTTGTCCATACAAACTTTGCACCCTCGTTTCATCCCCTTAGAGAGGAGAATTTTAGAAAATCCTCTCTAAATGCTGCTCATAAAAGGAAACCATGTGCAAAATTTCATGCTCTTAGACCCAGTAGTTTCGACTGTATGTTGATATGTCAGTCAGTTTCTCCTTTTATATTTACGAAGATGTAATCTACCCAATGTTGTTAAATATTTTTGCTCTTTTGAATTACTCTGTAACTGCCCAGAGTTTGAAAGTTTGTGGTGTGATACTTCCGTGCCTCGGATGGTACGGTTGGCGTAGTGATTGAGCAATTAGCTGCTGCGCTGTAATACCAGGGTTCGATTACCGCAGGGATCAAATATTTTTATGGCCTTCACGGTCTTGTGTCCTGAGAAAAGGGACTCAGTGGTAGCGTGATAATTGATAGGTTAGAATGGAAGAAAAAAGCGCTGACTCCGAATCACGTGGGACAAGGGCAGGTAGAGAACCAGATGATGATATTACCTGTGTAAGTAGTGCATGCTGGTTCACAGAAAAAGGCAGACAAACTGTGCCAAGAAAGGTAAAATCCAAGCAGCTTCTCCTTTGGGCGCTTTCAATTTATGCGTTGGTTGACAGCCTGCTGCTAGTTGCAGTGCCTGTTAGTCGCACTGCGTACGGACCACCGTATTTTTCATACAAAGCGCGCGGTGCACGAACGATCGACATCAGGACGGCAACGTAACAAGGACCGCATTTTCAATTCGATGTTGAATAGCGCATCACTGGCATAAAACGCACTACAGCCAGATAGAGAGATAGCCAAGATAGACTGCAAAAGGCCGACTACGGAACGGTAAACGTGCGGCAGCGGTCCAACATGAAACGTCTAAATTGAAAGCCCCCTGCCTTACTAACACTCCATCTAGCCTTAACAGATCTACGTGCCATAATAATATCATGTTTTTTTCCCCGACATCTTATCCTTCAATATCGTTAGGTACTAGGGTGTAAATAGGGTTATAAAGTATACCCATTACCATTTATCAGACGGTAATTATTGTCCAAGAGGGGTTGAAAGGGAGGTTATGAATTTAGCATGAGCAAACGATGTGGGTAGCAGTTGTCGGTTCGGTCACCATTACCGTGAATTTGGAAGTACCTGATCCTAAATTGGAAGCTGTAAGAATTAACTGTGGTCTGTAAAGCCGGGCCTATCGTTAGTCATGTTTTGAAATGTTGGGACGGAACTTTGCGTTATGTTTAGGGGTGTGCCAGTTTGAGATGGCTTGAATTCCGGTACGAGATAGTGTTTATGGCTTGAAGTAGAACACATTAAAATGTTAAATCTAATAACATCACTATCTTTTGTTTAACAAATGCTTTCACACGGATAAGGCTGTAGAAATACTTAAAAAACCATCTATGTCTAAATAGGTATTTTGTAAACTAAACTCATTTTTATTGTTCAGTGTATTGATTGTTATCTTTTTTGTAAAATAAAATTACCTCTCCCGATTTGGGTGGAGCAAGGTGTCGGACTTATACTGGCAATACTCTCACTACCTGTGTTCTTTCAGTTACCTTTTTCATTCAGGGTTGAGGTGCCTATTTCAAACGATCTTGTAACTCTGGCAGGCATTTGTTTTAGACGGCCCGTCAATTTTTTTTGACAGCTCTTTGAAGCACGCGTGAGAAAAACACGCATACACGCGGCAGCGACACAGATTTTGCCTTTATCGGACAGAAAACTAGCAGTTTATACCCGGCCCGGCACAATAGGCTACGAAAGAACAGGGTAGGTTTTTAGTCAGTAAGAGTCTGACACTACTTACCGCTCCGCCCATGGGCGGGATTTGTCATTGGATGATTTTACGTACCATAAAAAAGAAACAAAAAAAGTACCTAAACTTGATTTTTCACTGTAAATACTGCTTCGAATAGTGGGTGTTTACTGATTTTGAAGTTAGTTTTATACACATTAACACAGTAGTTGAAGAAGAACAGGAAAAGCATTGATTTGAACTTGATTCTTTAATGTTAAGGAAACGTAGCGTGTTCCAAAAATAACAAGGTACATTGGTACTTGACGTGGTATAAGTATCTGAGATATTGTAAATCTCTTACATATAGACGTCTACATAGAGTATATTGTGAGTTTTGTACATAGACGCCTTCATGATATATTTGAACGAGATCTCTTGTTGGGAAGTATATCAAAAAGTTTCATCTTATGTATTGTTTTTGGCAGCAGTATTCATTACTCGGCAACATTGAAACTTTTTCCGTTTTTGGCCTTTTCCTGGAATACTTCGCTTTTATTATCCATATTTCTTTATACAACATTTTTTTTAATAAAAGAATCTTTTGAACGAAGTTCTCAATGGAAAATTGTAGAAGATATAATTTTTTTGTTCTTTTATTTTCTTCTTCAATTTTTGGTTTGTATGTGTTTGTGTTTTTGAGATTAGATTGAAAAAAAACTCTTTAACTGAATTAAAAGGTATTGTTTTGATAGAAACAATTAGCTTGCAGCAGTCTTTACAACCAATTATATTTAGGTGTCTTAAAGGCTAGAGTGAATATGCCCTTAATAAACTAGTGCGCCTCACTATCAACGATTGCATCACTGCTTACCTTCAGGTGGAATCGCAGTGAAGCGCTAGACTACGAGTATATTACTAAAAAAATCGTGTCTGATTTACGATTTTAGCATTACATAACACCTAACATACCTAGAAAATCTCAAAGGAGTTGATGCTATCCATCTTTCTAAAATAATATATCAATCGTTGTTACGGTCGAGCCAGACAATAACGGTCATTGCCCTTTCCCCGACCTCACTTCATCGTTATTTCCAGGATCTTAATAATTACTAAGGAAAACTCGTGTGTTCAAATAATAAATATATTAGGTAAGTATCGATTTTCATCATTAAATGTTGGATTTTGCCGAACTGGTGATGATTCAAAAGGTTGACTCTCATATCTTTAAACAAGACTATTGACAGCCAGTGGCATCGCTCGCATGACAGTACGTATAAAACAGGACAGTATTAAATTAGTAGTAAGTAGTAAGGATTAGTACTAGTACATACACCACTATTTTTTAATTATGGCAAATACTTAAAGGGCTTATTAGAAAAGGTCTTGTTATTATTTAAGTAAAGTCTCAATGAATAATATTCATAAACAGCAAAGTTATGAGCGTTTGTTTATATCCCAAAATCTCACTCAATTTATGGAAAAATTGTCAATAAAAATGGAAAAACACTGCTCTTAGTATTTTCTAGTAGTATTTGTTATGAATGATGATTAAATTATGAATTTACCAATAGACAAATTTTGACAAATTTTCGTGGACAATTTTAGGATTTCGTTTTTTGTACTTTTGACTACACAAATATGATCAGTAACGGGTACTGAATGAGCCCCATTTTTTTGTGCACTAATTAAAAAATAAGGGTGTATTTTGAAATCAAAAATGTAAATAAACCTAGTCTATTATAGAATCAATATTATCCAATATAAACACAGATACCCGTAGCATTACTGCAAGAGATTGGTGCAACAACGATCAAGTAGTGTCTAACTGCCAAGTATCAAGTCAGTTATCCGAGAGAAGACGTCACTCAGTTCCAACACGTTAGGTATATCTGAGGAATTTGTATCTGCATCTCTGCACCGTGCAACGCGATGCAGTCTCAATGGCAATGTACGACTACCACCCGACGCACCGCGCAACCCGCCGCATCTCCATAAACAAGCACTAACATTCAGATCTTAATTAATTTGCATGATTAGAAATAAAATTGATTGACTTTTGCAAGTGGAAGACACAGGTTTACAATAATAGTAGCTTCTGCCCGCAGCTTTGCTCGCGTGAAGGTAGAAATTATACAGCCAAAGTCACTCAGTGATAAAGTATCATTGCACTGACAAAGTAATTAAAAAAATAGGGCCTAAATATTTTTATTATATTCAGTACAAGGAAACATAAAAAATAAGTATTTTTTCTTTACAAAAAATAAATAAAAATCATTTGATTAAGACAAAACAGTTCAAAAAAGTTGTTAGTAACAAGAATTCAACTTATATCTAATGTTGGTTATAAAAAATAAATCTAAAAGTAGACTAGACACACCATTTTCCTCTGCACAGTAGGATGGTTATCCGGAGGCCGAGATCTCGCAACACATGGAGTTCAGTGAACCTACTGAATAGAATAGAACAGTTATTAGTTTTTTTGCCAATCATATTTATGAGATAATATAACAATAAATATACATTAAACAGTGGTGGTTGCGCCAATTTGCTATGATCCGCGACTTTGTTTTTTGTAATTTGTTTTTTGGCCTAGCAATCCTATACCATCCGTTTCCCTTCCACCCGCACGACCTCTAAAAATGATTTGACATTTGACGTGTGTGCATCGATTGTGAATGTGACCGCACCGCTAACCGCGCCCGCTCGAAATTACAAGAAAATTGACTATTTTCGTGATCCAATCATTCAGAGACTCAACAATAGTGCAGTGTTAGTGCAATACAGGACCTGGCAGTGGTTAAATGTACGAAGTCGAGGTCCGCCGGCGGCGCCATGTGGAACCTTCGAGGTTAAAAGGTCAGTGTTCCTTTCCTAATACATTTATCCCATTAATAAACGCTAGACGCAGTACCTGCATATTGTTAACAAACCTTAGATCGCTTTTTCAAACATACAGTCCATTAAAACATCAAGCAAATTCGCGCAACCATTATTTTTGGTCCATACGAGCCGGATCGTGAATCATTTTCTTGTAATTTCGCAATATAGTATTTGTTCCATAGGGAATAAACGCAACGCGCCTGTTTACCTAGATATAATAGTAGAAAACCCGCATCTAGGCATTTAGGCAACTAAACGTTATTTCGCTCGTATAGTTAAATAGTCATTGATAATTACGGTACCTACGCCGTCAACCGCACCGCATAATTATAGTTAGCTACGTAAATATCAGCGTAGATATATCGATCGCATTCTTTTTCTTGACAAAATTCATTCGGAAGTCCTACAAATTGCATGTAGGTAGACGCATTTCAAAAATACCCGTTCATTGTTGAGTGAACATTTGTAGGAAACGGATAAACCATAGATTATATACGCATATATTTAATCGAGAAATTGGGTAATATTCACTCATTGATTCAGGTTATTCCGTTCGTTCGCCGTTCACTTTGTTGTTTACAATATTACCATATTGTTATCTGATAATTATCGCTTACTTAATAATTCGTTAAGTGTTTGTTTGAGTGTATAGTGTGAATATATCAAAACAAGATGTCTCTTAAGGGAACCAAGGTTAGTACTGATTTAAAGGTTCAGTTAAAGCTTTTATACGCTAAAAGGGACTCACAGTTTTCACGTGTTCAATCAATTTGTGATAAATCTTTGCAAACCTCGGATCTGGCGATTAGAGATGCTTTCTTGTGTTCGTTGGAAACTTTAGATAGTTTGCGCGCGGATTTTGAATCTACAATTAATAATATAAACATTTTAGAGTTGGAGTTAAATCCTGATTACTGTGTGAGTTATCAGGCATTGTCGTCCTTTGATGACTTGTATTGTCGTATCAAACGTATTGCTAGGAGTTTAGAGACTCCCCCCCCCGCGAGTGGTTTATCCAACCCTCCTCGCGAACGCCCACGATTGCCGCCAATTCAAATACCTGAATTTAATGGTGACATTCGAAATTGGAATTTATTTATAGATAGTTTCGAAAATATAATACATAGGAACACATCGCTGACAGATCACGAGAGATTGCATTATCTCGTAGAAAAATTGACCGGTAAGGCAAAGGCTGTCTGTGCTGGAATTACGTTTAGCGCTGAAAATTACAATTTAGTTTTGAACACTTTAAAAACAAAATACGAAGATAAGCGATTAGTAGCCACCGCATATTTAGATCAATTATTCGATTTGAAAAGTTTTTCCGTTTGTAACGATCATAATTTAGAGAAGTTTTTAAATATTTTCGCATCATCTGTTCGTGCAGTAAAGAACCTAAAGGTCAATGACCTCTGTGACTTTTTGTTTTTGTATATCGGTTTAAAGAAATTGGATCCTGAAACTGTTCGTCTGTTTGAAACGACTCAGCGCGGTAAAGAAATACCTAAGTTCGAAGATTTAGAATCTTTTATTCGCGACCATATTAAGGTATTGCAGCGCACGTCGGCACGTCATGAAGTCACGAATAGGACAGGTTCCGATCGCCGTATAGACGCGTCATCGAAGTCAGTCAAGACTGCACATACGCTAGTTAATACCGCCTCAACACCTGACTGTTCTCTGTGTAAGGGTAGCCATACACAGCTGTACAAGTGTTCGGAATTTCAGAGATTATCGCCTAGTGATCGTTACAAGTTTGTCCGCACTAATAATTTGTGTTTTAATTGTCTAAGTGACAAACATCTGGTTACGTCATGTAACAGTGGTGTTAGCTGTCGTAAATGTCTAGCTAGACATCATACCTTCTTACATTTTGAGAGTAGTAAGCTGCCATCGCAGCAGCAGCCTGCGCAGACGCGCGACGCTTGTGACGCGCGGCCTGCTGCAAGTGCAAACGACGTAACATTGTGTTCGCTTTCCGCCTCTGGTACTCAAATCACTACCGTTTTACTTGCGACCGCGCAAGTTGTCATTGTAGATGCCTTTGGCAAACCGCGCACCGTTCGGGCGCTACTAGATGGCGCTTCCCAGAGTAATTTTATTACTCGGGATTGTTGTCAACGCCTTGGTTTTAGTTTTAATAATTGGTCATCCCGCTCAGAAGTGAAAGGTTTTGGAGGTTTAAAGGCAACCATTCACGGTTCCATTAAAATAATATTTAGTTCACGTTTTAATCGTAATATTTCGTTTGAAATGGATTCGCTAGTCGCAGATAAGATTACGGAACGGTTGCCCACGGTACCGGTTGACACGTCCATGCTGACGGAGTTTAAGAACTTGCAGTTAGCCGACGGAAATTACGCTTTCCCTGGAGATATCGATCTATTGATCGGTGCTTCGATTCTCCCGCATCTCCAGTTATCACGTAAAATTCAAGGTCTTCCGATGTACCCCGCTCCGCACGCACTGGAAACAGTTCTCGGGTTTGTTATAGTTGGTTCCGCACCCGCTTGTTTAGTTAGTTACTCGACTGTGTCGCACTGTTGCACCGTCGAGCCGCCGCTTGAGTCTACCATCCGCGAGTTCTGGGAGATTGAAGAGGTCAATGTCCCGCCTATTCTCAGCCCTGAGGATCAGGTCACTGAGGAGATTTATACCCGCACGACTACTCGTGATAAAGATGGTCGTTATGTTGTCGCGCTCCCTTTCAAGGGTGATATTTTTTCGCTCGGTGGCTCCCGTGCCTCCGCAGAGGAAAATATATTCCATGTCGCTGGAACAGAAAACCCAGCTGATTGTCTCTCACGTGGTTTGCTTCCCGCGCAAATTTTAAATCATCCGCTTTGGTTTTGTGGCCCTCCCTGGCTGCATACCACTCCTAACGAGTGGCCAAATGCTCCGTTTAACCCCGCTACTGTTTCAGAACCACCCGAGGAGAAGAAACATACGCTTGTAGTATCAGTTCCGCGTGAAGAGTCAGTTGTTTTGTTGTTGTCTAATCGAGTCTCGTCTTGGTCGAGACTATTACGCTGTGTAGTTTACGTCCTAAGATTTTTGAGATTATTACCATCGCGTGGTTCTATAATCGCAGCTGATTTGGATAGAGCTGAATCAGTTGTACTTCGAGAGTTGCAGAAATTTTATTTTTCAATAGAATTTCGTAGTTTAGAATCACATAAACCTTGTAGTCCCGCACTTCAACATTTGAAACCATTTTTGCAAGACGGACTCATTCGTGTCGGTGGCCGTCTGCGAAATGCTAAGTTAGAGTTTGAACAAATGCATCCAGTAGTTCTACCACGCAGGGATCACGTTTTGGATTTGTTGGTGGACTATCACCATAAGGTGAATTGTCACGCTGGTCCCGATTTATTAATGTCCATTCTTCGACAGAAGTACTGGATACTTTCCGCTCGCAATTTGAAACGCGCTAGAGTGCACAGATGTGTGCCCTGCTTTAAGCTCCGCCCGCGTTTCAACGCGCCGGAAATGGCCGACCATCGTTCTTGTCGTGTTGTACAGACGGTGAAACCTTTCATACATACTGGGACGGACTATGCTGGACCGTTTAAAGTCACTATTGCCCGTGGTCGTGGTATACGTTCCACAAAGGCATACATTTGCCTATTCGTTTGTATGACAACTCGTGCGGTTCACATAGAGTTAACCAGTGATTTGAGTACGCAGGGTTTTATGTCTGCATTTAAACGATTTTTATATCGCCGTGGTCCCGTTAAGCGCTTATACTCTGACAACGGCACAAATTATGTTGGAGCGCGACGCAATATTTCGGAATTACATACATTCTTACGCTCCAAGTACTACCAAAGTGAATTCGCCCATGTCTTAGCTGAGAATCGCATTGATTGGTGTTTTAATACGCCAGCAGCTAGTCATTTTGGTGGCGATTGGGAGGCGAATATTAAAAGCCTTAAGTCGCACCTGTTTCGGGTCATAGGCGAACAGATTCTCTCGTACGAGGAGTTGAGCACTGTACTCGCTCAGGTAGAGGCGTTGATGAATACGCGTCCGTTGTGTCGGACTTTGTCTAGTGATCCATCGGAGCCACTAGCGTTGACGCCGGCTCACTTCTTGACGACGACTCCTCTTAAATATTTGCCCGCTTTAGATGTCGAGACTGACAAACTGCAGCTCCACCCGCGTCACGCTCTGCTAGATAGCTTAGTTCAGTCCTTTTGGAAGCGACGGAGGACGGCTTATCTGCATACGCTGCAGTCGCGTCAAAAGTGGAACACTCCTTCAGATCCAGTCACAGTCGGTACTGTGGTGATACTGAAGACTGAGAGTGCGCCTCCTCTGCACTGGCCTCTTGGTGTAGTGGAAGAAGTTTTTCCGGGTTCGAACGGAATAACGCGAGTCGTAAAGGTTAAAACCGCAACTGGATCGTACCTGCGTCCGGTTATTCGCCTCTGCCCTCTGCCTAATCAGTAGTAGTGGCATAGTTAGTTATAAGTTGTTTCGCTACCTAGTATTGATAGTTTAGATTAGTAATAGGGTTTAGTTTCGCTTTTTGTTTTTTCTCTTTTCTTTGAAGGTAACCCTTCAAACCCGGGGGGAATGGTTGCGCCAATTTGCTATGATCCGCGACTTTGTTTTTTGTAATTTGTTTTTTGGCCTAGCAATCCTATACCATCCGTTTCCCTTCCACCCGCACGACCTCTAAAAATGATTTGACATTTGACGTGTGTGCATCGATTGTGAATGTGACCGCACCGCTAACCGCGCCCGCTCGAAATTACAAGAAAATTGACTATTTTCGTGATCCAATCATTCAGAGACTCAACAATAGTGCAGTGTTAGTGCAATACAGGACCTGGCAGTGGTTAAATGTACGAAGTCGAGGTCCGCCGGCGGCGCCATGTGGAACCTTCGAGGTTAAAAGGTCAGTGTTCCTTTCCTAATACATTTATCCCATTAATAAACGCTAGACGCAGTACCTGCATATTGTTAACAAACCTTAGATCGCTTTTTCAAACATACAGTCCATTAAAACATCAAGCAAATTCGCGCAACCAAGTGGTGTCATTATAAAAAAAAACATCGATTTCGATACATAACATTATCATTATTTTTCCAC
Source organism: Leucania comma (assembly GCA_958295575.1). Taxonomy (NCBI): domain Eukaryota; kingdom Metazoa; phylum Arthropoda; class Insecta; order Lepidoptera; family Noctuidae; genus Leucania; species Leucania comma. Next base: position 1,831,768 of record OY282469.1, on the reverse strand, counting down.
TCACCGCGTTTCAAGTAGTTGAAATAAATCTAAATACATTTCCTATCTGGGTCAGTCTACTCCAAAACAACATTATTTCGTACAAAATAATATTCTTCCATTGTATTGTGAAGTTCTCAAGAGATTATCGTATAAAATGGGCAACACTCAGGTACAAAAAGCAACGGAAAAAAAAAGAATACATAAGGTTTTATTTTTTATTTGTGAAAAGAACAAAAGCCGTGCGAAGCCTAAATGATCCTCAGCAAAGTATGAAGTATTGCAAGTATTTAACCGCGCCTGGGGACAAATAAATTTTCAAAGTAACCCCGGGAAAGTGCTTCAAGACTGGACGCGGTTTATTTGGCCCCCACTGTGTGTTGGTGTATCTGTATATACGTGTATGTGTGGGGATTTTGTGTCTGTGTTTGCTTAAGTTCAGATATTTATTTATTCTACGTGCGTCAGTCAATAAATATCTATGTACATATATGTGCTTGGATTCACCTTTAAGGGCTTTAATCTGTTCTAACAAACAAATAAGGTCGGTTAAAGGTTATAATTATAGTGTTAATACAAACTCGAATTTAACTGGGCACGCCATAATCATGGCGGTAAATCCTCTCCTTAAGAAGTGGAGCTGGAGAGGCGCCACAGCGTCCTCTCCTTGCGCATGATGTTGGTCATCACCGGACATGGTAAATTCGGCAGGATCCTGTATCGGACTTAAACAGAAGAATCTCGCCATTGTATTAACCACCCAGAGGACTCAGTGGAGCATTCTAGAAGCACTCTCGCGCCGGGCCCTCGTTCAGGCTATAGTCCGGAGCGAGGACTAATAGCAGGCGGGCGCCGGCTTCTGCGAAGCAGTAAAATGCTAGTGAAGGAGGAGGGAGCACTCGTGAGAGAACGAACATACTCAGGTCCCAGTCACCGAAACCCCGTACTCGACTATCAGCCACAGTAGACGCGAGATTGCGGACGTCGAGCAATGGGTAGCTTGCCGTCCAGCTGTCCGGTAATCGACCGGACCGAGCCCAAGTCATCGACATCGCGAAGTGATCCACTCGCTTCTCAAAGTGATGTCGGTAAACTGTAGGGGCCTAGCAGGGTCGATGCGCGCTAAGGCCGTGGCGATTTTCTAAAGAAACCCTTAGCCTTAGAATGTTAAGAGCAACTTAAGGCCACAAGTGTGGTTTTAGTGGATAAAAGTCTGACACGCCCTCCCGCTCCATCGAGAAGTCATTGGATGATTTCCACCTTGTAAATGCTCGGCCACCGTAGGCGCGGGCTCGCGGACGGTGGGCAATGGGTAGCTCGCTGTCCGTCCGTCCGGTAACAGACCGGTCCGAGCTCAGGTCGTCTACGGCGCGCACCGTTCCCGCGCGCCTCAAGGAGTTGTCAGCAAACTGTAGGGGTCCAGCAGGGCCGAAGCCTACTGGGGCCAAAGGTTATGTGAGACTGTCACCACGGGCCCCAGGATAAAGGCAAGGAATGGAAAGGTAGGTTTTTAGTCAGTAAAAGTCTGACACTATTTCCCGCCCCACCCAAGGGCGGGATTTGTCATTGGATGATTTTACCTACGTTAAAAAAAAAAAAAACCTTATAAATGCTCGAATTTGGTACGACAGATTTGGTCCGTCTGTACCAAGGTCCAGTTACGTTTGACTTTGCGGCTGCTCTAAGGAAAAACCAAGTAACTACAGTTTGGCAAGTAAATTTTACAGGATAAGGAAAAACGGAAAAATCTTCACTTGAAATGTGGTTTTGATTGTTCCATCATTTTTTAAATGTAATTATATTAGTTTGCTCTACCTATTGTGAAACAATTTTATGTCAATTTTTGTATAATATTTTTTAAGTAAAAAAAAAATGTTTTTTGATAGATAATTTGATTTATTTACTTTTTTATATTTACTTTTTCATAATATAATTTACTTTTTAACTGAATTGTATTCTCAATAAAAAACATTTTTACTAAACAAAAAATCCCAGTAATTCAATTTACAATTTAAAAACAAAGTAATTGGGCTACTTGTGTTTAACTTTGTTTTTTTCGGTAGATTTTTTGACGATTTGCTGTTTTTGCTTGTTTTACTTTGTTTGTCGATTTTTTTCTCTAAAACTAAAGTGTTTTTATGGTTCTGAGAATGTAGCCACATTCGTTAAAAATGTAAAAACATTGACTTATGAAAAACATTTAGTTACTTTGTTTATTCGTAGAGAAGCTGTTTGGTACGACGGACCAAATCCGTCATACCAAATTCGACTGTATGTTAACACTATTATGATGTAGTATATGAAGGCTAAAATAATTCTCTGTTATGTATGTTTTAGACAGCCACAAATTAACTCGTGAATGGCCTAAGTCTGGAGTCTAAACGAAATTTCCCTCGACTCATCTCTAAAGTAACCCGCAGTGTGTGTATTCATCGGTAAGCTTTACTGAGTTGTTTATTAAATTTAATATATTCAATGATAAGATAAGATTATGTAATACAAGTTATGGTTTCTTTCTGGATGATCGCAACTCGTTAACAAAAAGTGTTTTTATACCTAGGTAATTGAAATACGTTCCTGCGGCCCTGACTGCTATGCTGGAGGTCGTGGGTTCGATTCCCACCCAAGACAATTGTTTGTGTGATGAGCACGATCATTTGTTCTGTGTGTAATTTATATATGATACGTATGTATTTAAAAATATATACATATACAGTATGTTTATCAGCTGTCTAGTACTCATAACACAAGCTCTGCTTAGCTTGAGACTAGATGACGTTGTGTGATAGTTGTGGAATGTTATTATTATTATGATATAACTGTCGTCTATCTATTATCTTCCTAGCCTTTTCTCAACTGTGTTGGTGTCGACTTCCAGTCTAACCGGATACGGCTGAACACCAGTATTATATTGTATTGTACCACCCGGCCACCCGATGACCCGACTAGACACTTCTCCTCTCTGCCGCACCACTTGCTCGCTGGCTGCGCAAAATTCTACAGAAAAATGAGAGATCTCTTCTCCTCTTCGCTTGATCCATTTGCATCAAAGCTAAGAAGTATCTACAGTAAATATAAGTTTAACTTGCCTGGTTTCGAACCCGAAACCTCGTACACGAGAGCCAGGTATCTTAATCACTGGACCTTTATGATGAAAGTTCCTTCCAAACCCCAACGAAAGATCATTGAATGTTTCACCCCCAAGCATCTCAAACGATCAATTTACACCATAAATCGTAAACCACATCTAAACCTCGTTGCCCATAAACAAGGGAACGAATTAACTCTCCTTTACTTACAAAGCTTATTTAAAGACTACCATTATTACTTAAACAGCTATAACTCATCACAGTTGCTAACTACGAAGGTAAGAAACTTCATTTCTGCTTAAGATAAGGCGCATACGACGATACATTTTGTATTAATGCTTATGTTTGTTTGCAAATATTGTATTACACATATACTCATAATAAAGAAAGAAAGAAAAGAAAGAAAAATCGTTTATTCGAACTCTCACATACAGTAAAAAAATAGTAAAAGAAAAAAATAAAAATAAAAAATAAACAACATTAAATTTGTGCAAGGCCAAAAAGGCGCCTAACTCAGCATATGCTGCGATATTTAAGAACGTTAAATAACGCAGCGCTGGTATTCTGTTAGGGCCCGCGGTGATGTCACGATAACACTCCCGGATAATAGACTATTTGACTGATTTTTGGAATCGATTTCATATTATTAGATAACTATTATTTATAGAGTTCAGAAAAAGTGTTTTATTTCAATTCTTGTAAATATTAACATTAAAAAAAAATTACATATAAAGTTGTATTATTCAAATAAGAAGCCTAAACGCCAGTAAATAAACATAAGTACTCAAAGGAGTAGCAGTCAATGACAAGTATATTTATAGATATGTGACATTTGAATAAATTCAGTCAACAGCGACCGTTCTCAGAAACATGGCGCTAGGTAAAATAAAATAAAGTTTATTTCGTTTTTTTTTATATATACTCATATATTCAGCTTAAGAAGACTAGTATGGTATAACTACACTTATTCCAAGAATCCTGATCAACCATGTTAAAGAAAGAAATTTAAAACCAACTAGACTATTTAGTAACAGAATGTGCGCCATTCCTTAGAAAAACGGCGGCAGCATGTACCGGTGCGTTTCATTTCGCAAGATGAGCGTCTGGTGGGACAAAGGCGAGACTCGGTACCTTGTGTGTACTCTGTATGTAGCTAGGTCTTAATCACGTCCGTGAACCAACGACTTGCCACAAAATGAATAGACGCAAAAGGCTGAATGATTGTCACTTGGATTCAGCCTCAATCCATGTGAGCATAGCATCAGCCTTATAATGTTCCCACTGCTGGGACTCAGGCCTCTTCTCTAGGAGAGGGATTGGGATTTAAATCCACCACGCGGGCTCAGTGCGGGTTGGTGAATGTCACATGTCTTCGAATTTTTGGATCTAGGACATGCCGGTTTCCTCACGATTTTTTCCTTCACCGTTTTGAGAGCAGTGGTGATCAAATAAATTACACAAAGTAATGCGCCTGGCTTGGTTTGAACCAGCGACCTACAACTCGTAAGTCGGGGCCGTTACCACTCGACCACCACTGCTCTTAATCCATGTGACGATCAAGTTAAAATGCACATAGACACATTTGTATGTTATACATAGGAAGGTTTTAGACATTAAACGTCTGACACAGAAGACAGAAATCATCAAATCAGATTGAGGGCCAACGCTGCGTTAATCGAGAGCCAGCGTGGACGTACGCGCGGGTACCCGCCGCGTGACGGCGCGCGTGCGTCGTTTGCGGCGGTCCCCGTAGCGGAAACCGGATCATTATGTGTGCAGTTTCACTAGTTGAACTTAAACGGTGTGCATGTAGTCGTATCGATGGAGTAGTGTAATACGTAGCAAAAAGAGGCCCGGGGCGCGGGGCGCGGCTACCCGCGGATCCCCGCGCGGCGAGCGCGGACGGAGCACTTTTGTATGGAACAGCGCGTGCGCCCCCTTAACGCACTGTTGTCCCTAAGTGTTAGACTTGTACGGACTAAAACTCGCTCCTGTTCATTAATTTGGCCTTTGCGTGCCAGGGCTGCTGTAAATTTTTCAAACAAACTCACAGGCAATAGTTGTTTAGTCTTGCAGTCTCTGCACAACAATATAAACTCTTCAGATTGTGGTTTGCAAGTATGTCCAGGACTAAGTGGATGCATGTCTTTTTGCTCGTTGTATGGAGTTGACCTTCTGATCTGTAACTTTAATAATTATTAACTTACTAACTTCTGCCAGCGGCTTCGCTCGCATGGAACTAGAAAATTGTACTAAGAAAATATATTCCCGGAATGTAAAGTAAACTATGTGCTAGACCTGCATATAGTACACCCTTGTGCTAAATTTTATCCAAATCCGGTAAGTCATTCGGCTTATCGGATTTTTTTCCGGATATGAATGGCTTACCGGAATCCGGAGCGTGAAGAAGTAACAAACACACAAACGTTCGTTTAGCATTCTTAGTTCAAACTGTATAGTCCCGACTATAAATGGATTAATTTGTTATTATAATAAAATGTTAAAAAATGACAATTTACTCATCGTCTGAAGTAGATTTTGAAGGACGTTGTGAATACAAATCAAATGATTTAGTTATAAATTGCTTTCATTTCAGAGCTCATTTATAGATCTAGAAATGGATCAAATCTTCAAGCTTTCAGTCTTACAAACATAGATAGTACCTATTTGAAATATTCAATATTTTTTTTAGGTGGTAAAATCATCCAGTGACATCTTCCGCCCTTGAGTGGGTGGGAGGGAGTGTCAGAATTTAACTGACTAAAATCCTACTCCTGTTCCTTCTTTGCTCACTTTAATGTTCACTTTCGCACAACCTGTGGCCCCAGTAAAATGAAACAAACTAACAAATCAACAGCAAAAACTAGTAATCAATAATATATATAATAATAACAATATCATCATTTATTTGCGTAAAATGTGGTGGGTACAAAGATGTTATTATGCAAGGTAGTAAAGTAAAGAAAGTAGGTACAAAGACACATTCCGCCATTTAGTGATGGCATGGAAATATTTAGTCGATAGGGTTTTAGGGACTTACAATAACTTACCACTATCAAATTTTTTATAAATTAAGCAAATAGAATTATAAACAGATCTATACCTCAATTATTTAAATTAAATATGAAACACACATTAAGGCAATCAATTTTCCAGAGAATTAGGTAAATAATAAAAATAAAACATTTACTCCAACACTGACTACAAAGTACTATATGTAGTACTATATGTTATGTCAAGCCACACAAATTGAATTATCATAGGAATTTCCAATCAATTATTTACAACTGTTACTATAGTAGCTTCTGCATAGCATTTGATTGTAATTGAATGCTGGTTTAGCTTCTATCAATGATTAAATTATAGTACACTCATTATTTCCATAACTAATTACACATCTATCACTGCTGATCATGCTGACACCCGCAGCCATGGTTACGGGTGCCTATTACATACACCGTTAAATTTTGATCATTTTAATCCCGCAGAGGGACGACTCAGTACATGAAACACTATCGATTTGTAAAGAGAAAATTAAAAATTAAGTACCTACTTTTTTTAACTCGAATTAATTTACGCATGTACGAGATTAATTTCTTTAAGTAAACGTCAGCTGAGCGAGGCCAATGAACTGTAGGTAGTTAGTACGCAACGACTGACAACTGCCTACAAGGTCATTGACTCGTTTACTTAAAGAAATTAATTTCGTACATGCGTATATTAATTCGAGTTTTTGAAAAAAAGCACTTTATTATTTAGTTTTATCTTTATAAATGGATAATGTTTCATGTGCCGAATCGACCCTCCGCGGGATTAAAATGACCAAAATTTAACGGTGTATATCTCTTATTTCCAAACTATTATTACCAATGTTAAATTAACTTTGCCTGTCTGTATATTTGTAATATTTTGACATTTAAAACAGATGTTCTAGCTAAGTTATAAATAAAATAAAATGATAAATAAAACCTCAAACGAAAACCGAATACTTGTTTTGCGATTTCAGCGGTCTCTCCGGTCCAGTGCCCTTAGCTCTCGCCGGAACGCCCATAGCGATCTGCTCCGACAAAATTGATATTCGAGTATTTTACCTGGTCCTACTTCAAAAGGGGCCAATGAGTTTTATACATTTTGTATGCAATAGATTCATCATAGCCTTAGTTTATTAAAATACTGTAAGACATAAATGAAAGTTATAATGAAGCTTTTTTTATGGCAGGTAAAATCATCAAATGACAAATCCCGCCCTTAGGTGGGGTGGGAGATAGTGTCAGACTCTTACTGACTAAAAACCTACCCTGTTCCATTCATTGCCTTCGATCCAGGGTTCTGAGGTTCATTTTCACCTAAACCTTGGCCCTAGTAGTTATAATGAAGCTGTTATAGTCGAATTACGACTAAAGCCTCTGAAAAAAAACCTGGTTAAATCTTCTAAACTTGACAGTTAACTTTCAAGGAATAAAACAGTTAAACAAAAACAAGAAGTATAACATTTCTCCAAGAAGTTTATAACAAATTAAAATATTGTTATATCTCCATAAACAAGCTCAAATTTATAACTTCTAAATAACTTGATAGCAGTAACTGTATGTTTATTATTCCCTCAACAGTAATTTAGGTTCACATTCATTATAACTAATGAAACCAGACAAAGTTTCGTCGCGAACAACCATAACACGTCATTGACATGTGATACCGAGTGATAATTTTCTTAATAACTTGTTCCTGTGTAAGTTTATACAAACAAAAGTAAGGAGAGAGAAAAGAGACGTAGTGCTAGGTTGACGAGATAAAATGGAAGAATAAAATGTTGCACTGGCATTCCCACTGCTGGGACTCAGGCCTCCTCCCTAGGAGAGGGAATGGACTATAATCCACCACGCCCGCCCAATGCGGGTTAGTGAATGTAACATGTCTTCGAATTTTTGGTTCTAGGACTTGCTGGTTTCCTTACGACGTGTTCTCCATTTTACGAGTAAGAGCAGTGGTAATAAAATAAATTACACAAAGTAATGCGCCTGGCTGGATACAACTCATAAGTCAGGGCTCATACCACTGGCCACCGCTGCTCTCTCTAAGTACTTTGTGTACATATATTTTGCCAAAAATCTAATTAATATTTCACTGAGTACTAGTTTGTATCAAAACCAACTAATTAACGCTACATTTATAAGCTAGGTATATACTCGTAGTTAAAATAATTTACTTGAATATAAGACCCAAATAATATTACTCTAATAGGAATAACGGTGAAATATATTATTTACCATAAACTATTAATATTTGCAAACATGATAATTAACTTTGTATAAATGAGTAATAATGCAGGCTTTACCTAGTTATTGCGCAAATTAATTGTTTTAATGTTTATACAAACACGCATTGCACACAGTTTAAGGAAATTAGAGCATAATATCTGTTAATTTACGGTGTGGTATCATTAAAGCAGCAAATTTGAGGGCAATGGTGGCCGAGTGGTAACGGCCCCGACTTACGATTAGTAGGTCGCAGGTTCAAGCCCGACCAGGCTCATTAATTTGTGTAATTTATTTCATCACCACTGCTCTCAAAACGGTGAAGGAAAACATCGTGAGGAAACCGGCATGTCCTAGAACCAAAAATTCGAAGACATGTGACATCCACCAACCCACACTAGGCCCGCGTGGTGGATTACGGCCCATTCCCTCTCTTAGAGAGGAGGCCTGTGTCCCAGCAGTGGGAACATTAAAAGGCTGATGATGATGATGATGATCATTAAAGCCTTGTTTTCGGGACGTAAAATTTCGTCCATCAGATTCCCGCGTCCCTTACCAGGTCATCGGTCCACCATGTGGGAGGCCTTCCAACACTGAGTCTTCCAGTACGTGGTCGCTATTAGACTAGAACCTTGTGTCCCCGTTTACCATCTGTTCTGCGAAAATACTGCCGATGGATGCGACAGTCTCAGAACGGTTTTTTTTTGACACATTGCTTTTGCAATATTATTTATATTATTTAGACCTCAACTGTCTTAAATTCATTAGTAATTTATTTTTTTAGATGTCATAGTGTAATTGGTGATAGTTTTTTTTATTATTATTGATTGGCTCGCGTTTGATCTCACACAGTTGTAATTATTTATCTTATTCTTGTTTTTTTTTTTATGTAGCTTTTCTTTACAATGTGAATGTGAGACTGTAGACATCGCGAATTCCTATTACGATTCATTTTCTTTTTTTATTATTATGATTATTTCTACATTGTCCTTACATAATTATCAATACTGTAATTTCGAAATATTGTACAACAAACCATTTTTTAAAAGAGTAACCGTGGAGTTTCTTGCTGGTTCTTCTCCATAGGAAATGACAAACTTGGAACCGTGCGCTAGCTTCTGACGTTTTATAAGTGCTCATGTAGGCCTATATGAAATAAAAACTATTTTGATTTTGATTTGATTTTGTTCCTTGTGGTGCCACTTTGGAGAAGCCACTATACAACAGTGTACGTCCTTCGGCTGAAATGATGACGATGAAATGGTTGTATGTCTACACACAGTTAACGACAGAACCAGTATGTCAACATACACCTTATCACAGCAACTTGTGTCTACAAGTTAGTTGCTCGATTAATTGAATGAATATTCAACAGCTCATCATATCACTCTGCCGGACTAAACCAAAAATTACTATATCTATGTTTTTTTTTTGGATCGTAATGCTAACATACTCCGTACCAAAAGAGCTCCTCAAAAAGCCCCAAGTGGAATTTATCAAACATCTCCTCACTGCTTTGCGTTTTAGCACCGGGGTAATTTTTTCAAATAATTCCATAGCCACCGTCAGGGCTTCCTGCCAGGGAGCCCTGACGGTGTTAATCACACCGCGCTATCGACCCAAGCTTAGTTCTTATCGGTCAGCGAGTTACCCATTGCTCGCCGTCCGCAAATCTGCGATCTGTCATCATCAATCCATTCAGCTATTCGTTACTTCATCATCATCATCTTCCTGCACTTGTCCCATGTTACTTGATGTCGGTGCAATGTGTTTTTTTTCCATTCTGTCTTGTCACCCGTTACGCTATCACTAATTCTATTTTCTTTCTTCACACTCCTCACACATTTGGCTCCTCCATTCAACAAGCTGTAACTTGAATTTGTCTTGATATATTTTTACAAGCTTTCTATTAGCTTGCACTGTATGTAACTATGTATGTTCGGCTCAAATCTTGCAACTCAATTTTGAAGCAGATATCTTCAGCCGATTGAGCTGAAATTTTACATGCATGTGTAAATCGGGTGACAATGCAACATTATGATAACATGGAGCTGATCTGATGATGGAGCTGGAAGGTAGCCATAGGAACTTAGCAATAAAACAATACAACCCATCGAGTTTGGGTTCGCTTGATTAGTATTCACGAGTACTTTGATTCTGTATGATAGCCAGGGTCTGATGATGGAGCCGGAAGGTGGTCATAGGAACTCCGCAGTTAAAAGATACAACCCCATCGAATTTGGGCTCGTTTGATTCGTATTGACGAGTACTTTCATTCTATATGGTAACCAAGGTCTGATGATGGAGGTGGAAGGTGGTCACAGGAACTCCGCACTTAAACGACAAAACCCATCGAATTTGGGCTCGTTTAGTTTGTATTGACGAGTACTTTCATCCTATATGGTAGCCAGGGTCTGATGATGGAGCCGGAAGGTGTTCATAGGAACTCCGCAGATAAACGATACGACCCCATCGAGTTTGAGCTCGTTTGATTAGTATTGACGAGTAGTTTAATCATGTATGGTAGCCAGGGTCTGATGATGGAGTCGGAAGGTGGTCATAGGAACTCCGCAGTTAAACGATACAACCCCATCGAATTTGGGCTCGTTTGATTCGTATTGACGAGTACATTCATTCTATATGGTAACCAAGGTCTGATGATGGAGGTGGAAGGTGGTCACAGGAACTCCGCACTTAAACGACAAAACCCATCGAATTTGGGCTCGTTTAGTTTGTATTGACGAGTACTTTCATCCTATATGGTAGCCAGGGTCTGATGATGGAGTCGGAAGGTGGTCATAGGAACTCCGCAGTTAAACGATATAACCCCATCGACTTTCGGCTCATTTGATTTTTAATGACGAGTACTTGAATCTTATATTGTAAGCAGGGTATGATGATGGAGTTGGATCGTGGTCATTGGAACTCCGCAATTAAACGACAAAACCCATCGAATTTGGGCTCGTTTAGTTTGTATTGACGAGTACTTTCATCCTATATGGTAGCCAGGGTCTGATGATGGAGCCGGAAGGTGTTCATAGGAACTCCGCAGATAAACGATACAACCCCATCGAATTTGGGCTCGTTTGATTCGTATTGACGAGTACATTCATTCTATATGGTAACCAAGGTCTGATGATGGAGGTGGAAGGTGGTCACAGGAACTCCGCACTTAAACGACAAAACCCATCGAATTTGGGCTCGTTTAGTTTGTATTGACGAGTACTTTCATCCTATATGGTAGCCAGGGTCTGATGATGGAGTCGGAAGGTGGTCATAGGAACTCCGCAGTTAAACGATACAACCCCATCGAATTTGGGCTCGTTTGATTCGTATTGACGAGTACATTCATTCTATATGGTAACCAAGGTCTGATGATGGAGGTGGAAGGTGGTCACAGGAACTCCGCACTTAAACGACAAAACCCATCGAATTTGAGCTCGTTTGATTAGTATTGACGAGTAGTTTAATCATGTATGGTAGCCAGGGTCTGATGATGGAGTCGGAAGGTGGTCATAGGAACTCCGCAGTTAAACGATACAACCCCATCGAATTTGGGCTCGTTTGATTCGTATTGACGAGTACATTCATTCTATATGGTAACCAAGGTCTGATGATGGAGGTGGAAGGTGGTCACAGGAACTCCGCACTTAAACGACAAAACCCATCGAATTTGGGCTCGTTTAGTTTGTATTGACGAGTACTTTCATCCTATATGGTAGCCAGGGTCTGATGATGGAGTCGGAAGGTGGTCATAGGAACTCCGCAGTTAAACGATATAACCCCATCGACTTTCGGCTCATTTGATTTTTAATGACGAGTACTTGAATCTTATATTGTAAGCAGGGTATGATGATGGAGTTGGATCGTGGTCATTGGAACTCCGCAATTAAACGACAAAACCCATCGAATTTGGGCTCGTTTAGTTTGTATTGACGAGTACTTTCATCCTATATGGTAGCCAGGGTCTGATGATGGAGCCGGAAGGTGTTCATAGGAACTCCGCAGATAAACGATACGACCCCATCGAGTTTGAGCTCGTTTGATTAGTATTGACGAGTAGTTTAATCATGTATGGTAGCCAGGGTCTGATGATGGAGTCGGAAGGTGGTCATAGGAACTCCGCAGTTAAACGATACAACCCCATCGAATTTGGGCTCGTTTGATTCGTATTGACGAGTACATTCATTCTATATGGTAACCAAGGTCTGATGATGGAGGTGGAAGGTGGTCACAGGAACTCCGCACTTAAACGACAAAACCCATCGAATTTGGGCTCGTTTAGTTTGTATTGACGAGTACTTTCATCCTATATGGTAGCCAGGGTCTGATGATGGAGTCGGAAGGTGGTCATAGGAACTCCGCAGTTAAACGATATAACCCCATCGACTTTCGGCTCATTTGATTTTTAATAACGAGTACTTGAATCTTATATTGTAAGCAGGGTATGATGATGGAGATGGATCGTGGTCATTGGAACTCCGCAATTAAACGACACAACCCCATCGAATTTGAGTTCGTTTGATTTGTATTGATGAGTGCTTGGATTCTATATAGTAACCAGGTTCTGATGATGGAGCTGGAAGGTTACCATAGGAACTTAAGTTACTAACCGAACACGGCAAGCTCGCGAAGTACCTGTACAAGATTCGTGCGGAGACGACGCCTGGATGTCGCCACTGTGCGGAGCGCCCGGAAGACACGGTGGAGGACACAGTCGAGGTGTGCCCCGCTTGGGAAGAGCATCGCCGTGTACTTGAGGGGGCGATCGGTGGCGGCGATCTTTCGCACCGGGGCTTGGTTCAGGCCATGCTCCAGAGCGAAGAAGAGTGGCAGGTGGTCGCCTCCTTCTGCGAAGCAGTAATGCTAGCAAACGAGGAGGCCGACCACATTAGGCAACGGCGCACACGCCGCCGCCACCGCCTGGATTTCGATCCCGATTTCCGGCCACAGTAGGTGCGGGCTCGCGGACGGCGGGCAATGGGTAGCGCGCTGTCCGTCTGTCCGGTAACGGCGCAAGTCGTTTACGGCGTGCACTGTCCCACGCGCCTCAAGGAGTTGTCAGCAAACTATAGGGGCCCAGCAGGGCCGAAGCCTACTACTAACGGGGCCAAAAGTTATGTGAAAATGTCAACCGGGGCCCTGGGACGAAGGCAATGAATGGAACAAAGGTAGATTTTTAGTCAGTAAGAGTCTGACACTATTTCCCGCACCACCCAAGGGCGGGATTTGTCATTGGATGATTTTACCTACTATAAAAAAAAAACCATAGAAACTTCGTAAGAAATCGACATAATCCCATCGAGTTCGGGCTCTTTTGATTTGTATTGATGCGTACTTGGATCCTATATGGTAACCAGGGTCTGATGATGGAGCTGGAATGTGGCTACAAGAACTTCGCATTTAAACGACACAGCCCTCTCGTCTTTGGTCTCGTTAGATTTGTAATGACGAGTGCTTTGATCAATATGGCAGTCGGGATCTGATGATGGAGCTGGAAGTTGGCCATAGGAGTTGCGCAATAAAACGACACAATCAAATCGAGTTTCGGATCCAATAAAATAAGTTCTAACCGGTCATAAGCGACTTGGACTCGCGCACGGAGGGTTCCGTACTGTAGTATATTTATAATATAACAGTGTGGTGGTACATCTAAAATAATAATAACTGTATGAGGGTATATGAAAATAAATCAGTGTTTAACCAACTTGCGCGTGTTTCATTACACGTACAAATTTACATAAGTAAATAGCTAGTTAGTTTTAAAACACTCCTACAAAATACCAATTGAAAGGGCTTGCAGAGAGTAACTTGAAAAATAAAGTGACATAACTCTAAATCCAATATTCTCCTTTTTCTCAGCCATACTCTTGGTGGAGTTGTAGTGGTCTTCTGGTAGGTTGGTTGCGGCTTTTGCGAGACTTCTCTATCTCTCTCTATTCATGGCACTTCTTGTACATTCAATGAGGGAACACTCTGAAGATGATTTAGTGAGGTCTGTCCATATGGTAGGCGATTGGCCGCGAGAACGTAGGCCATCTACTCTTTCCTGTACCACTAAACGTTCCAAAGAGCTTTCATTGCGTATAATATATCCAAACAGCTTAAAAATTCGCTGTTGCACAATCGACGAAAGTTTTTGTTTTGATGCAAAGCTCTTTAGGAATGGAACCGTTAGTGCGTTGAGCAGTCTGTTTTATTCTCAGTAAACGCCTCCAGTGTCACATTTCAAAAGCGTCAATCGTTTTACGGTGCTTGAATCTTCTTCGCATTTCCTAGGATTTGTGATTGTGGATCCCAGGTCGATAAACTCTCGACAACTTCGCAATTGGCTATTTCATGTAAGTTAGGTTGATTGTTAGTCTTACGATCCACCACGATCATTTTGGTTTCATAAATCCAACCTGGTAGACTTCTCACGTGATCGCTTCTTTCTGCGAAGCAGTAATGCTAGCCAATGAGGAGGCCGACCGCATCAGGCAACAGCGCTTACGCCGCAGCCGCCGCCGTAATTCCGATTCCGATTTCCTGCCACCGTAGGCGCGGGTTTGCGGGCGCTGGCAATGGCTAGCTCGCTGTCCGTCCGGTAACAGACCGAACCAAGCCGAAGGGCGGGGGATGTCATTGGATGATTTTACCCAACATAAAAAAAAACCTGGCTGACTTCTAAAGATATATATAAGTTTCTTATGCTTTCCTATGATATGCGTAGCAAATTTGAGCATTTGCTGAGAATACAAATGTGATTTAAATAAGGTATAACTAAAAAGTAAAAAATAAATTACAAATAAAAAAAACTTTTTTAAAAACAAGCTTTCAATTAAATGGGCTAAAAATAAGAAAATAAACTTTTCCTTTATAACTTTTACTATCAATTTATAACGAAATTACACAATTTATATGATATAAAAGCTTGTCGCGAGATTTAACTGTGTAAATACACAGTTAAATAACTTCATTAATTAAATAAGTTAAATAACTTCATCTATTGATTTTAATATTTTCAAAATCTCGCGACAAGCTTTTGTATCATATATTTTGTGTAATGCCGTTATAAATTGATAGTAAAAGTTATAAAGGAAAAGTTTATTTTCTTATTTTTAGCCCATTTAATTGAAAGCTTGTTTTTAAAAAAGTTTTTTTATTTGTAATTTATTTTTTTATTTCTTTTTTTAATAAATATAAACTAGTGCTTGACTGCAATCCCACCTGATGGTAAACAGTGATGCAATCGTTGATGGTGAGGCGCACTAGTTTATTAACAGCCTATTCACTTTACACAGCTAAATTGAAGACAGCTAAATTATATAAGGACGGGAAGACCGCAGCAGGCAAACTGTTCCATTCCTTCGATGAACGCGGTATAGACGACGAAGCAAAACGCTTAGTCCGGACCGTAGAAGTTTCAGCAACACAATTAGTTTAATCGTCAATATTATTTCTGTGTATCGTGTGTTTCATATCCTTTGACTAAATACATGCCGTTATTTCTTTAATTATCATTCTCTAGATCTTATCCAAATATATAGCACACCATTTTCGGACAACTTAATCGAAATTGAACCTTAATGTTAAACCTGTAACAGGTAACTGTTCCTATAACGAAGATATTAAGTAATCAATATTTCTTATGTATACATTATACTGGATATACATAGATATACTATTTGCTTAGGCCTATGAGTACATGGTGGGGCAAGATGAAAGGCATCGGGTAACGAATTAATGAGAGATCTCTAAACTAATATTATTATAAACAGACCTTTTGTTTCAAAATCATACCGTATTAATGTTTCGACTCTTTGATGTGTTAGGAGATTTCTCTTTTATCTCAATTGTAGATACACGCATGGAACTGATGTTAAACCGAGGAATATTAGGCTTATATACTACTTAGAATCTCTAACACGCTTACGTTAAATTAACCTTCATATACTTGCGCTTAATTTTGTGGCAGCTATTATTCATGTACGGTCTGGCAGACCAAAAGTTTGAAACATAATTTAATAATAAAAGATCAGATAGAAATATACTACATTATGGTTTCTCAAACTAGCAAATATCGTGAACAAAATGTATACCAATTTTAACATCAATTTGAGAAGATTCTATTGTAACAAGGTCTGGAAAGTAGTAAGGATTTTGCTAAGGTTTACAAAATGTGAGTAATTAAAATAATGATTTTCTTCAGTCAAACCAAAACAAACCTTTTAATCTGAAATATAACTACGTGAAGAACAGTAACACGCACAAAAAAAAAGTTCATGTCAATGTCACGTCAAAACGCGACCGTAGGTGACACTTGCGTCGGTCTAGCAGACTAATGTTGCACACCATAGGTGCATGTGTAGGCGATACTTAATAGAAAACGGATAATACAATAATTATTATTTTTATTCATTTTAATATACTTCTTTTTTATTCATCATCATCATCAGCCTTTTAATGTTCCCACTGCTGGGACTCAGGCCTCCTCTCTAGTAGAAGGAATAGGCCGTAATTCACCACGCGGGCCCAGTGCGGGTTGGTGTGGTTGTAGTGGGTTTGAACCCGCGACCTACGACTTGTAAGTCGGGGCCGTTGCAACTCGGCCATCACTGCGCTTTTCGTTTTAATTCGACGACTTTTAATTGTTTCTAAATTGGATAAAAATTACTCAAATTAATTGCATAAAAAGAAAATTAGGATACAGTGCGAAACGAAAAAAATAAAGCTAACGCTATGGCTGCTATCAAAATATTGTCCAAATTGGAAACTACGATGAAAACACGACACAAAATACATACATATGTTACATGTTGGATTACGTTGTAGTAATATTTTGATGTCACGGGATTCAAAAAAACATTTTCATTTGAATTTTATAACGTTTTAAAGGGAATGTTCCATTAAAAGTTTTGTATTCACTTAAAGAATATATAAAATTAGTAGCGTACTTATAAAGTTTTTGAAAAATATGGCGGTTTGACATAGACCTGAATCACACCAAGGAAGAAACTACTCAAACACGGAAACACCAAAGTATAGACATATGCCACACTAGAACAAAGCATCGCTGTGTGTCCTTGTGGGGGCATTCGGCGACGGCAATCTCTCACGCCAGGCCTTGGCACAGGTCATGGTCCGGAGCGAGGTGGGTGAGCTCCTTCTGCGAAGCAGTAATGCTAGCAAAGGAGGAGGCTGATCGCATAAGGCAACGGTGCTCACGCCGCAGCTGGAGCCGGGATTCTGTAACTGTCCGAAGCCCAAGTCGTCGACGGCGCGTACCGTTCCCACGTGCCTCAAGAAGTTCTCAGAAAACCGTAAGGGGCCCAGCAGGGTCGAAGTCTACTGGGGCCAAGCTTGGCCCTGGTATGAAAGGCAATGAAGGAACGGGATGGATTTTTAAGTCAGTAAAAATCTGACACTATCTCCCGCTCCGCCCAAGGCCCGGAGATGTCATTGGATGATTTTCCCCATCATAAAAAATGCTTAGTAGCAGAATTTAAAGTTTTGCAGCATACAGTGTATCTAGTTACACTAAGTTTTACCTGTCCACTTTTCTCTTACATTAAATAAACCAAAATACCCCAGCATTTACTTTCAGAGAACACAGCAAAAGTTTACAAATAAACTTACAAACAGCGCAGCGTCTAGATCGGGTCTTGCTTCTAATATATTCAGATCCCGTAACAAATTACCCCGAGTAACGAATATCGCAGTATTATCATAATAGCTTGGCAACAAACACATCAGGACGGCTTTCGATACAATTGGTCAGAACTCTCATATTTACAGACAATCGTGTTTATGACGGGGAGGGAAGATGGTGTATAATGCGTTTGGGAGTCACTGAGTTGGATATTTTTAGGGAATCTGTTGAATTCGATTTGGTATAAAGGTTGTAACAGAAATGACATGGTCACATTTTGAATGCTGCTTCTGTTCACAGAAATTAACTGGTTTCTTAAAAAAAGAGTTATTGTAAAGTTCTAAGAAAGAATTGTCTGTTTATGGGTTTTATACGGAATGTACGATAAGACAACTTTTTAACCTTAAAAGGAAAAAACGGCACCCTTATAGGTTCACTTGGTTGTCCGTCTGTCTATCTGTTTGTTAAGACCCTTTATCTCGGAAATGCATGAAGGTATCGAGTTGAAATGAAAACCATGTACTCAGGCTTGTGGTCTCTTCTTTATGATAGATTAAATCATCCAATGACATCTCTCGCGACATCCAATGACATCTCCCCGAGCGGGAGATAGTGTCAGACTCTTACTGACTAAAAACCTACCCTGTTTCTTCCCTGCCTTGGATGCAGGGCCCTGGTATGCATTTTCATACCTCCCCAGAGCCCCAGACTAGGCCTCGACCCTGCTGGGCCCCTGAAATTGCTGACAACCCTTGGTGTGCGAGCCCGATTCGCTTTTGCCTAGTTTTTTGTTTGGGAATTTTGTTGGTAATTTCTTTCTTATTTGAAAAATGTTGCTGAATATTAATTTTTACTAAACAAAGAAGTGAAATTTTGCAACTTTATAAGTGGAGGGTAATTTCTGTAACAACTGAACCGATTGGTTCCAAAAATTATTTCACTAGAACACACTATCCCTTGATTTCCCTTTTTCATAAATTGACGATTTTTCATGAACCGAAAGTTTCTATCAAAGTCATCGCATGATTTAAAGTAACCCCGGTACAAACCACAAGTAAAAAAATTCTGAAACACATCCAGCTCGAAAGATAAGCTGCATATTTCCTCAAGCGTGTCTATTTCTTACATCATGGTAACAGATGGCATATTACGTTTTATCAAGATGAGGGTACGATCCAATGGGGACTAAGAATATCTCTGTATTGTGTTTTTTTTTGTATTGCAATCTTTCTTTATTGGACGGATTGTATCAATCATAGGAGTTTGATTTTGAGTAGATTTGTGTCTGGTGGGGTTATTAGATTGTCTCTGAACTGTGCAGGTGGATGTTATGTTTACTTATGACATGAAATTACGTTTTAAAACTGATTGAAACGATGTATTTGTTAAATTAGTTCTTTGTCTCTGACTAAATAATAATATAACTCAATTTTCAATGAAAAAGAGAAAACTTAATATGCTGTCGATGAATACTTGGAAGACAAATTAATATAAGGACATAATCATCTTAATTATTTTATTTAATCTAATTTAATGTTTGTTATTTAAATTTTTAATTGTTTTTATTAATTTTTGAATGTATTTATTTTTAATTTTTAATGTTTTTATTTATTTATTTTTTAATTTATCCAATGCTGCATCATAATTGTTATACATATAAATATTTGTACGCCGTTGACGGCAAGACATAGTGTTCATTTTATATTGACATCACATCTGTACTTTTTGTGTACCTACCTATGTTCTACAAATAAAATATCTGAAATTGAATCAATATATATAATATATATTTTTTATTTATTTAAAATTTCTTTCGCTCTAGGCCCTTGAGGCCTTGCCTAGGCCCTTATGTTCTAGGATCTTGGGTTTCCTGTTGCATAAATATCTCTTGTTTACTCCATGACAATATCCTCTCCCTTACGCTTGCAGTGATCTACTTTACAAACATTACCCACTGCTTCGCAGGAAACCACCCCATCCTATTCCTCCACGCTTCAGATCATGACCTGAATTACGGCCATGAGAACTCGCTGCCACCGATTGCCTCCACGATGGCACGGCGGTGCTTCGCCCAAGCGGGGGCCTCCTGGTATACAGACTAATCAAGAACATGGACAGTTGAAGGCAGCAATAAAAAATCAACCCCTAAAGAGGAGTAAATTGCTTATTGATATCATTTAACAACACTACACAAAGTTGAACGTTTTAAATGATTACAGGAAGGCTGCTATACTGCAGCCATAAGTATAAACACAGAAATTTTAAAACTGAGCAAATAAAACATAGACAACGGAAAAACTATTTCACTAATCGGATTGTTTAGCAGTCAAATAAGTAATTGAATGAATCACAATTTTAACAATAACAAACTTAACTAGAAACTAGACCTAAACGCTGACATTTTGCAACAACTCGACGAGTTCAGAATTGAATTCCCGACCGTTCAATCGTAAATTCAAACACGCGTGGCGGTATCGCCGCTGTTGATTCGATTAAATTGCAGTCATGCTATCATAGTGAACAGGTTCCAGGGTCCGTAGGCGAGAACACCCAATAAAATGACACTCACTGTTTTGAACTTTCACTATATATTTGCACTTTACAATGAATTGAAGGAACTGCCATGACTAAATTTTTAAACCTATATATACATTGCCAGGTAACGAAACCATAGCGACTTTTAAATCGACGCCAACGCCATCTATCGATTTCATGTGTACTATTTTACCAGTATCTAATTAATATTGGTCGCTATGATTTCGCCCCTTTTACTTAATCTAAACATACCGCCCACCAAGGACATTATTACCGAATGTCCTTCTCTTAAAGCGCCCACCGTGCAATATGTTTAACAATAGGGTGCACAAATACCAAGTTTTACAATACTTAACATGGTGAAAAGTATGTAAAAAAAAAAACAAAAAATATAACTCTATAAATCTTATAAACTAAACATACAATTTAATAGGAACAAAACACAGTATCAAGATTATATTCCTAACAAACACATTAAGTTGCTACAGGAAGAATAGCTAATTTGGTGACAGGTCTCTTTATCATTGAATTTTTAGTTTTAACAGTAACAACTCGAGTGATTCCATCAGGTCCAGGATGTTTTAACTCAATTTTCCCTAGTAACCACTTACCAGGAGGTAAATCATCCTCCTTTATCAGAACTATGCCGCCTATGGCTGGTTCTGGATTTTGATGAGCCCACTTATGGCGTTGCAAAAATTGATTTAAGTAATCCTGTGACCACCGCCGCCAATAATCCTGTACCATTCTTTGGGTAAGTTGCCACCGTCTGAGGCTGGAAATATTAGCCTTTTCGAAATTCATATCAGGGACTAGGACTAGTGGTTCCCCAACCAAAAAATGACCCGGAGTTAATACCGTTAACTCGTTTTGATCCACACAGGAAAGCGGCCTCGAGTTGAGGCACGCCTCAATTTGTGCCAATACCGTCGTTAATTCCTCAAACGTCAATGTAGAGTTGCCTATTACCCTTCTGAGATGGTATTTTGTGGACTTTATTCCTGCCTCCCATAGACCGCCGAAGTTTGGAGCATGAGGAGGAATAAAGTTCCACTTTGTACTATTATTTGCTAAGCACTCAACCAATTCGGGAATTATATTTGACTTTTCTTTATCAAATAATTCCTGTAACTCTCGCGCTGCGCCAACAAAATTAGTACCGTTGTCACTGTATAGTTCTGCACAATGTCCACGCCTCGCTATGAACCTCTTAAAAGCGGATAAGAAACCTTTAGACGTCATGTCACTGACTGCTTCGATATGAATCGCCCTCGTAGACAGACAGATAAACAGCGCGATGTACCCCTTGTACGACTTGGTACCACGTCCTTTAGACATTCTGACGTTGATCGGGCCAGCGTAATCGACGCCACTGTATAGAAAAGCCTTACTTGGTGTGACTCTAGGAGATGGTAGCTGCCCCATTAGTTGGCTTCTGGCTTTATTTGAGTACCTAATGCAAGTAACACATCTTCTAAAATAAGCCTTTACTAAAGGTTTGATCCCCACAACCCAATACCGCGATCTCAAGTAAGCGATCATAGCTTGAGGCCCTCCATGCATCGTTTTTTGATGCGCCTCGCTTATGAGAAGCTTCGTGAGGTAGCAATCTTTAGGTATAAGTATGGGATGCTTGCGATCGTAACTCAACTGAGACATCTCCAATCTACCTCCTACTCTAATTAATCCCTTTGAGTCTAAAAATAAGTTAAGAGATTTATATTTTCCCTTTTTACCTAAAGATCCCGTCTTCTTAAGTTCTTGTATTTCTTCTTGTAACTCTTCTTCTTGACCCCTTTTTATACATATTTCCATCGCCTCCTTGAGTTCTGACGTAGACAACTGTTTATTTCTTTCTTTGTTGGCACAATAGAGTCTTAAGTGTAAGAACTTTCTACAGTAGGCTACTACCCGGATCATCCTTGAAAGTGATGAAAATCTGTTCCAAAAGGATATATCGAGAACACTTGAATGGACCTTCACTTCCTCCAATTTAGTAATTAAATGTTTAGGCCTTTTATATTCTATCACTGATTGCCTTAAGAACTCTGGTCCTTTAAACCATATCGCAGTATTACTGAGTTCTCCTGGAGCTATGCCGCGAGAGGCGCAATCCGCTGGATTTTGTTTGGATGGAACGTGTGACCAATATTTTGTGTCCAATGTGTTTAAGATTTCTGCAACGCGATTGGCCACAAACGTTTTCCAACGACTTGGATGGCTGTTAAGCCATGCGAGAACAACTTCGGAATCCGTCCAAGCGTGCACATCTAATACGTTGATATCAAGAGTTTTAGCAACGTCAACCATCAACTTCGACAACAAAACAGCTCCACATAGTTCTAGTCGTGGTATCGACACTTGTTTGATGGGAGACACCTTGGTTTTCGAGGTAACTAATGCGACCCTTATGTTGCCTTCTGCATCCATAACTCTGACATATACCACTGCAGCGTAGGCCATTTTTGAGGCATCCGAAAAACCGTGTAGCTCCGTCTTCACGTTACTGGATCTAGTGTTAAGCCAACGTGGGATTTTAACATTTACTAAAGAAGATAAATCCGTACGGTAAGTAATCCATTCCTTTAATAAATTATTGGGCACTTCTTCGTCCCAACCTATACCTGCTAACCATAGCTTTTGTATTAATATTTTAGCTAAAATGATACTAGGTGCCAACCAACCTAACGGGTCGAAAAGCCTAGAAATATCCGATGTAATTTTTCTTTTACTTACAGGTTCCGTCGGGAGAGGCAGATCTACAGAGTACTGAAAAACATCAGCGCGAGGATCCCAGGCAAGTCCAAGTATTTTTGTAACATTATCCATTTTTATGTTAACTTCCTCAGCCTTATCCCTTTTGCTTTCTTTTATTTTATGTAATAATTCTTCGTTGTTACTTATCCATTTCTGCAATTGAAATCCACCCTTAGCTAGGATATTCTTTATATCTGTATGAATTTTATAGCCTTCCTCTACACTTTCTGCCCCTGTCATTAAATCATCGACGTAGAAATCATTAAGAATGATTTTCGCGGCTAATGGATGATCCTTCCCTTCGTCATACGCGACCTGATGTAAAGAACGCACTGCTAGAAATGGCGCCGATGAAGTACCAAAAGTAACCGTCACCAGTTCAAATTCTTCAATTTCTTTTTCAGGACTATCCCTCCAAAGAACCCTCTGAAACATTGTATCATCTCTATTGACAAGAACTTGTCTGTACATTTTGATTATATCAGCACCTACACAAATTGGATGTGTTCTCCAACGCATAACCGTATGTCGTAATTCTGCTTGCAATGTTGGGCCAACCATTAAGTCGTCATTCAACGATACCCCATTTACACCCTTGCAGGAGGCGTCAAATACCACTCGCACCTTAGTTGTTAACTTATCTTCCCGGATTACTGCATGATGAGGTAAGTACAATCCTTTATTCCTTTCTTCTGGTGGTACTTTTACCATATGATTAAGTTCTAAATACTCCTTCATCACCGCAGTGTAATCCGCCTTTAATTTGTGATTTTTTGACAGTTTAAATTCTAAACTCTTTAATCTTTTTTCAGCTATGAACCTGGATTCTCCATCCTTACAACTTCGGTTTTCATCTCGAAACGGCAACCTTACAGTGTAACGTCCGGTTACGTCTCGTTTTGTGGTATTTGTAAAAATATGCTCACATTCCACTTCTTCTTCACTAAATATTTTTACAGGTCCTGATGGCTCCGCTTCTAGCTCCCAGAACTTACGCAACAAGTCATCAGCCTGAACATTGGAATGCATGACAGTGATGCAAGGATATGCATTAACGTCGCACGAACCTTCTGTACCAACAATACCCGAAAGAATCCATCCGAATTCTGTTTGTTGCGCTACGAACGATCCACTGCTACTCTTTTTGATTCCATCTTGAATGATCTGGCTGTATATCTCAGCACCTAACAAAATGTCAATTTTGTTAGGCTTGTGATACTCAGGATCAGCCAAATCATCTTCACTCAACTTAACCCATCCTACCCTGGTTGCTGTTGCAACTGGGAGAAGGGATGTGATGGACTTCAAAACGTATGCATTTACTTGAACGTTGTAATCCGAATTCACTCGAGAACGTATGTCAACAACTACAGAAGAATTAGACATAACTGTTTTATTACCGCCTACACCTGTAACACGGTGTTTTGTTAAAGTTTTCTTTAACCCTAAATATTGAGCCATTGACTCAGTGATAAAAGATCCTTGTGATCCTTGATCCACTAATGCGCGAACTACCCGATATGTTCCATCCTTTGACTTGCCGCTTGCCGCCTTGCTGCTTGACTTCCAGCCTTTACTAAAGCCGTAGGTATTAAAACCATATCCTTACAATTTCCTGTCGAAAGGCATGAAACTATTGGCTTAGTAGATCCCTCCGCTTGTACAGCGGCCTTTTGAGTATCCTCCATTGAAGTACTATTCCTTGTAACAGCTGGCGCTGCTTCCGTTTGAACAGTGCCTGTGCCCTCACCAAGAAACCCAGAACCACCACTAGGGTGAAGTAAAGTATGGTGGCGTCTTTTACATAAATGGCATTTGATGGTGTTTCTACAAAACCTGGCAGAGTGGTTACTACCCAAACAAATGAAACACAACCCATTTTTCTGTGCGAAATCACGTCGAGTATCGTTATTTTCTTTAGCGAAACCTTTACAAGCAGTTACTTTATGAGCGGCGGAACAAAAAGGGCAAGATAGTTCAGCTTTTACTTTCCCTACCACATGGAACGATTGAGAACTCTTTTGAATATGAGGTTTATTCTCTAAATTTTCTAAACCACGAAAGCGGCCAGTTAAAAATTCAGTAAATTGACTAAAAGTAGGCAAATCATCCGTTACATCAGAAGCTACCTTTAATTCCCAGGCCTTCCTGGTCTCCTTATCCAACTTGGCACTAACGATGTGTATTATTAAGATGTCCCAAGAAGTAACGTCAATACCTAGATTTTTAATTGAACCCAAACAATCACATGTGGTACTAAGTAATCTTTTAATCTCGAAAGCTGATTCCACTGTTAAACCTTTTTGATTAAAAAATCGTTTTAAAATGCCATTTGCTAAAAATCGTTTATTGTTGTACATCGCGTCCAATTTTGCCCAACTAGCTGTATAATTATCCGCTGTGACATTAATGTTTCTTAATAAGTGCTCTGCATCTCCGGTTAAGTATCCTTTAAGGTAATATAATTTCTGCGCATCGTCTAGAGTTTTATTGTTATGTATTAACCCTATAAACAAATCCCTAAACGTCTGCCACTCACTATAATTTCCAGAGAACACAGGTATCTTAACTTCAGGTAACTTAAAATTGGTACTACAGCTAGCTCCTGGACTAACATTACACGATTCACTAGGCATTTTCATATTGTTTAATGTTTCTTTCAGCTCGCTTTTGAACTGTATGTAAAACTCTTCGACCTCATCATACAAGTTAGCTTTATGATAATTTGAAACAAATAACTCAGACCTCTTTACCTCACTAATTATTTTTATATGTGTTTTATAGAATGATTCCCATTGCTGTTCTAAGTTTTCAATCCTAGTTTCTATGTAACAAACAGTTAGTCGCTCTTTAGGACATTTTTTAAAGTTAGATTTTGACTTAAACATTTTAACTTTAATGTCTTCCTGAATGTCGCTAAGTGACTCCATTTTTAATTAAAAAACTTGCAGCACTTAAAAATAAAACACAAAAAATTCAAAATTTCTTTGAAGTCCAAATGGGGTACAATTTTTCTAAGTCCAAATCGCGTACAATTTTTCTAAGTCCCAGATGACATTTGAAATTTTACAAGTGTTTGAAACTTGTACATAGGTTCCACATTTGAACCAATTTACGACTAAGTTAATTGTCTAGTGAATTTAAGATTCAAATTTCAATGCACTTTCTTGAAATGATGAAGTTAAATTCTTCCTGTTAATAAGGTCGAAAATGTACTCACAGTTTTTCCACTAAACACTCACTGACACTGATACTCGACTCCTCACTTGTGGCGCCCTCTGGTGGCGCTCCACGAACTCCTCTGCAGGGCTCCTCCTCGCAACGTCAATCCTCCAGCACCCAGCCGGATCCTCTGCTTCGATGACGTCACCGCTGACGACTCGATGTAGGGATAGTCTGGACAGCAAGCTACTGCCCACTATTGACGTCACGGGGTGATAATCTTCACCACCACTCCCGAAGACTAACACAAGAACACCTTCACGCCAATCCGGCTCGAAGGACCATGAACAGGTTCCAGGGTCCGTAGACGAGAACACCCAATAAAATGACACTCACTGTTTTGAACTTTCACTATATATTTGCACTTTACAATGAATTGAAGGAACTGCCATGACTAAATTTTTAAACCTATATATACATTGCCAGGTAACGAAACCATAGCGACTTTTAAATCGACGCCAACGCCATCTATCGATTTCATGTGTACTATTTTACCAGTATCTAATTAATATTGGTCGCTATGATTTCGCCCCTTTTACTTAATCTAAACACATAGGCAGAACAGAGAGATGAAAAGTCGACCTGGTCCATTCAACCTACAGATTTGTTGATGAAATGCCCAACCAAATTATCTTATTTCTTAATTAGCACAAATCAAATCAGAACTATAAATTGTGTCGTACTTAAATACTTTTAACCGACTTATACACCACTATTTTTTAATTAGTGCAAATATATATTTAAAGGGCTTATTAGAAAAGGTCTGGTTATTATTTAAGTAAAGTCTCAATAAATAATATTCATAAACAGCAAAGTTATGAGTGTTTGTTTAAATCCCAAAATGTCAATCAATTTATGGAAACATTGTACAGGTTATTGTTTATGAATGAAAGAATGACAATAAAAATGGAAAAACACTGCGCTTAATATTTTCTAGTAGCAGTTGTTATGAAGAATGATTCAATTATGAATTTACCAATAATGACAAATTTACGTGGACAATTTTGGGATTTCGTTTTTTACACTTTTGACTACACAAACATGATCAGTAACAGGTACTGATTGAGCTCCATTTTTTTGTGCACTAATTAAAAAATAGGGGTGTATATTTGTAGAGTTTGAGAGTTTTATCTTCCGATTACCCAAATACGCCTACCCCCCCTAGCCAAGTTACGACTGTTACGTTTCGATTCTCTCAGGCCGAACGCTTCAAGTCAGCCACGCCTCCTATTCCTTTGTTATAACCAAGTGACTGAGAGTTGACATGTCATCAGAACAAAGGAATTAGAAGCGTGGCCAACTTGAGGCGTTCGACGCAAGAGAATCGAAACGAAACGGTCGTAACTTAGCTATAAGGCCGGCTTGACTGCTTCGGATTTTTTTTTTGTTGGAAGTAAACTTACTATAATCCCAAACTCAAGATCTGATGATAGAATCTTGAAGATCTTGAGTGAATTTTTTTTTATAGACACATTTATTATTATTTATTTATTTAACGTTTCATGTACACACAAATATTAAGATAAAAGAAAAGAAGAAGGAAACAGAAAAATAGGTACATAGGTAATGCTTATTTCTACAGAAATCTCTTCCAGTATACCTGCGAAAGGAGAGTTGGAAAATAAAGAGATGAAGACACTGTGTGTAAGACTATTGTACACCGCATAAACAACAAATATAGGACAAACATTATTATAATTAAGGTAAATAACAACAACATAACCACATTACACACACACCACATTGCCACATTGGTAACATTATTTAATAATAAATTATTAAATTTTTTAAGGTTATATTTTATAGGTACCTTACTCTATAGTAACCCTTTAGCTAATAGTTATAAAACTAGTGGTTTTGCGCTGCCCCTCACGTCGATTGGGACCCGAAAATCAGATAATACGCTTTCAAAGTCGTACCTACCATAAAAAAACCGGCATGATGGTTTAACTTGTGAGACGAAGACTATAACCGATTTTTGGATCTCAGTCGAGTTGGGGAGCTGCTAATGCCCGTAGCGGATGGTTCTACATATTTGCCGCGAACTATATATCGCAATAAAAAGTTCTAATCTAGAAAATGGCAAGAATAAATGTCCTGTTATAACCAAATCGGTTCATACGTTGCAAGGCCAAATAAACATCGATACATATCGAAAGTAGGGTAGAATGCGCATTGCGCAATGCTTCTTCATTTTTATAGCTTTCTTAGACAGGTCATAGAAACTGTGTATTATGAAAAGAAACAAAACTATATCTGCTATAGCTTATCGAACCAGTATCATATAAAAAAAATATCCGCACAAACCAACATCATCGATCTACCCTCTCTAATAAAATATAGAGCAATACACCTGTGCCACACTATTTAGGGAAAAGGTCTCGCTAAAACAATGACCCTGCTTACAAAGAAGCATGCTCACTGTCCGGGGCAATGTAACAATATACCGGCTAAAACTTTTCTCAACTCTATCGGCTAAGTCTTTTTTCAGCTTTATCGGCTAAGGCTTTTTCTGACTCTATCGGCTAAGAATTATCCCAACTCTATTAGTTAAGACTTATACTTAAGGTTTAGACGTCAACTAAACCGTAGGGGCTCCTCAGCAGGAATGATGCTTTTTTTTTATTTATTTATTCATATACACACAAATACTTAAAAAAAGAACACAGGTTTTTTTTTTATATAGCCTCTTTTTTATAATGTGAATGTAAGAACACTGTAGACTCCAGAAAGTTTACAGTGTTCTCATATTCACTCTGGAAACATAGAAAGTACTCTTAAAATTCAGGAATTGTTAGAGTACTTTCTATTACGACCCACTTTTTTATTATGATAATTTTTATTGTGTTTTTGCGTACAATATTGATCGGTCTACACTGTCCTTACATAATTATGAATACTGTAATATGGAAATATTGTAAGACAAACCATTTTTTTTAAAGAGTAACCATAGAGTTTCTTGCCAGTTCTTCTACATAGGAAATGACTAATTTTTTAACGACCAATTTGGAACCCATGTAAGCCTATATGAAATAAAAATATTTGAATTTGAATTTTTTGAAGAGATACCGTGATCCTGGTAAAAAAAGAGTTTTAGTCGCAAAAAGTCTGAAAAGTTCTCTTGCCCCACCTTTGAGTAAGAGAGGTCATTGAATGATTTACTATCTCAAAAAAAAACTATCCACAGATCAACCAAGTATTGCTCATGAGCTCCTCAAAGTTCCAAGTAGGACAATATCTCAATGCCCCCGACGACAGACGATTTAATTTTAGCACAAAATCTGGGTTAGTACAATATCAATTGAGTGTCTTCTGTCTTAAGTCGAGGTTATAATAGAACCGGCTGTCTTAACTCGAGGTTTAAATAGAACGGGATGCTAGAAATTAGATTTGAAGATGTTTTCTCTCGTAGTATAGGTTTTAACAAATTTGTTGTGGTCTGCGACGAAGGAATTCACACAATGCAAAAGGTCTTGAGGATTGAGAAATCTTGTTGGTTTATTCTGAATTGTTTTTAAAGATTGAAAGTCGATATTGATTGTTTTCAGATAAAACCGATCATATCAACACTTTCTTCGTAGCATAATTTGCACTTTTATGTTTTACAATGTAGTATTCGTATCAGTAAATTTTATTTATTTCATCACCACAGCTCTCAAAACGGTAAAGGAAAACATAGTAAGGAAACCAGCATTTCTGGCGCCTAAAAATTCAAAGACTTGTGACATTCACCAATCTATACTGGGCCCGTATGTTAGACTATTGCCCATTCCCTCTTCTAGAGAGGAACCCTGAGTCTTAACAGTGGGAATATTATAAAGATTATTATACACCGTTAAATTTTGGTCGTTTTAATGCCGTGGAGGATCGTTTCGGTACATGAAACACTATCGATTTATAAAGATAAAATTAGAAAAAAAAAGTACTTTTTTTCTAAAGCTCGAATTAATAAACGCAATTACGAAATATATTTTTTTAAGTAAACGAGTCAATGATCTTGTAGGGAGTTGTCGGTCGTTGCGTACTCACTACCTACAGTTCATTGGCCTCGATCAGCTGACGTCTACTTAAAGAAATCAATTTCGTACATGCGTAAATTATTTCGAGTTAAAAAAAAAAACTTTGTTTTTCATTTTTATCTTTATAAATCGATAGTGTTTCATGTACCGAATCGACCCTCCGCGGGATAAAAATGACCAAAATTTAACAGTGTATACTACGCAATGAAGCAAAATATTTTTCTTCTCCTAAAAATGGAACCCAATGTTTATTACCAAGTCAAAATAGAATACCATATAAATCATGATCATGTAAACAAAAACAACGTAATCTAATACCTACAATAACTAAACCAAACATACCCGTAAACAAGTATTCCATTACACGCAATTCAAAGACCTTACTATTCTGAGTCTTGGAAATCATATTTATTATTTCAATCTATCGCTACCAATGTAAGTATCGATTTTATGTTTGGGTATTCTAAGTTATTTTTAAGTGATCATTCGCAGTAAAAATACGTATGGGTTGCATTTAGCGGTTTATCTACTTATGTGATTTGAAGTAGAACGTCGTCATGACGTAAAGCTTTTTTATCCCAATCTTGTATTTTGAATCCTATAAGAATACTGGCGGACCCAGCACTCGTTTATCTGTCTTATAAATTAGATATCAAAGAATTCAAACGTAAATAAAAAAGAAACAAAAATACTGAGGTCTGGATTTAAAAATGTAAGAGGGTGAAAATAGCTTACTGCCAACTTTTTCTTCTTCTCAGATCTACAAAATATATATTATAAAAAATTACATATATCAAAAACTGTGACACGAGATTTCTATAAGATATTTGAATTGAGTATTCGAATTAATTTTAGAACAACAAACTCTACAAATATAGTTCAATAAAAAAATGAAATTCATACTTTTTTGCACCCTTTTCAACAATCTACTTTTTTATTTGTCCACAGTGTCTATGACCAGTGCGTGTTGCCAATGATGACATATCATAATAAGCCTCATAATAAGACTAAAGGGCAATGGAAAGATCTATGCTCGGAGATTTCTTGCGTGATCGAATCAGTAATGAAGATATCAAGCAAGAAAACCAAGGTTGCCGACATAGCACGTAGAATCGCCAAACTTAAGTGGCAATGGGCAAAGCACATTGCACGCAGAACAGATGGCCGTTGTGGCCGAAAGATTCTGGAGTGGTGACAGCGTACCGGAAGACGCAAAGTTGGAAGGCCTCCGCAGGTGGCGGATGACCTGGTCAGGGTCGCTGGAGTCCGATAGATGCGAGACGCACAGGACCGGCTGATGTGGCGACGCTTGGGAGAGGCCTATGTCCAACAGTGGATATCTTTTAGCTAAAATAATGATGATGATGGTGACTTTTTTTTTAAAAACCTAAAATAAGTACTTGAATTGACAGCAATGAATTGAAGTTATCTCAAATTAAAACTTCAAGGTTAAGAGCCCTACTAATCCTTACGTCAAGTCGAAAAGGTCCCTAAATAAAAATGTATCGCTAGTCAGGTGGGCACTCAGAAACTTTCGGATGGATAATAAAGCATTCTTAAAGAGGTGGCCGTAACAGCACTGTAATGAGGGTCAACACAATTATTATAGACATTAATTACGAGTACCTTCCAACGAGCGGTTCTCACATACAGAAAAATTGGGGTTCGAGTCAGAGGAAATTTGTTGTTAGTGACTGTGGAAGAGGGGTGGGCTAATGCAAGGAAACGTCTGGACTGACTTTGGGAAGGTAAAGAAAGATGGGACAAATGCATCGTATAAGTGTTAGCTAATTTATTTTTGTGGTTGTGGAGGCTGTGTGTATTTTTACCTTTTTTATGAAGCTTCCAATGAGAAAACGAAATAATTTAAAAAACTAAAAAACCCGACTGCTTTTCTGAGTATTCATGAAAAAGCCCTAAAACAAGAAAGTCGTTGTATCCGATTGTACTTAACTATATAATATTTAAATACTAGATAAGTTGTAGCAGTCGGGATCCATTCTAAAAATGGAGGCTTAGTGAATTGAGAGCACATTTATATTACATTGCAGATTACTCCAATCTACTGACTAGACGGCTGACTTTCTAGAATGGGTCCCGACTGCTACAATTTATTTATGCTGTGTCCCCGGAACGCAAAAGGATAACTATATAAAAACATACCCGGCCCCGGCACGATAGGCTACGACGGAACGGGGTAGGTTTTTAGTCATTAAGGGGATTACATCGCCCAAATCCAAAAAAAAAACACCTAGGTTGATTGAAGTTTATAGATTATTCCTTATGTACGATTACCATATAAAAAATGAAGGGGATACTTAAGGACATTACTAATAAATTGTATTGATTACGTTTCTCAAACAAAAAAAACCCTAACTCTAGAAAAAAAATCTGGTAAATAAGCCTTTTTTGAACATTAATTCCATATTTTCTCGAAAACGGCTCTTTATTTATACATTGAATTTATACCAAAATATATATTACGATAAATTGAATAACTTGTATTGATTTTTTTTCGAATTTCATTGAATACCGATAAGTAATCAAGAAAAAACTCGAATCAGTACTAATACCCCGCGCGCAGCACCCTCTGCAATGCCTGTTTAGAGGTCAATTCTTCTCTACTAGTGTAGAGGTAAATTCTTGAAGGTCATTGAGCGATGTAATACCCTTAAGAGTCTGAAACTACTTCCCGCTCCGCCTAAGGGCGGGATTTGTCATTGGATGATTTTACCTACCATAAAAAAAAACTACATAAAAACAAAGACACGGTCTACCTGTGTCTTATGAATCCGTTCTGCTGCTGTGCATGAAGAGGTAAGAAACACACACATACCATAACACTTCAATATTTTCCTATCAACATTTTCACCATCAATGTAATCCAGATAAAATCAGTTTCTGAGCTGACTACTGCGAGAAGAAACACCGCTAGCAAATCTGAGGTCAAACTCTCAATTAAAGTCACTTTAAAATATAATTATTATGATAGTTATCCACTAAGTAACTAAGTAAAGTTCTCAAACTTACTCAGGTATTCAATGAAATGAGTTAATTCGCTAAACATTGACGCAATTTGATCTTTGAAATTGTCCAGAGCAAATATTATTATAAATTGAGAAACTTAATTTAATATTACAAACTTTATTGTTTGGTTTAATAATTATAATATTAACTAGTACTTTGCTGACGACTTCGTTCGATAATTGTTTTTTTTTTTGCCACAGTCTCAACACCGACTCCCTCAGTAGCCAATAGAGAAATATAAATATATTATTGGTTAATATAAAGGAATATTGTAGATAATGTTTAGTACAATTGGTTTGATATGTCCTTCAAGGAACAATTAAACCCTAAATAAAAAAAAATATAAAAAAAAAAAATTATAAAAATTTTAAACTCCTCTTAAACCGTATTGGGTAATTTTGAAAAACGAATAATGAGAAGCAAAAAAAAAAAAAATTTTACATACAAACGAATTTTCCCCTTTTCACTATCTTAAAAGTAAAATTGCCAAAAACCCCTTCTTGCCTTCCCCCTTTCTTCTTCCCTTCCTTGCCTATAACACAAAATTAAGCCTTGTGCAAAATTTCACATTCCTAGACCAAGAAGTTTCGTCTAAGCGTTAATATGGAAGTCAGTTAGTTTCTTTAAGTGCTTCTTATAGTTGCAGAGATGAACAAATCCTCTCGAATATTTTGTTAAAGTATTTAAAATTTTATTCTTTCCTATCTCCGCCTTTGTCTGCTATGCTGGGTGGAAACTATTTAAAACAAAACTATAACAGTCGCAAACAGTGTATGCAATAAGAGAAACCTCGTCGTGATATTAGAAATGGTAGCAGTTAAGAATTTCTCATTTAATTTAATCTGTAAATTTCTCGGATACAATTTACGTTGTTTTCTTAAGTATGTTGAAAAATTCTTGCCTTTTTTATGATTTGCTTAAAATGTGTGAGCCCTAAATAAAAAAAAAATGTCATTTGAAACTTTTGATCACAAAAAGACTTCATTTATTTTTAATTATTTACCAAATATAATATAATTACGTTTTTAGGAAGTCTCATACTATTCATACTGTAACAATATAAAATATTCTTCGGAAAATAATATAAAATAGAATGAATAAACATAAAAAAAGAACGAGAAAATACAAATGTCAAAAAAACTATCTCAAAACTTATGAATAAAAAGAAATAAAAAATCTCATAATAATGACACATAATAACAATGATAATCCAAATGTCATTTTCAAATAATTCCAGTAAAATAATCATAAAAAATAGAATATAATGTTAATAAATTCAATAATACATACAAAAACATCTTATTATGTATTTATGTACTAAAATAATAAATTTCATAACCCAAACCATTTCAGCTAAAAGAAAATTAAATGTCAAAAATAAAATAATGAATAATGATCATACTAATCCGTATTCTAATTTATTATTGTAATAAAATAACCTGGAGTAACGTCGTCTCCTCATAACTCAAGAATGATTTTGCTTACAAATTTTCCTTTTGCCTAGCATGGCTAGCCTTGTAACTGACCATCAGATTATATGTTACGTTCATATCAATGGAGTGCACCGACCGCCTTCAGCTCTTAGGAGTTGAAATTTCCTCCGACCTTATCTTTGGGCAGTTCATTGAGTCCAAAGCCAAGGTAGCTGCTAGGAAACTCGGCGTTCTTGCAAAGGTTTGACGGTACTTCACACCGGGGCAGCTTTTAATGTTATATAAAGCACAGGTCCGGTCGTGTATGGAGTACTGCAGCCACTTATGGGCTGGTGCTGAAAAATGCCACCTAGCGGCTTTGGACTCGGTGGAAAAGCGTACGAAGAGGCTTATTGGTGATCCAGATTTGGTGAAGTCCAATATTCAAAGCCTTGAGCACAGGCGTAGAATAGCCAGCCTTTCGGTTTTTTACAGGATGCATTTTGGAGAGTGTGCGCGGGAACTGCATGATTTAATTTCGCCATCTCCGTTCTACCATCGGACAACCCGAAGTACGGCGAATATCCGTTGAAACCTCTACGGTCCAGACTAAGCATTTTGCTTCGTCGTTTATACCGCGTACATCGAGGGACTGGAACAGTTTGCCTGCTGCGGTCTTCCCGTCCGATTATAATTAGGTGTCTTCAAGGCTTGAGTGAATAGGCTCTTAATAAACTAGTGCACTTTACCATCAACGATTGCATCACTGCTTACCATCAGGTAGGATCGCAGTCAAGCACTAGTTTATATATATATATATATAAAAACATAAACAAACTACTTTGAACCTACTTCTGATTAATTATTTTATAAAAATAAAGCCCCACAAAACTCCATTCATAAAGGAAAGGATCCTCTGACCGGACGTGTGTAGTGTGGCTTTGTCAACTACCCAATATAGTTGTTTTGGACTGTCGTATACGTTCTAATTGGTGGAGAATTCTGATATAGTGATGCAAGCTTTGTAGTTATAGGTTTGCATAGATTCGCTACAACTTAATACACAAAAGAAACATATCAACAAAACATATGTTATTTTAGTACAGTCCAAATTACTCACTAGACGTTCTTTACTTATAACGAAACAAAAATATAAAAGGGTCGGCGACTAAGAGGCACGGCAACGTGGAAAACTGTGAGCAGGCAAATAGATTTGTAGCTACAGCGATTTTCAATTGTCCTCGCACCCCGACCATTGTTAGCAGTCTCTGTGCCTTATTTATTACTCTGTGAACCCATTGTGATACCAGCCGAATTGTAATTAGTTATACTGTGGATATGTTGATTATTAATATTTCGTTGTTTGTATTATTTGAATAGGTTATCAAGATTAAAAGCAATTCTGTTGTCTTTTACTTATCATACATTTTAATAAATCCTGGCTGAAGCTAACTTCGTAAGTATCTGTTTGTGTTTCTTCAATTTATATTTAAATCTTGCTCTCAGGCGGGTTTGCCAATCGACATTGAAATCTTGTTTTCATTTTATTAATCAAAATTATATGGATTCTGAATGGTCCTGTCAAAGTTTTGACAAAAATAAACCAAGCATTTGTAAAACATTGAAGCGACTTTACTGTATAGGGTGTTTTAAAATGTAATTAATAGGAATCATATTCCGAAATAATATCCTGTAATCCATCCGGTAACTAGGCTGCAATGAAAAGACCGTTAATATAGTAGAGCGCTTCATCATCAACGATTGCATCACTGCTCCTCAGTCTGCAGTTCTGCTTTTTTTTTAAAAAAAAACGCTTACCGAATTTCTCAGATATAAATGCTTCATTTTGAAAATAGTCATTTACAATCGTTGGAAAAACAATAATTGATAATAAGTTAGAAATTATAAGTCAAAAACATTTTTAATGTTTAATGTCGATACTGCGAAGGATATCTTAAGCTTCTTTTTTCATCCAATAAAAATCTTACATCTTACGAGATCTGTAACTGACTCTGAACCAAATAACGTAGTTCCACGTCCAAATCTGGCGAGCCAGAAAATATCCAGCCTGTACATTGCACAATCTAAACGATTTTCAACGTCTGTCTTTGACACCGTTCCCAATAAATTGTCCGAGAAATATTACTTTCTGATTTTTCTTTTCGCTCTCAGATAAAATTTTAACTATATATTCTCGTATCAATATCGGAATAGAAATAAAACACCAGATATCTTTTCTTTGTCCGCCATTTTGAATTTTAGTAGTTGTGTTGTTTGTGTAGTTGGTGTTGCTATGTAGCAGGGTGAATAAATTTGGTAATAATGGTTGTCTAGTTTTGAGTGAATTTATGTTTTGAGTGGCGATTTTCAAAGTTTCATTCAACTACTAAAATGTTAATTAAATGTAATTAGACAGGCTTTTAGTTATCCTAATTGTAGGCAAATAATATGTGATTCTACACACTACGTTGGTAGCGTATCGGTATTGGTCCTACACATGCACACACAAATACAAACCATAATAAATAATTTATCAAAATAGGTAAAATATATGTATTACAAAAATAGCTGAAATTGATTCAGTAACCGATTCTGAACAAACTAATTTTAGGTGCTTTTACTATCTTAAACTGTGAAGCCCCAAGGTGTCCTCGTGGGGCTTCCGGTGTCCGCCACCTATTTTTTTTCTATTGTGTCTCTAATTACGGTATTCGGGGAAGGGCTGCAGACATAGAGTCTATTTTTATTCTGCAGAAGAGAGCCATCAGAGCCATATATATACTTCGCAGACGCGATTCTCTTAGGGAACTATTTAAGGAAATAAACATTATGACGGTCCCTTGTCAATATATCTATGAAAATATTTTGTATGTTCGGAAAAATATTCATCTTTTTACTAAGAAAAGTGACAGGCACAATTTTAATACTAGAAATAGGGACAAATTAGATCAACCACGATTCAGATTGGCTAAAGTACATAGTTCTTTTATGGGGTACTGTGTAAAATTTTATAATAAAATACCACTTGAGATTCTCAATCTCAATGAGTCAAAATTTAAAACATGCATTAAACGCACGCTATGTAGACAAGCATATTATTAATTGGAAGATTATCTCCTAGATAAAAATGCTTGACTAAATGCCTGTCCGGCTCCACGTGCACAGCCATTTTTGCCTAATTAGTTTTTTAAATATATATACCAGATGTGATGACCCTTTTTGTATTGTTATTTTCGAGACGTTTTTTTTTTAATTTATTTATTTTAATGAAGCTTTTGACAATTGATTACTTATT
This sequence comes from Leucania comma, assembly GCA_958295575.1. NCBI lineage: Eukaryota > Metazoa > Arthropoda > Insecta > Lepidoptera > Noctuidae > Leucania > Leucania comma. The sequence continues at coordinate 1,793,547 of OY282469.1, read as the reverse complement.
GTATAGCATTGTATTAATGTAGAAGCACTTTTTCAAATTTTTTGAATGTGAAGTACCATGGAGCATTTTTATTTTTAATTGGTTACAAACATATTTGAATTTACGAGTATGGCAGTTGAGAGTTTTTCATGCTCACTCAAATGTCTCGCTGATGGTGGCGCGTATAATTGGATCATTCAGTTCCCTTCATTATGGTTGAGCTGAGTGGGGCTGGTGCACGCGTCATGCTCGTGAACGGGCGCCGTCAGTTGAGACTGGTCATCTCTTAGCTGCCAGTGGCTTATTTCAATTTCTGTTAAAATTTTTGCATTTTCTTTCATTATTTATCTACATTATGCTCACATAATAGAAGCAACATGAAATATGCAACCAAGAATTTATGTAACTAATAATATGATTTAAAAGAGTGTCCATGGAGTTTCTTGCACGTTTTTCGCCATAGAGATCTACGCTTTGGAACGTGCAATGTAGCTTCACTTTTTTTTTTTGGACTGACCGACATTTTGACAATTCAAAAGTGCCTGTAATTGGTCTATTTGAAATAAACGCTTCTGATTTCTGATTTCAAAAGGTTAAATTAATACCTGGACTCAAAACTCACACATCTACACTACCAATAGTCACTGATAGACAAGGACAAGATAAGAGCCGGCGCTGTCTTGACTTACTTGACTTAAATTCCTGTGTCCCCTAGATGGGGCAGAGGGCGTCCACAGTGCACCGCCATCCCGTTCGGTCTTGAGCTTCGCGTTTTATTTCGCTCCAGGTCTTCCCTATGTTATTCGCCTCTGCGATGACCGTTCGTCGCCAAGTCTGCTTAGGGCGGCCACGTTTTCGCTTTCCTTGGAGATTCCAGTCTAGGGCTTGCCTTGGTATATGCTCAGGATCCCTTCGGAGCGTGTAGCCGATCCAATTCCATTTACGGCGTTTGATTGCTGGTCGATCGAAGTTTCCCCGCAGCGTCTCCACAGATCTATATTGGAGATTTTCTCGGGCCAGTAAATACCGAGAATACGGCGAAGACAGCGGTTGATAACGACCTGGAGTCTATGCGAGATGTCTTTTGTGACCTTTCACGTCTCACACCCATACAGCAATACGGTTTTGACATTGGACCGGAATATTTTGAGCTTAACTCTTCTAGTCAATTTCCGCGATTGCCACACGGGACGGAGTTGCGCGAAGGTTGCTCTTGCCTTGGCGATCCTCGAAGCGATGTCCTCTTCGGTCCCTCCAGTCTCTGACACAACACTGCCGAGGTAAGTGAATTTGTGGACCCTCTCCACAGCCTCTGTGCCGATGAGCAACGGCAAAGAGCTTGTCGCTTCACATCTCACTTCCTGGGTCTTCCTGGTGTTGACTTTTAGTCCCGTCGCTTTTGCCTCTCGTCGTAGGTCGTCCAGCTTGGCTTGCATGTCGGCGCGTGTGTGACTCAGCAAACATAGGTCATCGGCGTAATCCAGATCTTCTAAGACGTTGGATAGTCCCCACTCTATGCCGCGGCGCTTGTTGTTTAACACATTGTTCATGATGCCATCCAGAACAACAAGAAAGAGGAGAGGTGAAAGAAGGCACCCCTGCCGTACTCCTGCATGCACCGGTATGTCCTCCGAGACGAGGCCATCGTGTGTCACTCTATAAGAGTAATTCCTGTAGATTGCCTTAATTAGTTTTGTGATTTTCTCGGGGACTCCAATTGCACTCAGTCGGTCCCAGATGGAACTCCACCTTAGCGTATCGAAAGCTTTTTCAAAGTCCACAAAGGTCAAATACATTTCCCTTTGCCATTCTGATGCCTGTTCGAGAATAATACGTAAGGTATTGATCTGGTTCGTACACGATCGATTGGGCCGGAAGCCAGCCTGCTCCTTGCGAAGGAGAGTTTCAACGGCCCCCGACAGCCTGTCTAGGATGATCTTGCAGAGCACCTTAGAAGGGATCGAGAGCAAAGTAATACCCCTCCAATTGCCACATTCACTAAGTCACTGATAGACAAGGACAAGATAAGAGCCGGCGCTGTCGTGTGAGTGAATTAGCGTTAGCCGCCGAATGTGTGTGATCGTCGTGACCGATGTAACGCCAATTGCGACTGAGTGAAATTAAAACAAACTATCGTGATTTCTGAAGTTCACGCACTGGAGGCAAGTCAATTATCTTCCACTGTTTTGATTATATCAGTGGTTTCACAAAGTATACGTGTTCGATTACGGAGACGCGGCACGCTGCGCGGCGCGTCGGGCGGTCCGTCGTACATTGCCATATGTATGTGTTTGCGCGAGCGATGACGCGGCCCGCTGCTGCAATGTACGACGAAACGCCCAACGCGCCGTGCAACGCGCCGCCTCTGCAAAAACACGGCTTACGTTATACTCGTAGTATGAATAAACATATTAAAAAATAATTAATGTAAGTTAAAATACCCACTTTGTCGCAAATATGAACACATTTTCTTTTTGTTTCAAACATAATTAAAAAATAGTAATTAAATCATATTAATGAGATGATTCGGTCATGGTAGGTATATAGAGGCATGTCCAATTACAGCAGCGCTACCTTCAACGTTATTCTTAGTACAAGTATTTCAATCACAAACTGTTAAACAAAAATGTACATTGCAGATTTGTTTAACAAAAACAAAATACAATTTCGTTTGAAAAATGTCCTATACAAAATTAGCATACAAAAGTATCCAAAAACTTGTGCCGTCAATCGTGCCTATGTGGGTAGTTGTAAGTTGTGGCACACAGCTGGAACAGGGTTGGCGAAATTTATGTTTTGGTGACCGCATTTTTTTTAAATTAAATATGTTAATGCAACATGTAACATATTATTTTTAAAAGCACATCTATCAGTGGATAGATGTGCTTTACAGAACAACTATTTTTTAAATAAGTATTATAAATGTGTACGTGCGTATTATTATTTGCTAGAATCAATCGACTGTACAGAAATAATTAAAACAATAAAAAGACTAAAAATCAGACAGGAGCCATACTAGCTGCTCCACTAACAAAATTATTCAATTTGATAATTGAAACTGGTGTCACACCTTCTCAATGGTCAAAATCTAATATCATCTTGTTATACAAGAAAAGAGACCCAAAAGACATCAGCAACTACCGGCCGATAAGCCTTTTACCAAGTATTTATAAGCTTTTCTCTACATTAATCAATCAAAGAATCAGTAAAACATTAGAAAAAAATCAACCTATTGAACAAGCGGGCTTTAGAAAGAATTTCTCTACCATAGACGACATTCACACATTAGAACTGATAATTGAAAAATATCAAGAATAACAGAGAATATTGCTTAAAAAGCTTTTGGCACAGTCTCACACGATGCTCACACGAAAGTATATGGAACACGCTGCAACAAAGCCCAAAATGTAGAGCAAAAATACATAACAATATTCAAACACCTGTACAGTAATTGTTCAAGTAGAGTCAAACTGGAAACCATTGGGCCAAACTTTCCAGTCAGGAGGGGAGTCAGGCAAGGAGACCCCTAATCCCCAAAATTTTTTATTGCAATATTAGACTATTTCGTAAGCAAAAATAAGTAATATTACGTGCGTATTATTATTGGTAGAATCAACTACAGAGTTGATTTCAGCTATTTTTAAAATAGGTAATGTTTGTGTGTGCGTGCATATTATTATTAGCCTACAATTAGGTAACTAAATTATTTAAAATAATATTATCTCAGCGCATTTAAATGATATTTCAGTGCTTGTATGAAGACTGTAACGTAAATATCTATTTAGGATGTATATGGACTTACATTATTCCAGTTACATGTATATGTTATATCGGTATATACACCCTTAAATTTTGATCGTTTTAATCCCGTGGAGGGTCGATCCGGTACATGAAACACTATCGATTTGTAAAGATAAAAAAAAAACGAACTTTTTTTCTAAAACTCGAATTAATTTACGCATGTACGAAATTAATTTCTTTTGGAGAACATCATTAGGAAACCTCACGATGTTTTCCTTCACCGTTTTGAGAGCAGCAGTGATGAAATAAATTACACAGAGTAATGCGCCTGGCTGGGTTTGAACCCGCGACCTACAGCTCATAAGTGGGGGCCGTTACCACTCGGCCACCAGTGCTCATATTTCCATATAACGATATTAAAATGAAAAGGAAATGATACTTGTGGATTGCCATCCCTATATCTAGAATGTTTTTCGAGGCGTTTCCTTAGAGTTTCCAACAAACTCGGAGTTGCCAGTGAAAATATTTACAATGGCAGGAATATTTTATACTGCTGTTTAACTAGTTTCGAGAGTCTTTCATGAAGTTCTTTTCAGTTATAAATAAAAAACTTTCTGGTTTTTCTTTGGTTCACGTACTAAGTGTTACATGTCTAAATGAGTGGACATCAAAAGAAAGACTGTTTTAACGATTCCAATAATAACAGATTAATAGAATAGATAAAGATTTGTATTTTTTTTTTCGTAATGAATATTTATTTTTTATTTATATAAACTCGAGAACTACTGAACCATTTTTCAAAATCTTTTCACCTGCAGAATACTATTTTATCACTGAGTGACTTGGTCTGTATACTTTGTTTTTGGGATCCGTTCCTCAAAAGAAGAAAAAAACGGAATATAATAAATTTTATTATTTTCGAGTTTTATTATTCATTCGAGAAACAGAGTCTAAGTAATTATACTGTCGATTTTCGACTTTTTAGGGTTCTGTAAATCAAAAGGAAAAACACGGATTTCTAATAAGATCACTTTATTGTCCGTCAGTCTATCTGTCTGTCTATCAAGACCCTTTATCTCGGGAACGCGTGGAGGTATCGAGTTGAAATTAAAATCATAATTATACTCAAGTTTACGGTCCCTTGAAGCTGTGAAAAAATAAAATTTATAAGTTTACGATAAAAAAAGATACGGACGTTTATGTCGCAAAAAATATATATATTGACACTCACTGGAATTAAAATTCATGAATTACTACCCCTTTGACCTAGACCTCTGAAATTTGGCACAAAGCAAGGTCTTACAGCATAAGTATAGGATTAAATCTAAAAACTACGAATTTGTAGTTACGTCACAAAAAAAAACTTTTTTCGATTTGGAAAAATCTTCGAGGCTCGATTCGGGAATTGAACTATTTACATATGTTAGCTTGTACGGAACCCACAGTGCGTGAGTCCAACTCACTCTTGCTCAGTTTTTTCTTTTTAAACTATTTTCATGTGAATGAAGCAGCTGGCAGAAGTTAGTGTCTTTATATAATGGAAGATATATTTCACTAGTATCACGTTATTTTTATGATGTAACTTATTTTTATGATGTGGTTCAGCAAACGTTTTGCTGCCATATAAATTTATCAAAGAACAAAAAATAAAGAGAAGAAATGAACTTTTAAGTTTTCGATTTCTTAACCTTTTGAATACCGTAATTAGAGACACAATAGAAAGACAACTTCTTGGCTTGACAGTATGTGGATAAAACCAAACATCGGCACTCCCTTTTATGTACCGAATAAGTTTGTCTACTGGTTAGTGGCCCTGATCGTGTGTTCGTTTCCCATCCAGGATAAATGTTTGTGTGATGAGCACAATCATTTGTTCTGTGTCTGGGTGTAATTTATATATAATATTTATGTATTTAGAATCATGTAAGTTTATTTATGTTTATCAGTTGTCTAGTACTCATAACACAGGCTCTGCTTAGCTTGGGACTAGACGACGTTGAGTGATAGTTGTGAAATATTTTTATTATTATTAGCCTCCTATTTCGATTGTGACATAAAAATCGGCTATAATCCTCGTCATACAAGTTGAACCATCATGGCGGTCGACTTTGATTACGCAGTAACCGATTCTCGGGTCTCAATCAAAGTAGGAGCTACGCATAAATATAGCCAATGGTTTCACTTATTATTTTGACGCGTACCATCCAATTTATCGCCAAAAAAAAAATGGCGTCATTGATACCAAAGTTGTTGTCCGTCTTTCTAGAGTAAAACTGGTCATTTGATAGAAAATTATAATATTATGAATTCTGATATTTTTAACCGACTTCGAAAAGGAGGAGGTTCTATGTTCGTCTGTATGTATTTTTTTATTGTTAAGCCACCTGAAACAAAACCTCCTGAACAATAAGTACTAATAACTATAGGTGCGACAATAGTGTTTTTTTTTGCCAGTGGGAAAATCATCCAATAACATCTCCGCGCCCTTGGGCGGGGCGGGAGATAGTGTCAGACTTTTACTGACTAAAAACCCACTCCTGCCAGTTCCATCTTTGCCTTCGTTCCAAGGCCCTGATGGTCACTTTCACATTACTTTTGGCCTCAGTGGGCTTCAATATATGCGTCACCTCCTTTCCTGCCCAACGTGCACTACCACCTACACCTTCAATGACTTGTACGAGGCAAACGACAGAGCTGTCCAGGTGGCTAAATATTGGTGGGACAAGATAGGAGTCAGTTTGACACGAAAATAATAAGAAGAAGTGGGCTGCGATCCTGCTGGGGCGATAGTAGTGTTGGAAAACTATAAACGTTAACCTCATGGTATTATGAAGTATGTAAGTTGTAAATATTTAGCAATGAAATTCTCGTTGTGGTCTAAAAATTCTGAACCAAATACGAAACCAAACAATGGAAACAAGCATCAAAATATTGAAATTGGAAAACAACACGAAACTTTTTATGTTAGCAGGTAATATTTCAATTACAGTTACGTAACTCCGAATTATTTTAACGTAAAAGTATTTAATTAAAGTTCGTTCTAGAAGCACTCGGTATTATTTAGCTAACATGCAAATACGCGGGTAAAGTATTGTATGTAACTTTGTTTGAGAACCTTTTTGAGTTTTATACAACATTATTTTTAGTACCTGTATGCGAAACCTGAATATAGATAGATTGTTAAATAGATGTATTCTTTATTGTACATCAACAATAAAATTACTTATAGGACTTAAAATTAATAGGGTGTCACAATGGGCGGTCTTATCGTCTTATATAGTTTATTCAAAATCAGTAACTGAATCGATTCCAATAAGTTTTACACCAAGTTATAGTTTTTTCCAAAAATACTCTTACTCTTGAATTCGATGCTAGTGCCAAATTGCGTGACCTTTTTGGGAAACTAAGTAAAATGGGGATTGGGCTTGGCGTGTGGTCACGCTATTTTAAACCAATTTGGCGCTAGCATCGAATTCAAGAGTACCTAAAGTCACAATTCCAATGTCGACCGATCGGAATTAAACTCGAGAGTAAGACCCCAGGTCACGCAGTATAAACGGAACATAAACAACTAGCGCACAGCTGGGTGCGGGAGCAAAACAACTCCTCAGACGCCCGGATGGCCCGGTGACCATGTGTTTGTGTGGACAACCAGGTAACATAACAAGCTTATAACTTTGTGATTTTTCATTATACAGTTATGAAACTTTGTACATAGACTCTTCGCATAAAAATACTAGACCCGTATTTTGGGTTTCGCATATTATATTAAAAATAAGCTTGTATAAACATATTTTATTACGAAACGTGGATAAGCGGTAATGACCATCGTTACAAACGTCAAATACGAGTGTTTACTTGACGATACGCAACAAAATGTTGTTGCCACTGCAAAAGAAAACTCAAACTTGCGTTTAAAAAAAACTGGGCAACAAGCTAAAATTTGTGTATAAAGTTCAATGCGCAATTCGAGTCTCGAAAGATTTTTCCGAATCAAAAAAAGATTTTGTGATCCCCGCGGCCCTGGAACAAAGACATAGAAGGAACTGTAGTGGGTTTTAATCAGTAAAAGTCTGACACGCCCACCCACTCCGCCTAAAAGCTGGACAAGTCATTGGATGATTTCCCACCATAGCTAGCTCATCTCTGATGGAAAAGTACCTTAATATTAGATACTATCTTCGCAGTAAGTTTTGCAACTTTTTTTGGGGTTCCGTACCTCAAAAGGAATAAACAGAACCGATAAACAACTTCGTTGACTTTGTTGTCCAATTTGGAACCGTGCACTAGCTTCTGACGTTTTATAAGTGCCCATGTAGGCCTATATGAAATAAAAACATTTTGACTTTGACTTTGTCCGTCTGAAAAAAATACATTTTCGACACTCTCAAGGAATTAAAATTTATAGGGTAAGTTTTCGATGACCCAGAATTCTAAAATTTGGCACAAAGCAAAGTCTTTTATCACATATATAGAAATAAATCTGTATACTGGGAACTTGTAGTTACGTCATAAAAAAAAAACCGAATCGGAAAAATCATCGTAAAACTTAATTCTATTGAATTGTTTTCATATAAGTTTTTACGGAGCATTTAGGTGTTAGTACATAACACCAGACATGTAATATATTGCATGTCTGGTGTATTTTATAAAATATGTATCCAAAATTCTGCCAATACACTCTGAAGTAATGGTGTCAAACCTATTACACGGGCTCGCTCTCACATAATCAGTTTTCAGAACATTAACTCGATAATGTGCAACGTGCGCAATTACAACACTGTGCCTGTCTCTAAATAATTCAATTTTGTGTTACATTAATATTTTTATTTTACGCTTATTGACTTTTTTTGTTTTTTAACCCTCGAAGGAAAAGAGGGGTGTTATAAGTTTGACCTGTCTGTCTGTCTGTCTGTCTGTCCGTGGCATAGTAGCGCCCAAACGAATGGACCGATTTAGATGCAGTTTGTTTCGTTTGAAAGCTGGCTTAATCGAGATGGTTCTTAGCTACCACCTGATTGTAAGCAGTGATCCAATCCTTGATGGTGAAGCGCACTATTTTATCAAGAACCTATTCGCTATAGCCTAGAAGCCACCTAAATGATAATCGGACGGGCAGACCGCTGCAGGCAAGTTTTGTCAGTTCTTCGATTTACGCGGTATTAAACTCAAAACGCTTAGTTCGAACCGTAGAAGTGTCAACAATGTAAGGATGAACACTCGCGGAATCAAGTTTTATAATTTCCGCCTTTCTTCTAGATGCATCCTATAAAATGCCAAAAGGCTGATGGCTGCTGGTTCAGTGATCACAGATATTATCAGGTAGTTATTGTACTCTTCTAATTATCCTTCGTAACAATAGAGACAGAATGTTTTTTTGTACATTCAAAAGTCAAAATGACACATTTTTGTTTTATTTAGTACACATCAACGCGATAGAAGTGATGTGATAAATATTTGGTCGTCATCTGAATCACAACGTTAAGATTTTCTGCTGTTGCTTGACTGTATGATGTAAATAAATAAAGTCTTACACTTGACGTTTTCACTTCACTATATTAATTCAATTTATATATTTTTACCTTTAGTTACACAATTTGCCACTGATTTTAATTTGAAAGCAACCGCCAGCGCCGCCTACTCAGAGACTGTGCGTCTCAAATAAAATCTTAAATATCTAACACGCAGTGAACGAAAGCAAAAATTAATACCTGTGTATTCTGTCTCTCGTTGTGGTATAATATTTTCCGTATAGCTACGCATAAAATTAAGACACTAAATATCCTTTATTCACACCAAAATAGCTCTTAAAATCTGCTACACAGGTCAACAAACTGCCCATTCAGTCCTCACCCAATTCATTCACCGCAAACATAGTAGAATATTCTATCTTTTGAGACGGCGGAGGCTGCAGGCTTTCACGTGAAGACTCGAGTCTTTCATCAGCTACCAGACAAAGACGGAGTAATCCTGGCAGTCCTGTCTCTGAAAGGAACTTGAGTGGCATCGCGTTGATTGTGGGAAAGGCCTCCCACAATCAACGCGATGCCACTCAAGTTGCTTTAGTGCTCGCGCGCTTGTGAACCTATGAAAGGATAGAATAGAAGTTTAAAAAAATGTTTTGGCTTTTTTCTGGAATGTAATTTTAGTCATCCATTATTTAGGTATATGACATGTAACTGGAATAATACACACCCTTGCACAGAAGTGCTAATCTAGGCTATTCTCTAAGAAAACGGCCTTGAGCGTAGCTCTGGCTCAGCGACGAAATTCAAATAGGTAAGTACAGTTTTTTTTTTTTATGAATGGTAGAATCATCCAATGACAGATCCCGCCCTTGGGTGGAGCGGGAAATAGTGTCAAACTCTTACTGACTAAAAACCTACCCCGTTCCATTCTTTGCCTTTGTCCCAGGGCCCCGGGTACCATTTTCACATAACCTTTGGCTCCAGTAGGCTTCGGCCCTTTTGAGCCCCTACAGTTTGCTGACAACTCCTTGAGGCGCGCGGGAACAGTGCGCGCCGTAAATGACTTGAGCTCGGACCGGTCTGTTACCGGACGGACGGACAGCGAGTACAGTGGATTTGTATGTGATTTGAACGTACCTACTTGGATTTCGTCGCTTTACCAGCGCTGCGCTCAAGGCTGTTTTCTTAGAGAATAGCACTGCAGAGTGCGCACCGTACTTATATAGCAGATAAACAATCTGATTTGCATCCGTATACTCTCAGTAAGATTAAGTTGAAAACCAGCGCGACATAATTGCTGAATTGGACCTATCTGTCACAGCCGTGATGTTGGTGTTCTTAAGTTTTTATGTGTTGCTTCTACACCATGTGTATCTGTGTGTGTCAAATAAAATGGGTTTTTTTCTTTCTTTTTTTGTAGCAATAGAAATTCTGTATCATTAGCTAAAAATGACATGTACACTATTTATCAATTAAACATGTAAGACTTTTTTTAAACTTTTTTCAAAAATCTCAGTCTCAAAACTGAATTGCAACTACATCATGGAAATTCGAGCTACTATTAGCATATACTGCTCAGTACGAGGCTTCCTGCTGGTAACAAGTGCCATGAATAGAGTCTTGCTAACAAGACGCGCCACATTGCTCGTCCTACACGTGAACATTGTAGTGAAGAAAGAAGGGCACACAATCGAAGTGTACACAATTAGTGGCGATGCGCGAACTTGTGTACGTTACAAGACAAGAAGTCCAGAGAGTCCAGCAGGGATGTTATGGAGCTGTGTAACTTATATAATACAGGCCTTCTGGTCTAGTGGTTAGTGGCCCTGACTGCTATGCCGGAGGTTGTGGGTTCGATTCCCACTCAGGAAAAATGATTGTGTGATGAGCACGATCATTTGTTCTGTGTCTGGGTGTTATTTATCTATAATATGTATGTATTTAGAAATATAATATAATATAATCTTAAGGCCCAAGAGGACACCGGTGTCCGCAAACCTATTGTCTTTCGATTGTGTCTTTAATTGCGGTATTCAAAGGGTATCTGGTTGTAAATACAAATTGTAATGTAGACTAGCTAAAATGTCAAACCACGCTACTGGTATTTAACTTTTATAATTTTAATATAAATCCGAAACTAGTGGATAATCCGAAATGATTTCATAGCGTATCCGAAACCAATATACTCGTAGGTCTATCTATGCCATTGCTGTTTTTTTTATGAGTTACTTTGAAATGTTATGTCTTTGGATTGGCTTGGAATTATAAGTTCAAATAAACTTTATATTAAAGGTACGTTATTCTTTTTTAGAAATTAGGTATTTAGTGGTGTCTGTGTGTTTTGTATTTTCTGCTTTTCCCGGTAATGGAGCAGAGATAAGAGCATCACATAGATATTTGTTAGTTTAAAAATCTCTCAACATCCATCATTGTCTCTTAATTATTTTTTAGGACTCCTCCCCCTGAAAAACCTAAGGTAGGAGATAAATCTTTTTTTATTAGGTCTATTGTCTATATCCATCATCATGTCTTTAAAGTTACACTAACTAATTAATTCAAGCCTACTAAAAAAGCAATTGAAACATTTGAGCTAAAACGCTTTGTTATACCTAAAATGTTACACAGTACAGACAACTTGACATTACAATTACGTATTCAGGACTTTACGCAAAAAGGTAGAAGCATTCACTTCAGGCTGTTTATTTAGACCGTCCCCCCATGGGACTAGTGGTAGGTTCTACCTGACGCTCAAATGGCAAAAACAGAACAGTTGGGCTTTTTGTTAATTTTATAACTGTCCTGTTAATATAATATTGACGTGGTTGGTATTTTTATTATCATTCGCATTAGCTTTTTCTCCTGGTCTCGTTTCTGTGACCTGATCAAAATCTTAAAGTGAAACCTACAAGCTTGAACGTGGTCATGTTTTAGGACATGATGTTTCAAAAAAATCCCTGAAAAATTAAGAAATTTTTAATTCGGCTTTGTAAACACAACAGCAAAAAATTCACACTACAGGAAGAACACAAAGGTATTCAATAAACAAAAGATTTAAAAAAGTCAAAAACAGTTGATAACAGAACAGTGGTAATTTTAACAAAGATGATCCTTTCTCATTGAAAATCAAATCAAGAACTGAGTTTGTAATCAAATTATACTATAGTTATACACAAATAAACCACAACCACTGACATTACAGCTACAAAACTGATAAAATTCAACCTCAACGTGTTCATTATCCGCCATCTTTACTTCATCCCGCTGACTTACAAGCGTGATTTAGCATCAAAAGGATCGGCGTCTGAGCGGCAGACTCACAGGAGTCTAGGTGAATGGCAGAAATAAGCAAAAAGGTTACAGCGACGCTCGTAATGGCCAATATCAACGTCTAGACAACCTGCGTTTGTCACAGCTAGGGTACAATGTAGTTGGATTCAGAAGGGTAACTTTGTAGAAGGATATTAATTCTAAGATAAAATTCTTGTTAATACGATATTTAAAGACGACATAACCTAGTCAATAATGGTTGGTTTTGAATAAAATGGACATGGATGCGTCGTGAGGTCGCAGATTTTCACGTTACGACGCTTCATCGCAGATTTGTATTTGGGCCCTTACCTCGTCGCTTTTCTGGTAATTATCACTGTTTATTCGGGCTTTAAGAAGTTAAAAGAATTTAGAATTATGTGAAAAGATATGAAAAAAGTTGACAGTAAATTTTTCTACAGTCGTAAAATTCAGAAAACAAATTCTAATAGATATGGTTTTTGCCATAATTTCAACTTCCGCAGTGTAGTCTTTGTTAATGCAAAGGTTAACTTAAAGAGAATGCCTGCCAGCCATGATGCGTTGCAATAAGTCTGCACACCCTTGTGAATTATAGTTAAAGTTTAAAATAAAATAAAGAAAGACTAAACAAGACTAGTGCGCCTCACCACCAATAAATAATAATAATAATAATAAATGTATTTATTGGAACATAACAATTTTTTACAATATATAGTGCTCGTTAACAGCTACATTAGTTTTAAAATAAAACTGTGTCGCAGCCATTAGCGCCCACCTCCTAGAGGATAGACTTCGGCGTCCCAGCTTAATTTATGGAAGTTATATACAAAAAAAAGACAACAAACAATGATATCTTAAAGTTTAACAACCATTATGACAACAAAACAGCATAAGAATTAGTATTAGTAAAATTCCAGTTCATCTATCATAGTATGTGGTGATTCCAGTTCATCTATCAATGATTGCATCACTGCTTACCATTCACTAGCTTATATCGATAAAAAAAGAAAAAAACACAATTTCAGAACTGACACTTCTGTATTGTTGCCTTCATATCAAAGGACTCAAAATACTAGGAGTACAATTTATAGGAACCGTCTCACAGTCAGTTGCGCAACGTTTGACTGAGAAATGTGTGGATCATCAAGTTTTCGTTTAGCCCGACGTATTTCAAATGATTTTATGTATTCCAGATTTAAAAATAAAGTTTCTTTTTTGTTTTAAAAAAAATGTGAAGAGAATTTTCAACTTTTATCAAACTTATTATTTTAAAAGGTGTCATCTAGTTAAAATTGTCGAAAAAAAATGACGTGTAAAAGTGATTTTTAAAAACCTTTTTTGCAAAATAAATATCATTTATCAAAACTTATCTGTGTTAATTACACAATAGATTCAATCACATGGAGGCGATTTACTCTGTGTAAGTTATTTATGGCAACGCTACAGTTATCCAAAACGTAAAGGAAAATCTCGTGAGAAAATGGACGTGGCTAAAAACTAAACATTTGACAAATATGAGGTGGCATACATCCTTCTCCCTCTTATTGAGAGAATATCTTTGTCCCATCAGTGGAATTGTTATAAATTTATCGTGCTTGATTTATTTAAGATAATTAAAAAATAAATGTACTAACTGCTGTCGGTCTTGGCAGATGCTGTCTTTTCCAGGTTCAATTTTATTTTCAAACCATCTAGAGACCCATTCAAATATGCATACAACATTTCATCTAAATTAGTCAAGGTATTTATAAGAAATTAGGTAACTAACAAACATATAGAAAACTTATGTCTAAAAAGATAAAGATAATAATAGTAGCATAGTATCATCATCATCATCATCATTAGCCTTTTAATGTTCCCACTGCTGGGACACAGGCCTCCTCTCTAAAAGAGGGAATGGGCCGTAATCCACCACGCGGGCCCAGTGCGGGATGGTGGATGTCACATGTCTTCGAATTTTTGGTCCTAGGATATGCCGGTTTCCTCACGATGTTTTCCTTCACCGTTTCGAGCATAGTATAAAGATGAAAAATGAAATCCACATCTTGGGGATTTTACCTCACAATCTTGTAATCTTGGAAACAGTGAGAGAAAAAATAGATTTTATTGAATAAAGTTTTCTAAGATAAATGACAATAGTAACTTAACATAAATTCGCTGACATAAGAAAAAGAGTTTTACAAGTTCTCATTCCTTTTACTCAGGTTTCAGAAGCTATTCAAAGAATGCCATTTTCTTCTTGCTAGATGGTGAGCGATTTTATCTATACTTATAATAAATCTGTAGAAGTAAAAATTCTGTACATTGGAGGGCAATGGCAGGGGGTGTTACTAGACCGACACCGAACCGGCCGTTACCACTCGGTAACGGCCCTGACTTACGAGTAGTAACCCAAAAAAAAAACCATACTAGTGAAAGTGATGAAGCTGAGAAGTTACCACGTTGATACAATGATATGCAATAACTATACATAAAGCGAAGAAAAAAGAGAAATCTTATTGAAGTTGCCAAAAGAATAAATTTTCACAAAGCTTAAAATCAAGCTTTGTGAAAAAGTGACTAACTATAACAAAATTGCAAACAACCAAATTGTTTATAAAAGTAAGGAATTGCAGGAGCAATTGGAGGAGTTAGTTGCGTGCGTATATGTATTGAAAAAGTACACGCTTAAACTTTTTGTTAAGAATGTTATAGACATCAATCCTATGAATAATAAATATCTACAAATGTTAATATTACTGGGGCGACGATCAAGAGGATGAGTTGGAGTTAAGACAACGGTAAAAGTGGAAGGCTACAGAAAGACCTCAGCAATATAGCTTGACAAAAGTGAAATGTTATCTTAAGGCCACGTTAACATTTAAACATACTTTCCTGTCTTTTTGCCTACTTGCGTTCTTTAACCTAAATATCAAATACCGTGTAATTGGTTTTTAGGTTATCTGTTTCTGTTTTGATGGTAATGTTACTTAATTATAAAATACATTTTGGACATGATCCTGTCTTTAACCTAAAAAAAATTAAAAAGTTCCAAAGATTTAAGAAGAAGCAAATATGTTTAGTTGTAAGGTTGGTTTTTTGACCTTACCACCGACTTACCCAGCGGTAGTTTGCATGAGACTAAAGGGTGTTTTTCGCATGAGGTGTTGACTGGAATAAAAGATATAACTTGTCTCCACAATATATATTTAATAATTAAATAGCTACACTAGTTACAGCCTGTGACAGGAACATATATGGTAAGGGTAGAATAAAATAACTTACATGGTGTGGTATACATTAACCTCAATTATGAATATTCAGTAGTCCTCCCAGCCAGTACCGTCATCCAATGCAGTTCATCCAAGATCCAAAGCCATGCGCTGTATTCGGAAACTGTCGCCTAGCTGTCCACGTGATGATTGTTCGTCAACGATTCATGTGCAGAGTTGTAGCTTCATATTTTATAAGTAATCCTATTGGTATTATTGGGAGACGATTTTTTCTTCTAATACATATCCATGGGATATGGTAGATTAAAATAAAATGATATCTCGGACCCTGTCAAAGAAAATTCACAACGAAATATATCGATTAAATCTTGGCGCCATCTGACGGGCCTCAGTCAGAACTGTTTATGGTTAGTGACATTATGCGCAACTAGAGGTCGCTACATACCTCAAACCGTGACTAAGTTTTTTAAATGTTACATAGTTGTACTACGATATTTGTACAGATAATTTTTCAAACCTAAAATGATCTGTTGAGTTTGCGACACCATCATGCGCAAGCGGTGCGCGTCTTTAATATTAAGGGTGCGGAAGTCTCCAATACAGTTCTGGCCATGATTGCCGGGAAATTCGATTGCCCCTATATGGGACATAATCAAAATGGGCCTAATCAGAAGTCAACCACGATGAAGATTCCTGTCGTGATCGCATCAAAAATAAGGATATCTGCAGGAGAACCAAGGTTACCGATATAGCCAGAAGAATCTGAAGTGGCAGTGGGCAGGGTACATTGCTCGCAGAAAAGATACTCAATGGGGACGAAAGGTTCTAGAGTGGCGACTAGGTACTGGAAGAAGCAGGCCTGCCACTCGGTGGATCAATGACACCTGGTGATGGTCGAAAGAATCTGATGGATGCGAGACGCACAAATCTAGTAGTTATGGTGACATTCGGGAAAGACTTATATACAACAGTCTTTCGGCTGAAATGAAAAATGGTGATGCTGTAGGATATTGGTATAGATCTACTATAGCAATATCCTACAGAATCACCATCTTGCTGACTGTGTTTGATAGTATTATGTATTGTTAAATCTGTTTTGTGTGTTAAATCTGTTTTGTGGTTGCTGTATGGGTGCTATTGGCTACCTGAAATATAAGCTTTTTTTATAGCGTTCTTATGAATTTCGTGTATCGAAATAATGTGGTAAAATAAACTTAAACTGCCATAGTAAAAGGGAAGGTTTTTTAATTAAAAACTTCTTATCTATAAATAAACACGCAGCTGGTTAAAAAAATGTTGACCCAAAATACTTTTTATCAGCTATCGACAGGGTCATAGTAAACACCTTATCTCCCCATTATAGAACAGGCAATGCGATGGTGTTTTTATGACCCCCGTAAAACATTCAACGGTACTAGTCGGTCGAATATCAGGTAATATGACTTTTACAGTCCCTTGAAAGTAGGTTAACGTCAGAAATAATACAGGTCGCTGTTAAAAGTGTTGACATGGGTTGATTGTTTTTTTTTTTAAGTTCTGTGTATTTCCAGAACTTTCCCGATTGCGCAGCACTTTATTTAGTCTCTTTAAAGCATTGATAATAAGGGAATATACGTTAAACGCTAACATTGCAATCAGAAAACCTGGACTCCAAGCTCACACATCTATAATCAGTGTCATCACAGTCGTAAACCTATAGTCACTGAAAGACAAAGACAGAGCTGTGCTGTTAGCCGCCAAATGTGTGTGATCATCGCGACCGATGTGAAATTGTGCCATATAGGTACAGTTTCAGCGGTCCAGCGGTTTTTTTTTTTAGTGGTATGTAAAATCATCCAATGACATCTCCCGCCCTTGTGCGGAGCGGGAGATAGTGTCAGACTCTTACTGACTAAAAACCCACCCCTTTCCTTCGTGGCCTTAGATACCAGGGCCGGGCTTTCCTTTCGGAAGCAAACCCTTGGCCCCAGTAGGCTTCGACCCTGCCTGCCTGCAGCTAGCAGGCTGGGTCTCTACGGTTTGCTGACAACTCCTTGAGGCGCGCGGGAACAGTGCGCGCCGTTGACGACCTGGGCTTGGTCCGGATGATTACCGGACGGTCAGACAGCGAGCTACCCATAGCTCGCCGTCCGCAAGCCCGCGCCTACGTTGGCTGGAAATCAGGATCGGAATCGGAATCCTCGCGGCGGCTGGGCCGTGAGGGCCGTTGCCTCTCGCGTGCGGCCTCCTCCTTTGCTAGCATTACTGCTTCGCAGAAGGAGGCGACCGCCTGCCATCCCTCCTCGCTCCGGACCATGGCCCGTACCAGGGCCTGGCGCGAGAGATCGCCGCTGCCGATCGCCCTCACGAGAACACGGCGATGCTCTGCCCAAGCGGGGCACACTTCGACCGTGTGCTCCACCGTGTCCTCCGGGCAGTCCACGCAGTGGTGGCACCCGGGCGTCGGTTCCGCACGAATCCGGAACAGGAACCTCCCGAACTTACCGTGTCCAGTGAGAACCTGGGTCATGCGGAAGGTTAGGACGCCGTGAGGTCTTTCCAGCCACGCCTCAAAGAGGGGCCTTACTGCCATAATTAAGGCGTGCCCAGCACTGGGTTGCGACAGTCGCAGTCGCCATTTCACCATAAGATCCCGCCGGAACTCTTTCCGCCATACCTCGACTTGTCGTGGCAGGGGACTTTCGCCCCGGCGTTGCATCTCCACGCGCTGCGCTTATCGTGCATGTGTGCAAGGACTGTTGCCTGATCCCATGGTGGCAGGCCAGCAAGGAGGCTCGCCGCTTCGCAGGAAACCGTACGGTATCCCCGCACCATCCGTATGGCCATGACCCTCTGGCACGCGTTCAGCTGGTTCTTTGACTTTTTCCTCAGCGTGGGCGCCCATACCGGTGCTCCATAAGGGGCCATGGACCGAACGATGCCTGCGTAGAGCCTCCGGCAGGAGGCGTCTGGACCCCCCAGATTCGGCAGGAGCCGCTTGAGAGCAGCCCCGGTCCGATTCAGTTTGGGGGCCATACGTTCCACGCGCTAGAGGTGAGTCACCTATCTTCCGCTGTTTTGATTTAATCTAAGCTTTAAAGTTTATATTCTAATTACATTTAATCAATCTGATGGATCTTTTTCGTCATCTCACTAGCCTTTTCCTAACTGTATTGGGATCGTTTTTCAGCCTAAGCGGACCACATTCGTGTTTTACATGGAGCTACTGCCTATCAGACCACAACCCAATTATTGGCAACACGACACTCCTTGGATAGACTGATGGTTAGACTTTCAGGCATCAGTCGTAACGACTATCAGAGATCTACTTATGACAACTAGGTGCAATAGCATTACGTGTTTTCCGAGGCACTGACTCAGAGCCAAACCACACGGTGCGGTGCGGCTCCGGCGCGGCGCCTGAGCGTTACCGCTCCAGTTTTTTACATACAAAAATGTGTTGTAGCCACATGGCGCCGTGCGGTAAACTCCGGCGCCGTACCGCGCCCGCGCCAGATTCGAGACGAAGCGGGGAGGGGTATAAACAGAGCGGCGCCGCACAGTTGTTTGTTTAATAACGGCAGCAACACACGTCTTTCCCGATCAATTGTTAATACAGACTCAAGCCAATAGTTTTTTTAACGCCGCTGCGGCGCCGCTGCGATGCCGCACTTCACGTGTGGTTGTCAGTGCAGTGAAATGCATTGCGATGCGGCGTCGCACCGCACCGTGTGGTTTGGCTCTTACTTTGACTTAAGATCCTATGTCCACTAGCGGAGGCAGAGGGTGTGTACAGTAGTCGCCCATCGCGACCAATCTTGCACTTTTCGCTTCACCTCGCTCCATGTCAGTCCGATGGCCGTCGCTTTTGCGAACACGGTGCGTTGCCAGGTTTGCCGAGGACGGCCACGCTTCCTTTTCCTTTGGCATTAATGTCCTAGATATACGTATGAGAGTACATATGAATTGAAAAATTCACATTGGTACTTGCCTGAGGGCATGTTTATGGAGACGCGGCGCGTTGCGCGGCACTTTGGGCGGTCGTCGTACATTGCCATATGTTTGTGTTCGCGCGTACGATGACGCGGCCCGCTGCTGCAATGTACGACGAACGCCCAACGCGCCACGTCTCCGTAAAAACGACCTGACGTTGAACCCGCAAACTCAAGCAAGAGCAGCCGCGTGTACTCAACCGAGCCATCATGACAGTTTATCCAATCTGATGGACCTACTTGTGTTAATTAATTCGACAAACCAATCTAGATCGGTAAAAGATAAGTCGATCCAACAACTACATTAAAATAGAACTCTGGGATGAAACGGGGTTAACCGTGTATGTATTTAGATTATTTGAATAACCTAATACAAAAGTAAACTATATTTTTCATAGAATAGAATAGAATGCAATTACTTATCAGAATATTGTACAAATAATTATTTAACAACTTTCATAAAATTCTTTTAAGGTAATAGCGCCCGAGTTGCACGCATGGGCATACCATAATCATGGCGACTTTTTTCTTCGGTCACGGTTTCCTCACCTTCTGCATGACGCAGGTCCTCACCGAACATGATAAATTGCACTTGATTCAGACGGAAGAAACGTCCGGGTATCACCAAACCACCCAGAGGCGTGCAGCACACGGTACCCCGCTTGGTATTTATACTTGGCCATCTCCTTATGGGGGTGATCGGTAGCGGCAACTTCTGTCACCAGACCTGGAAGTATAATGTACGGCGGTCGCCTCCTTCTGCGAAGCAGTAATGCTAGCAAAGAAGACAGCCGCTCGCGTGAGGCAACGAACATCCTCACATCCCAGCCGCTGAGACCTCGACCCCAATAATGTTCTAATCATGGTCCTATAATGTTCCACAATGTTCCAATAATATTCATACATGCTCCACTCGAGTTTAAAGTTTTGTCCAAACCTGTTCAGCCGTTAAGGAGTGATAAAGCAACAAACAGACAGACGAATAGGCTGATTGAAAAGGTTTATATTGCGTAAATTTACTCTTTAGGTGGTTGAGTCAATAGTTCTATTTCCCTGGCGACGGGCGAGGATATTGGGTTTAGTAAAGTGAGAGAGCATGTCAAAAAATTATTTAAAGCCAGTGTTCTTTAGCTGTCTTCTGCGTTTCAGAAATTCCCCGTGGAATGTAACTACGTATATCTACTCTTTTGCCTTCATGTGAAGTTCTGTTTAATAATAAACTAGTTATGCCTACGGAACTAAAACTTTACTTTTTCATTAAACAAGAGAGATCATTCCCGTTTCATTGAACAACATCCCCAAACTTGTCACAACAAAACACTTTTCCCCAACACCATAGCAGGGTCAAGCCGAACCTAATCACTTATTTACCACCATCAAGCGTTCAATTCCATAACTTTTCCGTGGATCGTATAATATATCCGGATTATTTCAAATGTGAAGTGTGTTTTTGTGTGTTTGTTTATCAATCACGCCTCAAGAAGAAATTGGATGAAAATTGATGCTTGGGTAGACCATAGGCTACTTTTTATTACGTCTTTGAGTTAATTTTAGAGTTTTATACGTTCAAAACTTCTAATATAAATGAAATTTGATGATCTTGGAATTCAGATGGCGAGCAATGGGTAGCTCGCCGTCCCATCGTCTGGGAATTGTCCGGACCGAGCTCAAGTTGTCGACGGAGGGAATAGTACCACGCGCGCCTCAAACCGTATGGGCCCTGCAGGGTCGAAGCCTACTGGGGCCAGGGTCGGTTTCTGAAAGGAAAATTCGGCCCTTGGGTTTTTAGTCAGTAAAAGTCCCCGCCGCAGTATTTCCCGACCCGCCTAAGGGCGCTGATATATCATTGGATGATTTTCCAACCGAAAAAAAAGTTATACTATATTATAGGGTTCTAGGCAGTAAAATCTGATACGCCGTCTCGCTCTACCCTAGGATGGGAGGTCTCTAAATGGTATTCCACCGTAAAGGAAAGAAATGGAGACAGAAAATAGATTTATTTAGCATTACAAAATACTATTTAGGTATAAACAAAACAAAAATATTAGTGTATCTCACGGCTTTGCCAAAATGGGCTACAGCTAGTTATTATAAATTTGAAACTCTAGACGTGATGTTTCAATCACGCCTCAACAGCTTCAATGAAAGTTGACCCGCGGGTCGGCCATGACCCCGATAATACAATCCCTAGAGATAATTTCCGACTATAATAATATTCCCTAACTATCAAACAACGCCGTCTAGCCCCAACCTAAGCAGAGTTTGTGTTATGGGTAAGTACTAGACAACTGAAAAATAAACATATTTATATATTTCTAAATACATACATATTATAGATAAATTACACCCAGACACAGAAGAAATGATCGTGCTCACACAAACATTTGTCCTGGGTGGGAATTGAACCCAAGACCTCCGGGATAGCAGTCAGGGTCACTAATTATTAGACCAACAGGCCAGTTGCTGACAGGGGTGAAAGGCCTGTTGGTCGTTGACACGGGCGAAACCGCTGGCAGTCGCTAGTCTATAAAGAAGTAAGGCCTGGCCACACCTTGTTGCATGAATAGTGTATGAGTTTTGACTGGGAGCGCACAGACGCCATTATGAAAGCGCAAACTCATGAAATTTAGATGGACATGGACAGACCCGGTGGTCAGTATTCGAGGAGTTATTGGCACTGTATCGGAAGTATGGGGAAGGTTTTTATGGTTACATTTATTGATGGAATATGTGTTTTCTTGTTGTTATAGCTTGGTCATACATACATAAACTTACGCCTTTTTTTCGTTTGTGTAGGCGGAAACTACAGAACTTTGCTGTTGCTAGCCTGTTGGTTTTCTACCGGTTGCAGTGAGAGTGTGCATCAAAATCACATAACTTAGGCGATTAATACACCGCCATGCATTACGCAGTGTAGCGCGTAAATGCGTGTTTTAACGTTGCTTGTACTTACACACAGAAAATGCATCCACGCGCGTTTATTCAGATCACGCGGAGAAACATGCGCATACGCACGTGTGTGCGAGGCGAGACGCAAAGTATGGCACACCGTGTCGCCGTACCGTGCGTGATTTTAGATGGGCTTGACGGCAGCTCTGACTCGTTTCATTCAAATAACGTATCTTTGAATGAAATGAGTCAGAGCCGCCGTGAATCCACAAAACGCAACTACGCGCGTGAAAGCGTAAAAAACCCGCACGATGATGCAGTTATACACTCCTGCAAGTACACGAGTAGGCGCGTTGACATGCAACATGCAGCGTGATGCGTAGCAGTGTGATAATCGCCTAATTTAATACGTAGTCCGTAACTATCGGATCCCTAGAAGTACGGTGCCACCGGTACATTCCACCCCTACGTACAAAATGTTTTAAAACATGCATTCAGCGTACATAACAGATAAGGAGTGTAATCCCCTACTAAAGTCTGTGTTTTTTGATAGCTGCAATGGGTCTGCACGGCCCGCACGAACTGCCATCTATACTCTTAGAAAGTATATACATCACACACGCTTCTTTTTTTTCTTGTCCTTTGTACCTAGTATTGACTTCACCGATAAATATACTCCTTTCCTTACGTGAGAATTCAAAGAACCTGGCGATTAAATAGGTCTTTATATAATTTGTGAGCACATACTTGTAGATCTCACGAAAAGTTTCTAAGCCCGTTTCAAGTTCAGCTGGCTACAAAATTTTACTTTTCCCTTAAAAGTACCAACTACCGACCATCCCAGAACACGCCCATGCATATGCACCACCTGCTACACCTGTGAACTTGTTTGCTTTGCCGGCAACATGCAAAATGCAGAATGCAATTCATACTTGAAAAACTGTGTGTCTACCGGGAGTAAACGTCTGGAAAAATTGTACTTTGTTTTATACGTACCTACTTTTTCTCTTTTTCTCGATTTCAACTCTGGAATATTTATCACAAGAACAACGAATTGTTCAGGGAGTCATAGTGTATCAAACTGGGCGATAGTGGTTGAGCTGACCCTGATTTTTTTTAAATCTTTATTTATATTATGACTGGCCTGTTAGTGTAGTAGTTAGTGGCCCTGACTGCTATGCCAGAGGCCGTAGGTTCGATTCTCACCCAGGACAAATGTTTGTTTGATGAGCACGATCATTTGTTCTGTGTCTGGGTGTAATTCATCCATAATATGTATGTATTATATGTAGTGTATTTTGGGCCCGCGTGGTGGATTACGGCCCATTCTCTTTCCTAGAGAGAAGGCCTGAGTCCCAGCAGTTGATGCAATGTAATGCAATGCAATGTATGTATTTAGAATTAATATTAAGTATGTTTATCAGCTGTCTAGTACCCATAACACAAGCTCTGCTTAGCTTGGGACTAGACGGCGTTGTGTGTGATAGTTGTGGAATATTATATAAAGGAGCTTTATCGCTAGTGCGATTATGACACAAGATAAAAAAAAAAACCAGGTTCTGGGTCGGTTTTTCAGAGCGAATTTATTTATCAGCTTGACCGTTTTAACAATATGCATATGTTTTTGCCTTAGTATATAATAATAATCCATTAAAAATATGGTAATACAATTCATTTAATAGTCCACTTTGTTCAATAATAAGGATTTACAGATAATGGTGGTTACATGATAATCCCACCTGATGGTAAGCAGTGATGCAATCGTTGATGGTGAGTCGCACTAGTTTATTAAGAGCCTATTCACTCTAGCCTTGAAGACACCCAAATGATAATCGGATGGGAAGAGCGCAGCATGCAAATTGTTCCAGTCCCTCGACGTACGCGGTATGAACGACGAGGCCGCCTAGTCCGGACCGTAGATGTTTCAACAACGTAAGGGTGAAATTAAACAAAGTACCTGACTAAAGCCGCTTCATAGGACATACATCACATGCTACCTGCTGCCCGTTCCGGAGCGAGGACGAGTGGCAGGCGGTCGCCTCCTTCTGCGAAGCAGTAATGCTAGCAAAGGAGGAGGCCGACCGCATCAGGCAGATTCCGATCCCGATTTCCGGCCACCGTAGGCGCGGGCTCGCGGACGGCGGGCAATTGGTAGCTCGCTGTCCGTCCGTCCGGTAACATACCGGTCCGAGCTCAAGTCGTTTACGGCGCGCACTGTTCCCGCGCGCCTCAAGGAGTTGTCAGCAAACTGTAGGGGCCCAACAGGGCCGAAGCCTACTGGGGTCAAAGGGTATGTGAAAATGGCACCCGGGGCCCTGGGACCAAGGCAAAGAATGGAACGGGGTAGGTTTTTAGTCAGTAAGAGTCTGACACTACTTCCCGCTCCACCCAAGGGCGGGATTTGTCATTGGATGATTTTACCTACCGTAAAAAAAAAGAAAAAAAAAACCTGCTGCCCGTGCTGTACAAGCATCTACACTTTTCAAGATTCGAAGCCAATAACAGAACTGTATTGGTAACTAAATACTGGCCACAAAAAATAATTTGAGTCCATCGACACAGGGGCAGGGCACTTTGCTCGCAGAACAAATGGTCGATGAGGACAAAAGGTTCTGGAGTGGCGACCACGATCCGGACGACGCAGAGTTAGAAGGCCTTCCATAAAGTAGACCGATGACATAGTGATGGTCCCATGAATTCGATGGATGCTAGATGCACAGGACTGTTCGTTATGGCGACACTTGAGTAAGGCCTATCTTTTGACAGAAATGATAATGAAAAAAAGAAAAACCGAATTAAAAGTAAACAAAAATTTGAAACCATTCAGTCTTCTAAAATACATTACGTAACTCAGTGAGGTCGTCTCTGGCATAATATATAGACAATAACTTCATATTTATTCTTACCAAGTTCAAGTTCGAACCAAGTCATTAAAAGTTGAGTCTGTTTAAGTTACTCACGCTTTTTCTTATTATATTTAGATTTATTACTCGATTAGAGCGAGACAAAATACACTTTGGAGATACTTTAAGCTTCGCCAAATTCCACTCAAACTTTTGACCTGATATCAACTGTGTGCTAAATTGAATATTATTAAAAATAATTCAACCTAATTGAGATTAAAGTCGTTGTGGAAAAATAGGTCGGATCTTGACTGATGTTCAGTGGATTGCGAGAAAATGTTCGTTTAAAGTTAAAGTCTGAAGTCGTTTTTGGTAACGAATCTGCGGCAACGAATGAGGACACTGGAAATTCGACTTCTCGAAAAGTTTGAGCTATGTTCTTAATTCTCACTTTAAAATTCAGATTATAGCTGGTCTGCAAATTTGAAAATGTTTGAGTAGTTCCGTTTCTACGTTTTATATTTATTTGGCGAAGCAAGACTTGATTTAGTATTCAGAACACAGTTTTACCGCATCTTGAATAAATATGTGACGTAAATTATAATCGTGTTTACGTAAATTTATCTCACTACGCGAGTGGCAAGTACTAGAAGGCATCCAATCTTGCGACAGTTTATTGACATGAGTTTTGATATGGTATGCACTGTGTTTGTATGTGTCTGTGAACTAGAAGAACAATAAATATGTGAAATATTAAATTGGAATGAACGAATTTAATTTGACATCACAGCACAGTGGTTAAGTTATTGGTTGCTGCACTGGTTTAATTCCCGCATAGAACAAATACTTATTTGGCCTACCGATAGTTCAACGACCGCGACGATACAGAAGTGATTCCGATACATAAGAAAAATAAAGCTTTTACTACAAAAAAATTTTATAAAAGTAATAGTTTCCAAAAATTTACCCAGCAATATCATTTTTCCTTTTTTAAATTAACATTGTATTAAAAGTATAAACGCTTCTACTAAATCCCAAACCGTCTAAAACAAAATGGCGTCCGTAACTGCCAACTCTACATCATCGCAGTAATAAAACCTCCACATGGGGACCATAGAGACAGCGCTCTATCAACCGTTGTACAAATGGCGGAGCCCTAACTTTATGACCACTATTAATCCGCACTTTAGGCACGATGTTGTGACAAATGAAAATAATTAGAATTTACTTTGTTTAAGTCAAAAAATAAACACAACAAGGATTTCATTAAAGAAGCATTAAATCAGCTAGTTCATCACTTTATAGGATAACAAATTTTCTAATATGTACAAAAAGGAAACCTTACACTAAAAAAAACATGCAATTGGTTACCTTATAAATCAATATGAACCGTCCTAAAGTGGTCTGATAAATATCACTATCAGCGATAAGGTCACAATATTATTATAACCTTAGATTTCAGTTTTTGTAAAGTTGTGTTACTTTCTTGGAGCAAAATAATTATATTTTTCTATTCTATTATACCACAGATATGTCAAACAGTATGACATATCTGTGTATTCTATTCGATGCGCCATTAATTAATTTTCTATTTGAAATCAGACTTTTGAAGAAATTTCCTAATTTAAATACATTGTTTCGTTCATATGCGAACACTTTTACTCTGTTCAACAATGAACTTCTTTTCATTTTATTTTTTGGCTGGATTTTTTGTATGTTGGTATTGTGTTTGAATTTCAGCGGCTATTTTAATTATTCGCAAATTGATATTACTACAATTTTCCATCATAATATAAAATAGTAATTACTGTTGGATATTGTAATGGAAAATTGAAGTAGTTTTATATTTCGTGTATCTACATAACTGAATCATTGAAACAGGTACGATTTTGGTACAACGGAGTTGAGGATTTTATTGTAGTATTGACTATCTCAGAGAATACTTGCCGTGAAATCTGA
The DNA here is from genome assembly GCA_958295575.1 of Leucania comma. NCBI lineage: Eukaryota > Metazoa > Arthropoda > Insecta > Lepidoptera > Noctuidae > Leucania > Leucania comma. The sequence goes on along the minus strand of OY282469.1, from coordinate 1,766,197 downwards.
CTCTAAACATTAGCTGCCAAACTCAGCAACGAAGTAACTGTACCTAGAACTAAACATTCTAAACATGATACTGGTTCAATGCAAAAACTTTAGAAAACGAATCCAACTATTGAATTTTGTTAAATTATCAAGTATGATCTGGTGAGGGTTGCGGGCATCCGATCGATGACAGACACACAGGACTGGTCTTTATGGAGACACTTGGGGAAGGCCTATGTCCAACAGTGCAATATTTTGTACTAAACAGTAAATAAGATACATAATATGATTTTAAGAGTGTCCATGGAGTTTCTTGCGAGTTCTCCTCCGTAGAGATCTACGCTTTGGAACGTGCAATTTAGCTTCACTTTTTTTTTGCCTGATCGACATTTTGACAATTTCAAAGTGCCTGCCTATACGTTTTATTTCTGAATAACATTATCATGGTTGAAGAAGCAATTAGCATTTCAAATATTGGTTTGAAGAAGAGTTGGGCGCGGTAACTCTTTTGAGCACACGTAACCTAAAAGTGGCCTAACTAAAATGAGTTTTTTTTGGTAGGTAAAATCATCCAATGACATCCCCTGCCCTTGGGCGGAGCGGGAGATAGTGTCAAACTCTTACTATCTAAAATCCTACCCCGTTCCTTCGTTGCCTTTTATATTGGGGCCGAGCCTTTATTTCAGAAGCTGACCCTTGGCTTGAACTTCGGCCCTGCCTGCCTGCTAGCAGGCTGGGCCTCTACGGTTTGCGGACAACTCCTTGAGGCATGCGAGAACAGTTCGTGCCGTCGACGTCTTGGCCTCGGTCCGGTCGGTTACCGGACGATCGGAAAGCAAACTACCCTTTGCTCGCCGTCCGCAAGCCCGCGCCTACGGTGGCAACTAAAATGTGTAAACGGTAACGTCACATTTTGCATTTTTGTAAAGTTACTTTATGATACAAATTAAAAAATAATAGTCAAATACCCAATTTCATGGATGCTCTATTATCCTAGGCCATTGTAACGTCAATAAATTTTTTACGACTAGTACTTACTTAAATAAAATAATTTAAGAAAAAGGAATAAATATTCCACTGCATGAAAGCTTTCTGCCGCTACCCCTGGAATGGTAGTGGCAGATTCAAAGCTTGCAGGAAGCTTATTTATTAACATCTTGCAGATTTCTCAGAAGAAATGCAATAAATCAGCTGGCTTATACAAAATCCTTTATTCATAAATACATTTTCTATTAGCAGCAAAAACGTCTGCCAAGACTGGTCATTGAAAAGAAAGAAAACTTTAAGTACCTATATTTTAAACGGTATTGTATTTTATAAGTAATAAATTTTAAATTGTAACAAAAAAGTGATTTACACCTTTTTGTTACGCCAGTCTAAGTTTTATTTTTTATAATTGTTTTTTTAATATAATATAATATATACCACAACTATCACACAACGCCGCCTAGTCCCAAGCTAAGCAGAGCTTGTGTTATGGTTACTAGACAACTGATAAACATACTTATATATTTCCAAATACATACATATTATAGATAAATTAAACCCAGACACAGAACAAATGATCATGCTCATCACACAAACATTTGTCCTGGGTGGGAATCGAACCCACAACCACCGGCATAGCAGTCAGGGTCTCTAACTACTAGACCAACAGGCCTGTCAAAATATTTGTTGGAAGTCATCATCATCGTCCTACCCTTGTCCTGTTGTTGGAAGTAATTTGCAGAATTTCAGGCCTATTTATGAGTGCACCCGGATGACTGGCAGTAGGCAAAGGTGTCGGAATGTCGTGTGGATTGCCTTGACTGCTTCCGGAAAGCTACCTTCGTGTCAACCACGAACACTTTGGCAAGAGTGAAACGACCAAGAATAAAGGCTCTCCAGAATTAGTAACTTAACCACTTTATTTTTTTTTTTCGATATGTCAAACTTTTTTTTTTTAATTTATATAAACTAGTGCTTGACTGCGATACGATCTGATGGTAAGCAGTGATGCAATCGTTGATGGTGAGGCGCACTAGTTTCTTTAGAGCCGATTCACTCTAGTCTGATGTGAAGATACCTAAATTATAATCGGATGGGAGTCTAGTTACAATAATAGTTCAATCCCAGAAAAAAAAGGATGAGTCCTGTGAGTATGTATATAGGAACAAAGTTCTAGGAAAAGCTAGTCAGTTAAAAGGTTTATATCATACAACGACTGGCCCTGCACATGTGGCATCCATCGGATTCCTGCAACACTCATCAGATCATTGGTCCACCTTATGGGAGGCCTTCCAAAGCTACTTTTTGGCCACATCGACCATTTTTTTTGTGACCAATGTATCCACAGCCAAGTTTGGCAGTTCAGGATTCGGAATACAGGTAGAACAGATTATTCTGGTTTACCACGCTAGAAACTTTCTATCTCATCTATATTTCCGTCATTCAGAAGCCAGTATTCAATGTTACTTCTAACTAGCTCTCTATGTGTCTACAAATGGTATACCATCTACATTGTGTTTCATTGAAATCTAACCAATTAGGATGAACAAATCCATAAGGCCACATTGAATTTAATAGCATTACACAACATAAGTAGCATCAGTAGTAAGTTTATAACGACGTGTATTATTGGATTACTTACTTAGTAGCAAGTTGTGTCCATTAAATTTGATGTATATTTTCCACACGGATAGACAATAAAAAGCCCATGTCCACAGATGCGAGCTTTGATTATTGATTTGATTGGTCAGTTTTTACTCATAAAAATCTCTGAAAATCAAGTTCCTAATTCAAATTCTTTAACAACGATTTGTTATATTTGTTTTTGATAACCTAAATACTGAAATTCCATATCAAAAACTGTGTTTTTATATAACTAAAACTATTGTGAATCTTTACGGTGGGTGCAGGTGCAAACCAACCCCTCAGTCTCCCGGATGACCCGGTAACCATGTGTTTGTGTGAACAACCAGGTAACAAAACAAGCTTATTTGTTATATTTGACTTGATTTTACATATAAATACTAGACACTTATTTAGGCAATCCAACCGACGTAGGACATGCACCAAACCGCACTAGGGTCACGCACTGGATCGCAACCCATTCCCGCTTCTAGAGAGACGGTCTGAATCCTAGCAGTGAGAAAATTATAAGGGTGATTTTGCGTATTTTGGTTTCATAATTATGTTTTTGAGAGAGCAGTGGTGGCCGAGAGGTAACGGCCCCGACTTACAAGTTGTAGGTCGCGGGTTCAAACCCAGCCTGGCGCGTGTTTTTAAATTAATAATCCAATTATAAAACCACAATATAATTCACGCAATATAAAATCAATGATTGATTTCAATGTAGATTTACCGCTGGTTGGCTCTGTTTCATTTGATTATTACACTTCACGCATTGTAAAGTAATCGTTGAACCCGTATTTGATTTGTTCATTTCCTGGAACGTTATTAATATTATTGATTTAATTTTATAGAATAGCTCTGAAGTGAAACCACTTGTAGAGTTTTGAATTTACCTTGGTGATCAATAATTTGATTATAAAAACCTTTTCTGAAGATTTCCTGAAATGGCCGAACTGAATGCTCTCATGAATTTTGAAATTTGATTTGGACGTTGACCTTTGAGTTTGCTTCTTAATTTTTTCTCGTACATAGTTAGTTAGGAACCTCACTATTTCATATTTTATTTACAGAATAATAACAACTTTTCACATTTTTATTTTATTTTGTGTAGAAAAAAAAACAATATATAATATTTAATATGTTCCACAACTATCACACAACGCCGTCTAGTCTCAAGCTAAGCAGATCTTGTGTTATGAGTACTAGACAACTGATAAACATACTTATATATTTCTAAATATATACATATTATAGACCCAGACACAGAACAAATGATCGTGCTCATCACACAAACATTTGTTATATGTTTTTGTGTATGTGTATATTATGTTTGTTACTTCGTTATGATTAAATGGCTGAACGGAATTCAATGAAGCTTGGTATACAAGTAAACAATATCCTAGAATAGTGCAAAAAGTACTTTTTATCACTGCAGTACCCCGGTACCGAACCCTTGGGATAAGTATCTACTATCAAACATGGGAAGCAGCTGGTAGTAGCTAGTTGGCTATGATTAACACCCCAGTTCTCACCTTAGCACGAAACGATAATTATATTTATCATCACTTCAGCTGATAGACGTCCACTGGACTTAGGCCTTCACCAAATGTGGTTTTCTGTGTCTTGCGTCCATCGGATTCTCGCGACGCTTACTAAGTCATCGGTCCATTTCGTGGGAGGCCTTCCAACGCTGCGTCTTCCGGTTCGCGGTCTCTACTCCAGAACCTTTTGGCCCCATCGACCACCGATTCTGCAAGTAATGTGCTCCTTCCACTACCACTTAAGTTTAGCGATACTTATACTTAGTATGTAAATTCGAAAGGTAGGTAGACTACGTCCGCTAGAGCCGTTGCTTGCCAGCTGGTAAATACAATGCTGGTAAGAGCTCTGTAGGATTATTTGAAAGAGTTGCACCGGCTCTGAAACGCAAAAGGCAACTGAATGACCATAGGCGTGGTTTTAGACCCTAAAAGTCTAACACGCTCCTCCCTCGAGTGAGAGAAGCCATTAGATCTTTTCCCACCTTAAAAAAATCATGCGGTATTATTTTAATCCCATACATAAACAAACATTTGTATTTGAACATTCATGAATTCCTAAAATATTTTACGTTATATTTTCTCATTTACAGAATTGAAATTTTTTATAACAAAATAAATGTTCAACAGAAATATATTTTTGCCTCGAAATTTTAATTCAGGTAAATTTTAAATGTAACAAAGAACCTCGTGCAATGCTCTTAAATCCATAAGAATAATAAACTAGAATTTCCAGTAATTACTCAAACAAAGCTATCAAGGTTCTGTTAGCTGAGGAAAGTGGAACATTCAACACAGACAAAGAAGAAACGCTAGAGAGCGTTGATATTTGACAATTTAAAAGACAGATAAAGAGCTTAGCTACTTTCTTTTTCCATTGAGTCCTATGCATTATGCAATCAACGAACTAAAAAACCAGTGAAAAAAATAATTGTTAATTCTTCTCAAGTTCCCCAACAGAACTTGTCTTTAAAATATTCAGGGATTCGTTTATGAATTTACGCCACACTTTGGTCGCTTGGAGCGCGGAAGCTTGTACTCGTCAAAGTAGCTTCACCATCGCTTATTCATGACATGTGTTATCCACTGTCATTCTATTTGTATTTTATGTATCATTTTATTTTATGCTTTATATTTGCCACGTTGATGAATTTCAGTACAATATTGATGATTAAATAATGATTTTAAAAATGGACTGAATTTAATTATTAACTGAAATTGTTGAGCAAGCTGCAGGATAAGTATTTTGATGTGAATATATCTTTAAAATTTCTTTCGTAGTAGGGGCAATTAAAAAAGACGAATGATGAAATCGCTTCTATAGCGAGACGACTGTGTAGGTATTAATACTACTTGTTAAGTACAACACACGGCTATGTCTATGGCACTGCCATATCGTTCTTTTTAGCACTGTATGTATTAAGAATCCCACAGTCCTTGGTCTTTCTCCTAAAGTCCAAGCGCTTTTTGAAGATTTCCGATAGATTGAAAAACAACAAAGATATTTTAGGTAAATAGCCTTCATTAATTATACTATCCGTTATTCATACTATGCAGTTAAGTAGTATTCTTTAATAAGGATGAACAGTTGGTTGATCTCATATTTAAGTTATAATTCCGATTGAGAATTTAAAATCTAGTTTGCTTAAACCAGTGTTTAATAAACAGATATTTCGTGTTCAAATGGGGATCAAAGAGGTAATTTACTTTTACCAGGAAAATTAAATCAGTGTTTGGATTTGTAAAATTTCGGATCCGGCAGTGTTTTTGAATCATTCTGTTAGAAAATTCTCATTAGCAGTCCAGAGTTTGAAAACCAATACGCGAAAAAAGGATGTACCGTCCCCAATTATTATGGACCTGGACGTCTGTGAAAAGAGTATATACGCTTGTGGACCCATTTTTTTTAATTGACATAAACTAGTGCTTGACTGCGATTCCACTTGATGGTAAGCAGTGATGCAATGGTTGATGGTGAGATTTACTAGTTTATTAAGAGCCTATTACTCTAGCCTTAAAGACACGTAAATTATAATCGTACGGGAAGACCGCAGCAAGCAATAAAAAAATCGCTTATGTATTCAGAAACACGGATTGTATTTATTAAATACAGTTCGAGAATTGTAATAATACAAGTCATACATTACGACAAATCGAAGACGCCACAATAATAGATCTTCCACTTTGTTACGATATTGTGCGGACATAAATCTAAGCACGAATGGCTCGCCATCCATGAATAAGTTTATTGGTAATAAAAGACGATATTATGGAAAACTTGCTCGTATAGCAGAAACAGTTTCTTAAAATTAATTTTATACATAATGCTGTGCTTCACGAGAATTTCTTTTCACATCTAGGTTAGACTTTTTAACGTTAAATTTTATTAAACGACGAGCATTTCTTATCTTCTTAATTTTCTTGAGCTTTTCCTCGTAAAGGTTAGGGGGATGCGTGAAAATGTGCCTATGGAATGTATATCTGTCGTATTTTTTTCTCGTGTCAAAAAATCCCTAACTAAGCCCGTCTTAGCCTACATACGAGTACTGACATGTACGGAAATGTCGTCACTTTGTTTTTTCTCGCCGAGTTTTATAATACAAAGCTTGTTGATTTTAATAAAATGTGTGTAAATTTCAACATAGTTTTTTTTTTAATATTTACTGCTATGTATTCAAAATAAGGAAAAATGTTTTTTGTAATCATTTTCAAATCATGTTATCAAATTTCACATCAAAGAAAACTACAAAATCACAACTTGGCTCGAATCCAACAGATATTATCACAGAACATAAAAAAAATGCTGAAACTAGAACACTCAAGTACTAAACTTCACCCTATAATTACCCCATTTGAAGTTCTGCCTACGATGGCCTAGTTGCTCAAGTGACCGAAACATTTCGTCTGATTATACAAGCCTTTGTCTCTACATCGAACATTAAAAGAAATGCACTGACTATGCAAATACCGATCTCTTTATCCCTCATTCCTGCTCGGATCTCGGAAATGGTTTTTATCAAGTCTCGTGGTATACTGGGACAGATTGTTCTTGCACTTAATTGAGTTTCTGGGTGTTTTATTTTCACGTACAAAGCTGATAATGGAAGATAAATCCGGAAACAAGACCTTTATTCTGTAAACAAATGATATTCTGTTTCTACTTGGAATTAGGTTAGCATGGTGTATATAGATGAGTCAATAGCATATTCAAGATGCTTCTTCTATCATGCATTTTCTATTTGCGTTCGTTTCCTTTTATATTTTCAACAAGTCATGCAGAATTCTATACAAATTCTCATGTAAACATTGTAGTACACAAACGCTTTCAGTTTCACAGTGGGATTAGTGAACTAATGATGACAAATTGCTAGTTCAAGAGAGAGATCGCGGTGTCTCTCAGATGCTTTTCTCTTACTAATTGGTTAAAGCGACCAACAGATGCTATTAATATTATAAAATCAATTAAATTACACCAATTTTCGTAAAGAAGTAATTACTTATTGTCAAGTAATTTATTACTAAGTAATAACTAGAGGCTAGAAATCATTATGAAAAAAATCAATTTACAAATTGCTACTTAGGTAGTAACTTTTACTCTAGTAATTATTTTGACTTGTTTATAAATGCGGCTGTTAGTGTTCATCATCATACAATGCTTAGTAAAGTCATTAAAGAGAAGCTATTAGAACAAAAAAATACAAGGCGGTGCGGGATAAACTCCACCCCTGGGCTCCCCCGCTGACGCAGAGAGTCTCCGGCCCCAGCTTGTTGATGGTGTAGTGAACTCGCTGTTCCCTGCGCGGGGGGAACACGCCCCCCCGCCCATGGCTCCGCCACCTGCGGTATCCGACGCGGACCACAATGGCGACGACGATGACCATATTGCTCCAGAGATGACCGAGGTAGAGATGAGAGTGGCGGTACAAAGGCTGAATGCCAAAAATACCGCCCCGGGACCCGACGGCTTGCCTGGAAAAGCCTTGGTCCTGGCCATGGAGGCTCTCGGGCCTCGACTCAGAGGGCTCCTCAGCGCATGTATGGAGAGGGGCCAGTTCCCGCTTCCGAACCGAACATGGCAAGTTTGGGTCGTACCTGTACAAGATCCGTGCTTAGGTGACGCCCGGGTGTCGTCACTGTGCGGAACGCCCGGTGGACACGGTGGAGCACACGGTAGAGGTGTGCCCCGCTTGGGAAGAGCATCGCCGTGTCCTCGTGGGGGCAATCGGCGGCGATCTCTCGCGCCGGGGCTTGGTTCAAGCCATGCTCCGGAGCGAGGAGGAGTGGCAGGCGGTCGCTTCCTTCTGCGTAGCAATAATGCTAGCAAAGGAGGAGGCTGACCGTATCAGGCAACGGCGCTCACGCCGCAGCCGCCGCCGTAATTCCGATCCAAATTTCCGGCCACCGTAGGCGCGGGCTTGCGGATGGCGGGCAATGGGTAGCTCGCTGTCCGTTTGTCCGGTAACAGACCGGACTGAGCCCAAGTCGTTTACGGCGCGCACTGTTCCCGTGCGCCTCAAGGAGTTGTCAGCAAACCGTAGGGCCCAGTAGGGTCGAGGCCTAGTCTGGGGCTCTGGGAAGGTATGAAAATGCATACCAGGGCCCTGGAACCAAGGCAGGGAAGGAACAGGGTAGGTTTTTAGTCAGTAAAAGTCTGACACTATTTCCCGCTCCACCCAAGGGCGGGATTTGTCATTGGATGATTTTACCTACCGTAAAAAAAAAAAAAAAAGAAATAGAACAAAAAATGTAATTTACCGACCATACCTGTACCTATTTCGGTTTCTTTCTCTTCGTATTACTTATTTCGAAGTCAATACAACTATTACAGTCACGTAATGATGTAAAAAACAAATACTCGATATAATAGAGGAATAATATAATAATATATTTCCACCGATAACGATTTCTCAAATTCGATTTCCAATTTTTCCTCCGATAAAAGTTACACGTAGTGGAAGATTTTATTATAAAAATTCTTCCATATTGGAGCTCGTTATTAAACAGGGTTTTACTGAAAATATTATGACTTAGTTCCCTATTTTAATTCGACATCTTTCTTCAAATATTGCAGGAGCCACAATGAATGAGTAATTATTGATTTGATTGATCGCTGGAAATTTCGTTAGTATTCCTTGACTAGAAATTCTTGACTATGCCCTTTTTTCGCCGACAAATGATCAGCAAACAAAAACTGTTGCAGAAACATGTATATTTAAAAAAGTAAAATTACGCAATTTAAAGCTACCTATTGATTAATTTGGTTCAGGCCATGGTCCGTAGTGAGGAGGGATGGCAGGCGGTCGCCTCCTTCTGCGAAGCAGTAATGCTAGCAAAGGAGGAGGCCGACCACATCAGGCAGAGGCAACGGGGCGCTCGCCCCAGCCGCCGCCGGGATTCCGATCCCGATTTCCGGCCACCGTAGGCGCGGGCTTGCGGACGGCGTGCAATGGGTAGCACGCTGTCCGATCGTCCGGTAACCGGCCGGACCGAGCCCAAGTCGTCGACGGCGCGTTCTGTTCCCGCGCGCCTCAAGGAGCTGTCAGCAAACCGAAGAGGCCCAGCCTGCTAACTGCAGGCAGGCAGGGTTGAAGCCTGCTGGGGTCAAGGGCCGTTTTCTGAGAGGAAAGCTCAGCCCCGGCACTATAGGCAACGAAGGAACGGGGTAGGTTTTTAGTCAGTAAAAGTCTGACACTACTTCCCGCTCCGCCCAAGGGCGGGATTTGTCATTGGATGATTTTACCTACCATAAAAAAAAAAAAAACCTATTGATTAATTTAGTATATATTTTAAACTTTTAAACAAAAATATTAAATAGATAGATAAATAGATAGATTTATTTATTTGCATAGAATGTAGGTAATTAATACAATTTGGTGTTACAATATTTTTGAATCCTTGTACATTCTGCCTCATGGCATGCAAAATTTACTAACTTATAACTAGGTACTACAATTTTTCCATTTACTAAAAGCTATTTCATTACTTAGTGCTACATAAACATGGTAAATTAAATAGATTTGTCGTTTAAGAAATCAGATACAGAGTAATAACATTTTTTTACTAGTAATTCCTTAAGATATTTTTTAAATTTTATCAGTGGTTGCTCTTTAATCATTTTTGGTACATGGTTATAAATAATAGGAGCCATACACAAAACACTCTTTCTCAATAAAGCAGTTTTATATCCGCCTGTACATAACTTGTCTTCGTATTGCGTTCTTAAACAATTAGTCCTATTTCTAGTACTTTTTAAAGTTGGAAATAAATAATAATTTGTTTTAACAAAAATGGCTATTTCTAATATATACAAGCAAGGAAATGTTAAAAGATTGTGTTTTTTAAAACAGGTATGCAGCTGTCAGTCACTTTCAGATTAAAAATAGATCTGATGCAACGTTTTTGTGCCTTAAAAATATTTTCTCTTTCGCTACAGTTGCCCCAGAATATGATACCAAACCTCAATACAGAAACAACTAGACTGTGGTATGCCGTCAATACTGCCTGAACGTTAACTTTCTTTGACAGACTGAATAACGCATAAGCAGCTGAACTTAGTTTTTTGCATATGTCATCTGCTTGAGTTTTCCATGTCAGTTGGCTATCAATTGAAATTCCTAGAAATTTAGCGACATTGACCTTATCTATTGTTTGCTCATTATAATTTATTTCCATATTTAAGTCTAATGTTCTTTGACTGAAATGCATTACTTTTGTCTTTTCTAAATTTATAATTAAGTTGTTTTCGATAAGCCAATTTATAAATTTTTTAAGCGTATTGTTGACAGTTTCTTCATAAGAAGCTTTATTATGACATTTAATTATCAAAGTGCTGTCATCAGCAAAAAGGACCATTGGGTTAGGTATTTGTCTTGGTAAATCATTTATGTATAATAAAAACAACAAGGGACCGAGTACACTCCCCTGTGGGACACCAAATTTGATATTTCTTCTAGAAGAAGTATATGTTTTTTCTTTATTATACATGTAATATTATTGAGATACATAATTTTAGGTGTAGTAAAAACGAAGAACGATCCAGTTGCAGATGATGCAGAGAAGAAATATAGGGACAAATGTATTAATTAGAAAGTATTGATTTCAAGAAAGAGCCGATTCAGAAGTAGATGTCGTTTCGAATTAGAGGAATGTAATCCTAAAACCTAAAGAATTGACCAGAAATAGCAAAGAATAGGGAAGAATGGAAGGAAGGCTTTTACCCTGCAGGTTGACTCAGTAGGCTCATTACAATAACTTCGAAGGATAACGCATTATGAACACATTATAAAAAATCGGGGGAGGTTAGAGAAGACTCTAACCTCCCCCGATTTTTCATTTTAAATTTCGTCCACAAACATTCTAACGCTAACTTTTCCAATAAGTAAAATAATTCCTTACTCTCCAATTATAATTACGCTATTAAATTTGAGCGATACCATTACCGATCTCCCCAAGAGGATAAACACTTAAACACATCGGGGGAGGCAGTACACCTTAATCTATATCGTTTAACGAGCCCCGACTCAAAGCTCGGCCAATTATGCGCCAATATTGGCTAGACACGACAACTTTATATAGAAATTAAGGCTCTCAGCAGTTGGGTTTAGATTTCAGACAAGAATAATTGGGGAATTAATTTGAATGTCGAGTACGCAAGCTTTCGCAGTTGAAGTGGCTGCTGGAGAATTAATATTATCTGTACAATTTTTTGAACAATGAACGATAGTATATTGTAAAATATGAGTGGTTGCCAATTTTACACGGCTTACATTTTGTCGAGAGGCCAGCCATGTAATATGTTATAAACATTGTTGCGGCAAACTACTATGTCGAAATTATTTGTATACCGATCATAAAATCTCCTGAACATTGTATGTAGCTAGTAGACCAAATAGTGATTATTTTAAAAACTGTATGGCTGGCAACTGAGGTCTAATATAAAAGTATTTCAAATATGAAATATAATAAAAACTTTGACAAAGATTGATAGTCTAAATATCAATAGCAATTGTCTTTGATAAAAATCAACTGATCTTCAAAAATATCTAAACAAAAAGAAATTGAATAAAAAATGCAATCCTTTAAAGTCTTACCAGCTTTAAAAAATCTAAAGAACAGATCGTTATCTTGAGCTATAAGCAAGCCATTAATTCTGACTGCACTATCACCATCTTTAAATCAAACTTGTTTTTCTTTGCAGGGATATAAATTGTGCTTGAAGTTACGCCAGTGTGATTTTAGATTAGCTTAAATGATACACGCAATGTGCTTGAGCTCTGTATTTTCTTGGTAGAAATTCTTAAACAACGGAATAAAAAAATAATTAGTTTTTTGCGCATGCAACATAGTTACCGCCTGCATGAAACATTTCTGATGAAAGATAAAGCAAATTAAGCTCATATATAAGGTTAACAACATAGCCTGAACAATTCCCAAAATTAAAGTAGGAGTGGGCTGGGCACATTGCTCGCAGAACAGATGGATGATGGGGCCGAAAGGTTCTGGAGTGGCGCCCGTGTACCGGAAGACGCAGTGTTGAAAGGCACAAGGACCTCGTAATTTATACCTTCTTGTATTCTTTTCTTAAGATGTAATTTTATTTTTGGTGTACAATAAAGAATATATCTATCTATCTATCTTGTGGTATCGGTGACCTGATGAGGATCACGGGAATCTGATGTATCCGATACCCACAAGACCGTTCATTGTGGGGACATTTTGGGGAAATTTGAAATGAATGAAGATGATGAAGCTCACATATATTATAAGCTTAATTGTATTTCAAATCATGAGAACTAATTTCTAATATCTTATTGTTTAGAACTTTATCTGTATTGGAACTAATAATTATGATGAAGAAAAAAAAAGCCAACCTGCCTTAATCATAGGCATTTTGTCGATTTTTTCTTTACCATAGTTATTAATATGTAATCCAATTGAAAATCATGGTTTTTACGAGTAAGGCGTCTGTTATAGGTACACTCAAGCACGTCCACGCTGTACTGCATTTTAAATTTTCTAACACCGTACTTAAAGTCAAAGCATAAAGCATGCTATTAATTCGAATACAGGTTTTGCGTTTTATACCTATATTCTATTATTTTCAATAGATACCTAAATCCTATAATTATATAGCGCATTAAACGGACGTCCGTTGCAGACCCTATGCTGAGATTGGCTTAGACCACAAACTATAATGCAACCCCTTCTCCACCATCAAGATTTTTTTTTAAGGGATCCGCGCTCAAATAGTTTTTATGGAACCTATTACTAAATAATATTTTCTTTTTTATGCATTTTTCCACAACTTTAGGTTGGCTCATAATGAATGCCTAAGGCACGTTTGCCTTTTAAAACTGTTTGTCCATCTATCTGTCCGGTACCGGGCTATATTTCGAAATCTGTAACAAACAGGAAATTTACAAAAATTATGTATTTCCATTGAAAATTTAGACGCGTAATAAAATGCAAAGCATCTAAATTTTAACGGTATTATTGTTGTGCTAGATTAAAATTATTCAAAAGTGAGTCCAATTTAAGTATCAAGGGATTGACCCTTACTGCCTTTTTCAATACTCGCAAAACCAAAGTCATGTTTTTTTTTCCTATTGTGTTACGGAAGCCTCCAGAAATTAACACATTAGAAAAAGTTTTAAAGTGTATTGGCACTAAATTTTAACGGGACCTAAAAGTTAAAAAATAAATGTTTAAATCGTTTATGTCTGTGACATCGGTATGGTATATTTGTGCTTAAGACCTTGCTTCATGCTAAATTTCAGGATTCTATGTCTACGGGAAGTAACCTATGAATATTGATTCCCTTGAAAGTGTCGAAATATCCGTTTCTTGCGACATAAGCGGCCGTATCTTTTCTTTTTCGTAGATTTATAAGTTTGATATTTGCACAGCTTCAAGGGGCCGCATACTTGAGTATATGGTTTTAATTTCAACTCCATACCTCCACGCCTTGCGGAGATAAAGAGTCTAGACAGACAGTCAGACGAACAACAAAACAAAAATTAGGGTTTTTTTTATGGTAGGTAAATCATCCAATGACAAATCCCGCCTTTTCGCGGAGCGGGAAGTAGTGTCAGACTCTTACTGACTAAAAACCTACCCCGTTCCTTCGTTGCCAATCGTGCCGGGGCCGGGTATTCTTTTCGGAAGCTGACCCATGACCCCAGCAGGCTTCGACCCTGCCTACTTGCAGCTAGCCGGCTGGGCCTCTACGGTTTGCTGACAGCTCCTTGAGGCGCGCGGGAAAAGAACGCGCCGTCGACGACTTGGGTTCGGTCCGGTCGGTTACCGGACGATCGGACAGCGTGCTATCCTATTAGGATTCAGTTTTTTTTTTCTTTTAAGGTAACCCTAAAAAGGAGATTAGTACAAAATTATACCATAAAAACCCAGCCAAGGAGGACGTTATGCCTCCCTGCATCTAATCTCCCCCAGCTAAGCTGACACAGTTAAACTTACTTTACACGCGTTCTTTGCCATTACTATTCAGACGCGATTTTTTCAGACTCTCACCAACTCAAAGAAAATCTTCCTAATGCATTTTTAACGTTTTCATCTCGAGCATTGTAACATCTGTATATTGAAATGGTGTAAACTGTGTTGATCTGCTTATTATGTTTTGTATTCTGTAGTAAAAAACCTTTCTAAAAAAATATATACTCGGGATGGGAAAAAATATCTGAAAAGTAAAAAGTAACTTTTATTTCGGAAGCCAATGTATCTGGTTTTTAGTTATATTTCATAAAATCTAGTTCAAAAATAAAGTAGAGTATAGTTAGGGTCTGTTTTAATTACACGAAAATTTATTCCTAGTTGATATTAATTATTTAAAAACACATTAGAATATGTACCTAGTATTCATATTCTGATATTTAAAAAAAAGAAAATTATAATTATGTAATCTCTATTATCCCGCTCTGCCCAAGGACGGGATCTGTCATTGGATAATTTTATCTATCATAAAAAAAATATTTATAATATTTCGATTTACAAGACTTTGTATCCATTATAAAAAAAAAAACAGTTAAAAAGGAAAACAAAATGGTTGCTGGATTCACGGAAATACTGAATTAATGAACATACTTATTTTAAATATTATTTAAGCAATCTTTAGGTAATGTCATATTATTTAAACAATTCTAGTAATTATTAAGATTTTTAGTATAAAATAAATAACAATTTGGTCCACTTCTTGTAAATCTTGGGCCATATTTTAGCCTTTCCCTTTATATAACTGAGATATCAAGCCATGCTCCGGAGCGAGGAGGAGTGGCAAGCGGTCACCTCCTTCTGCGAAACAGTAATTCTAGCAAAAGAGGAGGCCGACCGCATCAGGCAACGGCGCACACGCCGCCACCACCGCCGGGATTCCGATCCCGATTTCCAGCCAGCGCGCGTAGGCGTGGGCTCGCGGATGGCGTGCAATGGGTAGCTTGCTGTCCGTCCGTCCGCTAACAGACCGGTCCGAGCTCAAGTCGTCTACGGCGCGCACTGTTCCAGTGAGTTTTCAGCAAACTGTAGGGGCTCAGCAAGGCCCCAGCCTACTGGAGCCTAAGGTTATGTGAAAATGTCACCCAGGGCCTTAGACACAGGCAATGAAAGGAACAGGGTAGGTTTTTAGTCAGTAGGAGTCTGACACTATTTCCCGCCCCACCCAAGGCGGAATTTGTCATTGGATGATTTTAATACAAAAAAAAAAAATAGTTTCTTTCATATTCTTCTCTTTAGAGATTTAAGCTTAGGAATGTACAGTTAGCAAAATTTTTCTGATTGACTGACTACTTGATAATAAAAAAAACAGGCATAGGCACAAAACATGAGGACACCGCTTTGTAGATTACATGCAAACTTTCTTATAGCGAATATCAAAACCGTGGCGCTAAACCAGGTATTCCATCACTCAATTTAGGTTGTCAAATGTATTTCTGAAAGCAAAAGCTCTTTCTTTACACTCCATACAAGCTTCACTCACACCACCTTTTTTTACGGAAAATGATACATCATTTCTACATGAAATAATCTGAGGTTCAACTAAGATCGTGTTTTATGCGAGCTCAGCCATGCTTGTAGAGTTAAAAGCATCTGTTGGAGCCTAATTCTGTACGCGAAAACGAATATTCCATCTTCCCCTGTATATTATGTACGGTTGCAGTAAAAAAACGAAAGCAGATTCGTATTTTCCTAGCAACACCTTTCGTTCATCAACCTTTCATCGATTTTGTCGCGTTTTACTCTCCATGCTAATCTAATCCTTATCTTTCACACGTTAAAGTCAAAAATCGTAAATCACAATTTCATTGTAAAGTATTTCGTGCGCTGTCCACCTAAAATAGGCTTTTAAAATAAACCCTAAATTACTGAGTCTATCAAATAATTTAGATTAAACTGACTACTTAACGTGTAAACAGATTTTCACAAGGTTCAACTATAAGTTGGGTGTTCTTTAACAAAGCAATAGGACCCAGTGTAAGTTGATCCTTGTTAGTGAACTCGATTCGCAATTTGAATTTAAAAAGCAATTAACCGTTGGAGAGGCGAAATTGAACATCGAACTTGGTAATGCATATTAAGGAATTTAAAGGTAAAGTTAATGAAAATAAAGTTTGAGGGGAGAAGAATAATTTTCTTGGTAATTTCAGGGAAGAAGAACAACATGAGTCCTGTTGTTCTTTGGAGGAACATTTATATGAAGTTTATAAAAGTGTTACGGAGACGGAACTTGAACAAAACGAACAAGTCGATCGAACGTAATGTTATGTGCTCGTAACTCTGAACAAAGTTCAAAAGAGCCAGTTTTTATGATATTTTACAATGATTTATGTTAACTTTCCGCGGAGTTTACCCGCAGTTTGTAACAAACTGGAAGTCAACAAAGACGAATGTTTTATGAAAAGTAAAGTGTTGCTCATCTAGCGGCAATGACTGGCAATGAATGTGTACAGTTATATACTTTGTGAATGTGTACCACCGAAATAGGTATCTTTATATATAAAAGCGAAATACCAATCACTCACACATCTCAGAAACTATAACAGCTACAAACTTAAAATTTGGTAGATAGGTTAATTATAAGCTGTAGAGATCTGCTAAGAACGGACGAAAGAAAACTCTACTCCTAAGGGGGTAAAACGGGGGTTGGAAGTTTGTACAGAGAAACCGACTTTCACGCGAGCGAAACCGATAGCAGAATCTAGTGTTATTATAAATCTATTGGTTTTCGCTGCAAGGCAAAGTCTTCCCTTCTACTCTTCCACTTTTCTCTGTCCTTAGCCACATCTTATGGCATGGCCATTGTGTTTACCGAGAAGGGAAATTCGTTGCCGGAGTCTGTATTTCCTCTTTGTTGCAACTAGGGGTTTTTAAGTCAAGAGTGAATATGTCACTTCCAGGCAAGTGTGCTCCATCGTTGACTACATCGCCACTTTCCGTCAGATGAGATAGTGATTAAGCGCGAGCCTATAAATAGTGAAAAAAATATATCTTTTAAGTACTAATTCAACCGTAATAATATACAAATTTACATCCGTGCACTCAAAGTAAGGTTGAATCAGTTGAATCTTACTTTAAGTGGACCATCATCAGGCTTTTCTTTTAGAAGAGCAAATTATCCAATGACATCTCTCGCCCTTGGGCGAAGCAAGAAATAGTGTCAGACTTTTACTGACTATTAAAAACCCACTCCTATTCCTTCTTAGCCGTCGTTCCAGGGCCATAGGGTTCCGGGGCTTGGTTCAAGCCATGCTCCGGAGCGAGGAGGAGTGGCAGGCGGTCGCCTCCTTCTGCGAAGCAGTAATGCTAGCAAAGGAGGAGGCTGACCGTATCAGGCAACGGCGCTCACGCCGCAGCCGCCGCCGTAATTCTGATCCAAATTTCCGGCCACCGTAGGCGCGGACTTGCGGACGGCGGGCAATGGGTAGCTCGCTGTCCGTTTGTCCGGTAACAGACCGGACCGAGCCCAAGTCGTTTACGGCGCGCACTGTTCCCGTGCGCCTCAAGGAGTTGTCAGCAAACCGTAGGGGCCCAGTAGGGTCGAGGCCTAGTCTGGGGCACTGGGAAGGTATGAAAATGCATACCAGGGCCCTGGAACCAAGGCAGGGAAGGAACAGGGTAGGTTTTTAGTCAGTAAGAGTCTGACACTATTTCCCGCTCCGCCCAAGGGCGGGATTTGTCATTGGATGGTTTAACCTACCGTAAAAAATATACCATAGGGTTCACTTTCACATTATATATGGCCCCAGCAGGCTTCGACCCTGCTGGGTCCCTACGGTTTTGCTGACATCTCCTTAAGTCGCGCGTGGAACAATACACGCGGTCGACGACTTGGGCCCAGTCCGGGTGGTTACCCGACGATTGGACGCCAAGCTACCCATTTCTCGCTGTCCGCCTTCTGCTACGTAGTTGCCTGGCATTATGCTGAACTGGATCTTTTTAGCGCAGCCATGAGACACACAATGTTGTTCTTTGTTTTACTTTTGTATGTACTTGTTTTTGTTTAGGTTTCTATGTATTTGTTTCTTCATTGTTCTGTGTGCTAAATAAACGTGTTTTCTTTTTTCTTTCTTTTTAAATTTTCACGCCCTCCGTCTGAGCCTATTGTGTCGTTGGTTCCCGTTGTTTGGGATCCAGGCAGTGGTTACTGTCGCCTAGTTTTGTTGCGAACGCTTGCACCACATATAGCCTGCCCAGCGACCTGTCCCAGCTCCGCACAAGTGCAATGCAAAAATTAAATATATTATTATGCATGTATTAGTTAAGTATTGTATATATGCAAATAGTACACCATGAACTGCAATGATATGAACTATATTGTGAGAAATTATTATTGTGACATTATATCTATTATAAAGATTTTTAAAGGAGAAAATAACTGTCTGACATATCAATGCACACCCAAAATAACGCGACTAGGAGCGTTAAATTTTGCTCAAGGGTTTCTTTTATGACGTAAGCGAGCACTGAGAAAGGATTTTACAAAATTTATTGACTAAGAGGATACAACCACTTTTTTATGGTGGGTGAAAATCAACCAATGACAACCCTACCCTTGGGTGGAGCAAGAGATAGTGTCAGACTCTTACTGACTAAAAAAAAACCCACCGCGTTTTTACGTTGCCTTTCATACCAGGGCCGAGCCTTCTTTTCAGAGGCGGTGGTTCCACTTTTGTATGGGGAAACCTATTTATACGTATGCCAAGTTACTTGCAGAAACTAGTCGATTTATAGTAACACGATAATGATTAGATCAACTGTAAAGGGGAATTAAACTTTTGCTCTACGTTGTTGACATTTTTTTTTTTTTTCAACAGCAAAAATAATTAGGTCTACTAACCAAAACCAAATGAAGTTATCTTAGAGACTATTTAGTAGATTGCTATAATTTTTTTTTTATTCGGTGTTATTTCTTATTTTGGTTTCTGTATTTGTGGTGTAACGCGTATCTTTTCGATTCGTTTATCGCTTATTTTCTTTTTACTACTTTTAGTGGTAAAACACTGTGAGTGTGTAAAAATACTCTTAGAACAGTAATAACCAACCTAATCTATTTTACCAATATGAACCTCGAAATATTACGTATTATACTAGCAATGCTATACGTATCTTTGTTCGGTTACGATTTATGGACCTGGTTTTTTTTCCTATTGATTTCTTATATTGCCCTCAAGTTTTTTTCAACTTTTTTCTAATAAAAACTAGGTTACATACCTAGTTTTCATAAGAAAAAAGTGAATCATGCCATTAGTTTGTATTGGCTTTTAAGTTCTCTCCTTTTCTTAACTATTAATCGTGGTCGTGGTCAATTCTCAGTCGATTCTTGCGCCATCGCCTCTCTTCCGATACGACACCATACAACTCTGAGGTTGGCAGCTTAGGACTTGTAAATTAAAGCAAAATAAATAATGTTCAAAGCGATATTTAAATAAACGATTTCCTACAAAATAATATACTCCTGCGGAAACTGTCACACCCTTCTATAACAGTGTCAGCTTCATAAAATATTCCGCATATAATTTTCTCTAAAACCCATCGTTCGCTTACATTACTCAACAACATCCCTTAATTCTGAATAATAATTTTGACAACTCAGTTACTGTAAAGCCTTCCTTTTGATCTCATTACAATATAGAATTTTCTATGAAGCGTTTTACGTCTTGTTAAACGCTTCCTGCGTGAGCAAGATGTAATCCGCTGTGCTTCTTAAGCAATTGTTGTTTAATGAATTGATTATTGTATACGTTATTGTATCTAGTATCAAGTTTAAGTTACAATGTAAATAGATACAGAAAGTTGAGTCACATAATGGCCTACACAGACCGCGACGGCATGGCAAAAGGCGACGCGCTAGTCGCTTAGATACCGCGGTATAGTACCTTCGCAGCAAATACCTAAGTTGATCTGTTTGCTAGGGTTACGCGCAGCCCCCACTTCAATTGAGACCCGATCCTTGTCACACAATTTGAACCATCATGACGGTTGACCTTGAATGTACATTAGCTGATTTTCGGGTCTCAATCAAAGTGGGGGGCTGCGCGTATCTATACCAAATGGATAAACTTATTTGCCGCGTATTATATTTATTTATTCATTTATTAAAATGCTTATGCATAAAAAAGAATAAAAATTCTAGTACCTTTCCACAGTAAGTCACTTCAAGTGAAATCTTCGGCAGTTTGTGCTGCCAGATACAGATTTTAGTCATAAATTGCATTTGACAGAGTTTTGTTTTGTCTAAGTTTTAAAATACTATCCGCTTCACCCCGGAACATGATTAAGACGAGCATCACGTCCTTCAGCATACCGACGCGGAAACCCACGACGTGTCTTTCAATGCCTTGACATCCCTTTCGATGCCACGTGATAAATTTAAAACAAGAATTAATGTCGTCCTTCTATTTCGATATGGTATGTATGTGGTAAAGAGACTGACTTACGTCTTGTACGTCGTGGGTTCAAACGCAGCCCGTACTTTGTGTAATTTATTTCATCACCACTGCTCTCAAAATGGTAGAGGAAAACATCGTGAGGAAACCGGCATGACCTTGAACCACAAATTCAAAGACATGTGACATCCACCAACCCGCACTGGGCCCGCGTGCTGGATTACGACCCATTCCCTCTCTTAGAGAGAAGGTCTGAGTCCCAACAGTGGGAACATTAAAAGGCTGATTATTATGCATGCAATATGCATGGTAATGTCCATTGGCACGTACGCACGGTGGTGACCTGACACAAATATTAGTCAAAAGTGCACTTGCACTCGCTGTACGTGAAGCGTGTACATGTCTGCGTGTGTCTTCACTCGTAGCCTGAAACTGGCCTTCTGTAGCTATCTTTTCTGTAATAGCAGACTTGTGTAAACCCTTTCTCCCCCTCTAGAATTCTCCTTACTCGCCATTTGTTTTCTAATTCCCTCTTGATTTGTTTTAATCACATCTTGTAGGGTCACCAGCTAATGACAAAGGGATTGTTTCCTCATTTGGATTTCTAAAATTTATTCGATTTGTTCTTGAAAGTGTAAACTATATATTTTTTTTATTATTATGAATGTGAGGATTATGTGGATTACTTTTTTTTTCTGTTTTCTCTTCAGCTCATTTCTGGCAATTTTCTTGATATTGTTCATCAAGTCGTTTAGCTCCTTAGTAGTCCTGAGTTGAGCTTGGCAAATACTAGCAAATGCTTGCTTTGACTGAACACTTAAATCTATATGTTTCTTTCTCAAAAGACCATCTCAGACAAATCTGCATGGTTCTCATGTGATTTGATCATTACATATCATATCAAAGTTTAGGATTTAATTTGAGTGATGTATCTCCGTGCCTCGAAAAGCACGTCAAGCCGATGATCCCAGCTATTATTTGCAGTTTTTTGGCCGTTATTACGGATAGTCAAAGATAAGATAATCTGACACCGTTCTTGCCAAGGGTTACCTAACTACTGGATTGTGAAGGTCAGATAAGTAGTCGTTCCATACAAAATACTAGTACTCAGCTGCATGCGGTTAGACTGAAAGCCGACCCCAATTTATTTCGGAAAAAGACAAGCAGATGGTGAGTGTATTATACTAATTGCCTAACCTGTTGGCCTAGTGGTTAGTGGCCCTGACTGTTAAGCCGGAGGCCGTGGGTTCGATTCCAACCCAGGACAAATGTTTGTGTGATGAGCGCGATCATTTATTCTGTGTGTGGGTTTTTTTGTATGGTAGGTAAAATCATCCAATGACAAATCCCGCCCTTGAGCGGAGCGGGAAGTAGTGTCAGACTCTTACTGACTAAAAACCTACCCGGTTCCTTCATGCCGGGGCCGGGCATTCCTTTCGGAAGTTAACCCATGACCCCAGTAGGCTTCGACCCTGCCTGCCGGCAGTTATCAGGCTAGGCCTCTTCGGTGTGCTGACAGCTCCTTGAGGCGCGCGGGAACAGAACGCGCCGTCGACGACTTGGGCTCGGTCCGGTCGGTTACCGGACGATCGGACAGCGTGCTGCCCATTGCACGCCGTCCGCAAGCCTGCGCCTACGGTGGCCGGAAATCGGGATCGGAATCCCGGCGGCGGCTGGGGCGAGCGCCCCGTTGCCTCTGCCTGATGCGATCGGCCTCCTCCTTTGCTAGCATTACTGCTTCGCAGAAGGAGGCGACCGCCTGCCATCCCTCCTCACTACGGACCATAGCCTGAACCAAGGCCCGGCGAGAGAGATCGCTGCCGCCGATCGCCCCCACGAGGACACGGCGATGCTCCGCCCAGGCGGGGCACACCTCTACAGTGTGCTCCACCGTGTCCTCCGAGTGTTCCGCACAGTGGCGACACCCGGGCGAATCCTCCGCACGAATCCGGAACAGGTGCTTAGCGATTCTGTGTGTGGGTGTAATTTATCAACATCTAGCTTCTGCCAGCAGCTTCGCCCAAGTGAAAGTCGGTTTACCCTCTTTCGTAAAATCCGTTCTTAGCGTACATCTACCTAGCTGCCAAATTTTAAATTTGTAGATGTCATAATTTCTGAGATTTCATGATTAATTAGTGAGTGGTATTACGCTTTTATATAATTATATAGATATGTATGTATTTACAAATATATAAGTATGTTTATCAGTTGTCTAGTACTCATAACATAAGCTCTGCTTAGCTTGGGACTAAACGGCGTTGTGTGATAGCTATGGGAAAAATATCATCACTTGCAAAGTCAAACTGTTACTATAAATTAACTAATTAACACGTTCGATGCAGAGTCATTTTTCATGGTCTTTCTAGCCAGTGCGTCTTTTAGAGGTAAAGTTGAATTTCTTTGCAGTACAGAGACCTTTTCGGCCTCAGAAAAATTTGTTTCCAAAAATATCGCTGTTAAGGTCTAGACTTGGACTTAAATAAAAGGCAGTGGACTGTAAAACTGACGTATATCCAGGTTAGTTACAGGAAATTTTTTATGTATATTTTATATTGTACAATAAAGTTTATTTTATTCTCATGACCAGGTGAGAGTCTTGGAAATTCGATGGATACAAGACGCACAAAACTGGCAACACTTTACGGCTGCCATGACGATGATGATGAACTAATTAAGTACACGCTGAACACTTATCTCTATTATATATATTACACTTATAATATATATATTACAAAATTATTCAACTTTGATTGTCCTTTAAGTCCAGGTTTCACACCTCAAACCAATAGATTCATAAAAACAAAAACAAGAGTCATTCAAGCAATTCCTGAATTTTGTCTTGAATATTAGCTATTACAAGCTATTATATATTTTTTGCAAAACTAAAGGAACAATGGAATAGAATTTGTTGCTGGAATTCTTAAGCGTCTACAAATGCCATAACTCTAGATATCGATAAAATAATTTACGAAATTTTATTAAATCAAGTTCGAAGCGAGGCCTACCGAAGTATGAAAAAAAAAATTATGGTAAAAGTAAACATTGCCGAGTTTTTTTTATTTTGTAGATTGACTTTGTGACTTGAGCATTTTGGGAACACATTCATTAGAGTGGAATTGCCAGAGTCTGTGTTTCCTGATGGCTACAACCTTAGGGGTCTTTAAAGTCAAGAGTAAATAGGTTACTTCTAGGCAAGCGTGCTCCATCATCAGCCACATCATCGCTTACCATCATGTGAGATGAGTGGTCACAATCAACAATAAAAAAACCAGCTCACCTGCCAGCCGGTGGGCTGTCAACTATGTACCTTTACTGACAAATGAATCTAATTACTTGCAAAAGCGATGATACTTTTTAATGAGAATCCGAAATTCTGGATTACGATCCTAATCGATACAAAATTGTTAGATGCAGTGACTTTTAAGACCACAGGTCATTTGGTACCGACTGGTTTTTTTACTGGCGCGGTTGTGTAAGCACCAGTCGAATTTATTCAAAATTCTTTAATTTTTCAGTAAAAATGCATTTCTGCTAATAATATTCAAAGTATTAGGTAGATAATTCTAAATCAGTCTATCTGCCCGAAACAATATTATAACTGAAGGACAAACTATTCAGAATTTGGAACTCATTTGATGAAATATTTTTCATTTACAAACACAATGAAACATTACGAACGAAAATTTGTTCGAAACATTGCCGTTTTTCTTTAACATGCCGCTAATCAAAACATAAATGTTGATCAAAATACTCCAGTAATGAGTCACGTTGAGGGACTTAGCTTGTCAACTTTAGGCTCAGTTTTCTTGTGAATTTGTCAGCTTATGCTTATCAGATCAAATAATGTTTAAGTAACAAAAATGTTTAAAGAAACGCGGATTTTCTTCACTCACTCTAAGGGTTCTTGATATCATTTAGATGATAGTAAACGGTGTATTTATTCGTCGATGATATATCAATGATATCTTTAAAAACGTTTAGATAATTCTAGAAATATATTAATAACTAACTACCAGCGGCTTCGCTCGCGATAAAGTAGTTTTCAACAATAACTTTACAAATTTTAGAACCCCGTTTCATCCTTTATGAAGGTAAATTTTTGAAAATCCTTTCTCTGTGATCGCCTACGTCATAAAAGGAAACTTTATGCAAAATTTCACGCCCCAGTCCCAATAATTTCAGCTGTGCATTAATATATCACAGTCCTCAGTCAGTCAGTCAGTTTCTAATTTTATATCTTCTTCTTTCTGCCCTTTTCCCATATTACTTGGGATCGGTGCAACACGTTTCTTTCTTCCACTCCGTTCTGTTACCCGTCACACTATCATTATCTCCCTTTTCTTTCATATCCTTTCCTCTTACAATCCTACCATCTCTTCTTTGGCCTCCGTCTTCCCCTCCGTCCACCTCCATGTCATGCTCCGGAGCGAGGAGGAGTGGCAGGCGGTCGCCTCCTTCTGCGAAGCAGTAATGCTAGTAAAGGAGGAGGCCGACCGCCTTAGGCAAAGGCGGACACGCCGCCGCCGCCGCCGGGTTTCCGATCCCAATTTCCGGCCACCGTAGGCGCGGGCTCGCGGACGGTGGGCAATGGGTAGCTCGCTGTCCGTCCGTCCGGTAACAGACCGGTCCGAGCTCAGGTCGTCTACGGCGCGCACCGTTCCCGCGCGCCTCAAGGAGTTGTCAGCAAACTGTAGGGGTCCAGTAGGGCCGAAGCCTACTGGGGCCAAAGGTTATGTGAGATTGTCACCAAAGGCCCCAGGATAAAGGCAAGGAATGGAAAGGTAGGTTTTTAGTCAGTAAAAGTCTGACACTGTTTCCCGCCCCACCCAAGGGCGGGATTCGTCATTGGATGATTTTACCTACCACAAAAAAAAAAAAAAAAAAAAAAACCTCCATGTAAACTCAGAACTCTTTTAGTTGCATGCGTTTCATCCCTCCTCTTCACATGACCATACCACGATTTCCTTTCAACTTTTCAGTCGTTGGCGCCACTTTCAAACTTCCTCTAATATACCCATTTCTTTCTTTATCATTCTCATCACACTGCACATCCATCTTAACATTCTAAACTCTGCTACATTCAATCTTTTCTTTATCCATCTTTTTCACAACTCAACATTCTGATCCATACAGAATGACAGGTCTTATCATAGACTTGTAAATTTTACCCTTCAACTTGAGGGGGATTCGTAGGCCACAAGTAGTTCCTGTGACCTGTCGCCATTTCATCCATCCTGCGTTGATCCGGTGTGTTACGCCTCTACTTTACTATGACCTAGGACGAGCAACCCGAGATACCGAAAGTCGGAGCAGATTGGCAGAGATTCAAAACTCTGAAGTCATACCCCTACAAGTTCCCATAATCATATCTTTTCAATTTAAAAATCTCCAAATCAACGTCAAACGCAAATGTATTGCTGAACATCGTCGTTATCAGCATTCTTCATCTACAAAAGGACATACCAGACATAGCTGAAAGGCTTATCTTTTATTATCGAGTCATTTTTGCCCATACTTGGTCACAGGCTCGCAATGCTTCGGAAAAATATGAAATATCGGCCATAGTTGAACGTCGCCGTCGTTAAGATTTGTGTAATGTATTGCCATAGAAACGACGTCTTTTAGGTCAAGTTTGTCTCTTTATCCTAAGTAATAGTAGCAATAAAAAGCTAATTTAGTATCTATTTTTTCTACGTCGTGTTTTTGACCTTGGAATGAAAAAAAAATGGGTTTATGTGAGTGTGAGTCAGTGAAGAATTTGTGAAAAGTGTTTTTGTACTAAGTTGAAAAACTGTCCAAGGCTTATCTGAGATTTAGAACTAAGATTATTATGTTTTATTTAATTGTGAAAGTAAAATAAATTAATTGGATGCTTTCGGCATGAATCACAAGCATATTAGTTATAACTGTTGTGTTTTAAGAATTTGACGCATTTAAAAGCATTATCTATTTCAAAATAACTGAACCCAAAAATGGTAGAGCTCTTTTATTAAATTCCTTTATATCGGCTTACATTTCATTGTGTTCGCTTTGTTAATAAAAATGCATATAGTGATTGTTTCCACGAATGGAAAACAAAAATCGGATTGAATAGTCGATGAACACTTAAATCATTTAATGGCTTGTACCATTGGTAAACTGATTTAAACTTTGTAAATGAGAAGTTCCTCAAAAATAACATCTTACTGTAATAAAGTTTCTTTATGATTATGGAAATATGGAATAAAGGATAATTTCTCTGTGTAACTTGTGCCGGTCCTCCAGTGCGCTGCTTGAGACTGACCATCGATTATTATGCATGCATGTTGCCTACTCTAATGGCTATCTGTTTAGTCTATGGGTGGCGTCTTTGACTGCGGCTGTTTTGCGACTACATTTTGTTACCTTGGGTATCACCTGTTAAAACAATTATGTGTAAAGAAATAAATAATTGACAAAAGCGCAAATTTTCAAGTTTTTGTTGTGATTTCGCTGTCTCACATCCACACATATATATTAAACAAACCCATAAACATTCATACATGCATACCTAATATCCATAAAATATATGTTTGATTTACTAATTACATAGTTCGTCTATTAACATTCTAAGTATACTACCATCTACCATTCATTTTACATTTTTTTTCTTAATTATTTCCTTCTGTTATTTAAAATTCCTAAATGGAAAAATTGTCTTCATTCTTTCTTGAGATGGTACTTGCAAACCCAGCTCCAGGGTTTGCGGCAGTACGTGCCGAAATACAGGCACCTAGCCTAGTCCGGCAGTAGATACAAAATTAAGCACAATTGTAACTGTCTGGTGAGTAAATTTAAATCGTTTACAGACAAATTATGTTAACATGTATTTTTCTGGTGTAATAAATACTAATTATTATATTGTGCTCATCTTATCTACTTTTATATTTAAATTATAAGCGAAGACGCTGGCACTATAAATACAAGTTCAATTTTGGGTGCCAGTGTTTAACACAAATATTTTATTTGTAATAAACCATACCGTACCATACCATAACCATAATTGTAAATAGTGCTACTAGTACAAACAGAATGTAATAGAGAGCAGTGGTGGCCGAGTGGTAACGATACTGACTTAAGAGTTGTAGGTCGCGGGTTCAAACCCAGCTAGGCACATTACTTTGTATAATTTATTTCATCACCACTACCCTCAAAACAGTGTAGGAAAACATCGTAAGGAAACCGGCATGTCCTTGAACCAAAAATTCGAAGACATGTGACATGTAACCCGCACTGGGCCCACGTGGTGGACGGCCCATTCTCTGAGATGGCCTGAGTCCCAACAGTGGGAACATTAAAAGGCTGATGCTATGTAATAAATATCTTTTTTATTTTTTTGTACTTAATTATTTGACCAATTTATTATATTTGATACTAAATGTACGTTTTACTACGTATTGATGTAATTCCATTACTTAGTTGATTTCTCATAGAAGTCGCATCCATCCCAGTTACCATGGAAACGAGCCACCCCGAAAATTCCTGCTAGCTTTGGCTATTACATATTTCATGAGTGAATTTATATCGTCTGTAGCAACCATTCCTAAGGGCCCTTTGAAAAATTAGAGAAAAATAAATTGCTTCGCTGGCTTCGGCTACAAATACAGTGAGTGTGGAATCGAAGGAGGTTCTATATAATACGATAAATAAATTTTAAACGAAGAACTATTTAAAAATCACTGGATGGTGTTATATAACACGGAAATAAATTAATAACAGTATTGATTTTCGCAACTCATAAAGTTTAAATTTATTTGATGGATTGTTCATGTAAAATCTGAAACGTACCCACATGATAAATAATGAATAAAGAAGTTGAAAAACAGTGTCAGTAGTTACTGTTGCCTGACGCTGGTTTTCAACTTCTTCTTTTTGTGTCGATGTAAGTACTCAAATTATTTTTTTCTGACTAATATTTGGCAACCAATTTTCAACTAAACTTTAAGTTGAGTATAAGACTGCAAATCAGTTTTATACTGATGTTAGGCATATAAATATAATATAATTATGAATCATAAATGATAATTAAAAAGGGATAAGAAAAGACACAGAAATTAAACATTAAATATAATTGAGAAACGGAAATCGATTTTGATCCCATCGAACATACAGCTATGCCAATAGACCATGATTTTTACAAAATAATATAAAGGAGATAAAACTGGCCAATGCAATGCTCAACATAGATTTCTTAGAAGAAGTCTACTTAGCTCACACACACAGGTTACACACACCACACACACACACACAACACACACAACTCGATACACATGTAGGATTTCATAGAAATTGTTCTATCGGAAGTACAGTAAGTCCTACATTTTCTACGAAGCCGGCTGTTATGGCGTTGTTTTATTGTCTATTTTCCTCACGATATTTTTCTTCACCGTTTTGAGAGCAGTGGTGACGAAATAAAATACATAAAGTAATGCGCCTGACTGAGTTTGAAACATGACATATAATTCGGCACAATCGCCACTAGGCTGACACTGATCCCAATCAATCGAAATGACAATCAATCAGACATATTCTAGAACCAAAAATTCGAAGACTTGTGACATCCACAAACACGCACTGGGCCCGTGAAGTGGATTACCCAAAGACTAGATATATACTACCAATAGACAGGATATAGCGAACAAAATCGTAATCCGAGACTTGATACCTAGTTATCAAATATCAATATCAAATATTTATTTGCAAGAAATACATTGTTTACAAGGAAAGATCTTATAACCTAAAAGTCACTGTACTCTGCCTGCAAGCAAGCGTGCAAATTATTTATATTTATGTAATTCTCCATGCAATAAAATATTATTATTATCATATACAGTTTCATAAATTCGATTAATATAATAATTATTTCATACAATTTATCGTCAACATTAACTAACTAAATTATTAACTTAAATTTCTAAATTCCATAAATTCCTTAATACTATAGAAACAGTTCTTATGCAGCCATTCTGTCAATTTTGTCTTAAATACATTCCCCTGTAACAATTTAAATTCATTTGGGATGTTATTATAAATCAATACACACATATTATACACATTTCTCTTATAAATATCTTTATGACAGGGTGGTTGATACAATAGGTTCCAAAATTTAGCCCTTTTTTGTCTTGGCATAACCTCACTACGTAGCTTAAAGTAATTCATGTGTTTCTTTATAAAAATGCAGATATCTTTTATATATATACAGGGCAATGGAAGAATTTTATGTTTTTGAAACAAAGGTTTACAACTATCTAAGAACCACGCCTTGTTTATAACTCGGATGCAACGTTTTTGAAGTTTGAAAACTCTGTCGGCATCGGTTGAGTTGCCCCACATTATAACACCATAGCTAAGTACCGATGACACATAACCATGGTAAGCCGAAAGAGCAGCTTCTACAGATACATTTTGTCTTAACTTTTTTAAAGCGAACACAAACCTATCTAGTTTCTGACAAATATGTTCCACATGACTCTTCCAGTTAAGATGATTATCTACAATAAGTCCTAAAAATTTCAGTTCTTTTACTTGTTGTACCTTTTCGTTTTTACAAATAATGTCCAAAGCCAATTGTTTGGAATTATAAGAGTTAAATTGAATTATTTTTGTTTTATTTATGTTAATATTTAAATTATTATCTTCCATCCAACTTATAATATCTGATAAAGTCTTTTCAATAACTGATTTGTAATCATATTTATCTTCACATTTTATAATAAGTGTAGTATCATCTGCGAAAAGGATACTTTTCTGTAAAGTAGCGTCCGGAAGATCATTTACATAAAGCAAGAATAGTAATGGGCCGAGAATGCTGCCTTGAGGCACACCACAGATACTTGACACTGCAATAGATGTAAATTTTTCTTTGGAATATGATTTATCCTTTTTCTTTACGACTTTGGAAATCTCTGTACACTGCTTTCTGTTTCTTAGGTAACTTGATATCCATTCATATGCTTTACCTCTAATGCCGTAGAACTCTAATTTGTTTAAAAGCTTCGAATGATTTACAAAATCAAAGGCTTTGCTCATATCCAAAAATAGAGACACCACTGGACTGCCATTATTTATGCTTTCTGTCACAAGTTTAATTAAGTTGAAGATTGCAAGAGCAGTTGAACTACCTTTACGAAAACCAAATTGTTCTTTGCATAATATATTATGTGTACAGAGAAAATTATTAAATCTAGTAAGCATTGCCTTCTCAAAAATTTTTGACATTATGGGTACTATGGTGATTGGCCGATAGTTATTAGGGTCTGACTTTTTACCCTTTTTAAATAGTGGTTTCACGATAGACATCTTAAGCTGATCAGGAAATACACCTTCCTCAAAAGATAAGTTTATAACATGTGCTAGTGGCTGACATATCCAACTAGCACAAGCCTTCAAAACTTGTGTAGCAATACCGTCATATCCACTAGCTTTGCTATTATTTAAAGACATTATGATTTTATACACTTCTAGTGCATTTACAGGATTCAGGAAAATAGTATTTGGATTTTTATTATTTTGATTAATATTAATATTATTATTAGCATTAGATGGCTGATTAGATGTCAAATTAATAAAATAGTCATTAAATATATTACAAATGTCTGATGGATTACTATATGTCACATTTTTGAATATTATTTCGTCAATATCATTTTTATACAAGTCATTATTTGTAATCGCTGAGGATATTGCGTTCCAAGTGGCTTTACATTTATTTGTATGCTTTTGAATATGTCTTGTATGTATAAGTTTCTGTGCTGTTTGTGCACATCGTTTGAACAAATGATTATAAAGTTTGTAGTTTTTTTCATTCTGTTTTTTATTAATTTTACTATGTTTGAATTTTAGATATAGCTGACGTTTCATTTTGCTAGATTTTTTAATGCCTTTTGTTATCCAGTTTTGTGCGACCGGTTTATTATTAACTTTAACCTTTATCGTCGGAAAGCATAAATCATAAAACAACACAAAAGTTTCATAAAATAAATTAAATGATTCTGTTAGAGTGTTAGCGTTAAATGTTTCCGAAAAAGAAAGAGAAGATATACATTCAACGAATTTCTTAAGGTTTTCCGGACAGTAGTCACGTTTTAATTCAGACCAATTAGATATTTTTTTGAGTTTACTGGCTTCTATGGTTACCGTTTGTGCCGTTTCGTGATCTGATAGGCCTAGGTGATGAATTTCTGACTGAACATTTTTTATGTTACTAACAATTTGGTCAATGCAAGAGTTCGCCCGAGTAGGTGATTTTATGTGAGCTTCAAAATTATAGTTACAAAGTATGCTTAAAAGTTCTTTTGTTGCGGAGTTATGTTTTAATGTATCAATATTCCAATCGCCACAAATTATAATTTTCTTCCTCCTGTATTGATCAGTCAAGTAATTCAATAAAATATCAAGTTTGTGAAGAAAAATACCTATTTGTGCCTTTCTCTGGTCGGGTATTCTATATATGTTAACGATTATCAAGTTTAAGCCAATAATCTCTGTGCCACAGCACTCAAAATAAAATGTGGTAGCTAGATTTGAGGGAAATTTTAATGGTTTAGTGTCATATACCTTATTAGTTAAAATACAAGTACCCCCTCTACATTTATCTCGACTAAATACTGCAGCTAATTTAAAATTACTAAGTTTGATGTTAGTTTCCGTATGTTAGTTTCCGTTTTCACAAAAGTTTCACTAAAACATAATATATCCACCTCCATGTTTTTTTCTATTAATTCGGATAGAGTTACTTCCAACAAGTCCAGTTTATTGCATATGCCGGCTATATTTTGGTGTAAAATTCGCAGTTTTCTATGTCGGCAATCTTTTTTTATTTTGTCATTGTTAATTGTAATTTTATCAGTGGTGGAGTTTGGAACGAAAAAATGTGTTACTGTTTTTGCTGGTGTCATGAATCGAGTTACGTTCACTTAAACTCAGTTTTGAATAACTACTTTCGTATTCCATAAAATCAATTTCTATGTTCAGTTTATAGGTAATTAAATCTAATTCCGAAAGCTGTTTGTGATAATTTACATCCAACTTATTAATTTCAATAAATCTACAATTCTTGAAGTTTTTTGTAAACAATTTTAGTTCATGATTGAGTTTTTTAACATTAAGATACCTATTCTCTGAAACATTCAACATCAATATTGTACAATTACTCAAACTACACAGAGTGCTACACAGATTAGTTAGCAACATGTAAGGATTTTTATCATGTTTACCAACCGAGAGTATGACAATGTCATTGTCAGATAGGATTTCTGATAGATGATCTGGATTTCGTAGGATCTGGCATGATGAAGCAAATGGTTGAACTTTACCCTCGATGTTGAAATTATCATTCCATTTACCTGATTTAGTGTGAATTAATTGTGCGGATAGACCTCTTACTTTTTCATCACCAATTATATAAATATTTCTTTTTGTATTGTATTTTAATCGGGTTGTATATTTTAAGTTTCCATGTCTTTGTTTATTCGGGGAATCCACCAAATTTTTATTAGTCCTGTCATTGTTAATATCCTGGATTATACCTTGATGATGTAGAGATTGCGTGACGTATTTTGTTTGTGAGGAAAGTGCGTTAGGACTAATTAGTTGTTCTGAAAAATCCAATTTAGTTTGAAGAGGACTTTTATTCCGTTTTTTCTGTGATGTTCTTTTGGGAGTCGATTTACAAATATCTTTTAGTTGATTAATTTGAGTACCATACACAGACATTTGTTTTTTAAGATAGCAGTTTTCCGATAAAAGGTTAGCTATTTCATTTTCAGCAATCTCTAAGTTCTTCGTCAGTAAAGAAACTTTATTTTCCAATTCTTCTATTAAGTCAAAGCTGTTGGATTTAATATTTGGGCAACTTCTAAATAGTTGAGGATGTAAGTGAGAGGATGAGTTAGTAAGTCGCTCAGTCTAGTGTGGACGACTGGACCTAACTTCAGTTTATTTTCGTATTTACTCTGTAATTAATTAGAATTCAATAATTTTTGCAAATAGTTTTAGAAAATAGCGTTAAAACATAAATTACAAATTTAACTCACATGTTTACTATTGAAAGCTAGATGACATAGAATGACAGTTTTTCTAAGACATTTCTTCTGATGTCAGCTCTATAGTATCTTTTTAAAGCTCTTTGACTAATGCCAAAGAGCTTTAAAAGAGCTTTTTAAGAGTTTCCCAACAGTGGGAACATTAAAAGGCTGATTATACTTTTCATGTTATGTCTGTTTCCAACGATTTGTACAACAGTTGCCGAACAAAAGCTGATCACGCCAGGACTAACTGTGCCTTAAATACTTCAGTACTAAAACCCTAATCAATATTGCGCTCGTTGTATTTTACGACTAACAAGAACATGAGATTATTAAAGTTTTACGTTGTCACGCACTGCAGACAGATAATGGACTTTATTTTGATTTCAGTACTGTGATAGCGGAAACTTAGTTGGAAAAAAAAACGGCTTCTGAATAGTTAATTATTTGTTCATTTATTTTGTAAAAGACCTCAAGCGGCGATACTATAATACCTTATAACTTTTGAAAGTCATATTTTTGAACCGTTTGGGGTTGAAACTTTCGGATCGTGGGGTCCGAGTGCTCACAAGTTGTTTCTGTCGAAACATCCAGTTGACGCTAAGCGTGACCCAAGGGCTAAATTTTACCTCGGACAGAGGATAAGCATTGCCATACAGTGTGGAAATGCCGCCGTCTTTTGGGAATATTGCCAGTCGACAGGATTGTATTAGAGTTTTTAAACCTTGAAAGTTTCAACATCTTGCCAAAGTTAAATACTAGAGCAATAGTAGCATGCAACCTCTTTCAATATCACAGTACAACAATACTATTTGACCCAACTATTTAATCTGCCTAACGCGATGAGGTTGAAAAAAAAAACTTGACCTCACACTAAGAATTACTTCTGCAATGTGGCTGAGTTCACAAACATATAAACTCCCATAGACAAGACACCCCGCGGGCTTGCAGATGGTGAGTAATGGGTAGCTTACCGTCAGACCGTTCGGTAACCGTCCGGACCGAGCTCAAGACGTCGACGGCGCGTATTGTTTCACTCGCGCCTTAAGGAGTTGTTAGCAAACCATAGGGGGCCAGCAAGGTCGAAGCCTATTGAGGCCAAGAAAGATTCGACCCCGATACGAAAGGCAATGAAGGAACAGCAGTAGGTAGGGTCAGTAAAAGTCTGACACTAACTTCCGCTCCACCCAGGGGCGCGGAGATGTCATTGGATGATTTTCCCACCGACAAAAAAAAAAATACAAAAGGCACCCAGGACTCAAACCACTATAAGTAGGCCATCCGAATATTGGTTTCGTGTATGAGTCACGTTGAACCGTTGATCCCAGATATAATTTGTAAATCTTTGACAATAGTGTTACAAACAGTCAGAAGCAAGAAAATGTAACATCAGTCAAAGAAGTAATAGCCAGTAACTGGGTTGAGGATATCAGACGATTTGACTTGAAGCTGACCCCAAGTTAGCAAAAAGCTAAGTAGGTTGATTGATTGGATCTCAGTACTCTCTTGAACTTTTGCACAAAAAGGCATGTTTTAGTTTTATTGATAAAAGCCAAAAAAAGTCGACCGGCGTTTGGATTGATTTTTATAAATGTAGTTGTATGTGAAAATGGCATCTGATAGTCGAAGCCTACTGGGGCAGAGTGTCTTTTTCTGAAAGGAAGGCTCGTCGCGGTATGAAAGGCAACGAAGGAATGGGGTGGGTTTTTAGTCGGTAAGAGTCCGACACAATCTCCGGCTCTGCTCAAGGGCGGGAGATGTCATTGGATGATTTTACCCACCACCAAAAAAAGGGCCCTTTCTCCCAATTAGTGCCATAAAACAGAGATTTTCTGTTATTAGATAGGTACAAATAACAAACCGACAGTTTCAGAACGAACTTTGCGAGGACCTGGCTGAGAGTGTCCGCTGTACTCGGCGGATTCTCCCTCCCCAAGCTCGTAGCCAAAGCGGAAACGGCTGACTCTGTCTATTCTTCTAGTTGCCACTAGATGGCGTGCCTTGTTTTGTTATCAAAAAATCAACGGCGGATACGACATATATATATATAGTACCGGCAATCTGTATAATTCAGGTATTTTATACCATTCAAATTCGCAACCGGTAATGTGTGTACAAGACGAGAGCAGTGAAGGACGTGAGACCAAAAGCAATTAATTTCGTACATGCGTATATAAATACGAGTTTTAGAAAAAAAGTACCTTATTTTTCTATTTTATATTTACAAATCGATAGTGTTTCTTAAACCGGATCGACCCTTCACGGGATTAAAACTACCATAATTTAACGGTGTACAAAGATTATTTGCAAAGCCGGGAAATATGTAGTTAAATACAGTTGAAACCGCGGGTAGCCGTTAGTTCAAAATAAATGACAGAAAAAAACGTGAAGAACAGCGCTTATTTTATATTACGTATTACTTACTTTTACAAAAACACCATGACAAATTCACAGTTCTACCTTTGAGTTACTGTTACGGCTCCACACGGCTGTTATTCAAAGCCAGGCTTTTATAATAAAAAAAAATCAGACCGCAAAAAAATAAAGTATTAAAACAAAACCCTATTTCGTACAGGCGATTCATTTGTTAGGTTTTAGGCTTACGTACCCAGTTACCACCGATGACAATGAACATATATTTTATAGTACATGCTTTACTCGCGACTTCATATGCAAAATTTATTTATTTTTCCTTTATTTTACACCAATTACACATCAAAAAAGGAAACTAAAACGAAAACACATAAATACAATGGGCGGCCTTATCGTGTTCCGCGATCTCTTCCAGGTAATCTGGAATGGACTTCCTGGACAAGAAATGGAGCTGTCATCGTTGTGACAAAACCAGAATTATACATATGTATTATAATAGATACACAGATATATACATATTCTACATAATAGATACATATTTATACATATTGAAAACTATACACAGAAAAATAAATGACGACTATCAATATTCACAGCGACAGGTAATATTCCTTAACAAGTTTTTTAAAACAAGCAACGATACGGCGATTTTTTTCATAAAAATTTTGGCACCGTCTAAACAGCCTTTTGAGGAACTATGAAAAACTAATAGTGACAGTCTTTATCATGCTTTTTAAAATCATTAACCTCAGATATAAAAAAATCCATTTAAAAATCTTTATCACCCTCTTAATTATCTAATGGAGTAGTTTTGAAAAACAAATAAATTCAAATAATAATAATAAAAAATAAATACGAATATTTTGTTTTTGTTTTACATGGGTTAGGTATAGTTGTTTTAATAATTAAAGAGCGCTATGTCTAGCTGTCATTGTCAACTTTCAATCGTCATTATGTCAAAATCAACAATAAAAAAAATATTACATCAATGACAACCTTTCATTATGACAGCCCTATAGATTGAATTTTCTAAAACCCTTTCTTAGTGCTTGCCTACACTACAATAGGAAGCTTTGAGCAAAATTTTTAATTCACAGTACCTGTAATTTTGGCTCGGAGTTAATATATCAGTCAGTTTTTCCTTTTATATACATAAACTACCTTCTGCCAGTGGCTTTCCTTTGCACACAAAATTAAGGCCTCCGTTGTGGGATGCACCGGAGGCCGTAATGGGTGAATTTTGGAAAATTACCTATTTCGTAAAAGGAAAGTTTTTGCAAAATTTTACACTCTAAGTCTGCCTGTCCACCGGAGCGGAGCGAGGCTGCGGAGCGGAGAAAGGGAGAAATATTAACCAATAGGAATACAAAAATTCTCCGCTCCTGTTCAGTGGACAGGAAGTGCAAACTAGTTTAAAAAATTATACAAAACCGGTAAGCGGAGCGGGGGAAACGGAGAGGAGAAATGAGTGCGGGCGCTTTAACAATAACAGGCTGCAACTCCGCTCCACATTACTTTCTCACTCCGCCCCACAGCCTCGCTCCGCTCTGGTGAAAAGACACAGTCCGCAACTCCGCTCCGCATTACTCCTTTGCTCCGATCCGCAGCCTCGCTCCGCTCTGGTGGACATGCAGCCTTAGTCCCAGTAGTTTCAACTGTACGTTGATATGTCAGTCAGTTCGTTTCTCCTTTTATATATATAAAGATTTATGTTTTTAGCCTCAGATGGATATCAGAAGCTTCAATTTGTCAATTTATTTCGATGTAAAATGTTTATGGCACCGTCACATTTTACGATTTATCGAATTTTGAGGGACTACAGCGTTCGTTTTCGTGGAAATTCGAATGGAATTAATTGTCCCAAGAAAGTTTTAACTGTTTCCAATATTCATGTCGAAATTGAGGTTAATTTAAAACAATGGGCTATATACAGATATTGTAAAGTAATTGTATTGTGAAATTGAGAAATTGAGTTGTTTCTTGCTCTTAAATACAATCGCATTGCATAATAATTTGGTCTTATTTAAACAATAAATTGAAACTTTCTCTAAGTTAGGAATCATTCACATGAGCGGCATGTTGCTAACGGCACAGGCAACTACAGCCATCGACACTTCGACGACATCCGTCGACGCGTCAGCTGCAGCCGTCGACACATCGGCAGCA
This sequence comes from Leucania comma, assembly GCA_958295575.1. NCBI lineage: Eukaryota > Metazoa > Arthropoda > Insecta > Lepidoptera > Noctuidae > Leucania > Leucania comma. Next base: position 1,727,590 of record OY282469.1, on the reverse strand, counting down.
GCTGTTGACCCTTGACAGCGGCCATCGACATTCCAACAAATGTTATTTATTTGTCACTGTGATCTAAAATTTTATTTAATAAAACTGAAATACATATAATTCATTTAAACAATACTTAACTAACTATACCTATTACAGTAAAATAATAAAAACCCTTCGCTTACTACGACTAACTAAAATATGGCATCAAAAAACTCTTCCACATCGCTATCGACTGGCAATGACAGACTGTGTTCTTGATTATTAATAAATAATTTTATTATGAAGGATTTTTTTAAAACATATTAAATAGTTACATGAAATATATATTATACTTTTCAAGCAAGTGCACCATAAGCTGCTTAGCTCGTATTACGTTGCGCATTTTGCTACAGCATAGAAACTGCTGTGATAAGATTGCGTAGCCTCGAGTTCACAACTTAAAACTGACTTGAATCGAACGTTTTTGTCTTAAACAATAGTCGAATATTGACAGAGATTGCAAGAAAAATAGCTCTTATTAAATTTCGAACTGGTTAGATAAAAAACTGTTTCACAAAAAAATGCAATCTAGAAATCACCTATAAATGTATCTATGCAATGTCACCTAAATTGTATAATAAATTATTTTTTCATATTAGAAACAGTAAGAATAATAATGAATTCAAAAGTAAGCTTTTTAAGCAACTACTCGTAAATGACAAGTGTTTGAGATTGCTGACTGTGTTGGATTGATTTAAAGAAACACTTATAGTACACAACACTTATAGTAGTAGTTATTAGACGTCGATTATTTCCACTGTTCTTAAAATTATTGTGCAGAGCGCATGTATACTGTATGGCTGTACCAGAGAGAGAGAGAGGGAGAGTTCGTAAAAAAGAGATGGATGTAAATATTATATAAATTAGTATGGCAATACTAAACATTCTCACGCCTTCTTGCAAACTGCACTACTTGAAAATTTACAAAGCAAGTTGTTTTATAGTTAATTTAGTGAGTAGGTATATTAATTTACAATTTAGGCAATGGTGAGTTATTATTTGGATATGTTAAGGTAGGTTGTGTTACATTATAATTAGTATAAAATATGTAGTAGGTGTATATACCTCTATAGGTATGTAGTGCAATAATTATTTATGTTAGCTAACTATTCTGTTTTCTATTAATAGTTTGGGCAACTCACAATGATTAGTTTAGAGCAGTGGTTTCCAACCGGTGGTCCGCTGAATACGGGTAACTGGTAATAGCTAAAATACGATCTGAGAAAGCTTTAAAAATGTATGCGGGCTGATTTTCAGTTTTTAGCTGATCTTGTGATTTCTATGTCAATGCTTGTTACTTTAAACTTTGGAGAATACGTAGGTGTGTAACAAATTTGGAAGATTTAGGATTGTGGCTTTATCTAGATTCATCATCATCTTGATTCCCTTGTGTCAGTTTACTTGGGGTCGGCGTAACATATTAGCCTTCCGTTCTATCTTGTTACCCGTCACGCTATCACTAACGCCTTTTTTCTTCCATATCATTTTCAAACTAAATTGACGTTTTCTAAATTCACTTATACCATGATTTTTAATTAGACTAACCAAAGTGACAGCAGTAGACAATACCCAACTGTCAAATAACAGTGCTCAACTGTCAAACAACCATTGTTATAGCTGTCACTTTAGTCCATCTAATAAAAAATCACAGTATAGTTAAATTTTCTTCTGGACTGATTATCCTCGTTAGGAGGGACCAAAGAATCTAGAGTGGTCCATGTCAAAAAAGGTTGGGAACCTCTGTTTCAGTGAATATTTTCTAACAAGAACGGTTGGGCAACGGTCGCTAATCCCACTTGGACAATTTTATACTTCGTTTTTGTTCGCTGTTTTATTCAAGAACGTAAATTGGTTTGATTGCCCTGTATTGTGACACTTCTGTCAATTTATTTTAAAGTTTATAACACGAAAACCAGCCTGATACCTTTAAAACTGTGTGTTGATGAGTTGGTGGGGACCTCAAAACTCACATATACTTTATTAATCTTATTTCCATTCTCATATGAACTATTCACTAAAATCAGCTTAGGAATTTTGTAGGTTGGAAAATCATCCAATGATAAATCCCGCCCTTGGGCGGAGCGGGAAATAGTGTCAGACTCTTACTGATTAAAAACCTACCCTGTTCCATTCATTGCCTTCGTCCCAGGGCCTCGGATGATATTTTCACATAACCTTTGGCCCCAGTAGGCTTCGGCCCTGCTGGGCCCCTACAGTTTGCGGACAACTCCTTGAGGCGCGCCGGAACAGTGTGTGCCGTAAACGACTTGATCTCGGGCCGGTCTGTTACCGGATGGAAAGACAGCGAGCTACCCATTGCCCGCCGTCCGCGAGCCCGCGCCTACGGTGGCCGGAAATCGGGATCAGAATCCGGCGGTGGCGGCGGCGTATGCGCCGTTGCCTGATGCGGTCAGCCTCCTCCTTTGCTAGCATTACTGCTTCGCAGAAGGAGGCGACCGCCTGCCACTCCTCCTCGCTCCGGAGCATGGCTTGTTACAAGCCCCGGCGCGAGAGATCGCCGCCGCGAGGACACGGCGATGCTCTTCCCAGCCTTTTGTGTTATAGGATCACGAGTAATGTCAAACATTTTAGACACACAAAGTGATTTCATGAAAATCCTACACAAAACATAAAGTTCTTGTTACCAACCTTTTAATATTTAATACTTTTAAGCCCCGACTAATTCCGAACCTGAGTAAATTGACGAGGTGTGACGTCACAGATCCCCGTCACTGTTTGAGCTCAAATCTAAAGTTCGAGTGGGTGTGGGTGTTAAGGAAAGCTTACTTTGTAGTGTATTGATTTGCATTTTCGTTTGTAGGCGCCTTCTATTTTGGTCCGTTTCGTAACGAGAAACTGTCAAGCGAATAGTGAATAGTTGAAATTGAGGAATTTTCAGCATAACAAACAGTATTTGCCATTCGTATTAGTAGTCAGCTGCTCCATAATATTTATTTACATTACAAGTAAAAAATCAAATCAGTTAAGCAATTATAATTTGTTATCCTTTTTTAGTTTAGCTTAATTAACTTTTACTTAACGTCAAAATATTATGTATGTGAAAGTTGACGAAGTAATAGATACTAATTAACTCTGAGAAAGAAAATTTTAGTTAAGTCTCAAAGAAAATATTAGAATCACATTCAATAATATTAATAAGTGATCGTATGTGCAACATAAAATAAAATTTTACGTTCATAATAATAATTGAGTTGAAAGATGAGAAATAAAATCAAAATTAAACACAACATCTCGACTTAGCACACGAGGTTGCCAGCATGTGGGAATTATTGTTTCTCGAACTGATGGGCCAACGCCTTGATGACCATTAGCTGTCGAAGCTGTCTTTGTACGATTGGACAAAGGGCCTGATATGGAGGCAGTATTTCTCGATACAGGTTTCTGTTTCTACAGCTCTAACCATCGGTAGCTTGGATCCTGCTCCCGACACCGATATACTATATTTCTTTTTTTACATTTTTAATGTTTTTTTGATTTTGTTTTCTTTTGTAGAAAATGTTAACAAATTAGTTTTTTTTTCAAATCAGTTTCAATTTTTAATAATATATATGCATAGAAGAATAAATAAACAAAAACGAGATAGTGTGCTTATTTGTTATATCTGGATGAATCCTTTGATTCGAAACTTTCACCGACAAAAATAACTACAATAACACTGAGTTTTGTAGGCTACTTCGTAAACAGGAGATATATGAGTTTACTGAAGAGAGAAGGAGCAAAGTCACAAGAAAAAGCTAGTCTATTTACAACTTTACAAGGAGTCGTATACAATATCATACAGGTAATGACATTAATGCTGCTTACACTTATGAGGGTACCAAAATATCGTCTTGTATGTTAATAGACCCGTGAGGGAAGTAAAAAAAACTTAGAGTTATAAACGGGGTTTAAAAGGTAAAGTAGGTGTTTCACAAGGCTCAATATTGGGTCCTTACCTAATTTTAGTATATTAATGATCATTATTTTAGACGAAAGACGTCTACTGTTGTGTATAGGCTTAATGAAAGTGAACAAAATACTCGCCTAGCCAGTTATTGGTTTAAGTAGGTATATTATGGCTTTACAAGAAGATAAACAATGAATGTCAAGATGAACGAATGGAATATAGTTTCAAATAAAACTTTAAAATTTGACTCACCAAACATCTCGAAAAATATGTCAATTTTATTTTTTATAGTTGTCAAAAAATAAAAGGCCCGTTTTGACATTTGACGTTTTTATTATTAACTTTATGTAACCGTCTGTATTATATTATATAACCATTATGATGTAATAACATTTTCTTTGTTCATTGTATGATTACATTTTAAAATATTAAAAAAATCACAAAAACCATTTAAAATTTAAAAAAATCACAAAAACCATTTAAAATTTTAAAAAATAGTGTCCCACCGGTATCGGGAACAGGGTACAGGGAATAGCTATTTATTTAATAATTATTTTATTGTTTCTTTCAGTTTCGTTCTGAGTTACATTCCAGGGTCTTTCTCAAAGGTCAAATTGGGTCTTCTATTTTTTAATACTAAAGCATAGTAACATGAATTATTATATAGGGTGACTGATAATTAATGACCGATACTTAAACACGTGATTGTAGTCATGAAAACAAACAACTTTTACTATTGGAACAAACCTGAAATCGTGAAAAAAATGCCTAACTTATCCAAAATGTACTTATGTGAACGCACTGAATGTGATTTCAAGTTTGGTCTTGGTTGCGCAAATAAGCTTGATGTTTTAATGGACTGTATGTTTGAAAAAGCGATCTAAGGTTTGTTAACAATATGCAGATACTGTGCTTGGCGTTCATTAATGGGATAAATGTATTTAGGAAGGAACACTGACCTTTAGACTTCGAAGGTTCCACGTGGCGCCGGCCGGCGATCCTCGACTTCGCACATTTAACCACTGCCAGGTCCTGTTTGCACTACACTGCACTATTGTTGAGTTTTGAATTGTTGGATCACGAAATAGTCAATTTTCTTGTAATTTCGAGCGGGCGGTTTTAGCGGTGCGGTCACATTCACAATCGATGCACACACGTCAATGTCATTCCATTTCTAGAGGTCGTGCGGGCGGAAAACGGAAGGGATAGGATTGCTAGGCCAAAAAAATAAATTACAAAAAACAAAATCGCGGAACATAGCAAATTGGCGCAACCATTCCCCCCGGGTTTGAAGGGTTACCTTCAAAGAAAAGAAAAAAAACAAAAGCTAAACTAAACCCTATTACTAATCTAAACTATCAATACTAGGTAGCGAAACAACTTATAACTAACTATGCCACTACTACTGATTAGGCAGAGGGCAGAGGCGAATAACCGGACGCAGGTACGATCCAGTTGCGGTTTTAACTTTTACGACTCGCGTTATTCCGTTCGAACCCGGAAAAACTTCTTCCACTACACCAAGAGGCCAGTGCAGAGGAGGCGCACTCTCAGTCTTCAGTATCACCACAGTACCGACTGTGACTGGATCTGAAGGAGTGTTCCACTTTTGACGCGACTGCAGCGTATGCAGATAATCTGTCCTCCATCGCTTCCAAAAGGACTGAACTAAGCTATCTAGCAGAGCGTGACGCGGGTGAAGCTGCAGTTTGTCAGTCTCGACATCTAAAGCGGGCAAATATTTAAGAGGAGTCGTCGTCAAGAAGTGAGCCGGCGTCAACGCTAGTGGCTCCGATGGATCACTAGACAAAGTCCGACACAACGGACGCGTATTCATCAACGCCTCTACCTGAGCGAGTACAGTGCTCAACTCCTCGTACGAGAGAATCTGTTCGCCTATGACCCGAAACAGGTGCGACTTAAGGCTTTTAATATTCGCCTCCCAATTGCCACCAAAATGACTAGCCGCTGGCGTATTAAAACACCAATCAATGCGATTCTCAGCTAAGACATGGGCGAATTCACTTTGGTAGTACTTGGAGCGTAAGAATGTATGCAATTCCGAAATATTGCGTCGCGCTCCAACATAATTTGTGCCGTTGTCAGAGTATAAGCGCTTAACGGGACCACGGCGAGATAAAAATCGTTTAAATGCAGACATAAAACCCTGCGTACTCAAATCACTGGTTAACTCTATGTGAACCGCACGAGTTGTCATACAAACGAATAGGCAAATGTATGCCTTTGTGGAACGTATACCACGACCACGGGCAATAGTGACTTTAAACGGTCCAGCATAGTCCGTCCCAGTATGTATGAAAGGTTTCACCGTCTGTACAACACGACAAGAACGATGGTCGGCCATTTCCGGCGCGTTGAAACGCGGGCGGAGCTTAAAGCAGGGCACACATCTGTGCACTCTAGCGCGTATCAAATTGCGAGCGGAAAGTATCCAGTACTTCTGTCGAAGAATGGACATTAATAAATCGGGACCAGCGTGACAATTCACCTTATGGTGATAGTCCACCAACAAATCCAAAACGTGATCCCTGCGTGGTAGAACTACTGGATGCATTTGTTCAAACTCTAACTTAGCATTTCGCAGACGGCCACCGACACGAATGAGTCCGTCTTGCAAAAATGGTTTCAAATGTTGAAGTGCGCGACTACAAGGTTTACGTGATTCCAAACTACGAAATTCTATTGAAAAATAAAATTTCTGCAACTCTCGAAGTACAACTGATTCAGCTCTATCTAAATCAGCTGCGATTATAGAACCACGCGATGGTAATAATCTCAAAAATCTTAGGACGTAAACTACACAGCGTAATAGTCTCGACCAAGACGAGACTCGATTAGACAACAACAAAACAACTGACTCTTCACGCGGAACTGATACTACAAGCGTATGTTTCTTCTCCTCGGGTGGCTCTGAAACAGTAGCGGGGTTAAACGGAGCATTTGGCCACTCGTTAGGAGTGGTATGCAGCCAGGGAGGGCCACAAAACCAAAGCGGATGATTTAAAATTTGCGCAGGAAGCAAACCACGTGAGAGACAATCAGCTGGGTTTTCTGTTCCAGCGACATGGAACATATTTTCCGGTGACAATTCAGCTTGAATCTTAGCCACCCTATTTGCGACAAACGTGCCCCATCGATGGGGTGAAGAGTGGGCCCAACATAGAGCAACGGTTGAGTCTGAAAACGCTACAATTCTCTCTATATTAATGCGAGGACGACAAGTTTTGACTATAGATGTAATCAATTGAACCAACATAAGAATAGCGCAGAGTTCGAGACGAGCAAGAGAGACAACCTTACGAGGAGATACCTTTGATTTTGCGCTAATGAGGAAAACTGAAATGTTATCGCCATTTTGGACCTGAAAGTAAACCACTCCCCCGTAAGCCCTCTCACTGGCGTCTGCGAAACCTACCACATTAACAACAGTGTCTGGTACTATACCAGCATGGCGAGGAATCTGTATCTGATCGAGCATTGGAAGCTCTTTCCTATAGCGAGCCCACAACTTAGCAACACTATCAGGAGCGGTGTCGTCCCAATCACAGTTGGAAAGCCAAAGCTCTTTTATAAGCAGCTTTGCATATAAAACGACAGGAGCTACAAAACCCATTATATCCCATATCCGAGCTACACATGCTAGGATAACGCGTTTGGTACAAGTTGGCGGAGTCGAGCTAATTTTAAGACTGAACATATCAGTTGCGGGTGACCAACTTAAACCAAGGATCTTATGCGAATCACTATCATCGAATTCCTTTACCGAAGTCAACCGGTGTGACGGTGGAATCGACTCTAATGTAGCTTGCGAGTTGCTTGTCCATTTCACCAGATCAAATTGACCGGACTTCATGAGGCTGATTACTTGAGCAGCGGTCTCTATAGCCTCTGCTTCACTAGGTACACTGTACACAAAATCGTCCATGTACAATCCGGTTTCAATAGTGGCCCTTGCTTTCGGGTATGTATCACCCTCGTCAGCGGCCAACTGCTTGATAGTGCGAAGAGCGTGAAAGGGACTAGACTTAAGCCCAAAACAAACACGATTGAATTCGTAAACCTTCAAAGGTTCCTGCGGAGAAATTCTATACAAGAAGCGTTGGAATCTACGGTCACATTCTCTGATTCCAATACTAAGAAACATTTGCCGAATATCGGCAGAGAGCGCAATAGCAAACAAGCGAAAATTTACTATTATTTCAAATAAGTTACCCTGGAGGTTCTGACCACAATACAAGATATCGTTAAGCGATATGCCAGTACTAGTTTTAGCGCTACCATCCATAACCACACGCAGTTTAGTTGTAAGTTTGTCTTCTCTAACAACTCCATGGTGCGGGATGATGTAAAACGGGTAATCACGTGTCTCCTCAGTCTCGGCAGGCGCTGATGAGATATAACCTTTATCTAAATATTCGATCAGCACATCATCATAGGCTTGCTTCAACTTAGGAGACGCCTGCATCTTACGTTCCAAGCATAGAAAGCGTTTTTCTGCGGAGGCACGGGAGCCACCGAGCGAAAAAATATCACCCTTGAAAGGGAGCGCGACAACATAACGACCATCTTTATCACGAGTAGTCGTGCGGGTATAAATCTCCTCAGTGACCTGATCCTCAGGGCTGAGAATAGGCGGGACATTGACCTCTTCAATCTCCCAGAACTTGCGGATGGTAGACTCAAGCGGCGGCTCGACGGTGCAACAGTGCGACACAGTCGAGTAACTATTTAAATAAGCGGGTGCGGAACCAACTATAACAAACCCGAGAACTGTTTCCAGTGCGTGCGGAGCGGGGTACATCGGAAGACCTTGAATTTTACGTGATAACTGGAGATGCGGGAGAATCGAAGCACCGATCAATAGATCGATATCTCCAGGGAAAGCGTAATTTCCGTCGGCTAGCTGCAAGTTCTTAAACTCCGTCAGCATGGACGTGTCAACCGGTACCGTGGGCAACCGTTCCGTAATCTTATCTGCGACTAGCGAATCCATTTCAAACGAAATATTACGATTAAAACGTGAACTAAATATTATTTTAATGGAACCGTGAATGGTTGCCTTTAAACCTCCAAAACCTTTCACTTCTGAGCGGGATGACCAATTATTAAAACTAAAACCAAGGCGTTGACAACAATCCCGAGTAATAAAATTACTCTGGGAAGCGCCATCTAGTAGCGCTCGAACGGTGTGCGGTTTGCCAAAGGCATCTACAATGACAACTTGCGCGGTCGCAAGTAAAACGGTAGTGATTTGAGTACCAGCGGCGGAAAGCGAACACAATGTTACGTCGTTTGCACTTGCAGCAGGCCGCGCGTCACAAGCGTCGCGCGTCTGCGCAGGCTGCTGCTGCGATGGCAGCTTACTACTCTCAAAATGTAAGAAGGTATGATGTCTAGCTAGACATTTACGACAGCTAACACCACTGTTACATGACGTAACCAGATGTTTGTCACTTAGACAATTAAAACACAAATTATTAGTGCGGACAAACTTGTAACGATCACTAGGCGATAATCTCTGAAATCCCGAACACTTGTACAGCTGTGTATGGCTACCCTTACACAGAGAACAGTCAGGTGTTGAGGCGGTATTAACTAGCGTATGTGCAGTCTTGACTGACTTCGATGACGCGTCTATACGGCGATCGGAACCTGTCCTATTCGTGACTTCGTGACGTGCCGTCGTGCGCTGCAATACCTTAATATGGTCGCGAATAAAAGATTCTATATCTTTGAACTTAGGTATTTCGTTACCGCGCTGAGTCGTTTCAAACAGACGAACAGATAGATAGATAGATAGATAGATATATTCTTTATTGTACACCAAAGATAAACACAGTACACACACACACCGATATACAAAAACAAAAAGTCACAGAGGTCATTGACCTTTAGGTTCTTTACTACACGAACAGATGATGCGAAAATATTTAAAAACTTCTCTAAATTATGATCGTTACAAACGGAAAAACTTTTCAAATCGAATAATTGATCTAAATATGCGGTGGCTACTAATCGCTTATCTTCGTATTTTGTTTTTAAAGTGTCCAAAACTAAAGTGTAATTTTCAGCGCTAAACGTAATTCCAGCACCGTCTGGCTCCCAGGTTGAATGCGGCTGGGGCTGCGCTCAAGCGGCTCCTGCCGAACCTAGGGGGTCCGGACGCCTCCTGCCGGAGGCTCTACGCAGGCATCGTTCGGTCCATGGCCCTTTACGGTGCGCCGGTGTGGGCGCCATCGCTACGGAAGCGAGTGGCGGCCCGGCTAACCGCCTGCCAGAGGGTCATGGCCATCCGGATGATCCGCGGATACCGTACGGTGTCCTGCGAAGCGGCGAGCCTCCTTGCTGGCCTACCACCGTGGGATTTGGAGGCAACAGTCCTTGCACACATGCATGACCTACGCGTGGAGATGCAACGTCGGGGCGAAACTCCGCTGCCGCGACAAGTCGCGGCATGGCGGTCAGAGCTCCGGCGGGATCACATGGTGAAATGGCGAGAACGATTGTCGCAACCTCGTGCTGGGCACGCCACGATCGAGGCGGTAAGGCCCCTCTTTGAGGCGTGGCTGGAAAGGCCCCACGGCGTCGTCACCTTCCGTTTGGCGCAGGTGCTGACCGAGCACGGCAAGTTCGGTCCGTACCTGTACAAGATTCGTGCGGAGACGACGCCCGGGTGTCGCCACTGTGCGGACCGCCCGGTGGACACGGTGGAGCACACAGTCGAGGTGTGCCCCGCTTGGGAAGAGCAGCGCCGTGTCCTCGTGGGGGCGATCGGCGGCGATCTCTCGCGCCGGGGCTTGGTTCAAGCCATGCTCCGGAGCGAGGAGGAGTGGCAGGCGGTCGCCTCCTTCTGCGAAGCAGTAATGCTAGTAAAGGAGGAGGCCGACCGCCTTAGGCAAAGGCGGACACGCCGCCGCCGCCGCCGGGTTTCCGATCCCAATTTCCGGCCACCATAGGCGCGGGCTCGCGGACGGTGGGCAATGGGTAGCTCGCTGTCCGTCCGTCCGGTAACAGACCGGTCCGAGCTCAGGTCGTCTACGGCGCGCACCGTTCCCGCGCGCCTCAAGGAGTTGTCAGCAAACTGTAGGGGTCCAGCAGGGCCGAAGCCTACTGGGGCCAAAGGTTATGTGAGACTGTCACCAAAGGCCCCAGGATAAAGGCAAGGAATGGAAAGGTAGGTTTTTAGTCAGTAAAAGTCTGACACTGTTTCCCGCCCCACCCAAGGGCGGGATTCGTCATTGGATGATTTTACCTACCCAAAAAAAAAAAAAAAAAAAAGCACAGACAGCCTTTGCCTTACCGGTCAATTTTTCTACGAGATAATGCAATCTCTCGTGATCTGTCAGCGATGTGTTCCTATGTATTATATTTTCGAAACTATCTGTAAATAAATTCCATTTTCGAATGTCACCATTAAATTCAGGTATTTGAATTGGCGGCAATCGTGGGCGTTCGCGAGGAGGGTTGGATAAACCACTCGCGGGGGGGGGAGTCTCTAAACTCCTAGCAATACGTTTGATACGACAATACAAGTCATCAAAGGACGACAATGCCTGATAACTCACACAGTAATCAGGATTTAACTCCAACTCTAAAATGTTTATATTATTAATTGTAGATTCAAAATCCGCGCGCAAACTATCTAAAGTTTCCAACGAACACAAGAAAGCATCTCTAATCGCCAGATCCGAGGTTTGCAAAGATTTATCACAAATTGATTGAACACGTGAAAACTGTGAGTCCCTTTTAGCGTATAAAAGTTTTAACTGAACCTTTAAATCAGTACTAACCTTAGTGCCCTTAAGAGACATCTTGTTTTGATATATTCACACTATACACTCAAACAAACACTTAACGAATTATTAAGTAAGCGATAATTATCAGATAACAATATGGTAATATTGTAAACAACAAAGTGAACGGCGTCGTTCATATGCGTATATAATCTATGGTTTATCCGTTTCCTACAAATATTCACTCAACAATGAACGGGTATTTTTGAAATGCGTCTACCTACATGCAATTTGTAGGACCTCCGAATGAATTTTGTCAAGAAAAAGAATGCGATCGATTTATATCTACGCTGATATTTACGTAGCTAACTATAATTATGCGGTGCGGTTGACGGCGTAGGTACCGTAATTATCAATGGCACTTTAACTATACGAGCGAAATAACGTATAGTTGCCTAAATGCCTAGATGCGGGTTTTCTACTATTATATCTAGGTAAACAGGCGCGTTGCGTTTATTCCCTATGGAACAAATACTATATTGCGAAATTACAAGAAAATGATTCACGATCCTGCTCGTAGGACCAAAAGTAATGGTTGCGCAAATAAGCTTGATGTTTTAATGGACTGTATGTTTGAAAAAGCGATCTAAGGTTTGTTAACAATATGCAGATACTGTGCTTGGCGTTCATTAATGGGATAAATGTATTTAGGAAGGAACACTGACCTTTAGACTTCGAAGGTTCCACGTGGCGCCGGCCGGCGATCCTCGACTTCGCACATTTAACCACTGCCAGGTCCTGTTTGCACTACACTGCACTATTGTTGAGTTTTGAATGGTTGGATCACGAAATAGTCAATTTTCTTGTAATTTCGAGCGGGCGGTTTTAGCGGTGCGGTCACATTCACAATCGATGCACACACGTCAATGTCATTCCATTTCTAGAGGTCGTGCGGGCGGAAAACGGAAGGGATAGGATTGCTAGGCCAAAAAAATAAATTACAAAAAACAAAATCGCGGAACATAGCAAATTGGCGCAACCAGGTCTCTTAGTAAAAATTATTTGTTTTCATGACTACAATCACGGTCTAAGCATCGGTCACTAATTATCAGTCACCCTATTTATATACGCGTAGAAACAGTGTTTTGTACAAATAACATTTAATTATATATCAGGAAAATATTATCAATATTTTCAAACATTAATAAATAAAATATAAAATTTCATCTTATTCTCTATTGTTAGCTTACCTGTGGCTTCTTATCGTTGGGATTCCTATATTTTATTCGGAATTGATAAAATATATTTTTATATTTTCTTTTCAGATAAATGAAATAATAACAAGACAAAAAAAAAACGTTTTGGGAACACATTCATGGCACGTACAGATAAAAGGTAGAACTCCTTACTGGAGTTTATGTTTCCTGATAGCTTCAACCTGGGGGTTCTTAAGACAAGAGTGAATAGATTACTTTTGGGAAGCGTGGTCCATTGTCGACTACAACGTAAGCGACGACCATCAGATGAGTATCATTTATAAAAATAAAAAACTCAACTAGTGTGAGTCGGACTCGCACACTGAGGGTTCCGTTCAAATTTAAATAACTTGAATCGAGTCTCGAAGATTTTGCTGAACCGAAAAAAGATTTTTTTTTTTGTGACGTAACTACAAATTTACAGTTTTCACATGTATTCCTATACTTAAGTTGAAGGCATAAAGCAAGACTATATGCCTTGCTTCATGCCATATTTTAGGGTTCCAGGTCAACGGGAAGTACCCTATGAATTTTGATTCCCTTGAGAGTATTAAAAATGGTCAAAATATTTTTTTTAGTTTTAGTTTTAGTAGTTGTTTAGTTTTTTGTGACATAAACTACTATATCTTTTTTTTTTCATTAATTTAGAAATTTGATTTTCTCACAGCTTCAAGGGACCGCAGATTTGAGTATATAGTTTTAATTTCATCTTGATACATCTACGCGTTCCTGTGATAAAGGGTCTTGACAGACAGACCGACATTCCGTTTTTACCTTTCGAGGAACGGAACCCTGAAATGGACTTGGCTGGACTGATTTTGCAGATATTTAGTTTCAATCTGCCAAGTTTTTTCCCCAACTATGTTTTTTAGCTGGGAAGTTATCTAATGACTTCTCTCACTGTAAGACGGAGCGGGAGGTTGTGTCAGACTTGTACTGACTAAAACCCAAACCCAAAATCAGGTGGATGTCTGCTCATCTGACTGGGCATAATTCACAATACTGTAAAGTAACAAAAACATACAATTGGCGGCTATATCACATTCTGCGATTCTTTCTAGGCGATCTGGAATGAACACAGATTATCTGGATGCTTGAAGATAATAGTGCACTTTACTTCTGTTTCCTCTATTCTCTATGCTTTTCCACGTAATATTCTGTTACGTAAAAAACACTTACGTATGTAAACGTGTGTACTAAATAAACCACTTGCTATAAACACTAACGGCTTAACTTTTGAGCAAATTCTTCTCAAAGCGCTTTTAGACTAGCGTAACATAGGACATAAATAACGTGAATTTTATGCTTAGTTCTTAAACTAGTAGTACTTTATCTGAGTAAGACGTAGATGTTCGTTTTTTTACATATGTTATAGGTTGGAGAAATAGGACACACAAGGGACTAAGGGGCTAAGGTTTTTCTCAAGTGTGAATTAGTTGACGAGTATCATTATCACTTCAGGCTTTCTAAAGGGTCTCCATATGGACTGACCCTTTGCTTCTCGCATCCAAAGTGTTTTTTCGTCCTTACCATCAGTTCACTTAGTGCTTGACTTACTTTTGTAATGCTTCTTACCTCGGTACGCTGCAGCTATTGCAAAACCCCTTCGTCACATAACGGGCATCGGCCTTTTTTTTTTTTTTTTTTTTTTTATTATTGATAGGTTCGCGCTTGACCGCTATCTCACCTGATGGAAAGTGACGATACGGTCGACGATGGATCGCGCTTACCTAGAAGAAACCTATTCACTCTTGACTTAAAGATTCCCGGGTTGTAGCCATCAGGAAACACAGACTCCGGCAGGGAATTCCACTCCTTAGCTGTACGCATAATAAAAGTGTTCCCAAAACGCTTTGTGCGTATAGGTGGGATGTCCACCATGTACCGGTGGCGCAACGCCGTACGTCTGGTAGTCCGATGATGGAACGGGCTAGGCGGAATTAGGCTATGCAATTCCGACGCACACTCCCCGAAATGTAACCGGTAGAAAACCGACAGGCTAGCAACTCGGCGTCGATGCTCAAGACTTTGAAGCCTCGACTCGACGAGTGCATCATTGCCAATGATGCCCTTACTGGGCCCCTACAGTTTTGTTGACTTTTCTTCACCGACGGCGGTCACCTCATTTTGCAAAGCGAGGTAACTGCCTCCCATTCCCTCTCGCTCCAGAACAAAGCCAGAGCCAGGGCCTGGCTCGAGAAGTCGCCACCATTTCTTCTTTATTTAAGTAAAGGTTTTAAAACTTCGAACAAGAAATACAGGACATAATTTTAGCATAGGGTAAATCAAAATCCGATTATTATGCAGGGACGGCACATCAGCTAAGCACCATAGGACGTTGGCCAAACGCTCAACTAAATTTTCCATCGAACCTAAAATTCAGCAGAAACCAACTTTTCCTAAGTTTTCAACAAACCCGGGTTGTTCTTTCTCGTCAAGAATAAAAATAGGTCATGGAGCACTCCCTCCGTCCTTCAACTCACATACTTTCTTATATTCCACTTTATGTGCCGCTTCCCAGCGGTATTATAAAACAATTTGTATCGAACGCTCTTTTAATAACTCCTAAAGTGATTACTGAATATTAAGGGTATGGAGTAATTTGCCGGAATATCGCGGTGAAACTTTTAAACTAAGTCCTTATTAAGAGTTTAATATTTGCTCCCAGGAGCCGACGATGAGGCGAAAAAGCAATTTGTTTTGATAGTACTTTGATGTTGTTGTACATAGGTAGATTTAGTTATGAATTGGTGTTGGTATGGACCATCATACCAGTGGTGTTGGTAACGGTATTCAATAAAAATCTTGTGTCATATGATTTGTTATCGAACTCCTTCGAAATGGATTGTCTGGTTTTTATGATTTTTTACCCAATTGCAAGAAGGGTAAATGAGCAGTGGTGGCCGAGTGGTAACGGCCCCAACTTACGAGTTGTAGGTTGCGGGTTCAAACCCAGTCAAGCGCATTACTTTGTGTGATTTATTTCATCACCACTGCTCTCAAAACGGTGAAGAAAAACATCGTGGGGAAACCGACATGTCCTAGATCCAAAAATTCTAAGACATGTGATATCCACCAACACGTACCCAGCCCGCATTGCAGTATAAAAATGCAATGCGTTTTTGATCAAAATACTTATAATCCCATGGAAGTATGTTTCCTTGGGATAATTTTCTACTATCCCGTGGGCTATGCCGCAGGCAGTAGCTACTAATCACATATTTCTTTTATTCAAGTGAAGGACCCTATGCCCTGCAGTGGGGCAATGAAACCAGTATTATTAGTTATTGTATAGTTACGTGGTTAGAATATCAAAGAGGAAATCTTGGAAAAGAATTGGTACTGGATCAACATAGCAAATATATAAAATAGGGAAGGGTGGCACGTAAAATGGAAAAAGACTTTAATGCTAGGTTCTACTCAATTTGAACCTTTTCAAACCCGTGGAAATCTCCAAATATAAAAGAGAGCATCATGAAAAAATATTCTTTATAAAATTAACTATCTGAGGAAAAATCAAAACATGATAATTATAAATTAGTTGGTTGGTTTGGTAATTAAAAAAATCGCGAATCTAACCCTAACTTACGATTTCAAACGTCTATGTCTACGAAATTACGTCACGGCAATATTTGAAAGTTACAAAAAATAATAAAGTTTGTTTTCTAAACGGGTCTCGCAAAAACAAAAATCTTGAATATTTATTTATACCTGCACATATAATGTACATAACATAATGTCTATGTAGCCATCCTGTACTATTATTTAAAAAACTGCAAAGATTACATCAATAAATCAGTCTCAAGAGGGTTTCGAAGTATTTTATAGTTATATAGCTATATCAGATGTAGGCAACGAGCCAAGCAGTCTATAGTTAAGTATGTCTTATGCAGTAAAACAAATAAATATCTTAGCGAGAATTTATGTTCGCATCTCAAATAAACATTACTCAGTGAGCTCTGGCTTGTATTGCATGCACAAATTAAATGCGGCAAGATGAGTTGCGTGTAAGCTGTAATTGATGTTTGGAATGCACCTGGGAAAGTAAGCCAGTCTTCGTGTCCTTTTCCCAACTTGTAGCTTTGAGTCGTCTTCCAAAGTAACGTGCATTCGAGCGGTATTTCCAAGATTTATTGGCTATCATTTAATGAGCATTCGTTCGCGTTACGTTGAATGGTAAAAATAAACTGGACAAGTGCGATTTGGACTCGCACACTGAGGGTTTCCTTGCGTGATCAAATCAGGAATGAAGATATCCGCAGGAGGACCAAGGTTGCCGATATAACACGAAGAATTGCTTTCTGTAACTGCAGTGCGTCTCTGGAACTCTCTGCCTCACTCTCTTCGCGAAAGTCCTTCTCTAGATGTCTTCAAGAGGAAACTTAAAGAGCACTTCCTTTCATTTTTGACATAATATTAGTGTATGTATATAGTATGTTTTAATACGTAATTTGTATCAGTATGTATAATATAATTACACCTATATTAGACTTAGTTATGTAGAATGATATTGTGCACAGGATCCTACCCTCGAATATGTTTTCTCTCTATAACTCAAAGGTTTGCTGGGAGAAAACTCGTTGCTGAGTTAAGCTCGCCTTTGTACATGTTCGTATCTGTATATTTTATGTTATATTATTTTTTTGTGTACAATTAAGAATTAAGAAGAATTGCCAAACTAAAGTGGCAATGGGCAAGGCACATTTCTCGCAGAACAGATTGCCATTGGGGTCGAAAAGTTCTGGAGTGGCGGCCGCATATTGGAAGACGCAGCGTTGCAAGGCCTCCCTGTAGGAGGCCTTGCAACGGACCGATGACCTGGTAAAGGCTACGGGAATCCGGTGGATGCGAGACACACAGAGCGAGACATTGTGGCGACATTTGGGGGAGTCTTTGAGCTGAAATGATGATGATAATGATGACAATGATGACTAAGGGTTTTTATAAACTTACCTATGTTAGTTTAATGAGTTTCGCAGTTTGTTCGAATCGCTTTCTTTTTTTTTACGAAACAACAATTAATTTACATTTTTCAGATTTATTCCTAATAGATCTGTGTAATATAATCTTGCTTTGTTACCAATTTCAGGTTTCTAGGTCAACGGGAAGTACCTTATGAATTTACCCAAAATTTACGTTTTTTGCGACATAAATGGCCGTATCTTTTTGTCGGTAACTTAGAAGTTTTGATTTTTTCACTCCCTTAAGGGACCGCAGACGTATATGTTTTTAATCTTAACTTTATACCTCTAGACTTTCTCGAGATAATGGTTCTAGACAGACAGCAGCTAGGGCAGCAAAGTGATCCTTTTGAGGTACGGAAGCCCTAAAATATTTTTAGCCGTATTTAGTCACTTGTAACTACGATGGTGTCGCTAAGGACTTAGTTTGCGCCTGGTGGCAGGCCCATCACCGAACACAAGTAGTAAGCATAGGTACTAAATAAATCATCATCTCCATAGCCTTTTTCCCAACTAGCCGACCCCTAGTCGGCTTCCAGCCTTACAGAATGCCACTGAATATCTATGTTTTACATGGAGCGACTACCTATCAGACCTCCACAGCCACTTTCTGGGCAACACGATACTCCTGAGATAGACTGATGGTCACACTTTCTGGCGTCTGACTCCCTGTAACGACTGTCAAAGATCTAAGTATTACAGACCAATGGGTTTATCTGCTTTCAAAGCACATGTGTTGGTAATTAATTACCGTCCGGACCGAGTCCAAGTTGTCGACGGCGCGTATCGTTCCAAACGTGTCTCGAAGAGATGTCAGCAAACCGTAACCAGCAAGGTCGAGGCCTACTGGGGCCATAAGGAATGTGAAAATGGTGAAAATGAAACCCGGGGACCTGGAACGAAGACAAAAAAGGAACAGGAGTGGAAATTTAGTAGTCAGTAGAAGTCTGATAGGACTATCTCCCGCCTCGCCCAAGGGCGCGGAGATGTCATCATCATCATCAGCCTTTTAATGTACTTACTGCTGGGACACAGGCCTCCTCTCAAGAAAAGGGAATGGGCCGTAATCCACCACGCGGGCCCGGTGCGGTTTGGTGGATGTCACATATCGTCGAATTTTTAGTTCTAGGACATGCCGGTTTCCTCACGACGTTTTCTTTCACCGTTTTGTATGTGCAGTGGTGATTAAATAAATTACACAAAGTAATGCGCCTGGCTGGGTTTGAACCCGCGACCTACAACTCGTAAGTCGGGGCCGTTACCACTCGGCTACCACTGCTCTCAAGATGTCATTAGATGATTTTGCCACCGAAAAAAAAGGTGTCGGTAATTCCCTAGGTAAACCTCACCAAAGAACTCCACTCTTGGAAGTGACTTGTATACAACTTCACAGCATTTCACTCCACACCGGTACTAAAGAATTAATTGAATGTCTTAATATCGCTAAATTAACATAATTAACAGACGTAAACATTAAATTCTTTAGATTGTTAAACTAAATAATTTTCAACAAATATAAAACAATTTTTAACACGTTCGGCCCAGCGATGCTCTCGCGAGGTGCGCACATTATGACACATTATTTTCTAGTAGTTAAAATGTTGCGGTGTAAAAGTTTAACTTACAGAATTTGCTATGGCTGCCTGGCGTTATGAGATGTAGTGCCAATATTGACATATTTTAATAAGGGGTACCTCAAAATGTACAATTTTGACATCATTGGACGTTGCTGATCCGTCCATACAAGGGTTGCTACCTTTTTTTCAAGAAATAAAGTATTTTTTTATCTGAGAAGAATTTAAACAGTATTTTATAAAAAAGAACAGTATTTTATTTATTTATTATTTACTTACTTATTTTACTTGTAGGCACAAAAAAATAAATGCAAAAGCAAAAATGTTTAAATTACATATTTTTTCGAGTTTCTCGCAAAACTTATTAATTTAATATTTTTTTAAAACTTCGTACGCCTCACCACAATTACAATTAAATTAAAATAAGTGAGGAGCTCATTTTTTATTAAATTAATAGTGGCTCTGTTGCTATCCTCACGCCACTGTCCTTACATAACTGAAAAAACTCTTTCAGTGTAAATACTGGGCTGGCGGGAACAGAAAGTAGATATGAGACAAATTAGGTAATATTTTTAAATTTTTCTAAAGTGTTTCCTAATAAATGGTTCCACTTTTAGCCAGTCCTCATTTCAAGAAAACATAAATTTGTTCAATTTGTAAGAAAACGTAAAAGTATTTTGTATACTTTATTTTTGTTCAACAGTAAGAAGTAGAAGTAGAAGTAGTAGTTAGTAAGTATAATGTAGTGAAAAACAGTATAATACTGTTTTTAACAGTATAATTGGTAAAATATCTTCACCAACAACAAAGTTATAAAGATTCAAAGTTACTAATAAAAAGACGTCCATTGTAGTCTTTGACACCAACTCTTTGTTAAAGATTTTTTCGCTCGTAGAAAATGCTTTATATTTTTGTAAATACATAAAATTAAGCATTTTGACGAGCGAGGCAGACGTATTCGTTCAAATTTGTTAATTGTTATATTTGTGTGCTTTTCTGCCAATGTTGACACTGTTTTCACTGTTCACACTCCATTTTTATTGATGGTTTTTTTTGGTTAGACAACAAATATTTTATTTAATACTTATATAGCAAACCAGCTCTAATCCTTTACGGTGGCACACTTTGACATTATTCAGGCATGGAGGGGTGAGCTTGAGGAGGGAGAACCCGCCAGACCGTCGCAGAGTCAAGACATTCTGAAACTGTCTATTTTGTTGTTTGTAGGTACCTACCTAATAACGGTACACTGTAAAGTAAACCAATTCAGTTCTGAGCCGCTGTACTTCATTGCACGACACCCACGTAGGCCCACCTGGTAGATGATCAGAGCTCGAACCATCCTGGACGAGCCGACATATTTATTATAATTATTATAGATAAACTCACGCTTGACCGCTATCTTAACTGGAAAGGGACGAAGTGGCCAACGATGCCTAGAAGTAGCTTATCCTCTCTTTGACTTAAAAATCTATCAGGAAATACAGACCCCAGCAGGTAATTCCACTCCTTAGCTATACGCACAATAAACATGTTCCCAAAACATTTTGTGCTCGGGTAGGAGGACCACCATGTAACGGTGGTGCATCGTCATATGTCTATTGATCTGATGATGGAACAATTACGATGGATTGGAAGAAACTTAATACGCGACCCAGTTAAATTGGACGTGACTTTACTACGTAGCGGCTATGATATTTGGTTTTTGAATATTTACGTACTCTAATTTATGCCACTCCAACCTCAGATCACTTTGTCACAATAAAGTCTCCAGGGGATCTACCAAAAAAATATCTTCAAACTAACGGCAACAGGATACTTATTACACAACAAAATAAAGAAAGCAGAAAGCACTTAAAAGTAAGAAAAAGCGATCTAATTTCCTATATTTGTTCCAGCAAACAACTAGAGTACACTATTTTCTTACAGTACTATAAGAATTTGTTTATTTTTTTCCAGAAATTCATGAATATACCGCTGTTTTGGGTCTGCGCGATACGGAATTCCTGTTGGCAAGACAAGTTTATTTGTTTGAAATGTGCGCGAGTCGGCAGGCGAAGTAAAATAAAGATAGGTACTGTTACAATGCTCTTTCAAACATCCATAGTGAAGTATTTGATGTTGCTAGGGATACTGTATAAGAATTGTATTAGGCATGACTATGGAATTTAAGTGGCAATGAGCAGGGTACATTGCTCGATAAACAGATAATTAATAAAGCCGAAAGGTTCTAGACTGGTGACCGCTTACTGAAAGATGCAGCTTAGGAAGACCTGTCGCAAGATAGACAGATAACCTAGTCAGGGTTGTCGTAATCCGTTGAAGGCAAGATGCACAGCAGCAGACATTGTGGCGCCATTTAGGGGAGGTCTATATCCAGTATTAAATGTTTTGCAATCGAAATGATGATGATATAGGGATAAGAAAAAGACAGGATAAGTTGTATTTAGATAATAGCTTGTGTTGCGTCAGTAACCAAGAAAGAAAAAAAAAGAAAATCCAATTATGGGTTTTTTTATGGTTGGTAAAATCATCCAATGACATCTTCCGTCCTTGGGTGGAGCGGAAGATAGTGGCAGACTCTTACTGACTAAAAACCTACCCCGTTCCTTCGGGGCCCAACAGGGCCGAAGCCTACTGGGGTCAAAGGGTATGTGAAAATGGCACCCGGGGCCCTTAGACCAAGGCGAAGAATGGAACGGGGTAGGTTTTTAGTCAGTAAGAGTCTGACACTACTTCCCGCTCCACCCAAGGGCGGGATTTGTCATTGGATGATTTTACCTACCGAAAAAAAAAAACCCCCGTTCCTTCGTTGCTTTTCATACCGGAGCCGAGCCTTCTTTTCAGAAGCCGATCCTTGGCCCCAGTAGACCCAATTATGGGTTTAGCTCGCTTATGTACATCAACTGTCGTATTTTTATTGTGTGTTAAAATTGTATGTACAATAAAGAATAAACAAAAATTAAAAACTTATATCCCCGCTGTCGAAATAATTTTAATAAGAAACTATACCTTTTTAGATATTGAGAAGTTTTACTTCAGCTTAAGATGACTTGACATTTAATTACAAGAATCTAACTACTATACCTACTTTGATACGGTAATACTTGTATTCTAAGACCTGACTCGTCGTAGAGGAATTTTAGTTGCTAAAAATCTAACATAGGCCTCCGTTCTCACCAAAAATAAAATTTCTTTACTTACTATCAAAGTTCAACAAAAAATAAGGAATATTCACACAAGAAAAAACAGCAATATTCAATCGATCTACACGGCTATATCTGCCAGGAGAGAGTTTGTTAACTATCGTATCAGTTTGCCCTCCAGGCACTCCCGGCCCACGGGGAAACTTAGTTGAAGCTATGCAGCGCAAATAGCGAAATAGTTTCTAAAAATTGATGGTTGAAAAAGCTTGAATATCGATCTCGAGGCCACTCGAGTTTACACACGACACCCTACCCTACACTATCAATGGGTATAAAATAAAGGTAAACACGTTTAAAAAAAGTACGCTCTCAAGTTAAATACTTAAGTGCGCGTGGAATCCTACGCGCCGTCGACGTCTTGGTCTCTATCCGGACGGTTCCTTTATCGGAGTATTCTTTGTACATATTGTAAGGAGAACAATTGTGCAGAATTTCGGCGTCCTAGGTCCAAGGATTTTTTTTAGGTTTGAAATCACCGGTATTTTTATTGTCAACTTCCCTAAAGTTTGAAAAAAAAATTTACAGCTTCAAGGGACCGCAAACTTAAATATGTAGTTTTAATTTCAATTAGATACCTCCACACGTTCTTGAGATAAGAGTCTTGATAGACAGACAGACCGACGAACAACAAAGGGATCCTATAATTCCATTTTTCCTTTTCACGGAACCTTAAAAAAAAACAAAACTCGAAGTCTTTTTAACCATTTAATATTACTATTTACATCTTTGAGTTCGTAATCCCCACACAATCGAACTCTAACTCATATCTCAAAACACAATCATCTCTTGAATGATTGCATCGTCTTACTCACTGGTTCCAGTAACACGACTGCGCACGCAATCGACTGATTAATATTATTACAATCTGTGGTTACAGAGCTTACTTAGCACTTCAGATAATAATACAATAAATACGGAGTTTGCTTGTAAAAATAATAATAGTTCAAGACTACCACGCAACGCCATTTAGTCCCAAACTTAGCTGAGCTTGTGCTATGAGTATGGACAACTGATAAACATGCTGTTTACATATTTATAAATACGAGTACATACAATAATTTTTTGTGTGTGTATGTGTATCGTGTGTATTGTATGTGTGTATGCTATTTACATATTTATAAATACATAATAAAACACACAATAATTGTAATACATAATAATAATTGAATGTATTTATAAATATGTAAACAGCATGTTTATTTCATCTTCTTCCTGCCTTATCCTATATTACTTGGGGTCGGCGCAACACGTTTTTTTCTTCCACTCTATCCTGCAACAGCATGTTTATTTACTATAGTTAAATTATACCTGGACACAGAACAAATGATCATGTTCATCATGCGAACATTTAGCTTGGATGAGAGTCAAACCCACGACCTATAGCAGTCAGGGTCACTAGCCATTAGACCAACAGACCAGTCAATATATATACGCTTATCTGTACCGTGTCATCATCGTATACCGCTCTTGCATTACCTTTCATACCAAGGCCGAGTTTTCCTTTCAGAAGCGAATCCGTGGCCCCAGTAGGCTTCGACCCTGCTGGGCCCCTACGGTTTGCTGACCTCCCAAGATATCAGCAAACCGTGCGCACGTTCGCGCCGCCGACGACTTGGGCTCGGCTCAGACAGTTACCGGGCGGATGGACGCTGAGCTACCTATTGCTCGCCGTCCGTAAGAAATCGGGATCGTGATCCCGGCTACTGGGGCATGAAAGCTGCTCCCTCGCGCGTGCATGTGTGGCCTCCTTCATCGCTGCATTACTGCTTCACAGAAAGAAGAGACCGCCTGCCACTCCTCCTCAGTTCGGACCATGGCCTGAATATAGTTTGTTCAGAATCAGTAACTAAATCTATTTCAATAATTTTTACACCACGTTATATTTGATCCCAAATATATTTTTAAATAAATTACAAATAAAAAAAACTTTTTAAAAACAAGCTTTCAATTGAATGGGCTAAAAAGAAGAAAATAATTTCCTTTATAACTTTTACTATCAATTTATAACGGCATTACACAATTTATATGATAAAAAATCTTGTCGCGAGATTTTGAAAATATTAAAATCAATAGATGAAGTTATTTAACTTATTTAATTTATGAAGTTATTTAGCTGTGTATTTACACAGTTAAATCTCGCGACAAGCTTTTATATCATATAAATTGTGTAATGCCGTTATAAATTGATAGTAAAAGTTATAAAGGAAATTATTTTCTTCTTTTTAGCCCATTCAATTGAAAGCTTGTTTTTAAAAAGTTTTTTTTATTTGTAATTTATTTTTTACTTTTTAGTTATACCTTATTTAAATCACATTTATGTTCTCAGCGAGTCCTTTTATTTGTTACTCATATTATACGAAAGTATAAGAAACTTAGTCTGCTATCTTTAGAAGTCTGCCAGGTTCTTTTTAATTTTATTTTTTTATGGTAGGTAAAATCATCCAATGGCATCTTGCCCTTGGGCTTGGTTCGGTCTGTTACTGGACGGACGGACAGCGAGCTACTCATTGCCCGCCATCCACAAGCCCGCGCCTACGGTGGCAGGAAATCGGGATCGGAATTACGGCGGTAGCTGCGGCGCAAGCGCCGTTACCTGATGCGGTCGGCCTCCTCCTTTGCTAGCATTACTGCTTCGCAGAAGGAGGCGAAAACCTGAGAAGTCTACCAGGTTGAATTTATGAAACCAAAATGATGGTTGTGAAGGTGAACCAGGTTGATCGTAAGACTAACAATCAACCTAACTTACATGAAATAGCCAATTGCGAAGTTGTCCAGGTTTTATATAACTGGGATCTACAATCACAAATACTGGGAAATGCGGAGAAGACTCAAGCACCATAAAAAAATTGACGCTCTTGAAATGTGACGCTGGAGGCGTCTACTGAAGATAAATACAGACTGCTCCACGCACTAACGTTTCCATTCTTAAAGACCTTTGCATCAAAACAAAAACTTACGTCGATTATGCAACAGCGAATTTTTAAGATGTTTGGATATATCATACGCAATGAAAGCTCTTTGGAACATTTAGTGGTGTAGGGAAGAGTAGAGGGCCTACGTTCTCGCTGCCAATCGCCTACCAGATGGACAGACCTCACTAAATCATCATCATCATCTCATCTTCGAAGTGTTTCCTCATTTAATGTACACGAAGTGCCATGAATAGAGAGAGATGGAGAAGTCTCCCAAAAGCCGCAACCAACCAACCAGACGATCCATGACCACTACCACTCCACCAAGAGTATAACTGAGAAAAAAGAGAATATTGGATTTAGAGTAATGTCACTTTATTTTTCAAGTTACTTTCTGCAAGCCCTTTCAATTGGTACCTATTTAATAGGAGTGTATTAAAACTAACTAGCTATTCACTTATGTAAATTTGTACGCAACCCTCCGTGCGCGAGTCCAAGTCGCTTATGACCGGTTAGAACTTATTTTATTCGATCCGAAACGCGATGGGATTGTGTCGTTTTATTGCGGAACTTCTATGGCCACCTTCCAGCTCCATCATCAGATCCCGACTGCCATATTGATCAAAGTACAAATCAAAGTACTCGTCATTACAAATCTAACGAGAATAAAGACGAGAGGGTTGTGTCGTTTAATTGCGGAGTTCCTGTAGCCACCTTCCAGCTCCATCATCAGACCCTGGTTACCATATAGGATTCAAGTACTCATCAATACAAATCAAATGAGCCCGAACTCGATGGGATTGTGTCGATTTCTTACGAAGTTCCTACCTTCCAGCTCCATCATCAGAACCTGGTTACCATATAGGATCCAAGCACTCACACAAATCAAATGAGCCCAAATTTGATGGGGTTGTGTCGTTTAACTGCGGAGTTCCAATGACCACGATCTACGATCCGCTACATCATCATACCCTGGCTACCATATAGGATCTAAGTACTCGTCATTACAAATCAAATGAGCCTAAAGTCGATGGGGTTATGTCGTATAATTGCGGAGTTCCTATGGCAACCTTCCAGCTCCATCATCAGACCCTGGCTACCATATAGGATCTAAGTACTCGTCATTACACATCAAATGAGCCTAAAGTCGGTGGGGTTATATCGTTTAATTGCGGAGTTCCTATGGCAACCTTCCAGCTCCATCATCAGACCCTGGCTACCATATAGGATCTAAGTACTCGTCATTACAAATCAAATGAGCCTAAAGTCGATGGGGTTATATCGTTTAATTGCGGAGTTCCTATGGCAACCTTCCAGCTCCATCATCAGACCCTGGCTACCATATAGGATCTAAGTACTCGGCATTACACATCAAATGAGCCTAAAGTCGGTGGGGTTATATCGTTTAATTGCGGAGTTCCTATGGCAACCTTCCAGCTCCATCATCAGACCGTGGCTACTATATAGAATGAAAGTTCTCGTTAATACAAACTAAACAAGCCCAAATTCGATGGGGTTGTGTCGTTTAACTGCGGAGTTCCAATGACCACGATCCAGCTACATCATAATACCCTGCTTACCATATAAAATCCAAGTACTTGTCATTAAAAATCAAATGAGCCTAAAGTCGATGGGGTTATATCGTTTAATTGCGGAGTTCCTATGGCAACCTTCCAGCTCCATCATCAGACCCTGGCTACCATATAGGATCTAAGTACTCGGCATTACACATCAAATGAGCCTAAAGTCGGTGGGGTTATATCGTTTAATTGCGGAGTTCCTATGGCAACCTTCCAGCTCCATCATCAAACCGTGGCTACTATATAGAATGAAAGTTCTCGTTAATACAAACTAAACAAGCCCAAATTCGATGGGGTTGTGTCGTTTAACTGCGGAGTTCCAATGACCACGATCCAGCTACATCATAATACCCTGCTTACCATATAAAATCCAAGTACTTGTCATTAAAAATCAAATGAGCCTAAAGTCGATGGGGTTATATCGTTTCATTGCGGAGTTCCTATGGTAACCTTCCAGCTCCATCATCAGAACCTGGTTACCATATAGGATTCAAGCAGTCGTCAATACAAATCAAACGAGCCCAAATTTAATGGGGTTGTGTCGTTTAACTGCGGAGTTCCTATAAACACGTCCCAGCTCCATCATCAGACCCTGGCTACCTTAAATGATCAAAGTACTCGTCAATACTAATCAAACGAGCTCAAACTCGATGGGGTACTGTCGTTTAACTTCGGAGTTCCTATGACCACCTTTCGGCTCCATCATCATACCCTGGCTACCATATAGGATCTAAGTACTCGTCATTACAAATCAAATGAGCCTAAAGTCGATGGGGTTATATCGTTTAATTGCGGAGTTCCTATGGCAACCTTCCAGCTCCATCACCAGACCCTGGCTACCATATAGGATCTAAGTACTCGTCATTACAAATCAAATGAGCCTAAAGTCGGTGGGGTTATATCGTTTAATTGCGGAGTTCCTATGGCAACCTTCCAGCTCCATCATCAGACCGTGGCTACTATATAGAATGAAAGTTCTCGTTAATACAAACTAAACAAGCCCAAATTCGATGGGGTTGTGTCGTTTAACTGCGGAGTTCCAATGACCACGATCCAGCTACATCATCATACCCTGCTTACCATATAAAATCCAAGTACTTGTCATTAAAAATCAAATGAGCCTAAAGTCGATGGGGTTATATCGTTTCATTGCGGAGTTCCTATGGTAACCTTCCAGCTCCATCATCAAAACCTGGTTACCATATAGGATTCAAGCAGTCGTCAATACAAATCAAACGAGCCCAAATTTAATGGGGTTGTGTCGTTTAACTGCGGAGTTCCTATAAACACGTCCCAGCTCCATCATCAGACCCTGGCTACCTTAAATGATCAAAGTACTCGTCAATACTAATCAAACGAGCTCAAACTCGATGGGGTACTGTCGTTTAACTTCGGAGTTCCTATGACCACCTTTCGGCTCCATCATCAGACCCTGGCTACAATATAGAATGAAAGTACTCGTCAATACAAAGTAAACGAGCCCAAATTCGATGGGGTTGTGTCGTTTAACTGCGGAGTTCCTATGACCACCTTCCGACTCCATTAACAGACCCTAGCTACCATACATGATCAAAGTACTCGTCAATACTAATCAAATGAGCTCAAACTCGATGGGGTCGTGTCGTTTAACTTGGGAGTTCCTATGACCACCTTTCGGCTCCATCATCAGACCCTGGCTACTATATAGAATGAAAGTACTCGTCAATACAAACTAAACGAGCCCAAATTCGATGGGGTTGTGTCGTTTAAGTGCGGAGTTCCTGTGACCACCTTCCAGCTCCATCATCAGATCTTGGTTACCATATAGGATGAAAGTACTCGTCAATATGAATAAAACGGGCCCAAATTCGATGGGGTTGTATCGTTTAACTGCGGAGTTCCTATGATCACCTTCCGGCTCCATCATCAGACCCTGACTACCATACAGGATCAAAGTACTCGTCAATACTAATCAAGCGAGCCCAAACTCGATGCAGTTGTATAGTTTTATCGCTGAGTTCCTATGGCTACCTTCCAGCTCCATCATCAGATCAGCTCCATGTCATCATAATATTGCATTGTCACCCGATTTACACATGTATGTAAAATTTCAGCTCAATCGGTTGAAGATATCTGCTTCAAAATTGAGTTGCAAGATTTGAGCCGAACATACATAGTTACATACAGTGCAAGCTAATAGAAAGCTTGTAAAAAGTCTGAAGTTGGACACCACTGACATTAAGTAGGTACAACGCAGGTCACGGCAAAGTCATAGAGACATTTAGCGCCAGTGCTCAGTTCGATGCAGGAGCAAAACAAACCCTCAGTCACCCGGATGGCCCGGTGACCGTATATTTGTGTGGACAACCAGGTAACACAACAAGCTTATAATTTTGTGATTTTTCATGATACAGTTATAAAATTGTGTATTCTTTACATTCAAATACTGGACACGTGTTTCGTGTTTCATATATATTAAAACTAATATTGTATAGAATATCTATACAGAATAACTTAATTTCTTTGTAATTTTAATATATCAAATCTAAAGTTATCTTTTTTAGGTAACAATGACATAGAACTTGAAAAGTCCATCAGAACAGCCTTTTCCTGTGTAGGGTTTGGTTTCGTGTCTAACTAGATGCAACTGGAAATCAGTGTTTTACATAGAGCGACTACCTAACTAACTTCCACAACTCAGTCACTAAGTAACGTAATACCCTATGGCAAAGCTCTCCAAATGTAAGCAAGGACCAATGGCTTAACGTGACTTCCAAGGCACAGAGAAATCTCGGTATTTTAAGATATTAATAATATACCAGGAATCGAATCAGGATATTCGCAGAAGAACCAAGATTACCGACATAGCACGAAAAATCGCCAAACTTAAGTGGCTATGGGCAGGGCACATTACTCGCAGAATGGGTAGCCGGTGGGACTGAAAGATTCTGGAATAGCGGCCGCATACCGGACGGACCAGACGTAGCGTCGAAAGGCCTCCTACAAGGTGGACCGATGACAACGGATGCGAGACGCAAAGGACCGTTCACCGACACTTGGGGGAGACCCAACAGTAAATGTCTTTCGGCTGAAATGATGATGCCATTACTGTTGGGTCCAGTTCTATAACTGGAACAAAGTAGCAAAATGCAGGTGTAGATATGTACTTTAGCTATATTTCTGCTCAACCTTCCAAAAAATACAGGCGTAGTGGTATGTTATCACATCCAAGGACATACACGACATCTTTATCTCTATCAACTTTATACATAGGCAATGTTAAATAAGGCAATAAATACTTAGTTACATCGAGTCCTTACACAAGTCAGCCTAACTCAGCTAAAAATACGACCAGAACAATAAACCTTTAGCTAGACTACGAATCGTTCGAAACTATTTCGTACCTAGCTTTTAGCGAAAAACTTTAATTATTCCGACTGGAAAAAAAGGGAAAAACTATGTATTTTAATTGCGCTTTTGTATCAATCGGCACCGGCAAAGATAAGTGGCCGATCTGAAAACAGGAAAAATAAACTTCGCCCCGAACTCCCGATAGTGGACGAGGCGAGGGGAGAGTCGGGGTCCGCCTGCGCGGCGCCGCGTCCCCCGCGCCCGCGCCCACCCCGCCTTCAGTCAAAACCAACCCTCGAATGGTTACGACGTTCCCGTCGTTTTATATATCATAACCCTTATAATACACGGTGTGAAAAACTACAAATATGTTGACTGCATAGTACTGTGAAAAGTGTTGTATGAATGATCAGTGTATGAAGTGTGTGTGTCAGTGATGTTTCATACATAAATGCACTTACAAACAAATACTCGTTTAGTGTGGATTCTATCCCGGGATGTGCTTCACGTATGTATTTTTGATGATTTATGTTTATTACTAAGGGATTCTTAATTATGAAAATGGTTTGTTTTTATAAAGAAATCCAATAATAGTAAAACGTTGATTATGATAGAACGTAAAATAGAAAATGTTTTACGCACGTTGATCACTAAACGTGAAATAGAATTTTTTAATAAAAAAAAAAACATGAATTGTATTAACCAAAATCCAAGAAACTCCGGAAAATTTATCTTGTCTTATCGCAAATAATTTATTTCTTGTAAAAAGGAACCAAACCTTAAAACAATATCATATAATTACTTTCCGGCAACTAAGAAATAGGTATTGAGTTTTCTTTACTTAAATTTTCTTCGCAAGGACCAACCACGTAATAACTTTTCCAGCGCAAATGAAAACGTGAAAAAAGGATTTTCCGACAATTGCTCAAAAACTTATCTGGTATGAATGTTTCATTGAAGTGAGAAACCTTTTTGGGAGAAAAACGGGTTTTTTCAACTCTCTCGACATCGGTTATTTTACACTGATTCGTGGATGTGCGCATTTTATAGGTGCTTGGTCGAAAATATTTTTTTTAATTCTCGATGTTGGTTCTTGTAATCCGATTCATGGATATTACAGTCCGCGTTTTATACTTGAAATATGCATGACTTTTTTTTTATAAAATTGAATCGTGTAGCTTATAAAAAGCAAGCCTATACCAAAGACCACATTTTTAACTTTCAACGCATTCTTTTATCTTTTAAATAAAATTGAATTCATTACAAGTTTATGCGATATTTTGAGTTTTCTACGAATTTAAATTGGCAATATTACATAAAACAGAGAATATTATAAAACCTCATTTATATATTATTATTATTTTTTAACTCTTTTGATTGCATCGTACTCTCTTAATAAAATTACCGCAATAAATTTAGCATATAACTGTAAATAAATAACTAGGTACAAAGTTCAAGGAACTCTTAAGGAAAATGGGATGCTGTATAATGCTCTCGAAACTAGCTGAAACTACCCGGCTGTCATCACCCCTGGGGGTTGTAAGACGACTAAGGGATTATTTTGGTAAGATAAAAGCGGCCAGGAGTTTCGTATCTGGTGACAGAATTAGTCCGCGGCCTGGGAATAAAAGGCATTGGAATAGTACCTTTTACTTACTTGTATATTTGTGATGTAATCATTCTGAGATGATATTGTGTTACTGCAGTGCTGAGGTTTTTTTAGAAGTCTTACAGATTTATCTTATTGACAATACATGTAAGCTATAGAAGACTCTTTATTCTATAGTTTTATACTCCGTTAAATTTTGGTCGTTTTAATCCCGCGGAGGGCCTATTCGGAACATAAAACAGTATCGATTTGTAAAGAGAAAATTAAAAATAAAGTACTTTATTAAATTCGAATTAATACTAAGTAAACGTCAGCTGAGTGAAGCCAATGAACTGTAGGTAGTTAGTACGTAACGGCCGACAACTACCTACAAGGTCACTGACTCGTTTACTTAACAATGATGTTTACTGAAAAAATGTACTTTATTTTTTGTTTTTATTTTTATAAATCGATAGTGTTTCATGTACCGAATCGACCCTCCGCGGGATTAAAACGACCAAAATTTAACGGTGTATATATATTTTGACTTTTTTGAAAATAATATATCTTGGTCAAGTTTTTATTTCTGTTAAACTCCATTTTTGACTTGAAAATTTTAACAGAATGAATGTTAAAAATGATCAAACGTGCGTAAAGTTGATTTGATTGAATCAAACGTGAATCAATTGATTTTCAACTAACTTTTAGGGTTCCATACCTCAGTTGGTAAAAACGAAACCCTTATACGATCACTTCGTTATCCATCTGTGAAAATCCTCTATTGCGTGGAGGTTTTAAGCTGAAATTAATATAAAATACTTTGGTCTACTGTTCCTTAGAGCAGTGAACAAATTAAACATCATCTCTCACATCTAAGTCAACGCAATATAAATTTATGGCCGTTTATTGCATTTTTATGGTGCATAATATTTTGACACTTGTAAAGAAAACCTATAAAAGCTATTTTCCGTTACCTAGCCATACCATCCAAAAATTTGGCAAATGCAAGGTCTCACAGCACAAATACAGAAAAAAGTCCGAAAACTGTAAATTTGTAGTGACGTCACACAATTATTACTTTTTGCGACACGGAAAATTTTTCGGGACAAGATTTGGGAATTGAATTATTTACATAGGCTTTATACGGAACCCTCAGCGTGTGAGTCTCTCACACTGCCAGTTTTCAAAACATAATCTGTTTTCAGAAAACTTGTTTTAAAATATCGTCTAGATTGGATATTTCGTGCCTGCAATTAAGTCTACTTGTGATTAAAGAAGATTATTCTCATAACTTACAATCTCATATGTATGTCAACTTATGTAGTTTGACGTTCATACTCGTAGCCTAACGTTTCCTTGTTTACAACCTATTCAGAAAAGTTCGATACTTCTTTGGAGAAACAACGTAATAAATTCTCCGTAATCGCCAGAGAAAACTGTTAAAACAAAGCTCAAGTAGCGGCTGACTCGGGAATCCTAGCCGGGTAGGTGGTTCCGGCCTAGCGCCGTGGTTCCGGCCTAGTGGGTGCTTCCGACCTAGTCGCCCATTGTCTGCCCTCAATTGCCTCTTAAACGAAAAGGGATGATCATACGAAACTACATTATTATTCGTAAACTGTAATTTTGTTACATTCATTGTTCGAGGAAATTGTTTTCAGTGACTGTGAAAGGTACTGAAGTTTGTTTGTTGGATACATTATTATGTTTTTGAGAAGTTTACAAATACAAATAATAATTTATTTGTGTGAATATGGGTATATTACGGTTTTGTTTTACTATCTCATGATGGTAAAACAAAACAGTCGGTATTTCAATTATCTCCTACCTTTATTACGGGCTTTGTTTTTTTTTTTATTATTATTGTCAATTTGATGCTAGAAACTGAAGGAGTATTTCAGTGTAATTTTCTTTAAAAGATTGAAAAATGTAATCTAACTAAGCGAGTACATAAAATTTATCATTAATTCCTGGAAATCCAATTGGTGACAACCCATTTTAACGGAGAACTCGAAATTTCAGCTAAATTAAGTTAGCTCTCATTAACAAACATACCAAAACTAACTTTGAACCAAAATATTAAGCGGCAATTTAACCTAATTTAACTGCTCTCGTTTCGCTTCCTATTACATTTAACATTTCTCAAACATCAAACGAATAAATTGCAAATGGCCGCCGCACAATTTTTCGGTGAAATCCTCGAAATGCAACGAAAACATACCAATTAGCTAACGGTGAAATAATTTACTTATTAACACGGATAATTCACATTTAAAAAATATTTAATTATAATAAAAAAATAAAAGGTAATAACTAAATTTAGTTAAACTTACCTCGGAGAGAGGATTACTACCATACTTTCAATGCCGCCAGTTTTTTCGGCACATTACCGGTCGAAAATAATGTGAAGGTGTTTTTTGACGCCATATTTTAGTTGGTTTTTAGTTAGTTGCTTATTGTAACTAACGAAAAACCAACGAAAATTTTAGGGATTTTATTAGCTAATTAATACCTTAGTAACAAATTAACCTAAGCGGCAAAGTTTTTCTAAATACAGCTGGATACTGGAAATTGCATAAATAATTAAGTTTGTAACTTAATTCGTGTGTTGCATTTCGTGTCGTACTAAAGTTTGTTTAAACTTCAAACGAGAACTATTTTATTAAGTTACACAGAAATTTTAAACAGTAATTACGTTTCATTTTGCTTTTAAATAGAACTGCATGAACGTTTTAGGTATCCCAAATAGTTTTCACGTAATCGTAACAGTTTCAGGGATATATATATTTTTTTAAATAATTAGGGTTAAAGAACATTACCTCTCCTCTTGAACGTCATTAAGTACATTATTTCTCGGTTTTCCTATATATATTTTTTATAATATTTATATTATATGTGTGTTATTAGTTAAGTATTGTATATAAATGTAAATAGTACATCATGAACTACCTGCGTATCTTTTTCTCCTTCTCTGTCAAATTCATCCAAAGGTTGTCTGTAAAAAATCACTTTTAGCGATAAGACCGCCCATTGAGACACCCATTAATTTTAAGTTCTCTTGTAATTTTATTTTCGATGTACAATAAAGATTATAATTATCTATATATCTACTGACTGACTGACATATCAACGCATAGACAAAACTACTGGGACTAGGAGCATGAAATTTTGCACAAGATTCCCTTTTATGATGTAGGCAAGCAATAAAAAAGGATTTTTCAAAATTCAGTCCCTAAGAGGATAAAACGGGGTCTACATTTTGTATGGAGAAGCTAGTGTTAATTATATTTACTCAGCTCGCCGTTTAGTTACTAACTTTTCAATTTTACACGAGATGGATTAGGTAAGTCCAATTCAATTATTCTCGAATATTCGTACCCAAATATCGAAGCTTAACTTTAGCCTTTATAGATCCAACGTTTAAATTTCAGAAGAAATGGAATTAAATTAGAAAGCATATTTACATAGAAGCAAGTGTACCTAAAACACGAAGGTATTATTGATTATTATATTGATAGGATTGACTACTATCTTACCTGATGATAAGCGACGATGTGGTCGACGATGGAGCACGCTTACCTAGAAGTAACCCATTTACTCTTCGTTTCCCTTAAACGATTTTGATAATTTTAAATCAACTTCACGTCTAAACGGCTAGTCTAAATATGTTGAAAAAAGAAATCAAATTAGACCAATTGCCTAATAATTTGTTATACAAATATTTACATTTTCTTTTACAGTACTTAGTGCGATTTATTTTCAAAGTTATTTCCAACACAGACAAAAAAGCGATGATCAGGCAAGAACCATTAAGTGTATTTTTATAGGCTTTCACAAACTAAAAGATAATATAATTACCAATCTTATGATATACGGGTATTATTCATACTGTGTTTAAGAAATGAAGGACACATTATTATTAGAAAAATCTTAATGCGCGGGGAGCTACGCTATCTCCGCTTATGTTCGCTCAAGATCGTTGACCTTTAGTGTCGCCTTAAAGACCCCAAGGTTGTAGCTATCAGATGTGCAGAAAATACACACTGTGGCAGGGAATTCAACTCCTAAGCTATGCTATTAGCAGGATGTCTATCAAGTACCGATGGCGCAACGGCGTACGTCTAGTGGTCTAGTGACACAAACGGGCTAGACAGAATTAAACTGGTACTTTCACGTAGCTTTTAAGTTGGGTTTTATTATTTTCTATCCTATAAACAAGATAGAGGATTGAAATTTCACCATCCTTACTTATTTATGGCCTAAACAAAGCTAGTCCTTAGTCCGGGATGTTAGATCCTTTGCGGTATATTTTTGCGTTCTCGACCTTTATTACAAAGCCTTTTGACCTAGTGACTATAGGGGTTTCTAGGATACCCTAGCTTCTTGATTTTCAATCTTGGTCGTATCATTATATCATATAGCCCTTTTCCCAACTAAAAATGGATAGAATGCCTGAATTTTTGTGTTTTAAAAGGAGCGACTTTGCAGAAACACTTTCTTGTATCTTGATTATTTATTTATATTCGTGCAGGGTATTGTTTTAAGATTTTTGCCTACGTATGTTGTGAAAAAACAGCATTGCAGACGAAACTAAAATGTATGTTTCAAGCTCTTAGTAAACGCAAAAATAAAGGTTTATTAAACTTAAGCATACCTATATAATATGCAAATTGTTTAAACATAACACGAAAAACTTTTTTTAGATAATTTAAATAAACTCTTTGAAAACCTTTTATTATTTAATATTTACCTAGTAACTCGAACTCTTTAATGAAACATAGTTGACTTTCAGAAATTAAATAAATAAGCCTTTACGTGAAATCGGTACCACCCTTACTGTATTTGATCAAACTGTCGACACGTTAAAGTTTTATTCTTTGAACTTTCAGAATAAAGACTTATATAGAACATTTCCATTATTTTGAGAAAAGTATAAATACTTCAAAAGATTCCCAATAGTTTAGTTTTATTTAAACAAAAGTTGTGTACAGTCAGAGAGTACAAACAAGTACAGTTTTTCTTTACAAATTCTAAAATGTCTCAAATTTCTTTATTAGAAGTTCAATGGTTTACTACTAATTAGTCATGATTCATTGACCCTCTCATACAAAGAAAAAATTCGCCTCAAAGAGTTGTCAGCAAACTGTAGGGGGCCAGCAGGGCCGAAGCTTACTGGGGCCAAGAGTTATGTGAAAATGAAACCTGGGGCCCTGGGACGAAGGCAATGAAAGTAGGAGGGTAGGTTTTTAGTCAGTAAGAGTCTGACACTATCACCCGCCCCACCCAAGGGCGGGATTTTTTCATTTGATGATTTTACCTACAATAAAAAAAAAGGCAATGAATGGAACAGGGTAGGTTTTTAGTCAGTAAGAGTCTGAATCTATCTCCCGCCCCACCCAAGGGCGGGATTTGTCATTTGATGTTTTTATTTACCAAAAACAAAGACAAAAAAAAACCAAATTAGTAAAATTTTAACCCAACAACGCCCAAAATTCAGATTTATGTCATAAGATAGCTTTTAATGTTATTTTTAATATAACTAAATGAAACTTTATATAAAGCACTTCAAAATTTATTAAACATGTTTTCTTCCTTCGATTTTTTTTATACATTTTGTAGTTTTTAAGCAATTTTGCTTGCGGGGCTTGATGAAAAATTATTCTTATTGCAAATTCTAAAGCGTAGAGCGCTACTAAAAATAATGTGCAGGAAACTCTTTAAATTTACTTTATATACTCGTACGTATTACAAAATCTTGGTACATATTTCTTGTCACTTCTATTATGTTTTTTTTTTAAGGTAGGTAAAATCATCCAATGACAAATCCCGCCCTTGGGCGGAGCGGGAAGTAGTGTCCTTCGTTGCCTATCGTGCCGAGTATTCCTTTCGGAAGCTGACCCCAGCAGGCTTCGACCCTCTACGGATTGCTGACAGCTCCTTGAGGCGCGCGGGAACAGAACGCGCCGTCGACGACTTGGGCTCGGTCCGGTCGATTACTGGACGATCGGACAGCGTGCTACCCATTGTACGCCATCCGCAAGCCCGTCACTTCTATTATGTAAGAATAATGTAAATAGAATAGAAAAAAAAAATAAGCTACTGTCACCTAAGAAATGACCCGTCTCAACTGACAGCGTCCGTTCACGAACATAATTATATTATCAATAAGGGAAAATGGCAAGAAAATACTAATATGCCTATATCAATAAATTGTACCCATTTAAATAGAAAGCGAAAATACCTGCCTACACGTCCAAATAAATAACATTATGAATTTTTTTAAGTCTATAGAAAAAGAGGAGTGTCATAATTTGTTTAGGTATACATTTTTTTTTAAGTCTGTCCTTTATGAACCATTTTTTTTTTTTGTAGATTTGTCCCATAATTTTGTACAGTTCTAGTGATGGGATTCCTGAGAAATTGAGGGAACTCAAAAAAATTTACAGTTACGTATTTAGCGATTTTAATATTTTCTTCAAAAAGTTAAGCATTCGGTTTCGGCAAGTATCACTTGATGAAGTAGAACTGATCATAAATATCACCAAGCAGCCAATGGAACTTCAAAAATACAGAGTTAACATAATTAAGAACCAACCATCGAATTGATATATCTGATGATGAAGCAGGAAGGTAGAAAATTTTTAAAGTCAGTGTTTAGCAACGAAGAAACGAAATCACAAATACCGAATTCCAAAAATAAAGTTATTTGTATTTTTTTGTAAAAAGATTTTATATTTTAACTTTTTTTTATGTTTCTTGTATTGAAGTCATTTTTTAACCGACTGCGCCAGAAGGAGGGTTCTGTTTTTCGAGAGTATGTATGTATGTATGTATAATTGTTTGGCACGCTCTGCAGCCTGAACGGCTCGATGGATTTTAGCTTGAGAGGTGTCGTTAGATTTGTATTTACTGTGAGAGTGACACTGGGTATATCAAAATAAAAAAAACAAAATGGCGGATTTTTAGCGCCAAATTCAAATGTTTGGCACGCTCTGCGACCTGAACGGCTCGTTGGATTTTAGTTTGAGAGGTGTCTTTAGATTCGTAATTACTTTGAAAGTGATATCGTATTAAAATAAAACTAAAAAAAAATAAATAAATAAAAAACGGTAATTTAAAAAACTAAAAAACCCGACTGCTTTTCTGAGCATTCATGAAAAAGCCCTAAAACAAGAAAGTCGTTGTACCCGATTGCACTTATCTATATAATATTTTAAATACTGGCAGTCGGGACCCATTCTAGAAAGTCAGCCGTCTAGTCAATAGATTGGAGTAATCTGCAATGTAACATATTACATTGCAGATTACTCCAATCTATTGACTACCCATATGTAATGTGCTCTCAATTCTAGAATGGGTCTCAACTGCCAGTATTTAAAATATTATATAGATAAGTGCAATCGGGTACAACGACTTTCCTGTTTTAGGGCTTTTTCATGAATGCTCAGAAAAGCAGTCCGGTTTTTTAGTTTTTCATAAGAAATAGAGTATTTTAAACACATTTAGAACCTAATAAAACTCACTACGTTCTCCATCGATTACCATTAAAAAATTTAAAACCAGTTTCGTAAACATTGTCTGTGTTTACGATATGATTTTAATACATAAACATGACTTTTCATTGTCCTGGAACTAATATCTGGAATTTTTAATATACAATACGTAATACCTATGTCTATGATATTCAAGAATTATTTCAGAATACAAAAATTACCTATTCTTGAATCTTGCTTGCTTGCTACTACCGACCGTGCTAGTGTATCTATGTGTACGTAAATACCAAAACTGATGAGTTACCAATGTAATGCGTCCATGTCCTTATTATTTGACTACAATAAATTTATAAATAATTTCTTTATAAAACCTTACCTTAAATTCCCCTACTGCTTAAATTTCGATTGTAATTCAATTTATTAATGAAAGTGTTTTTAAAGGGTTTTTAAATAAAGTAAATCGCTCGCAGACATTCCTTCTTAGTATTCCCTCAGTAATTACATGCTCGAACACTATTTACACAGAAACCATCCTTTACACGTACCTACTACATGAATTTACACTGATATTTGGCAGCAATTCACATCAAAGACGAATATATTCATTGGGGCGGAAGTCAGTCAGTTCTGCCTTGGGCTATGGGCTGCGATCACAAAGTTTCCACCCCAACTTTTGTATACGACTGGCGGCGCCACCCCTCCGCATTTATCGTAGTTGGGGCTGAGTGGGAAACTAATAGTCTATGGGTGATATTGGTTTTTCTGCTGTCTCGAGGCCCAGTTTTTAAGAGTTTTTGTATTATATTTAAAACTCAAATTCTAAATGATTTTATTAACTCATGAAGCTAGTGCATGATTCCTATAGAGAAGAACCAGCAAGAAACTCTATCTTCGAATAAAAATTGTGAGTTTCTAGACGTGAGCTGGCCATAACAACTTGCTGAAGAGAGTTGTCGATTTCAAGCTCCTAAATTAGTGATTCCCAAATATTTATTGTTTTTTTTTTTATATCTAGAAGCAAATTCACAAAAAGACTTTAAGCATAAAATTAAAACTTGTAGCACATTTATTCTTAAAAATTAAATGTAACATCGTGATCATTTCAGCCTAGTGACGTCCAAAATGCAAACTCGACTCAGACTCTCTAAATTAAATTAACAATATGTCACAATACATTCTGGGCTGTAGAGTTATTTCCTGTTTTCACGGTAACTGATTCAATTGTAACAGTTCTATTTTGTTTTGTGATCTTTCAATCATTAAACACCCGGAAATTGATACCTTCCAAGAATCACGCAATTTTGTGAGCACACGAAAATACAAAATTCAATACAGCAATTTGGCCAACTTCCTTTTGTGAACGAGTAAGTCGATATCATTATTTATTTTAATTACTTCTGTCTCACGCTTTGGGTGGATTTTAGAAATTTTAGAAATTCTCGGCTCTACTAAAATATGCATGTGTTAAACACCTAAACATTTATCATGAATCACTCTTTCTATAATTGAAAACGGCATGAAAATCCGGTCAGTAGTTTTTTAATTAGTACGAGTTTGTTAAAACTTTATGCACTAGTAAACACTATACAAAGGCGGCCTTAGTGCCTTAAGCATTTTCTAAGGCATTAACTTACTATCAACTGGCTATCCGTTTATCACGAACCGACTGACAGACAGACGCACTGGGAGATGAAATGCCTGTTACCTCACAATATTTTCCTTCACACAAAAATATAATACACACAATACATACATACAAAAATACAATAAAATACACAAAGTATCTAAAGCATATATTATACATTTGTTTGAACCATGGGTTGTGCGAAAGTAAACTGGGGCTGTCATTACTGCTCACCGTTAGGTAATATATGTCGGCCAAGTCAATAGCACGGTAGCTTGTGTCAGTGAAGTCAATAGTACGGAAGCCGGTTTGACAGCGAGACAAACCGTTGTACTGTATTCACAGCGCTTGATAGAATCGGGGCTAAGTACGTGCTAGCCGAGCAGTTAAAAATCGCAATCGCACAAACATGGTCCCCTTTTTTCTGACGACAGCCGCATGGGGAACACTTGTCTAGAAACTGTCTCACAGCTTATTCTGAATTGAATACCTAAATCCTATATCATAATAAATCAGTTGCGTGGTCTTGAACACTTTTTTTATTGCTCGTTAGCCACTCATCACCCACAAAAATGATCTCTGAAGGAAATTTTTACTGTGATCCCTAGTTGACTTAAATCTATACATATAAAATGCTTTGTCCTGAATGACTGACGGATCAACGCACAGCCAAAACCGCTGATCGTAAGGGCCTAAAACTTTGAGGGTATGTTCGTTGTATGACGTTGGCATCCGATAAGAAAGGGTTTTTCGAAATTCTACCCCTAAAGGGGTGAAAAAGGGGGACAAAGTTTATATGGGACCACGTTAACCCTTGATCCAATCTATTTGAAATTTTGCATGAACATTCTTTAACAAAATTGATGATGGAAGAAGATTGATGGAAGACAAGTATCGTGTTTTATTGAAATTCACCCTTAACGGGTTTCAAAAGGGGTAGAAAATTATTTTGGAATTAAAAATCTATTTTCGACATCTACGCAGACGAAGTCACGGGCAAAAGATATTGGTTTCGATTTTTTTGTTTTTGTCCAGGATCTCTAAAGTAAGTATCTAGCGACTTCAAAGGCACTTGCGCCTCTCAGTCAACATCTCACTGTACTGCTGCTTATTTGTCGCCAGTATCTCAATATAGTCTTTGCATGAGATGTATACAGTCCACTTATTTTTCTCCCTGAGATCCTGAACAGTTTTATTGTCTAAGAATTCCCAAGCTAATTTTATAACCAAAACACGATATAAACGTTGTTTTTACTTGTTAGTTCAGTTGTATGTCTTAGTTGTTCTAAGAGCAAGGTCCCTCGTGTATCGTAAGCGACGACTTACGGTCGGTATTAAAGTTAATTAAGAGAAATGGGGAGTTCGTGGGGATGATATAGTATCCCTATTGTGCACATAAGGAGTTAGAAACGCGTCGGGATAATTGTTAACTTCAACAATAATGATAAGTGAGTATGTACATAATATCTTGAGCAAATAGGCGTTGTTTTGTTGTGTTTGGTAATTATAGCGTTATTGATTTAAGCAGTAAACGGGATTTACTAAAATTGCTCCTTTTGTTACTTACAATTTTAAACTAATCTATCATCCACGTTACTGGCATAGACCAAAAAATTGCCAAACTTAAATGGTAGAGAACAGTCAATCTGAACACGTGACTGAGCGCAGAGATGACGTGGTCAGAACAAAGGAATCTGAAGCTACTCGAGGCGTTCGACGCAAGTAATTTGGTTAGGGGGGTAGGGCACATTGCTCGTAGAACAGGTAGTCGAAAAGTTCTAGAGTGGTGACCACGTACTGGAAGATGCGGCATTACTAGGTCTCCCAAGGTCCCACAAGGGACCGATGACCTGGTGAGAGATGTAGAGATCCGATGGATGCGAGACGCACAGAACCATCATTGTGGC
Source organism: Leucania comma (assembly GCA_958295575.1). Lineage (NCBI taxonomy): Eukaryota > Metazoa > Arthropoda > Insecta > Lepidoptera > Noctuidae > Leucania > Leucania comma. The sequence continues at coordinate 1,684,480 of OY282469.1, read as the reverse complement.
GACACTTAGTGGAGCCTTGTGTCCAACAGCAGCATTTTTACTGAAATGGTGATGATGAAGATCACTCAAGTGCCTTTGTCTAAAATTTAAGGTCCGCAATATAATTTTCTCAAACTTCTGGCTTTATCATGTTTAATAAAAACCTCTATCATTTCCTTATTCTTTAAAATCTCAGTCGTAATTTGACTACCCTTTAGAAATACTTTAAAAGTATAACGCACACAAAATTTTGGATTTTGTCTAGTCCAGGCTACTGCCCGATAGTTGATTTCGGTCTGTTGTGTATGTGTTGTGGATTATGTTTTTTTTTTTGTTCCTATATGGCATCATAGATATAGCTATAAAAGCACTACGTTCTATCATTCACGGTTTCAAACAAATAAATCTTCAAAATTACCAAACTTAAATCAAATAAGCAGTTTACATAACTTCTTTGCGAGATTATCAAAGAACATCGTCGTACTGCAAAGGAATTGACTAACAAAGTCTGAAAAAGGTCGAATTGGATTAGCAAGTGAAATCAGTGTAGGTACCGCTATGCCGTGCAGCGAACGTTGAAGCTCTAGATAAATAGGGGGTGACTTAAGTGTGCGTGAGGGAACGTTGAGACGACAAAAAATCTTCACTACCCTTATAACAACCATAGACTTGGAGGAATGGACTGACCGAGGGCAATGCCGAGATGTGAGAGGTTTTCGTGGTATGGCAATATCAATATTATAATAAGATTTAACAAACTAAGAAATAAATTAATAAATAATAATAATAAAATTGAATTTGGTGTAGAATGAGACATAACTGTATCTATATCTGACCAATTTTTATTTTACGGTCATACATTTATAAACGCGCGCCATACATAAGAAGAAAAAGATGGTTACGGTGTACATGATCTACACCAAGAAGATAATGATTTAGGGAATAAAAAAGCTATGTTATAATTTCGGTACAATAAATATATTCCATGATTGATCTCTGTACCTATCAAGATTTTATAAGGGCATGAACAGATCACTTTTCACATGATCGTTTTGTCTCTGTCACACATATTGGATTGTAAACACTGCGTAGTTGGAGTGGGAGCGCTCAGTCCATCTCTCTACTTCTCTGATATCAACCCCTCGCTAGACTCCCCAAAGGGCCGCAATGTCGTCTGCGACTGTCTAAATATTCTCAAGAATTTTCCGGAATGTATTGGATTAAATTGTAGGTACTTGTCTCAAGATCTCCGTTGGTATTTATATTAAATTGTGACACGTTGATTTTATAAGTTAGGCTCGATTAAACAAATGTTGATTCAACAATTATTGAACCTTCTGTATAATCACATAATTAAATTCTAATTTACGAATGTTTTTTTTTTTCCCATCACTATCCTATAGACCTTTTTTTGTTAGTAGTTTTTAAGCTGAAAATGAAAAGAGGTCCTTTTTTCCGAAAGCACGCTTCTTGAAAATTATCCGACCTTTATCGCTTCTCAAGTGTACCACGTACAAAAGCGTTCAATTAAACAATTTCCCACTTACGATAAACTCTGCAGCAAAGCTTCAACTCTGCAGTTCCATTAATTAAACGAGTGCTAAGTGTTAACCGAATGAGTACTTGTAGTATATAATTTTGTTGAAAGTGGCGTCACAATGTGAACTGGGAGGAACTAATGTGAATCGTTTAAAGCAAATGCTTTTCACACCACGTTAAATAGTTCGAGTTGCTCGAATGCGCTGCTAAGTTCAACGATCGAAACGTGTTCAAACGCAGGCGAAGGTGGATTTCTTCGTCATGGTGAAAATTAATTGAAACGGCTAAAGGGGACACGTCGGGGGTGGATGTTTACTTGATTTATTGTGGGGTAGGTATTTCTTAATGCAATCACCCATATTAGGGTGTTTAAATGTATGTATTATTATGTTCAAGATAGAGGAAAGTAAATATTTTTCTACGTATGTACATAGACGAATGAATCTTACGGGCTGAACCCAAAACCGAGAACACAGTTTCTTACGACACATTGCCAGTAGGCTTTTCAAACAATTTCTATTTTCAAATCTTTGTTTCACAATTTTCTTTTGTTGGCTATGACGTCATAAGAAAACAAAATGGCGGCAATTTGACTAGTCATTTTATAATTACAATCGTGCGAGTGAGAAAGGGAGATGAAGCTATATAAACGGCTGCAGATTGTTCTAAGGATATTTTTTTTATTTATTCCTCACAAAATTGGCAACTGAAGGAGCATTATGGATATTAATATCTAAAAATACTTTCCGCTCCACCCAGAGCAGGAAAAGTTATTTGACGATTTGCCTCGTGAAAAAAAAATTGTATAGCTACTTTATGTAATCATACTTAACTCCATCTATTAAATCAATTATAATCGTGCAAGTATTAAATTTTTTCACGATTTTCTGCCTTAAGTTTTTGCAGAAGGCTCTAGATAAACCCTAAAATGGCTTTGGTTACTCTAATCATCCCTAAATTACAAAGGCCAAAGTGTTTGTGTGTATGTTTGTTATTTTTTGACACTCACACAGCTGAACCATATTAGAGGATACCCTGGATTAGGACCTAGGATACTTTTAACCTTGTTGGTATGTTCCCTTGGAATAATCCTCTACTTTCAAGGCAAAGCCGCTAGCATAAAATAAACCTGTGTTACTATAGTTTCAATGTTAAATAAGTAGGAAAACATCCGAAAGAGTTCGCCAATCAATCACTAAACGAAATTGATTATTATGGTGCCTGCGCTCCCAGGCGAGTGGCGTTGGATGGGCCATCTATCACCACTAAATGCGTTGTAATAACTTGACGCCCAATATACCTACATAGATTTAAGGGTTTGTTCACTTGTGTTTTTTAGGCTTAAAAATATTATACTTAAACAGATTAAACAGGAATGCAGGTGTTACATATATTAAAAAGGGAAATTTCATGTCGTTCAGTAAATGTGTGCAATTAATACCTAAGTACTATTACTTAAATTCCGATTAAACATAATTTAGTTCAGCATTTGATACAAAAAACATATGTTTTGTTTGAAAGTTAAATTAAACCCAGCAAAGGGACAGGCCAGGGTAGAGACTTTTTTAGACTTTGTAAGGAATTTCAGAAAAATGTGTTATAATTAGGCATTCAATCGTGACAGTATTTAATGAAGTATATTAAGATGATGTGACTCACTGTAAAAAATAACAACATATAGAAAAAAAAAACTGTTTTAAATAGATTGCCACACAAGTTACCTCTTATCGTAGAATCACCTATTTAAATAAATACTTACGAGTAATCTTACCTTATTTTTAGTACCTATATGTGAAACCCAAAACACGTGTCTAGTATTTCGTGTAAAGAATCTATGTACACAATTTCATAACTGTATCATGAAAAATCATAAGTTATAAGCTTATTGTGTTACGGTTCACACAAACACATGGTCACCGGGCCATCCGGGTGACTTAGGGGTTATTTTACTCCCGCACCCAGCTAAGCGCTGGCACCTAATGCCCGCAATGGCCTGCCGTGACCTGTTTAGTACGTAATATCGGTGGCGTCCAAATTGTAACATTTTTAAATGTTTTTGGGAAAAAATATTACATGGTGTAAAAATTATTAGAATCGATTCAGTTACTGATTCTGAACAAACTGTATTCAGGTTTTGCATATACTAAAAATAATGACTAATGACTGGCCTGTTGGTCTAGTGGTTAGTGGTCTTGACTGCTATGCCGGAGGTCGTGGGTTCAATTCCCACCCAGGACAAATGTTTTTGTAATGAGCACGATCATTTGTTTGGTGTAAGGGTGTAATTTATCTATAATATGTATGTGTTTAAAAATATATAAGTATGTTTATCAGTTGTCTAGTACCCTAACACAAGCTCTGCTTAGCTTGGGACTAGACGACGTCGTGTGATAGTTGTGGAATATAAAAAAAAAGTTGTATAATTATATAAAAGTTGCAAACTTAAAATTTGGCAGGTAGGTTCTCTATAGGGTGCAGACATCCGTTAATAACGAATTTTAAGAAACTCAACCCCTAAGAGGGCTTGCGGACGGCGTGCAATGGGTAGCACGCTGTCCGATCGTCCGGTAACCGACCGCACCGAGCCCAAGTCGTCGACGGCGCGTACTGTTCCTTCGCGCCTCAAGGAGCTGTCAGCAAACTGTAGAGGCTCAGCTTGCTAACTGCAGGCAGGCAGGGTCGAAGCCTGCTTGGGTCATGGGTCAGCTTCTGAAAGAAAGGCCCGGCCCCGGCACGATAGGCAACGAAGGAACGGGGTAGGTTTTTAATCAGTAAGAGTCTGAAACTATTTCCCGCTCCGACCAAGGGCGGGATTTGTCATTGGATGATTTTACCTACCATAAAAAACCCCTAAGAGGGTAAAACGGCGGTGGAAGTTTGTATGGAGAAACCGACTTTCACGCGGGCGAAACACCGCCAGAAGCTAGTCTAATATAAAATTAATGCTTTGTGCTAACTAGGGGCGGTTTTCACACATTAGTGGAACAGTAATAGTTAAGGGAAAAAAAAAAGCGCCAGTAATTAAAATCGCTTTTGTTACGTTTGTAGCAATAAACGATGTATTATATATTTTTTTCCTGAACTATTAGAAGTCTAAGATTATATTTATAAAAGTAGTTTAGGGACTGGTAAGAAAGTAACCTAGGTAGGCTATAGATTGTTCATCGTATATTTTGAACTTCTCCACATTGCGGTCCCCCAACTCAGTGGCGCTGTTAACTGGTAAAGAATACCATTTTTTTTTTTTCATTTATTTATTTATAAATATAAGTTTACAGTACAAGACCAAAACTGAAATCGTAAAAATATTCTAAAATCTTAGAGACTAATAAAAACAGCATATGTGAATAGAACTTACATGAAACTTAAAAATAAATATTTAAAAATTTGATACGGGTTGTCGTGGAAGATATCCAGATCTATGTGTTGAGTGAGCCTTGCTGCATTTAATTCGCCTTTGTACCGCTTAAAAGTTGAATTAATTATTTATCATATTATAAAGATTCTTTAATTATTATCTCGTGTTACAAACCAATCAACACATTTCACCAAAACCATTATTATAAAATGTTTCAAAGTTGGGAATGCAATTTTAACTATTTAAGGTAATATCATTTATCGGAATATTTTCACCTCGTTATTGTAAACAGTTTATCGACGCGCATACGCCAAATTTACATTGCGTCAACCCTGTTTTTACAAGCTTTCTATTAGCTTGCACTGTATGTAACTATGTATGTTCGGCTCAAATCTTGCAACTCAATTTTGAAGCAGATATCTTCAACCGATTGAGCTGAAATTTTACATACATGTGTAAATCGGGTGACAATGCAATATTATGATGACATGGAGCTGATCTGATGATGGAGCTGGAAGGTAGCCATAGGAACTCAGCGATAAAACTATACAACTGCATCGAGTTTGGGCTCGCTTGATTAGTATTGACGAGTACTTTGATCCTGTATGGTAGTCAGGGTCTGATGATGGAGCCGGAAGGTGATCATAGGAACTCCGCAGTTAAACGATACAACCCCATCGAATTTGGGCCCGTTTTATTCATATTGACGAGTACTTTCATCCTATATGGTAACCAAGATCTGATGATGGAGCTGGAAGGTGGTCACAGGAACTCCGCACTTAAACGACACAACCCCATCGAATTTGGGCTCGTTTAGTTTGTATTGACGAGTACTTTCATTCTATATAGTAGCCAGGGTCTGATGATGGAGCCGAAAGGTGGTCATAGGAACTCCCAAGTTAAACGACACGACCCCATCGAGTTTGAGCTCATTTGATTAGTATTGACGAGTACTTTGATCATGTATGGTAGCTAGGGTCTGTTAATGGAGTCGGAAGGTGGTCATAGGAACTCCGCAGTTAAACGACACAACCCCATCGAATTTGGGCTCGTTTACTTTGTATTGACGAGTACTTTCATTCTATATTGTAGCCAGGGTCTGATGATGGAGCCGAAAGGTGGTCATAGGAACTCCGAAGTTAAACGACAGTACCCCATCGAGTTTGAGCTCGTTTGATTAGTATTGACGAGTACTTTGATCATTTAAGGTAGCCAGGGTCTGATGATGGAGCTGGGACGTGTTTATAGGAACTCCGCAGTTAAACGACACAACCCCATTAAATTTGGGCTCGTTTGATTTGTATTGACGACTGCTTGAATCCTATATGGTAACCAGGTTTTGATGATGGAGCTGGAAGGTTACCATAGGAACTCCGCAATGAAACGATATAACCCCATCGACTTTAGGCTCATTTGATTTTTAATGACAAGTACTTGGATTTTATATGGTAAGCAGGGTATGATGATGTAGCTGGATCGTGGTCATTGGAACTCCGCAGTTAAACGACACAACCCCATCGAATTTGGGCTTGTTTAGTTTGTATTAACGAGAACTTTCATTCTATATAGTAGCCACGGTCTGATGATGGAGCTGGAAGGTTGCCATAGGAACTCCGCAATTAAACGATATAACCCCACCGACTTTAGGCTCATTTGATTTGTAATGACGAGTACTTAGATCCTATATGGTAGCCAGGGTCTGGTGATGGAGCTGGAAGGTTGCCATAGGAACTCCGCAATTAAACGATATAACCCCATCGACTTTAGGCTCATTTGATTTGTAATGACGAGTACTTAGATCCTATATGGTAGCCAGGGTATGATGATGGAGCCGAAAGGTGGTCATAGGAACTCCGAAGTTAAACGACAGTACCCCATCGAGTTTGAGCTCGTTTGATTAGTATTGACGAGTACTTTGATCATTTAAGGTAGCCAGGGTCTGATGATGGAGCTGGGACGTGTTTATAGGAACTCCGCAGTTAAACGACACAACCCCATTAAATTTGGGCTCGTTTGATTTGTATTGACGACTGCTTGAATCCTATATGGTAACCAGGTTCTGATGATGGAGCTGGAAGGTTACCATAGGAACTCCGCAATGAAACGATATAACCCCATCGACTTTAGGCTCATTTGATTTTTAATGACAAGTACTTGGATTTTATATGGTAAGCAGGGTATTATGATGTAGCTGGATCGTGGTCATTGGAACTCCGCAGTTAAACGACACAACCCCATCGAATTTGGGCTTGTTTAGTTTGTATTAACGAGAACTTTCATTCTATATAGTAGCCACGGTTTGATGATGGAGCTGGAAGGTTGCCATAGGAACTCCGCAATTAAACGATATAACCCCACCGACTTTAGGCTCATTTGATGTGTAATGCCGAGTACTTAGATCCTATATGGTAGCCAGGGTCTGATGATGGAGCTGGAAGGTTGCCATAGGAACTCCGCAATTAAACGATATAACCCCATCGACTTTAGGCTCATTTGATTTTTAATGACAAGTACTTGGATTTTATATGGTAAGCAGGGTATTATGATGTAGCTGGATCGTGGTCATTGGAACTCCGCAGTTAAACGACACAACCCCATCGAATTTGGGCTTGTTTAGTTTGTATTAACGAGAACTTTCATTCTATATAGTAGCCACGGTCTGATGATGGAGCTGGAAGGTTGCCATAGGAACTCCGCAATTAAACGATATAACCCCACCGACTTTAGGCTCATTTGATGTGTAATGCCGAGTACTTAGATCCTATATGGTAGCCAGGGTCTGATGATGGAGCTGGAAGGTTGCCATAGGAACTCCGCAATTAAACGATATAACCCCATCGACTTTAGGCTCATTTGATTTGTAATGACGAGTACTTAGATCCTATATGGTAGCCAGGGTCTGATGATGGAGCTGGAAGGTTGCCATAGGAACTCCGCAATTAAACGATATAACCCCACCGACTTTAGGCTCATTTGATGTGTAATGACGAGTACTTAGATCCTATATGGTAGCCAGGGTCTGATGATGGAGCTGGAAGGTTGCCATAGGAACTCCGCAATTATACGACATAACCCCATCGACTTTAGGCTCATTTGATTTGTAATGACGAGTACTTAGATCCTATATGGTAGCCAGGGTATGATGATGTAGCGGATCGTAGATCGTGGTCATTGGAACTCCGCAGTTAAACGACACAACCCCATCAAATTTGGGCTCATTTGATTTGTGTGAGTGCTTGGATCCTATATGGTAACCAGGTTCTGATGATGGAGCTGGAAGGTAGGAACTTCGTAAGAAATCGACACAATCCCATCGAGTTCGGGCTCATTTGATTTGTATTGATGAGTACTTGAATCCTATATGGTAACCAGGGTCTGATGATGGAGCTGGAAGGTGGCTACAGGAACTCCGCAATTAAACGACACAACCCTCTCGTCTTTATTCTCGTTAGATTTGTAATGACGAGTACTTTGATTTGTACTTTGATCAATATGGCAGTCGGGATCTGATGATGGAGCTGGAAGGTGGCCATAGAAGTTCCGCAATAAAACGACACAATCCCATCGCGTTTCGGATCGAATAAAATAAGTTCTAACCGGTCATAAGCGACTTGGACTCGCGCACGGAGGGTTGCGTACAAATTTACATAAGTGAATAGCTAGTTAGTTTTAATACACTCCTATTAAATAGGTACCAATTGAAAGGGCTTGCAGAAAGTAACTTGAAAAATAAAGTGACATTACTCTAAATCCAATATTCTCTTTTTTCTCAGTTATACTCTTGGTGGAGTGGTAGTGGTCATGGATCGTCTGGTTGGTTGGTTGCGGCTTTTGGGAGACTTCTCCATCTCTCTCTATTCATGGCACTTCGTGTACATTAAATGAGGAAACACTTCGAAGATGAGATGATGATGATGATTTAGTGAGGTCTGTCCATCTGGTAGGCGATTGGCAGCGAGAACGTAGGCCCTCTACTCTTCCCTACACCACTAAATGTTCCAAAGAGCTTTCATTGCGTATGATATATCCAAACATCTTAAAAATTCGCTGTTGCATAATCGACGTAAGTTTTTGTTTTGATGCAAAGGTCTTTAAGAATGGAAACGTTAGTGCGTGGAGCAGTCTGTATTTATCTTCAGTAGACGCCTCCAGCGTCACATTTCAAGAGCGTCAATTTTTTTATGGTGCTTGAGTCTTCTCCGCATTTCCCAGTATTTGTGATTGTAGATCCCAGTTATATAAAACCTGGACAACTTCGCAATTGGCTATTTCATGTAAGTTAGGTTGATTGTTAGTCTTACGATCAACCTGGTTCACCTTCACAACCATCATTTTGGTTTCATAAATTCAACCTGGTAGACTTCTCAGGTTTTCGCCTCCTTCTGCGAAGCAGTAATGCTAGCAAAGGAGGAGGCCGACCGCATCAGGTAACGGCGCTTGCGCCGCAGCTACCGCCGTAATTCCGATCCCGATTTCCTGCCACCGTAGGCGCGGGCTTGTGGATGGCGGGCAATGAGTAGCTCGCTGTCCGTCCGTCCAGTAACAGACCGAACCAAGCCCAAGGGCAAGATGCCATTGGATGATTTTACCTACCATAAAAAAATAAAATTAAAAAGAACCTGGCAGACTTCTAAAGATAGCAGACTAAGTTTCTTATACTTTCGTATAATATGAGTAACAAATAAAAGGACTCGCTGAGAACATAAATGTGATTTAAATAAGGTATAACTAAAAAGTAAAAAATAAATTACAAATAAAAAAAACTTTTTAAAAACAAGCTTTCAATTGAATGGGCTAAAAAGAAGAAAATAATTTCCTTTATAACTTTTACTATCAATTTATAACGGCATTACACAATTTATATGATATAAAAGCTTGTCGCGAGATTTAACTGTGTAAATACACAGCTAAATAACTTCATAAATTAAATAAGTTAAATAACTTCATCTATTGATTTTAATATTTTCAAAATCTCGCGACAAGATTTTTTATCATATAAATTGTGTAATGCCGTTATAAATTGATAGTAAAAGTTATAAAGGAAATTATTTTCTTCTTTTTAGCCCATTCAATTGAAAGCTTGTTTTTAAAAAGTTTTTTTTATTTGTAATTTATTATTTATAATATTGCCTTTTAGCTTCGACGATATACCATCAAATTTAACGCCTGCTACAATAATTATGTTTTAAGGTCCTTCTGATTAAGGATCCTCAATTGAATTTACGTATAGATCGCCAATATTCGAGGGACTAAATAAGCCTTAAACCCGAGGTAAACACTGTGTTTTTCATTAAGAATAAAAGGAAAATAAAAACAAAAACCTGAGTCGTCGTCAAAGTTCGTCGTATGATTTTAGGTATGTTTCTTTTGATTTAGGCCGGAAAAGGTTTCCGACAGGCGTTGAATCCTTAACTGAATCTGATTATTGTGTAATTACAAAATCTCTTACAGCAGATTTAGTAAAGTCTAAACAGAGTTCTACAACAATATTCCCGCTATTTCGTTTTTTTTTTTTCTGTGGTATATCGGCTATTCAACCATCATTTTTCATTTTTATCAGTGAAAAATGGTAAATATTTCTCATATCTATGTTCGTTTTAAAGAAATAAAGAATTAATTGAAAGTAAATTATAAATAATTATGTAATTAAAAAAAAAATGTAGATACTTATCTCTACATCGAGCTGTAATTGACTGGCTGTATGTTGTAAAGTTGAAAAATAGATCGATAGAAATGCGAAAATAGAACTAGTTTTTTTTTTAATAATTTGACAGCTGTCAGTTGAAAGTGATTCTCCCTAGGGATGAAAAGTATTACTTTCAACCCGCTCCTCAGGCAACTTCAGACCTACTTTCAGCGTATGAGTAATGAAAAATTCGTTTCTACAGGTAGACCTTTACCAAAAAAATCATACTAATATCGTAAATGAGATAGTGTTTAAGTCTGTTTGTTACGCTGTCGTTGATAATAATTTACTCACGGCTTAAACGACACCTAAATTCTTATCTTTGACACATACATATAATGAGGCATAATACTCAGTACACAATCTACACCTAATAGGTAACCTGAATGCTAGAACGTATATGCACGAATACCACCGTAAGCTATTCTGCAGACTTTAAGCTACACTGCAGAGTATCACCTGAGTTCATAATATCTTAGAATTTTCTCGTTAACTCTTAATATGTTTGCATGATGTTTGTAGACCAGCCTTAAGTGACGTTGGGACGTTGGGACCGCCGGAATGCAGATTACGTAACGTATCCCTGAACTCATTTGCTTTTGGTCATTAATTCAGAATTCAATCAATCTGTTGGAGTTTTTACTTTAATTCTTGATTGATGATTATAGAATGTGCACGCAATTTTTATTTGGTAAATTAAATAAATATTAGCTTAAATAAACAATTTCAAAAATTAAAAAAAAAAACCGGGGATTAGCCATGTGTATACCAGAATAGCGCGTACAGGGATAATCGTCGGTTACCACCACGTTCCATTAAAAGTATCTAAGGGGCCTCAGTGACTTGGCTTCGGCCCTTGGTACTCCTTCCAAAGGTCCAGGACCCCAGAGTCCTGAGATATACAAACACAATATTTTTACTAAGTCAAATTTACAAATAGTTTGTGGGTGTATAATATTAAAAAGTTTCACGTGTAATTTCACTCACATCCCTCATATCTAGTTAAAATACCAAATTGATAGTAATGTGGGTTGTACTTCGTTCTACCTACTCGATCTAAAGCATACAGTTTGTGTTAATTAATTAATAAAAACATTAAACGGTTCAATCGCCCCCATCCGACCTGAAACTGCCCACTAATAGAGATCCACGTTTCCATTCTCCTAAAACATCTACTAAAAGATAATAAAAGCGGAATCCTTGTCTAAAACGACCTACTTTTAACCATTTGACGATATACTTCATACGTGTTATCTTTTATTCATTTATTACTACACCGGTCTATTGAAGCAGAGGGTCCAGGTTGATAATGTAAAACAAACAGGCAAGACCTTTGCCGACCCACACCAAACTACAAAGGAGGTTCGACCACGTACTCAGATTTATAAGGATTTCACCATAGAGGTTATTCCGTCTTGTTTGTATAGAATTTCGTAAAGCTCACAATATCTTGTCAAAGCTAAACTCGCAATGGACTGTATTTTTGTTGCTGTGAAACTTTTGAAGTTGACCTTTTGGATAATTTGTTAGTTTAGTTGTTAGACCCTTTTGGGTAATTTTTAATCTTTGATCTTTTTTTTTCAGAGAGCACAGTTCTATTGTTGGTTACGTCGTTACATCTCTGTTTTATTCCCGTCAATGATTGTTGGCAGACGTGTTCTGTTTATCTTGCTAAAAGTCTTGACTGACTAGGGCTTTTGCCGACAAAATCAATAGCATAATCTTTTAAGAGCATGAAGAGAGAAACATCGTAATTACAAGTAATAAATTACAAATAAAAAAAACTTTTTAAAAACAAGCTTTCAATTGAATGGGCTAAAAAGAAGAAAATAATTTCCTTTATAACTTTTACTATCAATTTATAACGGCATTACACAATTTATATGATATAAAAGCTTGTCGCGAGATTTAACTGTGTAAATACACAGCTAAATAACTTCATAAATTAAATAAGTTAAATAACTTCATCTATTGATTTTAATATTTTCAAAATCTCGCGACAAGATTTTTTATCATATAAATTGTGTAATGCCGTTATAAATTGATAGTAAAAGTTATAAAGGAAATTATTTTCTTCTTTTTAGCCCATTCAATTGAAAGCTTGTTTTTAAAAAGATTTTTTTATTTGTAATTTATTATCTTTACAAATCGATAGGGTTTCATGTACCGAATCGACCCTCCGTGGGATTAAAACGACCAAAATTTAACGGTGTATATATAAATAAATTACAAATAAAAAAAACTTTTTAAAAACAAGCTTTCAATTGAATGGGCTAAAAAGAAGAAAATAATTTCCTTTATAACTTTTACTATCAATTTATAACGGCATTACACAATTTATATGATAAAAAATCTTGTCGCGAGATTTTGAAAATATTAAAATCAATAGATGAAGTTATTTAACTTATTTAATTTATGAAGTTATTTAGCTGTGTATTTACACAGTTAAATCTCGCGACAAGCTTTTATATCATATAAATTGTGTAATGCCGTTATAAATTGATAGTAAAAGTTATAAAGGAAATTATTTTCTTCTTTTTAGCCCATTCAATTGAAAGCTTGTTTTTAAAAAGTTTTTTTTATTTGTAATTTATTTTTTACTTTTTAGTTATACCTTATTTAAATCACATTTATGTTCTCAGCGAGTCCTTTTATTTGTTACTCATATTATACGAAAGTATAAGAAACTTAGTCTGCTATCTTTAGAAGTCTGCCAGGTTCTTTTTAATTTTATTTTTTTATGGTAGGTAAAATCATCCAATGGCATCTTGCCCTTGGGCTTGGTTCGGTCTGTTACTGGACGGACGGACAGCGAGCTACTCATTGCCCGCCATCCACAAGCCCGCGCCTACGGTGGCAGGAAATCGGGATCGGAATTACGGCGGTAGCTGCGGCGCAAGCGCCGTTACCTGATGCGGTCGGCCTCCTCCTTTGCTAGCATTACTGCTTCGCAGAAGGAGGCGAAAACCTGAGAAGTCTACCAGGTTGAATTTATGAAACCAAAATGATGGTTGTGAAGGTGAACCAGGTTGATCGTAAGACTAACAATCAACCTAACTTACATGAAATAGCCAATTGCGAAGTTGTCCAGGTTTTATATAACTGGGATCTACAATCACAAATACTGGGAAATGCGGAGAAGACTCAAGCACCATAAAAAAATTGACGCTCTTGAAATGTGACGCTGGAGGCGTCTACTGAAGATAAATACAGACTGCTCCACGCACTAACGTTTCCATTCTTAAAGACCTTTGCATCAAAACAAAAACTTACGTCGATTATGCAACAGCGAATTTTTAAGATGTTTGGATATATCATACGCAATGAAAGCTCTTTGGAACATTTAGTGGTGTAGGGAAGAGTAGAGGGCCTACGTTCTCGCTGCCAATCGCCTACCAGATGGACAGACCTCACTAAATCATCATCATCATCTCATCTTCGAAGTGTTTCCTCATTTAATGTACACGAAGTGCCATGAATAGAGAGAGATGGAGAAGTCTCCCAAAAGCCGCAACCAACCAACCAGACGATCCATGACCACTACCACTCCACCAAGAGTATAACTGAGAAAAAAGAGAATATTGGATTTAGAGTAATGTCACTTTATTTTTCAAGTTACTTTCTGCAAGCCCTTTCAATTGGTACCTATTTAATAGGAGTGTATTAAAACTAACTAGCTATTCACTTATGTAAATTTGTACGCAACCCTCCGTGCGCGAGTCCAAGTCGCTTATGACCGGTTAGAACTTATTTTATTCGATCCGAAACGCGATGGGATTGTGTCGTTTTATTGCGGAACTTCTATGGCCACCTTCCAGCTCCATCATCAGATCCCGACTGCCATATTGATCAAAGTACAAATCAAAGTACTCGTCATTACAAATCTAACGAGAATAAAGACGAGAGGGTTGTGTCGTTTAATTGCGGAGTTCCTGTAGCCACCTTCCAGCTCCATCATCAGACCCTGGTTACCATATAGGATTCAAGTACTCATCAATACAAATCAAATGAGCCCGAACTCGATGGGATTGTGTCGATTTCTTACGAAGTTCCTACCTTCCAGCTCCATCATCAGAACCTGGTTACCATATAGGATCCAAGCACTCACACAAATCAAATGAGCCCAAATTTGATGGGGTTGTGTCGTTTAACTGCGGAGTTCCAATGACCACGATCTACGATCCGCTACATCATCATACCCTGGCTACCATATAGGATCTAAGTACTCGTCATTACAAATCAAATGAGCCTAAAGTCGATGGGGTTATGTCGTATAATTGCGGAGTTCCTATGGCAACCTTCCAGCTCCATCATCAGACCCTGGCTACCATATAGGATCTAAGTACTCGTCATTACACATCAAATGAGCCTAAAGTCGGTGGGGTTATATCGTTTAATTGCGGAGTTCCTATGGCAACCTTCCAGCTCCATCATCAGACCCTGGCTACCATATAGGATCTAAGTACTCGTCATTACAAATCAAATGAGCCTAAAGTCGATGGGGTTATATCGTTTAATTGCGGAGTTCCTATGGCAACCTTCCAGCTCCATCATCAGACCCTGGCTACCATATAGGATCTAAGTACTCGGCATTACACATCAAATGAGCCTAAAGTCGGTGGGGTTATATCGTTTAATTGCGGAGTTCCTATGGCAACCTTCCAGCTCCATCATCAGACCGTGGCTACTATATAGAATGAAAGTTCTCGTTAATACAAACTAAACAAGCCCAAATTCGATGGGGTTGTGTCGTTTAACTGCGGAGTTCCAATGACCACGATCCAGCTACATCATAATACCCTGCTTACCATATAAAATCCAAGTACTTGTCATTAAAAATCAAATGAGCCTAAAGTCGATGGGGTTATATCGTTTAATTGCGGAGTTCCTATGGCAACCTTCCAGCTCCATCATCAGACCCTGGCTACCATATAGGATCTAAGTACTCGGCATTACACATCAAATGAGCCTAAAGTCGGTGGGGTTATATCGTTTAATTGCGGAGTTCCTATGGCAACCTTCCAGCTCCATCATCAAACCGTGGCTACTATATAGAATGAAAGTTCTCGTTAATACAAACTAAACAAGCCCAAATTCGATGGGGTTGTGTCGTTTAACTGCGGAGTTCCAATGACCACGATCCAGCTACATCATAATACCCTGCTTACCATATAAAATCCAAGTACTTGTCATTAAAAATCAAATGAGCCTAAAGTCGATGGGGTTATATCGTTTCATTGCGGAGTTCCTATGGTAACCTTCCAGCTCCATCATCAGAACCTGGTTACCATATAGGATTCAAGCAGTCGTCAATACAAATCAAACGAGCCCAAATTTAATGGGGTTGTGTCGTTTAACTGCGGAGTTCCTATAAACACGTCCCAGCTCCATCATCAGACCCTGGCTACCTTAAATGATCAAAGTACTCGTCAATACTAATCAAACGAGCTCAAACTCGATGGGGTACTGTCGTTTAACTTCGGAGTTCCTATGACCACCTTTCGGCTCCATCATCATACCCTGGCTACCATATAGGATCTAAGTACTCGTCATTACAAATCAAATGAGCCTAAAGTCGATGGGGTTATATCGTTTAATTGCGGAGTTCCTATGGCAACCTTCCAGCTCCATCACCAGACCCTGGCTACCATATAGGATCTAAGTACTCGTCATTACAAATCAAATGAGCCTAAAGTCGGTGGGGTTATATCGTTTAATTGCGGAGTTCCTATGGCAACCTTCCAGCTCCATCATCAGACCGTGGCTACTATATAGAATGAAAGTTCTCGTTAATACAAACTAAACAAGCCCAAATTCGATGGGGTTGTGTCGTTTAACTGCGGAGTTCCAATGACCACGATCCAGCTACATCATCATACCCTGCTTACCATATAAAATCCAAGTACTTGTCATTAAAAATCAAATGAGCCTAAAGTCGATGGGGTTATATCGTTTCATTGCGGAGTTCCTATGGTAACCTTCCAGCTCCATCATCAAAACCTGGTTACCATATAGGATTCAAGCAGTCGTCAATACAAATCAAACGAGCCCAAATTTAATGGGGTTGTGTCGTTTAACTGCGGAGTTCCTATAAACACGTCCCAGCTCCATCATCAGACCCTGGCTACCTTAAATGATCAAAGTACTCGTCAATACTAATCAAACGAGCTCAAACTCGATGGGGTACTGTCGTTTAACTTCGGAGTTCCTATGACCACCTTTCGGCTCCATCATCAGACCCTGGCTACAATATAGAATGAAAGTACTCGTCAATACAAAGTAAACGAGCCCAAATTCGATGGGGTTGTGTCGTTTAACTGCGGAGTTCCTATGACCACCTTCCGACTCCATTAACAGACCCTAGCTACCATACATGATCAAAGTACTCGTCAATACTAATCAAATGAGCTCAAACTCGATGGGGTCGTGTCGTTTAACTTGGGAGTTCCTATGACCACCTTTCGGCTCCATCATCAGACCCTGGCTACTATATAGAATGAAAGTACTCGTCAATACAAACTAAACGAGCCCAAATTCGATGGGGTTGTGTCGTTTAAGTGCGGAGTTCCTGTGACCACCTTCCAGCTCCATCATCAGATCTTGGTTACCATATAGGATGAAAGTACTCGTCAATATGAATAAAACGGGCCCAAATTCGATGGGGTTGTATCGTTTAACTGCGGAGTTCCTATGATCACCTTCCGGCTCCATCATCAGACCCTGACTACCATACAGGATCAAAGTACTCGTCAATACTAATCAAGCGAGCCCAAACTCGATGCAGTTGTATAGTTTTATCGCTGAGTTCCTATGGCTACCTTCCAGCTCCATCATCAGATCAGCTCCATGTCATCATAATATTGCATTGTCACCCGATTTACACATGTATGTAAAATTTCAGCTCAATCGGTTGAAGATATCTGCTTCAAAATTGAGTTGCAAGATTTGAGCCGAACATACATAGTTACATACAGTGCAAGCTAATAGAAAGCTTGTAAAAACGTGGGTAAACTTAGAGATTAAAATACCGCCAACCACTACCCAAAAAAAAGAAAATAACTCACGTAGTGTAGCATATGTATTCATTTTTAAGAACTTAAGGTTCCTTTACACTTACTCTTTTTTTTCTTTTTCAAAGAATCATTTAGGTCTTCGGAATTATTCTTAGTAGGTAATATTCGCAGGGACGGTTTTTTACTTCATACTAGATTTTCCACTCTCGGCGTTTGACCAAACGTTGAGAATTCGTTTTTTAAACATTTTAGATGAATGAAAATATTTCTTTTAGCAACCAAAGTTAGGAATTCTAGAATAGTGGCCGTCTATGTCTGAGAATAATCGCCGTAACTTTTAAATTGAGAACATTTCTGGCTCTTGTCTAAATTATTTCGGAGAGATATTCCAAGCTTTGGCAGACTTACGACAAAAGTCTTCAGAAATTTAGATTTTCTTTTGATTGTACTAAAACATTTTCGTCTATTTTGTCATTTACATTGCTTTCGAAATGTCTGGGAAGTTATTTTTACAATATCATCTCAAGATACTTTTATATTCTTTATACTATTTTAGCAACTTGAAAGATGTCTACATTTTGCTTCAGCAAATGATTCTAGACTGGTTACCTTGTTACGCAATAAAATGAATACTTGTGCAATCAAAATTAGGAACAGCATTGGGTGGAACCGTAATAACTCCAAGTTGAGCGGCGTCGTTCAATAAAGTCATTAGTCTGGTAGTTAAAACTTAACGATTATAGTAAGACATTGTTCTTGATTTGATAGTGGTTTTAGCTTAAAACAACCCGTATCTTATATTATGTCACTGAAAATCTTAAACCCCATGTGTTTGTAAAATGTTGCGACAAATTGTAAACATTTTTTGTCGCAACGCTAGGGCCATGGGGTCCGAACGCTCATCGACTCTTGCGAGATATCAGCAAACGGTTGGTTGACTCTTCGCGTGACCAGAGGGCTGGAATTTTCATCCAACGTGACAATGCTGCCAGCGTTCTGGGCACTTGTCCCATTGACATCGATGCGGATGAATTTTTTGATGCTCTTTTTCTACCCGTTTGTACATATTATTATTTTTGGTTTGTATATATACATGTTAAGTTGTAATATTTGTTAGATAAGATGTATTATGTTTTTTGTCTAAATAAGACACGGTTGTGTTAGAAACTAATGAATTCGGTTGTGATTTATCGTATATAATAAGATTTTTTTCATAATTTATCGATAAATTATAATTAAATAAAGATTTATTACAATTATACGGAGTCTATAATTTTCCGATGACATTTATTATTAACTAACTTTTGCTAGCTGATTCGTTCGTGTATTGCTCACCGTACAGACTTCGGACCCATTTCATCTCCTTAGGACGTAAATTTTATAGTGTCTTTTGTCATAATAATTATTTGGACACCAAGTTTGAGCGCACCGTTGTGATTGTGAGTGATTTGAGTTGTATGCTGATAGGTCAATCAGTTTCAATGACTTTTTGTTTATACTATTGATAGAAGATGATAACATCTGTTATTGAGGTGGAAATATAACAACTAAAATTCAATCCAAAATGTCTTTTATATACATAGGCCTACTTGAGCACTTAAAACGTCAGTAACTAAAGCATAGTTCCGGTATGTCTTTTCCTGTAAAGAAGGATCAGTAAGAAATTCCATGACAAGTA
Source organism: Leucania comma (assembly GCA_958295575.1). Taxonomy (NCBI): domain Eukaryota; kingdom Metazoa; phylum Arthropoda; class Insecta; order Lepidoptera; family Noctuidae; genus Leucania; species Leucania comma. The sequence continues at coordinate 1,665,227 of OY282469.1, read as the reverse complement.
TTTGGAGTAAGAGGGAGAAGAAAGGAGGGGAAGAGTCACATTTTTACTAACTAAAATGTAGTCGTGTTTCTACAGTTACCGTTTGCGTTTTAAGACCGCGTTAACTCTTACAAAGAATCCCGCAGAATAACGTTTGCGTTTTAGGACCGCGTTAACTCTTACGAATAATCCTGCAGAATAACTTTTTACGTAACATTTTACAGCCCAAGAAAATATCAAAGCATTTTCTTATTCTGTCGCCAAAAACACACAATTTTTATGACTATTATAAACATAAGCAGACTTTTTGCCATGAGTCGTAGCATTCACTATTATTGTAATTTATTCTATTTTATTGCTGCTACAAGGATTTCTTTTTTCATTGAATATAAATATATTTTTTTATTGAAACGATTTCTCTTTTACTACTTCGGTCGTTGCGAAAAGATTTCGGCTGTAAAGTTTTCCTTTCATGTTATCAAAGTTATGTTCGTTTTAATGTTTTAGTGTTGTTTACTTTTCTTTGAGGTCGTGAAATATGTTATCTTAAAATAACAGTTCGCAGGTCTGAAGGGTTAAACGCGGCACGTGTGGGGATTTTATATTTTGACAGGTCAAGCAACCGTAGAGGATCGCGACTTATATGTTCATTATTTATTCTAATGAAACATTGTACAAAGGTGGACTTAATACCTTAGGCATTTGCTGCCATGACTGGTTTTTTTATGGTAGTTAAAATCATCAAATGACAAATCCCGCCCTTGGGTGGGGTGGGAAACAGCTTGGTGACAGACAGAGGGACAGACAGCGAAATCTTAGTAATAGAGTCCCGTTTTTACCCTTTGCGTACGAAACCCTAAAAAGCGAATCCAACCAATTAATACTCAATACATTGTTATTGTTGTTACTTTTGCTGCAACCACAATTGCAATGACTGTACAAAAACTACCAAAAAGAGAATAAAACAACTGCCTGTAATACAAAATAAACATGACACTACTGATACAGTTTCATAAATATTATATATTATTATCCTGCAGTAAATATTATTCAGAGGAAAGCTTATTAAAATTAACAAAGGCTTTAAAGAAATACAAATATTATAAATTGATGTGGTTTGTGCACACTCCGTATTCCTGTGTGGAGTAAGTACGGCCGGAGGTAGATTGGCTCCATTTCAAGTAGCGTTCGGCAAATTCGGCAGAAATATATTGTGTTTAATATGTGCCAAAGCGTACAAATACCGACAGACTCCCGACCCGGCTTCTAAATGTCTTTGACCTTTGTATCGTTAATATGTTTTGAAATTGATAAATGGTTTTTCATAAACAAACGTTCAAATTAATACTTCAAATACTTAATTTTAAAGTCTGTGAAGAAAATTCAATAACTACTTTACAAAATGCACCTTTATTTGAGGACACACGTCAAAAAAGTTAAAGTCATCTAAGTGGTAGCAACGACCAGATAATACTATTATCTTAGTAATTCGAAGTTATTAAAGCAAGCAAGCAGCTTCGCCTGCTTAGTGTTAGAGAATTGACCAAAATTAACATACTTTCGATATGAAAATTATCCTATGTACTATTCTATGACAGTCTACTCGTATACCAAGTTTCTTTCGAAAAGCCGTCGAACGTAAAAAAGTAACAAACATAGTAGACAAGTAGACATACTAGCACACAAAAAAATAGAATAGAATAGAACAGAATAGAATAGAATAAAACTTTATTGTACACCAAGAAAGTTACATAATCAGTACTTAAACTTAAATCTATGGGTACAATGGCGGTCTTATCGCTGAAGGTGATATCTACCAGATAACCTTAGGAGGGATTGTAAGAACAACAAAATAATACAGGGGATAGTGCTGCTGCGGTGTACTAATAAGCAAATATATATAAATAATTATAAAACGAATGTATATATCTATACGTTCATACAATCATTTTAGTGATATAATGGTGTAGTGTAGTGTTAGTGGTGTGATACAGTGCGATACTGTCTAGCTCTCTTTCTAGAATCTCAGCAACTCACTTCTAAGCAAGCGTACTCTATCGTCGACGTAACGGCCCCGACTTAGACGCATTACTTTGTGCAATTTATTTCATCACCACCGCTCTCAAAACGGTGAAAGAAAACATCATGAGGAAACCGGCATATCCTAGAACCAAAAATCCGAAGTAATATGTCCATGTGACAAGCCGCACTGGGCCCGCGTGGTGGAATACGTTCCCGTCCCATTCCCTCTCCTAGAGAGGAGGCCTGAGTCCCAGCAGTGGTAACATTAAAAAGCTGATTATGCTATTATCCTATGAGATATTGGCAATTATTGATACAATTACAAGAAAACGCGGAATAGTAAAATATAGTCATAATCCTCCATCAGAATCCTAATGGTTAGGTTAGGTCTCAAAGGCTAGTCTCCCTACTCTATGACAGATTTTCAGGCTAGAGTTTGAGAAATACCTACTCAACTTCAAATGCTTGAATCAGAAATCGGGGGTTTCGCTATTTTTCTTCTTCCCTTTCTTCTGCACTACCATTTATTCCCTTAACACAAATTTATTTACCAACAAAAGTGGAAAATTCCTCTCTACCCGCCATTTTCTAATTCCAAAGCAGGTGTTCTGCCAACAATCCTCCTTGCATAGCAAATATTGTCTATTAAATAAGCCGACTTTATTAAGGCAAGGCGTATCTACTTGACCTAAATATCGAGACGTCGCTGGAGTACTTGACAATGCATGTCGGTAGGTAGGGACCTATAGAGGTGGCGGTATGTATATACATAGCTTTGGGTCGGTTTAGCGTAGATGCGAGGTGCTTTTGAGATTAGTGGAATATTATTGGAGCAGTGGAGATGTACCGTAGTCATAGGAATGTAGTTTAGACGTCATTTTGCGCACATAGCCTCTGTTTTCCGCAAAAGGGTTTAGTAGGGTTATATCAGTAAACCCTGCGGAGGTATCTAATGATGTATGAGCATTATTATTATAGTAATACCCCTCTTGGAATATAATTTTAAGGCATAACGTTTTGGCACAATTTTTATTAGCATAATGCTACTGCTGCATAATAATACTTTGGCCTAATGCAAAGGTTAGCATAACTATAATTTAGTCTAATATATTTTGGCATAAGTTGGAGTGCACAAATTTTAAAGGCATTTATTTATTATAATTTGGGAATTACTCGATTGGAATAGGTTAAGGTGTGGCGAAGGTGGCCCTTGGGCCATCCATGAGCCGCGGACATCTTTGTTTTTGTATTGTTTATAACATTATGCTTCATTATTATTATGCTACCAGTATTTATTGCACAAAGCATTATAGCAAAACATTTATGCCTAATAATATTATGCGTAATAAATACCATTATGCTGAATTTCATTATGCCAATGTAAATTACGACACTATATTTTATGCTTATCACTAATAGACCAGTTATTATTACTGCTAGGCTCACCAGAATTTTGAGGTTGGAAACTTACTTGTCACAAAAAAAAAAACTCTAAATTTAGATACGGATTCAACTTTTTTTATGTGGAAAAACATTAAATCACTGCTAATACTCTGAGAGGAACAGGAAAAAGAGTCAGATTTTGACTGACTAAAACCACATTGTTCTTTCAGTAGCCCTTTTTCCTAAGGCTATGAAAACTCCTTCGAACAATCCGCAGCCTCGGTAGGCGTCCGTCCTAACTAGTCCGTCAATTTTGCTGATATCTCTTTGAGACGCGTGTGGAACATGACGCGCCATCGATCCGGGTTTAGTCTTTACCGGTGCGTTACTCATTGCTCACCGTCTACAAGTCAATGCTTGCAGTGGACGAAATTGTCGAGGCAGTATAGACCATAGTAAAAAAGTAAGAGAGACATATCTCTCTTACTTTTTTTTGCATCAGAGCGCTATCCCTGATCAATACTGGTCATACAACAACGGTTTGGGGTTCATGACTAAAAATAAACGAAACCAGTAAAGCAACAAACACCTAATGAAGATACTGATAAATCAATTTTTACACGTGCCCGTGCTTAACAAACCACCTACTCACAAATTCCAATACACGTCTAAAAACCATCAACAGTAAACACAGTATTTTGTTGATTGTACCACCAAATAGGCTCTATTCATGGTTTTGTTCATAGCTTAAATAGAATTTTGAATGGCCAAAGTTTAGTTGGGCAGCAAAAGTGTGGCTGATTTATTGGGAGCTATCCCAGTTGTTTTGATATAACGACGGAATTTTAATGATTGTGTAAACTGATCGTTGTTTGTTATATTGATTCATTTAGTTTTGAATGGAGGCGGTCGATTTTGATAACAATGGGGAAATGATTCTAATCGACTGTGGTATATTAGGCCGTAATTATACAAATTAATTTGTGACATAACCTAGTTTTAAGGAGATTGAGATCTAACAATACCACCGTATTGTTTTGAAAAAAATATTGTGGCCCTGGAACGCATACGGCCACTGAAGGAACGAAGGAGAGTTTTAGTCGGCGACAGTCTGACCCTCACTGTGTTTGACACTCTCTCCATCCAGAACGGGAAAAGTTATTTGATGATATGCTATCATCATCATAACATATCATCAAAGGCAATGGAAAGGGCTATGCTCGGAGTTTCCTTGCGTGATCGTATCAGGAATGAGGATATCCGCAGGAGAACCAAGGTTACCAACATAGCACGAAGAATTGTTAAACTTAAGTGGCAATGGGCAGAGCACATTGCTCGCAGAACCGATGGCCGTTGGGGCCGAAAGGTTCTGGAGTAACCGGCTGAGCGACCACGTACCGCAAGACGTAGCGTTGGAAGGCCTCCTACAAGGTGGACCGATGACCTGGTAAAGGTTGCGGAAATCCAGTGACACTTGGGGGAGGCTTATCTCAAAGTGTCAGTGGATATCTTTCGACTGAAATGATGATGATGATGATGATGATAACGCATGTAAAACAGATATTATGACCTGGTCGGTCAACATTTCATTGTGTTTTTTAAGAAATCCGTAATTGCAAAACGGAGTGTGGCAGCTAAGAAACTACATTTGGAGGCGTTGATCCTGCGAATATTGTGATCTTTCCATGGTCATGTTTATGTCTATATGCTGTAACATTGAACACTGAGAATGAGGAAAAGGACAGAGCAATTGCACATTTATTTTTTCAAACAGTTGTGAACTTAATATCTCTTGTGCTGATGGCTAGACACCGCTACTATTGGCCACTAGGAACAATGTTCAATTGAAAATGCTTGAATTTACTTAGATTTAAAGAATTTAGTAAATTATATGTTAAAACTTGCTTTTATTAGCGGCTTTGCTTGTGTGAAAATATATATATGTATATAGTTTACAGCACTCTGTGATAGCGCAGCTACATATATATATATATTTTTAAATAGCCTATTGTGTGTCTTACTGCTGGGCAAAGGCCTCCCTTTTCTCCTTCCAGCTACATATTAGTGAGAGAAATTTCAGAATCGGTTCAGTAGCTTCAAAGCTTACCCTCTAAAACTAACTTAAAAATTTTACCTCCCTTTAGGCCCACTTAAGCTGGGCAGCCACGGCACTGAGCATTACGTCAATGATTTGTGTTTTATTAGTTCATAGTGTTTTGATTGCTATTCGATAGATTAATACGGTCACAATAGTACAAAAAATATAGTGGCGGATTTAATGTCTAGGCATTACATAATATCAGTCAATCTTTGGGTGATGCAGAAAAAAATAGGCAGCTACGAGTACAATAAAAGAGAAAAAATAGGGAATAAAAAGAAAAGGACATACAAATAAACCATGTATACAATACAATTCTGTTTGTTACAACCCTTACGCTCAAAGAGCTGAAATTTTCTGGGAAAGGAACATAGGTACGGGTACTTTTTACGCCGAAAGCATGTTCCCTTGGGATTATTTTCGACAATAACGCTGGTGAAGCCTGTACAGAAATAAAACCGAAAAACGAAATGAATATCTCCACCAAAAAATCATTGTAATAAATTCAGTTACAGTTTTCCGTTCAACGTAAATAATTTTTAAACTACCCTCATTTTGCAACGAAAGAATTAACTAAATGAGTTTTGAAACTATATTAATGATACGACACTCTGCTGTTAGTTAAAAAGTGGGGGTTTCATTAAAACTTTGATGTCTCCGTAATGCACTCGGTCGCTGAAACTTTTGTAAACTAAATGAAAAAATAACTGAAAGTTTCACGGGACATAAAAACGAAGCAATAGTTTACCGATGAAGAATATTATAAGTTTTTTTACAAGTGATTAATTTTGCTTTGTGAGTGACGGTTATTAAAAAAATATGGATGATAAAATTCACCTGTTTTGATTAAAAATTTAAAATTTTGCGTAATAAATTTTAACGGATTTCTAAGTAATAAGATATTAAAAGAAACCTTCATAAAACATCAAACGAAAAAATATTAAAATGAAAACTATTTTGTTTTTTGTTAAAACAATAGTTTCTTAACTCTCCGATTACTACATACGTTCCGTAACCGAACACACGAACAGATTCTTATGGTCAAGAAAATCAAGGAACTATGTAGATACACTGAGCACCGCAACACGGTTGATTTTTAATGCTTATATCACCACGTAGCGTAAAAAAATGTTAAATTTAAGATATACGTTACGGTGTTACGTTTATAGACGTGGCTTAATTTGATATAGGAAAAAATTGTGCAGTACGAACACGAACATTCAGTGATAAGGTTGCTCACGCAAATATACAATTAAAATAATATATTATTTTTGATATATTATACACCGTTAAATTTTGGTCGTTTTAATCCCGCGGAGGGTCGATTCGGTACATCAAAACACTATCGATTTGTAAAGAGAAAATTAAAAAATAAGTACTTTTTTTTTAAACTCGAATTAATTTACGTATGTACGAAATTAATTTCTTTAAGTAAACGTCAGCTGAGCGAGGCCAATGAACTGTAAGTAGTTAGTACGCAACGTCTTACAACAGTTCATTGACTCGTTTAAAATTTTAAAATTTTACTGTGTATAAAGCGATCATTACAAAAACGTGCGAATTTAAACGGCTTACCCAAATAAATGATCCTACAAGAAGGGTTTAAAATATAACCCTAATAATTCCAATTCCACACATCGTCACAATTTTAATAGGCCATTACATCCATATGGGCAGAACTGGGGCACATTTTTCAAAGCTGCCCAGCCTTTCTTCACATAACGCTGACTTGAAATCTATTCTAGCACTTAGGAAAATGGTGAGAAAAGCATTTAGTAATTCACAACGCGTAGGAAACCGCTCAGTGAAGGGATGGTGTAAAAATGAGAGAACATTATCGTGACTGAGATCTTCGTTTTACGCCGATTCGATATACTCTGGTGAACGCTCCATTTTGGTCTGGTTACGAGTAATGTGTTTTAGTATATTGATACGATAAAATCACATTTGGAAACCGCATTAGTTGAGCAGTACCTTTAAATACCGTAAAAGAAAGAAGAGTTGTGTTTATAATGTTAATTTTAAAATTGCTGGCATACTCGGTGGGACGAAAAAAAAAACTTTTTTTAAAATAGCGATTCTCCTGTGTAATCAATAAATGACCCATAGTCTGAAATGTTCGTGTAAAGTTTCAGCTTTGCATATATAATGTCTTCAAAAAAATCTGCTGGTCAGTACATTTATGTTCGCCTAACTCGTCAAAATGTACTAAACATGGCTGATTTCTCAAAAAAAACAGCCAAGTTCAGTACTTGGCTGATTTTTTCGCGATTTCAAGTTTGGTCCCATATTAAAAATGGTTTGTTATCATGATGTAGTCATGATAACAAACAACTTTTCACATGTTTAAGTATTGTTCACTAATTACCAGTCACCCTATATATATGTATACACACTGGTTGCGCGAATTTGCTTGATGTTTTAATGGACTGTAGGTTTGAAAAGCGATCTTAGGTTTGTTAACAATATGCAGATACTGCGCCTGGCATGGAATAAATGTATTGGGAAGGAGCACTGACCTCTAGACTTCGTTGGTTGCACGTGGCACTTCGAAGATTGCACGTGGCACCGGCCGATCCTCGTCTTCGCACATTTAAATCACTGCCAGGTCCTGTATTGCACTAGCACAGCACTATTGTGGAGTCTCTGAATGATTGGATCACGAAAATAGTCAATTTTCTTGTAATTTCGAGCGGGCGTGTTAGCGGTGCGGTCACATTCACAATCGCTGCACAAACGTCAATGTCAAATCCTTTCTTGAGGTCGTGCGGGGAAATAAACGGAAGGGATAGGATTGCTAGGCCAAAAAAATAAATTACAAAAAACAAAATCGCGGAACATAGCAAATTGGCGCAACCATTCCCCCCGGGTTTGAAGGGTTACCTTCAAAGAAAAGAAAAAAAACAAAGCGAAACTAAACCCTATTACTAATCTAAACTATCAATACTAGGTAGCGAAACAACTTATAACTAACTATGCCACTACTACTGATTAGGCAGAGGGCAGAGGCGAATAACCGGACGCAGGTACGATCCAGTTGCGGCTTTAACTTTTACGACTCGCGTTATTCCGTTCGAACCCGGAAAAACTTCTTCCACTACACCAAGAGGCCAGTGCAGAGGAGGCGCACTCTCAGTCTTCAGTATCACCACAGTACCGACTGTGACTGGATCTGAAGGAGTGTTCCACTTTTGACGCGACTGCAGCGTATGCAGATAATCTGTCCTCCATCGCTTCCAAAAGGACTGAACTAAGCTATCTAGCAGAGCGTGACGCGGGTGAAGCTGCAGTTTGTCAGTCTCGACATCTAAAGCGGGCAAATATTTAAGATGAGTCGTCGTCAAGAAGTGAGCCGGCGTCAACGCTAGTGGCTCCGATGGATCACTAGACAAAGTCCGACACAACGGACGCGTATTCATCAACGCCTCTACCTGAGCGAGTACGGTGCTCAACTCCTCGTACGAGAGAATCTGTTCGCCTATGACCCGAAACAGGTGCGACTTAAGGCTTTTAATATTCGCCTCCCAATTGCCACCAAAATGACTAGCCGCTGGCGTATTAAAACACCAATCAATGCGATTCTCAGCTAAGACATGGGCGAATTCACTTTGGTAGTACTTGGAGCGTAAGAATGTGTGTAATTCCGAAATATTGCGTCGCGCTCCAACATAATTTGTGCCGTTGTCAGAGTATAAGCGCTTAACGGGACCACGGCGAGATAAAAATCGTTTAAATGCAGACATAAAACCCTGCGTACTCAAATCACTGGTTAACTCTATGTGAACCGCACGAGTTGTCATACAAACGAATAGGCAAATGTATGCCTTTGTGGAACGTATACCACGACCACGGGCAATAGTGACTTTAAACGGTCCAGCATAGTCCGTCCCAGTATGTATGAAAGGTTTCACCGTCTGTACAACACGACAAGAACGATGGTCGGCCATTTCCGGCGCGTTGAAACGCGGGCGGAGCTTAAAGCAGGGCACACATCTGTGCACTCTAGCGCGTATCAAATTGCGAGCGGAAAGTATCCAGTACTTCTGTCGAAGAATGGACATTAATAAATCGGGACCAGCGTGACAATTCACCTTATGGTGATAGTCCACCAACAAATCCAAAACGTGATCCCTGCGTGGTAGAACTACTGGATGCATTTGTTCAAACTCTAACTTAGCATTTCGCAGACGGCCACCGACACGAATGAGTCCGTCTTGCAAAAATGGTTTCAAATGTTGAAGTGCGGGACTACAAGGTTTATGTGATTCTAAACTACGAAATTCTATTGAAAAATAACATTTCTGCAACTCTCGAAGTACAACTGATTCAGCTCTATCCAAATCAGCTGCGATTATAGAACCACGCGATGGTAATAATCTCAAAAATCTTAGGACGTAAACTACACAGCGTAGTAGTCTCGACCAAGACGAGACTCGATTAGACAACAACAAAACAACTGACTCTTCACGCGGAACTGATACTACAAGCGCATGTTTCCTCTCCTCGGGTGGCTCTGAAACAGTAGCGGGGCCAAACGGAGCACTTGGCCACTCGTTAGGAGCGGCATGAAGCCAGGGAGGGCCACAAAACCAAAGCGGACGATTTAAAATTTGCGCAGGAAGCAAACCACGCGAGAGACAATCAGCTGGGTTTTCTGCGGAGGCACGGGAGCCACCGAGCGAAAAAATATCACCCTTGAAAGGGAGCGCGACAACATAACGACCATCTTTATCACGAGTAGTCGCGCGGGTATAAATCTCCTCAGTGACCTGATCCTCAGGGCTGAGAATTGACGGGACATTGACCTCTTCAATCTCCCAGAACCTGCGGATGGTAGACTCAAGCGGCGGCTCGACGGTGCAACAGTGCGACACAGTCGAGTAACTAACTGAACAAGCGGGTGCGGAACCAACTATAACAAACCCGAGAACTGTTTCCAGTGCGTGCGGAGCGGGGTACATCGGAAGACCTTGAATTTTACGTGATAACTGGAGATGCGGGAGAATCGAAGCACCGATCAATAGATCGATATCTCCAGGGAAAGCGTAATTTCCGTCGGCTAACTGCAAGTTCTTAAACTCAGTCAGCATGGACGTGTCAACCGGTACCGTGGGCAACCGCTCCGTAATCTTATCTGCGACTAGCGAATCCATTTCAAACGAAATACTACGATTAAAACGTGAACTAAATATTATTTTAATAGAACCGTGAATGGTTGCCTTTAAACCTCCAAAACCTTTCACTTCTGAGCGGGATGACCAATTATTAAAACTAAAACCAAGGCGTTGACAACAATCCCGAGTAATAAAATTACTCTGGGAAGCGCCATCTAGTAGCGCTCGAACGGTGTGCGGTTTGCCAAAGGCATCTACAATGACAACTTGCGCGGTCGCAAGTAAAACGGTAGTGACTTGAGTACCAGCGGCGGAAAGCGAACACAATGTTACGTCGTTTGCACTTGCAGCAGGCCGCGCGTCACAAGCGTCGCGCGTCTGCGCAGGCTGCTGCTGCGATGGCAGCTTACTACTCTCAAAATGTAAGAAGGTATGATGTCTAGCTAGACATTTACGACAGCTACCACCACTGTTACATGACGTAACCAGATGTTTGTCACTTAGACAATTAAAACACAAATTATTAGTGCGGACAAACTTGTAACGATCACTAGGCGATAATCTCTGAAATTCCGAACACTTGTACAGCTGTGCATGGCTACCCTTACACAGAGAACAGTCAGGTGTTGAGGCGGTATTAACTAGCGTATGTGCAGTCTTGACTGACTTCGATGACGCGTCTATACGGCGATCGGAACCTGTCCTATTCGTGGCTTCATGACGTGCCGACGTGCGCTGTAACACCTTAATATGGTCGCGAATAAAAGATTCTAAATCTTCGAACTTAGGTATTTCTTTACCGCGCTGAGTCGTTTCAAACAGACGAACAGTTTCAGGATCTAATTTCTTTAAACCGATATACAAAAACAAAAAGTCACAGAGGTCATTGACCTTTAGGTTCTTTACTGCACGAACAGATGATGCGAAAATATTTAAAAACTTCTCTAAATTATGATCGTTACAAACGGAAAAACTTTTCAAATCGAATAATTGATCTAAATATGCGGTGGCTACTAATCGCTTATCTTCGTATTTTGTTTTTAAAGTGTTCAAAACTAAATTGTAATTTTCAGCGCTAAACGTAATTCCAGCACAGACAGCCTTTGCCTTACCGGTCAATTTTTCTACGAGATAATGCAATCTCTCGTGATCTGTCAGCGATGTGTTCCTATGTATTATATTTTCGAAACTATCTATAAATAAATTCCAATTTCGAATGTCACCATTAAATTCAGGTATTTGAATTGGCGGCAATCGTGGGCGTTCGCGAGGAGGGTTGGATAAACTACTCGCGGGGGGGGGAGTCTCTAAACTCCTAGCAATACGTTTGATACGACAATACAAGTCATCAAAGGACGACAATGCCTGATAACTCACACAGTAATCAGGATTTAACTCCAACTCTAAAATGTTTATATTCTTAATTGTAGATTTAAAATCCTCGCGCAAACTATCTAAAGTTTCCAACGAACACAAGAAAGCATCTCTAATCATCAGATCCGAGGTTTGCAAAGATTTATCACAAATTGATTGAACACGTGAAAACTGTGAGTTCCTTTCAGCGTATAAAAGCTTTAACTGAACCTTTAAATCAGTACTAACCTTGGTTCCCTTAAGAGACATCTTGTCTTGATATATTCACACTATACACTCAAACAAACACTTAACGAATTATTAAGTAAGCGATAATTATCAGATAACAATATGGTAATATTGTAAACAACAAAGCGAACGGCGAACGAACGGAATAACCTGAATCAATATTCATATGCGTATATAATCTATGGTTTATCCGTTTCCTACAAATATTCACTCAACAATGAACGGGTATTTTTGAAATGCGTCTACCTACATGAAATTTCTATTCTATTCTATTTTTTAAAAGCTGGCAAATAGAGCCGATGTCGACTATTCTGCCAATGTCAAAAGTAAATTGGATAAGCAAGTATGTGAATCATTAACACAAACAATTAATATGCTAGAAACGAAGCAACTATGGAGGTGTAAGTCTTCGATTGATACAATTGGACTTCATGTGTTAGTACTGGACTGAAACAAACAAAGAATAAAGATACATAAATATTAAATTTGTTAGAACATTAATTATATACACGTAACCACAATTACATAGAAGTCAGGGCTCATAATTTGATGTTATTGTAACGGATGAACTTCATCAGCGCCACAAGTAGTTCTGGAGAGGAATATGTAAGGAGGGCGGGGACATTAATCGGGAGAGGAATTTTGAATTTTGGGAGACGGCTATAAAGATCTAAAGGAGGGACGTTGTTTGTGCATTCAAAAAATATGTGATCCAATGTACCTTCTTCTAGGCCACACTCGCATATAGAAGAGTCGCGAACTCGGATTTTTTCCAAGAAGACAGGAGTGCAGCAGAACCCTAAGCGAATTCTGCAAAGGACGGAAATGACTGGTTTGGACATTTTTTTGAAAGGGTAGATTTAGATTTAATGAGAACCAAGGTTTAGATTTAATGGTTGGCTGTACTGCGTAGTAGAATTTACCTTTCTTCCTACCAGAGGCATTCCACCGTTCCTGCCAAGCACATTGAAGACTTGCTTTTGGCAGGTTCAGTAAGTCGTACCCCTGATAAGAATAATGAGAAAGGTCAGCTGTGGTTGACGAACAAGCGTCTTTTGCCAAGGTATCAGCATATTCGTTACCCTTGATGCCACAGTGGCTAGGTATCCAAACTAGCTGAACTTCTTTTTGATTATTAAAAGACGAAAAGAGAGACTTTTTAATTTTTAAAATTAGTGAGCTGTGCAATTTACTTTTAAAGGGGTTCTGGACCAAAGCTTGTAGGCAGCTAAGGGAGTCTGTGAAAATTACGGCTTTGTCGATGTTATGGTGTGACTCTATGAAAAGACAAGCTTCTAATAAAGCCACACATTCGCCCGTGAACACAGAGGACTCCTTGGGGCATTTAAATTGTAGGATAATCCTGGAATTTTGGTAGTAAGTTGCAGCTCCAGTGAAACTGGAGTCAGTGAATTTCGAAGCGTCAGTGAAAAATTTTTGATAACCATTCCATCGCTCGCCCACCACCGCGTTGAAGGCCGAATCCGCCGAAGGGGAATTTTTGGAAATGCCGATGTTGTAGAAAATTTTTGGGGTGAAACATAAAACTTCATATTCAAAATTAAAAAGGGGTAGTTTGGGATATTGGACGATCGGACATTCGAAGTTTTGAGTAATACGAAAATATTTTAATATTAAGGGGATTTCTTTATTATTCCAGTAGTTTGAAGATCTGTATAAGTTATTTAGTGCGTTCAGTTTTGAAATAAGGGGATGGGAGGATCTACATATTATCCGAGACACAAAACGGGAGGCTAAATATTGCCGCCTTAGGGCTAGAGGTGGTTCAGCGCACTCGACCTGCAACGCGTTAACGGGGGAGGACTTCATACACCCAGAGATGATCCGAAGGCAGTTAGACTGAATCCTATCTAGTCCGGCCAAAGCACCTTTATTGCATGGTATTAAATGAAATGTACCGTAATCTAATATGCTGCGTACTAAGGCGTTATATATAAGTTTCATGGTGTAGGGGTGGGCACCCCACCACACACCCGCAAGGACTTTTAAAATGGCAATAACGCGTTCGCATTTTTGGATTAAGAAATTTATGTGGTACTTACCTGTTAATTTTGAATCCAAAAAAACGCCTAAAAATTTTGCTTTGTTTGTCAGCGGAATGGCTTTTCCGGAAATAGTTATTGTAATGGGAGGGATAGTTCTTTTGCGAGAAAAGACTACTGCAGAGCTTTTCGGTGGAGATAATGATAAGCCGTGGTTCAACAGCCAGTGATTCAAAGAGTCCAGAGAGAAGCATAGGGATGATGCAGCGTCAACGATGGAGGAATCTGACACGTACAGGACTAAGTCATCGGCATACTGGAGGATGTGGCAGTTATTGTTGAGACAGGAGCCAATTTCGGCTGTATAGAGATTGTACAGAATAGGGCTGAGGACGAAGCCCTGTGGGAGTCCTCTCCAAGTAAGCCTTTCATCAAAGTCCTCTCCCTGGACCCTCAAAGTCAAAGAGCGACAATACAATAGTCCACATATGCATTCGATCATCTTTACCGGGATGCTCAGCTGGTGCAGTTTCTGCCTGAGGACGGGAAGAAGAACGTTATCGTATGCGGAGGAGATATCTAAAAAGCCTGCGACGACGGACTCGTTTTTAGAAAATGCCAGACGGATATCTGTCACTAATACTCCAACACTATCCATTGTGCCAAGCCCTTTTCTAAAACCGAATTGGTAGTTCGGCAGTAAGTCTCTGGATTCCACTATCCACTCGAGTCGGTTCTTAATAAGATGCTCCATTAATTTAGCTAAGACTGAGGACAAAGCTATAGGTCTAAGGCCGTTCGGATCATCTACATGTTTGCCCGGTTTCAACAAAGGGATAATAATTTGTAGTTTCCACTGATCTGGAACCCAACCATTATCATAGCAGAAATTAATAATATTGAGGAAATATGATTTAGCTTTATCCCCGGAATGTTTTATAAACGAGTATATTACACCATCGGCACCAGGTGCCGAGTCACGGACATGGCAGAGTACCATGTTCAACTCCTTCAAAGTAAATGGCGCATCAAAGGGATCGTTGGATATAGTATTTAAGGGAACACTATGATATTCAGATGCAAGTGGAACATACGGAGGGGCTATTTTGTCAAAAAATAATTCAGCTGTTTCCCTAGTAATTGGCGATGATATTGAAGGTGAGCAACCACATCTAAATCTCTTAAGGTTCTTCCATACTAATGAGATTGGAGTGGAGGGGGACAAGGATGTACAGAACTTCACCCAACCTGCACGTTTTTTCCTGCGGAGAAGACGTTTAGATCGGGCATATGCTTGTAGATACGCTAGCAGATTTTGGGTGGTCATCTCCCTATTGTAACGTCTTTCAGACTCGTTCCTCAACCTAACTGCTGAGGTGCATTCTTGGTCCCACCATGGAGGTGACGGGATTTTGTTTCGGGCACTGTTTTTTAATGGGAAACAAGAATCTGCACTAGAAGTAACTGCTTCAACGAAACCTTTATAACAGCTCTTGGCATGGCGGTGATCAGAAGGATCGGATAAACTTGAATTTAAATTTGGAAGAGTATCAATTTTCTGCTCCAGTAATGAAGTGAACTTTGTCCAATCTGGATTGGACAAGTTGTACTTCAAAAGTGGAGGGGAAGCTTTTTCTAAATAAGTTCTATTAATCAAAGAAATGACAATGGGGTAATGGTCACTACCATGCGACAAGGTTGTACATTCCCAATGAGTCGAAGCAGCTAACTCATCAGAGCAAAATGTTAGGTCAACACAACTTTTCTGCTGACCAGGGGGAGACCTGCGTGTTGGGCAACCATTGTTTAATATACAAAGGTCCAAATCATCCAGTATCTCGATCAGAGCCGTACCAAACGCATCGCAACGCTCAGACCCCCATCTATAATGATGACAGTTAAAGTCACCCATGACCAGAATAGGACCTTGAATGTTTGAAAGAATATTTCTTAAAACAACTAAAAAATTTTGTTGAGGATGGGCAATATATACTGATAATACTGTGATACCTTCCATCTTTCCAGCTACAATACTCATATCGCCAGTAAGTGAAGGCAAAGATAAGGGCAAAAGTGGAACCCGATTGTTAACAAAGAGAGCCGATCCTCCATATCCGTCGGATCTGTCACATCGGAGGACATTGTAATGTGGTATACGGAAGCTAAGGCTTGGGGTGAGCCAAGTCTCAGCTATGGAGCAAGCTAGAGGTTTATATTTATTAAGAAGGAATATGAGGTCGTGCTTTTTATGCCACACGCTCCTCACATTCCACTGTAGAAATGTTTGGCTGGACGCCATTTCTAATTGGTAAAAGGATTTTTATTAGTTGATCGGCAACGTTGGACGGTAATTGGGGATTAGAAGAAGATGAGATAAGGGTAGGTAAGAGTTTGATAAGGAGTTCAACAATGGAAATATTATTGCTAGGTGATGCATTGTTCAGGTTGAGGGCGCAGCCATTTGGCTGTGTGGATTGGGGAGAGCTTACTAAATTGTTGTGGATACTTTTGTTGTATGATGGGGAAAGTGGGGCATGGGTTTTGGGATTGAGTGTGACTGTTTTGCGGTATGACTGAGTAGTTTTGGCAGCATTGGCATAATTCTGGGAAGGAACTGGAACTATTTTGCTAGCCTCCACATAAGAAATTGACTTCTCAGCCATAATGGTCTTGATGGCCTTCTGTCTACCATGCTCGGGACATGACCTGCTATTGGCGAAGTGATTGCCCGAGCAGAGCACACAAAAAGCCTCGCCCTCAGCAATGTTGCAACCATCACCGGGGTGATCGTGGCCACATTTACTGCAGCGTGGTTTGGACCTACATAGGTTGGCCACATGTCCGAATCTACAGCACTTACGGCACTGTATTGTAGGGTAAATGTACTGTACAACTGGAAGAGATGTATAGCAGCAGTATACTCTTGGTGGTAGAACTTGGCCATCGAAAGTGATGACACAAGTTTCTGTTGGTTTCCACTCAATAGCACCGTCATTGTATGTTTTCCTACTAATGCGTCTAACTTTTAATATTTGACCACATCCAGAAGGCACAGATAAAAAGGATAAGGCTTCTTCCTCTGAGATATCAGTGGGAACACCAGAAATAACACCCATCCGAGTAATGTTGAATGTAGGGATGGATGCTGAGTAGCCATGTTTCGGTAAAATGTTATTGGCTAGGAACGCATTTGCGTCCTGAGGAGAAATAAACTCTACTGAGACACGGTTTCGGCCAACTTTATTCACACCGTCTCGGCGAACATTTGAAATTTTGTTAAATAATAGAAACTTTCCAAAGTTAACGGGGTGTAGCGTGGCGCCTGCGTTTGGCGCAGCTTCCAGTCGAGAAACATGTACGATGTACGGACCTTTATCCACAGCAGAGTATTTCACGCGACCTATCTGACTCTTAGGCTGTTTGCTTGGTGGGGTAGGAATGGGAGTCTCTTCGACATTTGGGCGTTTACGAGTACTCTGGGATACTTCCATATCTGTAATGCTACAGACAACGTCGGCAAATTGTGACAGTGGGTTTTGGGAAAATACATTTGAGGAGGATTGGATGTCAGGGGGGTCAGGATCGGGAGGTTTATTCCTATCCATCTTGGATAAGACTGGTAAAATATAGACAATCACAAAGCAAACCTGATAACGAACACAAAGACAGCACAAAATAGGTCACGAAAGTCACAATAATCACTCGGAAACACTCAAATCTAAAAAACTCTCAAAACACACGTACTAACCAAGGAACCCGTGGCGAGAATCTCAACATGAAATTTGTAGGATGGTCGAATGAATTTTGTCAAGAAAAAGAATGCGATCGATTTATATCTACGCTGATATTTACGTAGCTAACTATAATTATGCGGTGCGGTTGACGGCGTAGGTACCGTAATTATCAATGACTCTTTAACTATACGAGCGAAATAACGTATAGTTGCCTAAATGCCTAGATGCGGGTTTTCTACTATTATATCTAGGTAAATAGGCGCGTTGCGTTTATTCCCTATGGAACAAATACTATATTGCGAAATTACAAGAAAATGATTCACGATCCGGCTCGAAGGACCAAAAAGTAAGGGTTGCGCGAATTTGCTTGATGTTTTAATGGACTGTAGGTTTGAAAAGCGATCTTAGGTTTGTTAACAATATGCAGATACTGCGCCTGGCATGGAATAAATGTATTGGGAAGGAGCACTGACCTCTAGACTTCGTTGGTTGCACGTGGCACTTCGAAGATTACACGTGGCACCGGCCGATCCTCGTCTTCGCACATTTAAATCACTGCCAGGTCCTGTATTGCACTAGCACAGCACTATTGTGGAGTCTCTGAATGATTGGATCACGAAAATTGTCAATTTTCTTGTAATTTCGAGCGGGCGTGTTAGCGGTGCGGTCACATTCACAATCGCTGCACAAACGTCAATGTCAAATCCTTTCTTGAGGTCGTGCGGGGAAATAAACGGAAGGGATAGGATTGCTAGGCCAAAAAAATAAATTACAAAAAACAAAATCGCGGAACATAGCAAATTGGCGCAACCACACACTAAGGACAATAACTCTAGATAAAATAAGGCGTCAATATTCCTCCTGATTTTATGAAAATGATATTTTTATATTTGTAAGATTATCATTTTTAGCATGTTTCATGTTTTATTTTATGTTTTTTGCATGTTAATTTTTAGAATTTAATATTAATAATAATTTATACAATGTTAATTGTTCCTGATAAATAAATATACATATTTTTTGTATCACTTACCTTCCACGTACCTTCCATTATACATTTCACTTTTTTTTTTAAATTTAACTTATACTTCCCAATGCTAGGCAAAGACCTCCTTCAACTTTTCCCAGATATTCTTTTCTCGAGCCACCTCGAACCAGTCCTTGTGGTGGGTGTCAAGAACATCTCAACACCTCTTCCAAGGTTGACTTCGGTGGCGTCATCCATCCTCAGGTACCCAGTGGATGGATACTCTTGCCTAACGGTCAGTGTGCATGCAGCTGATCTGTACCGCCCTATCCCATGTTGCGAAATACTAACATTTTATTTAAGTAGATACATATTACTATTACACTACAAAACTGATTTGTAACTTGTAACATCCGTCACAT
Organism: Leucania comma; assembly: GCA_958295575.1. Lineage (NCBI taxonomy): Eukaryota > Metazoa > Arthropoda > Insecta > Lepidoptera > Noctuidae > Leucania > Leucania comma. Next base: position 1,645,903 of record OY282469.1, on the reverse strand, counting down.
TATAACTTCAGGATTTTTTTGAAAATCCAGCGTCAAGCACTACTTGTCTGGCTGAACTGGAGCTGAGCCATGCTATTTTATTTTTGTTTCTTTTTTTCCGTTTATACCTTTATACTCGTTATGTTTGTGTGGCTTGTGTTGTGTCAAATGAACATATTTTTCTTCTTTTGTACTTTTTTCATTCCGTTTTCTCGTTATTAAGTAAATATTTTTGAGAGAATTGTAATTCCTGATGGAGTCTGTGTTTCTTGATATCTAAAACATACTCAATAGTCACTCACCACTCAACTTTAGTCTTTAAGACAAGAGTGAATAGTTTAGTAACTTCTAGTACTTCTACGTACTCCATCGTCGACTACGTCATCGCCTTACCATCAGGTGAAATTAATAGTCACTAAGCGCGAACCTATAAAAAAATACAAATACCTGTATACGTACAATTTGTCGCAATAAGTCAGAAAATATTGTCAAACTCGAATTTCTCAAGTTTTCTAGTGCAGTTCCCACGAAACACTGACAAAATTGAACTAAACCGAACAGCCAAACCATTAATCGTTAGTTCCACCAGTATCAATACTTTACGTTTAAACTTGTTCAGTTGCAAACGGCGAACAGTTTACTAAATAAATCGCTAAACTCCCGCTAAAATCTAAACTTTTGAGCAAATGTAGCTAAAACTTGTGCTTTTACGGCTAAACAGTCGGTCGTTAATCAAAACATGGTTAAATGAATTGGCTAAATTATTACTTAAATATTTATGCTCTACGTTGAACCAGAAGTAAATAATTTGCGACTCAGCGTCGAAACTTTTCTTTGCGATATTAGGAAGTCCAAACGTTGTGGAGTTATTTTATAAGCATCGTAAAAACAAAACAATCATTTTTTGTAAATTCTACGTATTTAATACCAAAAATAGGATTTTTTCTACTAAATAGTAGAATTTGCCAAAAAATAATAGAATTGAAAAAAAAATATAGCATAGCATAGCATTAGCCTTTTAATGTTCCCACTGCTAGGACTCAGGGCTCCTCTCTAGGAAAGGGAATGGGCCGTAATCCACCAAGCGGGCCTAGTGCGGGCTGGTGGACGTCACATGTCTTCGAATGTTTGGTTCTAGGACATGCCGTAAAAAAATATATTCGTCTTAATTACACTACTGGCCACGTAGTGGTTTCCTGTAGCGGGGAAAGTGTTATCGAGGCCAGTCGGTCACCACCTCTTTCTGGACCTAGAAAGAGGTGATAAGATGATCTAAATGCGTACCACGGGTACTAGCTTGAGGCAGCGTGAGAAAGGAATGTCTGGGGAACCTTGGGGGAGGCCTTTGCCCATCAGTGGGACAGTATGGGTTCAAGAAAAAAAAATAGTGTAACTACTCAATTTTAGGTTCCTTTTTGTTACTTTACCGCCTGCTTTTTTATTCCTGTCAGCAAATTCTTACAAGTTTTACTGCTAGCGAGATCTTGGTTATAAAATTCAGCATTTCTAATAAAAATATGAGTGTACATGAAATACAGCTAACGTCTAGACAATACAAATTACTCAGTTTCTTTCTAAGAATTGAGACCTGACTTTCAACTTTAGCTTTTCTTAGAAATAAATATCCACTTTGCTGTATTCCATCAATATCAGTTGTTTAACGATTGGTTGTCACATTGCATGCAAAAGAACTTTTCGCAGAACAAAACAAATGAGTTTCAATCCGAAAAAGAAAACTTTGAAAAATAATTGCTCTGTTTGACACAAAATTCATTTTATTCTGATCTCAGAATGCGATTAGGTTGCCAATTGTATGTGTGTGCTTTTTTTAATTTATAAATCAAGGACAATATTATTTTTATTATATGCAAAACCTGAATATAGTTTGTTCAGAATCAGTAACTGAATCGATTCCAATAATTCCTACAGAATGTTACCTTTTTTCCCAAAAATATTTAAAAAATGTCACGCGTTGGACACCACACTAAGTACAACACAGGTCATGGCAGGTCATAGCTGGCGTTAGGAGCCAGTGCACAGCTGGATACAGGAGCAAAACAATACCTCAGTGGCCCGGATGGCCTGATGACCATGTGTTTGTACGGGCAACAAAGTTATAAACAACTTTTTGATTTTTCATGATATAGTTATGTACATAGATATTCTTTGTATAAAAATACTCTACCCGTGTTTCGGGTTTCGCATATACTAAAAATAAGGTTGTATAAATAAATAAAAAGTCTTAGTAATTCAACACAGTAACACATTTTGTTGATACTAAACGAAACATTAATAACTCCAGCACCACAACAGCTCAAAAAATGTGTTGCCTCCGTATCTCGTATTTTGAAAAATGACCGCAGACTATCTGCAGTACCCGGATCCTAAGGTTCCATCCATCAACTTCAGAGTATCGTTTACTAAATCTACTTTATGTTCCCACATAAACAAACAGTCATAACAAAAATAGGTTCGTCACCTTAAAATCTGTTTTAGGTACTCCTCCAGTCTTCGCACAAGTTTTGCTTTGCCTACTCAGAAAAGTGACACTTGATAGTTAATTTATAATTGTGCAAATAAATTCAATAGTTTCGAGCCAATGAATAAATACTTGTCCTATAAAAAGAGTTCAGTTTGAAGCCCATTTCACATTAGTTAAACGTTTATGCTATTTTGAGCTTTAGTTTTGGAAGTGTTTTTTTTATGGTAGGTAAAATCTAGTTTTGGAAGTGTTTAAATAACAGTGTTCTGTGAAATAGTGTGTCCAGTAGGAATCCTTCCGATTGAATTTTAATCACATTAGCCAATCTCAATAGATTTAATATCCGTCGAGATAGCCAGGTTCATAGGAGATTCTCCTTCGATATCGTAGTCTAACTTCAACTTCCAATCCTTGGGTTGCTGCAGAATTATTTCTAATGGAAAAATTCAATATAACTTTTAACTTAAGACCAGCATTAGTGCTTACAGCTACGAGTTCAACAAGCTCTTTAATGCAAAAATGAAATTGTAAGTCCTTTTTCGATAAAGAAAATAATTTGAAGAAGGTATAAACGACGCGACTGTACATATACACACTAGGCGCCAGGTTTTTTTCTATCAGACCATTTTTCACCGACAATGCCTAGGTTTTGTAAGAAAATGTGGCGCAGTTTCAGATTGAGTGACAAGTAAATAAATCTTAGTAATGCGTTATACATTTCAGCAATGAAAGGAAGATTTGGATTATATCATCAGTTTTATTGTGAAGATTATAATAGATGGATGTAGTGCGTTATTCTTTGGAATACAAAATAGTTTTTGTTACATTAGTTTTGTGTATGAAAATCGCTGAAACCTAGTGGATAGGGGGTAGTGAACCTTTTATTCTGTTTGCGTCAAATTTGAACACGCCAGTTATATTTATTTAGAAGAAATTTTTCGTGAGTGATTTTGTGATTTTTTCACTTTAATTTTACCGTCGTCAGAGCGAAACATTAAAAAAACGTTTTTCCTTAATTTTTGTAAGAGTCATTTTATTATAAAAATAAAATAAAAAGGGTGTTACCGAAAACATTATTCTATAAATATTGAGGCGTTATCATCAATATATCCTTTAGGTTGGCATGGCAAACAATAAGTAATTGCTACTAGTTGAGGCTTACAAATTGTCTTCATGCAATATTTACAGAAAATAGTACTCTTTTTATCCTTGGATCTAGGACAATAAAAGCACCTTCGCTTAATTTTTGGGGCACAAGGACCAGCTTCATCCGTACTAGGTAAAGAGTGCTCTTTGTCATATATCATCGCTGTCAGCCACCACAATCCTATAGAATTTGTGCAATGGCGACTTATTACCGCAATGAGATAACATTAATTCTGAAAAAGTAACAAAGTAAAATTATGTATGATGTGAAAAAGATACTACTTAAAATCGCGTATGGGCTCCACAAGGTATCCCCACATAAGTAAAAAATGTGTTTACCTTAGCATAAGAGGTTGCGTTTACACAAAACTCTCAACGGATGGACGTATATCGATACGTCCATCCGTTGAGAGTTCTATGGTTTAGAGCCTCTGCGGCGTACCTACGTAGATTAGATGAAAGTGCGCGATCGTGGCTTGCCATTTAAAAAAAAAATACCGTTAAAAAACCACGGGTAGGGTCTGTTTAGACTCCAATCGTGATTTTTACAAGGATATTTTTTATTTTTCAAATAGGTTTTAAAAAACACTTTTAAACGTCCATTTAAACTAGATGAGGCCGATATAGATATATTGCATGAAAATTATCAATATTCAAACCTGCCAAATTTCCGTAGCTATGTATTCTATAAGATTACATTCGTACATACGTTTCCTTGTCTGGTCAGGCCGATTGTTTCACCGGCCGTTGTCTGAGAATGCGGTTAGCCGCATAACCACGTTATTGCTACGTCTGTCCACAATACACACTGTGTTTACTGCTTGAGTGGAATTGTTACATGTACCTATTGAAAATGATACACTAACATTAGCTACGAGTATTGCATTTGGATGGGTTTGATTAATTGTAACTTTATTATTAAGAGCATTGGTGGCCGAGTAGTAACGGCCCCGACTCTCGAGTGGTAGGTCGCGGGTTCAAACCCAGCCAGGCGCATTACTTTGTATAATTTCTTTCATCACCACTGCTCTTAAAACGATGAAAGAAAATATTGTGAGGAAACAGGCATGTCTTAGAACTAAAAATTCGAAGAAAAGTGATATCTACCAAGCCGCACTGGGCCCTCGTGGTGGATAACGGCCCGTTTCCTCTCCTAGAGAGGAGGCCTGGGTCCCAGCAGTAGCTATAGTATAAGACTAATGCTATGCTATATTATTAAAGGTGGTCGTAGTAGCCAAAACTAGATACTCAAACTATTGAACGAATTTGGATGAGAGTGTACGATTTACTTCCCATATTCCGAAGAAATATTATAAGAATCAATTTACGATTCTTTAACTGTACAGTATTTTACTGTTTTAACTAGTTTCTGAGCAATGATGGCCGAGTGGTAGCGGCCCCGACTTACGAGGTGTAGGTCGCGGGTTCAAACCCGGCCGGGTGCATTACTTTGTGGAATTTATTTCATCACCTCTGCTCTCAAAACGGTGAAGGAAAACATCATGAGGAAACCGGCATATCCTAGAACCAAAAATTTGAAGACGTGACTTTCACCAACCCGCACTGGGCCCGCGTGGTGGCTTACGGGCCATTCCCCCTCATACAGAGGAGGTCTGTGTCCCAGTAGAGAGAACATTAAAAGGCTGATGATGGTGATGATGAACTAGTTTCTGCGATGACTTTACCTGCATAAAGTAGGTTTCCCCATTGAAAATTTGGACACCGGTTTCATCCCATGGAGGTGAATTTTCGAGAACCCTGTCTCACTCGCTTACGCCATAAAATAAACTCTTGTGCAAATTTCACGTTCCTAGTCTCAATATTTTCGGCATTGCGTTGATATATCAGTCAGTTTCTCTGGTTGACTGTTTCTTTGAAAAATTACAAATACGACCACGGCACCATAACCATTTTTATTACGAAGGCGTCTTGCTCTTCTCGGGTCACCAATGCCAAAGCCTCTTGCAAGAAACTGTTCATGTCTTCAAGACGAAAGTAACTTGCCTGTCATGTGATGATAGTGTACACAACTTTTTATTCGTCAATGAATTTTCACGATTGAACTCAGACAAGATATTCACCATCATCATCATTTCAGCCTAAAGACGTTTACTATTAGACATAGGCCTCTCCCAAGGGTGGCCACAACGACCGAATCTGTGCGTTTCACATCCATTGGATTCCCCTGACTGTCATCAGATCATCGATTCCCCTTATGGGAGGCATACCAATACTGCGTCTTCCAGTACGATCCAGTATCCAGATCCTTTTGGTCCTATTGACAATTGGTTTTTACAAAGATTGTGCTCTGCCCACTGCCACTTAATTTTGACGATTAGGGCTATGTTGGTAAATCCGACTATATATTATTTCTTACTAAGAAACCGTTTCATCTTTAAAAAAAAAATGTACTCGTAAGTGTAGTTATTACTCTAGGTATAATAATAAAAAACTTCTATGACAGACAACTACCTAGACTAGGTAGTATTATAGTCACCCAAAACCTCGTTTCCTCAAAACTCCCACAAAAGGATAAAGAAAACAGTTTCGTCGACGCTACAACGCAAGTACTCAGGAATACAAAGTAACTGTCTTGTACACATGTACTCAACTTAGATTGAACTTTGGAGATCTTTCTGCGGTTCTATCAAATACGATTGTTGGGAATCCCGTGTACAGCCGCGACTGCCTCTGACACAGTCGGGTTAAGTTTTAGATGAGCGAAGTTTGTACATGTTCTAATATTATTTTGTTTGTAACTAATATACATAAAGCCTAATGCAAATAATAATTAGTTCGATATATTGGAATTGGTTATGTCCCGTTCAGGTCATGGAGCGATAAGGAATCTGTGAAGCAGTATACTAGCGATGGAAATGGCCGTAGCCGTGAGGAAATGGACCATCTTACGTCCTAGCTGCCGCGACAGGAGACGCCCGAGTATCGGGAGTCACAGAGCAATGTAGGTTTGTAGACGGTTGGTAGCTCGCTAACCGGTCGTTTGGAAAGGAGTGTGCCCGCCTATTGCGTGTAGTATTCCAAGTACGAACTGATGGCGCCCAGTAGTGCCGATGCCAGCTAAAGGCAAGGGAAACTCTGAAAGGAAAACCGTGGTCCCAGAACGCAAAAGGCAACTGTTGTACTCAAGTAGTAAAATTTAGACACGCTCTCCCGTTCCACTTCATCTTTTGAAATAATCGAATGACTTCTACAGTAAAACTGTAGAAGTCGATGATTTCAAAAAGCTGATAATTTCAAAAATTATTTGGGTTAGTAGTAAAACTGCATGACAGTTACTCTACGATTTTAAGTCTTCAAAATACGCTCTACCAAATAGCTGACGGGTCATCCATTCCGTAGGACACTATTTCAATGAATCAGCCAGTTTAGTAAAAGGGGGTGAAATATCTGCGCTCATTGATCCCGGATAACCCTTGGTGATCTGAATATCACGTCGAACTGTCCTCAATCTTACGAATATCGACAGTTATAACGTAAAGTATGAATGACAACGTGTCAATCATGTGAATATTAGGATCCTTCAGTTGTTGAATTGTGGTATTCGGACGGCAGTTGCTTCCTGTTGATAACTATTCCATCGCATCTGGAGCGTACGGCTAGAATGCATTCTAATCGAGAGACAAAAATAAAATATGATTATACTATTATACCAGCAGCTGCCTATAGCTTCGCTTCCGTGATAGTACAAAATTACCCCAAGGAAACATACTTTCGTTATAAAAAGTATTTTGTGTGCTGTTCAAGGACATAGTCTACTAGTGTGACAAGTTACATTGTAATCCGTTCAGACATTCGAGCATGAAGAAATAACAAACACACACACATACTCACAAACGTGGAACGATGATCTGATGAGTCGCAGGAATGCGAGATGCATAGGACCGTTCGTTGTGGCGATAATTGGAGGAGGTATATATGTCCAACAATACACGTCTTTTGGCTGAAATGATGATGATGTTAGCTAAGCAATGTAATCTTTTCCACCATTATCTGTTTTATTATACCAAAAGCCAGATAAAAGACGGTTAATCCATTTGTGATTGAATAATGAAATTTGGTTGTGCTCTTTCCCCTTACAACTTTTGTTTGAGAGAGAAGGAGATAGCGATGTCTGAAAGATTAAAAAGTTGGGTTACAATAAGAAAGAAAATTGCGAGTCGATTGAAACATTCCCTTTGTTAAGGGTTGGTTGGTTCTTCGTTATATTATGTAATTGCTATTTCAATTATAACAATACATTCAGAAGTAATGATATATGTTCTGCAAAGCGTTATTGTGGGTATTGTAAGTGTGTATTTTGTAAAGGCCAAAAACCAAAATAATACGTTTGCAACGTTTTTCCTTTTCATTTATTTTATTTTATAGAAGGCTTTCAGGCTAATACCACGGCGCGTATTGTTCCATGTGCCCTTCAAGGAGTTGTCAGCAAACCGTAGGGGCCCAGCAGGGTCGCACCCTACTGAGGCCAAGGGTTGGCTTCTGAAAGGAAAACTCGACCCTGATATGAAAGGCAACGAAGGATCAGGAGTGGATTTTTATTCAGCAAAAGTCTGACACGCCCTCACGCTCCGCCCAATGGTGGAGATGTCATTAAATAATGAATTCGTTTTTATGCTTGTAAATTTTACGAGTAAGTTTCTCAATTCTGTTTTATGTTTACTAGGTAATAGGTAGGTATTATAAAGAGGTAAAGTTTGATTTTTTTTTTAATTTTTTCACCCGATAGAAAGCTGCTTTATTCCTGAGTGACATGGCTATATTTTATGTACGTGGGCAAAACTGCGGACAAAAGCTAGTATGCATAGTATAATAAAACTCTTAATTTCTCAGACAGACAATGTACCAACAATAATAGTGGTTTATGTTTGGATAAAAAATAACTTGAAAATCATGCCTAAAAAGTAGGAGGAACTTTGTAGGAAATTCACCATTTTTATCATCAGGAAACTGCTTGCATAAATAGACTCTATTAAACCAAAATAAGCGTAAACACAAATACAAAAGCTCAGTCTATTACGCGTCACACACATAATACAATATGTGCTTACCTATTTGCAATCCAAGTTAATCCACAACGCTACGTACAATTACAAAATTACTCGAAATTGTTTCAGAGCAGTGGACTCACTGGAATCCTACATAATACTACTACAGTTACAACAATATTATCTGAATTCTATGTAGAATATGCGCTAATGATCCTTAAAATAAAATAATTCGCATACAATTAGTTTTTAATGCGTCATTTGGTAATCGAAAGTTTAGCTAAATAGTGATGTTGGTTTTTCCTCACCCCCGACTATCCCAGCAGTAGTTGATGCATGAGACTAATGGGATCTATTTGGATGAGGTATTGACTGGAATAAAAGATTGCTGGTCACACACAGACACTGGTCTCCACAATATATTTAATCAGCTTTATAACTTAACCATTATTGGTTACAGCCCGAGTAAGAAACTTGCATTTTGATGTTAGGAAAAAAAACTTACATTGAGCGGGTCTAATTACCCTTAACAATAAAATTATTAATTTATTTATGTAGGGAAACACTTAAAAATTAAAAGAACAAATACAGATAAAAGAGCACAAAGATGCTGATTATTTCCAATGATTTTTTTTTCAACAGACCTATGACAGGAGAGTTGGATAACAGACGTAGACACAGTATATATAGATAAATTAGAAAAGTTAAAAATTTTCTATATTATCTGAGATGTCAGCAAAATCTTAGGGGCCCAGTAGGCTCGAAGCCTATTGAGGCCATGGGTTCGCTTCTGAAAGGAAAATCCGGTGTCCAACATCGCAAGACAAAGAAGGTGAACATACAGTAAAAGTCCGACACGCGCTCTCGCTCCGCCCTAGAGCAAGAAAAGTCATTGGATCATTTTCTACCTAAAAAAAGCTGTATTATCTAAATTTAACCATACTATTATGTTACATATATAATTATATATTAAATAACAGTAAAATGTACAAGTAACAAAATTATCCGTATCCCATTCAGGGGGCACATGTTTCTCTATATACTATTTTCATATAAAATGGCTTTTATATTTACCCAAAATATTATAAAGCTACTGAAACACAAAGTTCATGACCGATTAAAAGCACAAAGGGGGTCAACGTAAACACAAGCTTTTAGTAATGATAATAATTAGTATCTCTGAATATTATATAAGTAGGTATGTGTAACGACCGGTGGTTTTACCCCTAAACGCTACTAATGTTACTTTTGGTACAAGAATGCGAAGCAATATGTTATCTGTCTTTATTGCTATTGTGGAGCCCTAGAGGCCTATTGGGTGGTCCATTCGGTGCGTGGAATTGATAATAATTATGGTTATGGGGTCAAGAAACTGCGTGTTTCGTAAACATCGTAAATGTAGAAGAGATATTTTTATTTTACCAAAGTTTTTACTAAAAAAACTGGGCAAGTGCGAGACGGACTCACGCACGAAGGGTTCCGTGCCATTGTCCAGGTAAACAATAGAACAACAATAAGATAGTCAAAAAAAAAAAACTACTTACTAGATCTCGTTCAAAGCAATTTTCGGTGGAAGTTTGCATGGTAATGTACATCACATATTTTTTTACGAGTAGTTTTATCATTTTATTATTTTAGAAGTTACAGGGAGACATTTTACCACTTTGGAAGTTTCTTTCGCGCAAACTTTTTGGGTTAGAAAAAACAAAATATTAGAAACCTCAATATCATTTTTGAAGACCTATCCATAGATGATATGAGTTTGATGAAAAAGAATGTTTGAGTTTCATTTCTAAGTATAGGGAAGCCCTAAAATTTTAGTTTTTTTTTTGTGTTTTCTATTTTTGTGTGAAAATCTTAATACGGTTTACAGAATACATTTACTTATCAAGTTTCAACAGTATAGTTCTTATAGTTTCGGAAAGAAGTGGCTATGACATACGGACGGACAGACAGACAGACATGACGAATCCATAAGGGTTCCTTTTTTTCCAATTGGCTACGGAACCCTAACCGTGACCAGGCTGCCCGATGCGAATAGCACGCTACTACTCAGCTATGTAAGTAGGTATGAGATTCACTAACGTAGTTATTTGTGGCTTACTTCTGAGCGGCAAAGCTGCTTAATGCTATGCAAATTGAATGCGCAATGCACACAAGGGAATGGACTGAATGTGGACGTGAAACAGACTGAACCACATTGAATAAAAAAGTACAGTCATAGCGGTATTTCTATTCTATCTACTTAAGGCTTTGTTCCATTCAATACACCGTTTAATTTTGGTCGTTTAACCTTATGAATACCGTAATTAGAGACACAATAGAAAGACAATAGGTGGCGGACACCGGTGTCCTCTTGGGGCTTCACAGTTTAATCCCGCGGAGGGTCGAGTCGGTACATGAAATCCTATCGATTTTTAAAGATAAAAATGAAAAATAAAGTACTTTTTTTAAACTCGAATTAATTTACGCATGTACGAAATTTATTTCTTTGCGTAAACGTCAGCTGATCGAGGCCAATGAACTGTAGATAGAAAGTACGCAACGACTGACAACTCCCTTCAAAGTCATTGACTCGTTTACTTAAAGAAATTAATTTCGTACATGCGTATTTTAATTCGAGTTCTATAAAAAAAGTACTTTATTTATAAATCGATAGTGTTTGATGTACCAAATTGATCCTCCACGGGATTAAAACGACCAAAATTTAACGGCAATGGGCAGAGCAAAATTTAGTGGCAATGGGCAGAGCACATTGCTCGCAGAACCGATGGCCGTTCGGGCCGAAAAGTTCTGGACAGGCGACCACGTACCGAAAGACGTAGCGTTGGAAGGCTTCCTACAAGGTGGACCGATGACCTGGTAAGGGTTGCGGGAATCTGATAGACGTGAGACGCACAGGGTCCTTCATTGTGGCCACACTTGGAGGAAGCAGCAGTCAAGACATTCAACAGTGTCTCAGTCTTTCAGCTGAAATGATGATGATCATGACTATGGTATGCATGCTACTTGCATACCTCTATGACAGCTACTGGCTTTTGTATTTCGGCCTGTATGAGGACTACACGAACTAAATCGCGGTTATTCTCAGACTGCATACAATAAAAAGAAAAATGCAAAGACAACGTTTGCGTTGCAAATATGAAACATTTTAGCGATTTACTAGAAATCTACAGATTTGATTTTAAAATGCAAACACTATAACAGTTGTATGTAGACTTATCTGACAAACTACTGGATTACTGTACCTATGTATCACAAATAAAATATTTCTGATTTCTGATTTCATCACTTAAAGAAAGTCATTCTGACCCTAGGGAATGTAGTATGAGACCCCTAGTGAATAATGAGATTTGAATTTGGAACGTCAAACCATTTTTTTGTAAAAAAAAACACATTAAGTCAATTAAAATGTAGTTACGTGCATCAAACAAGGTTTTAACAAAAATGAAAATGGCCAGTAATAAAAAAGTAATGAAAGAGCAGGAGCGTTATAGAAAATTAAAAACTATTTATGTATAATTATAGATTAGTGAATTTGGTTTTTCAAGTGTTAGTTTAGGGGATTACATCGCCCAAATCTAAAAAAACACCTAGGTTGATTGAAGTTTATAAATTATTCCTTATGTACGATTACCATATAAAAAATGAAGGGGATACTTAAGGAGATTACTAATAAATTGTATTGATTACGTTTCTAAAAAAAATACCCTATCTCTAGAAAAAAAATCTGGTAAAAAGGCCGTTTTTGAACATTAATTCCATATTTTCTCGAAAACGGCTCTATATTTAGACATTGAATTTATACCAAAATATATGTTACGATAAATTGAATAACTTGTATTGGTTTTTTTTTTTCTAATTTCATTGAATATCGATAAGTAATCAAGAAAAAATCGAATCAGTACTAAAACCCCGCGCGCAGCACCCCCTGCAATGCCTGTGTAGAGGTCAATTCTTCTCTACTAGTGTAGAGGTAAATTCTTCAAGGTCATTGAGCAATTTAATACCCTTAAGATTAACTTGTAAATAATACTTAAATTTCTCTATTAGGTAGGTATGTAATTTGTTATTTTTTTTTTTGTATTATCTAACTGATAGTGTAAAAAGTAAAGTATCCAACGTGGGGATAAAGCAGTCTCTGTCTTGGGCAGCTTGAATTCCTCACTTCACTCCAGTTTCTATATTAACACCCTCGCAATGCTCGAGAGTTCATTATACAAATTCCTCACTAACGTTCGGGATTAAAACTTAGCAACCTTTGTTTCGTTTAGAATTCAATATGCCGCTCGTGACTTAAAGACTCTGTTTTATCCCCTAGTCACATAATCTACTAATTTAGAAGCATCTTTGTGGTTTTTCCTATCTATCATAATAAATTAAATGTATTATGTTTTGAATACATTATGTACCTAACATTTGTCCTAAACAATAACAATGTACATTTTCCTGATGCATAAAAACAAAAATATTATTATTTTTGTTATTATTTTTATAATAGCAAAAATACGACAAGCTCTTGTAGTCCCCTTAACTTCTTATGCTTTATAACACATTTAAACAATTCCGACCTCCACATTAAAAACACTTCTCGATTACAATAATTAGCATATTTCATGCCAGATTAACCAAAACAAACTCCTTTACTTCGTGCTTGTCGACACGCATTGTGTTTGCACGCGTCTACCAATCAAACAGCATTATTCAGACACGCATAAGTCCGTAACACGCAACGTTATGTGTTTTGTTTATAGGGCTTGTTTATGGATCAGTGTTCTGATTTTATGAATAGCTGTTTCGCATGCCATATCTATCTATTCTATATTTATGAATGTGGGCTGCAGGATCTGTCTGTTGTAGTGGCCGTGTATGAACTATACACCTTTAAATTTTGGTCGTTTTAATCCCGTGGAGGGTCAATCTGGTACATGAAACACTATCGATTTGTAAAGATAAAATTCAAAAATAAAGTACTTTTGTTCTAAAAGTCGATTTAAAATACGCATGTATGAAATAAATTTCTTTAAGTAAACAGGTCAATGACCTTGTAGATATTGGTCGGTCGTTGCTTACTAACTACCTACAATTCATAGGCCTCATTCAACTGATGTTTACTTAAAGAAATTAATTTCTTACATGCGTAAATTAATGCGAGTTTAAAAAAAATCTACTTTATTTTTTAATTTTCCACGGGATCAAAATAATCAAAATTTAACAGTGTATATATACGTATACACCGTTAAATTTGCGGCAGCCGTTAAATTCGTTTGGTTAATAGAATATTGTGAGTTTAAATGTGGATGGGTACATAATTTGTACAAATTTTTTAGCTCTATATTCAAGTAATACACAAAAAGAGATTGGGAAATCCTTTTCTGCTCTATCATCACAGGTTCAAGTTTCGTAAGCAAATAAAAAAAATATAATTTATATTACATGCACAAACATTGTATGTCATGTAACATTTTTTTTTAGAAAATGATATTATAAATACAAAATGACCTCAAAATTTAGAAATATATAGTTTGATTGAAATAAAATTATCTCAGAAAATGAGAAGAAAAATAACCGATGACAAAAAATAAACGATCAGCATCACCTTTGTACCTATTTTTCTGTTTCCTTCTTCTTTTCTTTTAGTTTACGTGTGTACATAAATGGTTAAATTAATAAATAAATAAACGATGAGGGTCCGGTAACTAACCTGTTACTGATACAAGGATCAGTATCCACATCTTATGGTTCATCGCATAGGCGGCGGCGATCTATCGCGCCGGGCCTTGGTCCTCGGTTACCTTCTGCGAAGCAGTAATGCTAGTAAAGGAGGAGGCCGACCGCATCAGGCCACGGCGCTCACTCCGCAGCCGCCGCCGTTATTCCGATCCCGATTTTCGGCCACCGTAGGCGCGGGTTTGCGGATGGTGAGCAATGGGTAGCTCGCTGTCCATCCGTCCAGTAACAATCCGGACCGAGCCCAAGTCATCGACGGCGCGCACTGTTACCGCGCGCCTCAAGGAGTTGTCAGCAAACTGTAAGGGCCCAGCAGGGCCGAAGCGTTCTCTGGGGCCTTGAGATAGAGTGGAAATGTATATCAGGGCCCTGGCCCAGAACCGAGGCGAAGAAAGAACGGGGTAGGTTTTTAGTCAATAAGAGCTCCGCTCAAGAGTGGGCGATGTCATTGGATGATTTTACCTACCGTAAAAAAAAAAAAAACATTTATAACCCTGAATAAGAATTGGACAAGAAAAACAACTCTAAATGATTGTTAAAAGCTCTCTAAAATAATAATCTAAGCTTGAAAAGCCTAGCCATTAGCGATGAGATGTGTTTAAAAATATAAAAAGCTTAGACGTCAATAAAGCTGACCCAGACGACATCCCGCCAACATTTATTACAATTGTGCAGAGTTAGCGTCTTCTTAAGCTTATACCACAAATCTACAAATATAGGGTATTCCTTAAAATGAAAAATTGCGTTTTTAGCCTGTATATAGACCTAACTTGACCCTGACTACCAGCCAGGGTAGGCGCGAGCTTGCGACGGTGAGCAATGTGTACCTCGCCATTCGGGTAACCGTCCGGATCGAGCTCAACTCATCGACGCGCTCCTCAAACAGATATCAGATAACCCTGAAAGCTAAAACTAGCTCGGCTGATGCCCACTGGGGTCACTGGGATTATTGGTAAAGGAAACTCATAGTCCTTTAACGCAAAGGACTACTGAAGGACACAGCTGTGGTTTTAGTCTAATCTGACACGCCCTCGCGCTCGACCCTAAAGCGGGAGATGTAATTGGATGACGTTTTTAATTTTAACTTTTACCAAATTGTTTGAGTTGTAGTATCTCTCTCTCTCAGTCATTTCCAGATTTTTTTGCAAAATAGCTACTTACCTTTACTGCTCAGTACTCTATTAAAAATTTCACGAAAACCTGATACTTCACTTTGCCTTCCGAGGAGAAACAGTATTATGTAATAAATTAAATAAAATAACATGAGAGTAAAGGAATGCGAATTTAAATTAAAATATGTTCAAGAATTCCAAGTCTGTTTGGCAGATGTTTACTGCTATTTCATTTCTTGCATAAACGTGAAAGTTAATCAAAGAGAACCCTAATCAAAATAACCACTGCATCAAAGGAACGCTTTTAACTTCGTTATTTGCAAAAAAAAAAATACTAAAACATAGCAGTATTGAAGTGAAATTACAGTATTTTAAATTTATTGCGTAAGACAAATTGAAACCTCAATATATTTGGTATACACAGCAATAAAGTTTTCGTTGAAAAGAATTACGAACGAGTTTTTTCGGTCAAGCATTTCTAAATTAGATATTGACGGAGGCCCAAATACGCGTACCACAAAATGTTTATTGTAAAATATATTTTATCAAAAATAAAATATGATTGTGGTCTTTGTGGCCACAATCATAAGTATATTTGCGATGGGAATCAATAATTTTGTAAAGATTCGGATTAATATGATATGAAGGTAACCGAGTCCTCACATAACACAAAGCAAACACAATATTGCATTTTAGTTTTTTGTCCCCTATCTTGCAAAAACCTTTTTTTTTTGGCAATGTAACCAAAGGTACACACAGGGAATATATTAGTAAAAGAATGTTGTATGGAATTATATTAGTAAAAGAATGTTTGAATTTGAAATAACGTCTTTATATTAAATAAATTAGATTTAAAGAACCAATTGCAACCATTCATTTTAAAAACTAACCAAAAAAATATCTTCCAAAATAATCACAAACTAAAACTAAAATGGCAATAAAATAAAATAGCTAGACTGTTACCATGAATCTGCTGAAAAAAAAAACCGATATTGAAGTAAACAGGAAACTATTGCCGGAGCGGCGGCGTTCTGGCCACACAGTCTAGCCTTAAAGGAATAAATCTGTGCCTCAGTAATGACATATCTATCTATGTAATGTGTCTGTCGCAACACATTTTTTGTTCTAAAAGTGTTTTAGTAATAGATAAGATTTTACTGTTTTTTTTTTTTTCACAAAATATTTGCTTGGTTCTATTATCCATACATTGTTTAGTTACTAATTTACGTTAACAGTTTATAACACATACAGGCATACATACAGTCGCTTCTGCCATTCGAGAAATAAGTGTATGAAAATTTATGATAATTACTTAAGCAGCACACAGTTCATTTAGAATAAATTCTCCTACACATATTACAGCCGATTCTCTCTCAGAGAGGAGGCTCGAGTCTCAGCAGAGGGAACATTATAGGATAATGCTTATTGTCTATTCGAAAATAATGTAGTAATAAATAGGTAAAGTATTTTCCAGCATAAAAAAAATCTAATTAATGGCCGGGATGAAAAGATTGCTGCGAGCTGTATTATAAGATTTCTATTGTATCTATTTCTTTTTGTATTGATATCTATGGAATGAGGTCACCGAGATTATTAACAAAAGTACAAATGATTGTATTATGAATAGGATGATTTATCCAAATTTCCTTCAAAATTATTTTGTATCTTATTTTTTTTTTGTGCGTCCTTTAATGTCTGTGATTGAAGTTGATTGAAGTTAAGTAGTACTCATCAAGAAACCTTTTGTGTCATCGTAATTTTCTGAATAACTGTGTATCCTTCAATCTGTAGATCCAAAATTTCAAAGATTTTTTTATTTATTAATCAGTTCCAAAATTGTCCATTTTTACAATTTTGCGACAGTAAATAACTCGACTGTTCATCTATTTAACAACTTACCTGAGTTGTCAAAATTAAACCGCAGTATCAATCACTGTAGTCACTTTTGATGGCCTTATCATGCGATACCTACTGCTTATTTTTCTTCCATTTAAAACTTCTGTGTATCATCCACTTGGGGACTTGTCCTCTACGTGATCTTATTTTTCCACTGAAAGTTGTTTTATGCAGTGTCATCTTTGAGTTGAGTTTATTGCAGGAGTTTTACATGTTAACTAGACGGCGAGTAGTCTTCTTTGGACATGTTGCGGCTAGCTAAGTTCTTGCTTTTTTGCCTAGGTATTCTTTATTGTGGTCAACTCACACAACAGGGGGCTTACTCTCGAGTTTAATTCTGAGCGATCGATATTGGAATTGTGACATTAGGTCTAATTCGATGCTAGGGCCAAATTGCGTGACCTTTTTGGGAATCTAAGTAAAATGGGGATTGGGCTTGGCGTGTGGTCACGCAATTTTAAACCAATTTGGCGCTAGCATCGAATTCAAGAGTACCTAACGTTACAATTCCAATGTAGACCGATCGGAATTAATCTCAAGAGTAAGCTCCCTAAAAGTCACAGGCATCGGCAATGAAGCACTCTTCAAATCCAAACTCCTAAGTTTTTGTGCATCGACACAGAATTACTAGCCTTTAAGTTTTCTATCGTTCATATTTCGGGGATAGAAAAACAATATCCAAATATAGTCTAATCAAGACAGCAAACACCTTAACTTCCACAATCAACAATTCTGTGTTGATTTACATGAAAATTGTAACGATTAGTATACATCGGGCAACACCGACCGTACTCAAACTTATTCGTGACGTTGTCAGAATAATTATGTGTTGTCTTAGCCATAATACAGTTAATTGTAAACAATGGGGACTATGGAGAGACAAAATTGTGGTGGAAGATTGGTTAAACTATTGCTAAGAAGGCACAGAAGACAAATAAATATTGGAAATTTTAAAATAATGTATAGATATAGATATTTCTTTTATTTAATACGTTCAGTGCGGAATGAGGTCTACTAGCCCTTGTATGTGACACCCATGAGATGCGACTAACAAGAACACTCCTTTTTGCTGTGCGCAGACCGTTACCACGAGCAGACACGGTAACAGATTTTGTTTTATACTAAGTAAGGATATATCGGACAGCATGTGCTAATCCAGGATATATATTGGATATCTGAATCTGGATGAAATTTAGAACTAAGTAGCTTATAAGTAGCTTCTTAATTCTTTATTGTACACAAAACTTAATACTAATAGAATTATTAGACAATTGATGTACAAATGCGAGCTTAACTCAACAGTGAGTTTTCTGCCAGCAAATCTTTGAGTAACAGAGAGAGATCACATTCGAGGGTAGGTACCAGTGTACAATATAATCCTACATAAATAAATAATAATAATAATCAGTCAATGGCTTAATAGCCAAGAGCCTCGACCAACACCTTAGGAGGCTCTCGTTAGGCGGCTGGATCAAGGGCTTGATTCAGATAGCGGTACTTCTGGACACGGCTCGTATAGTCAGGAGGTTCCTTTCTCTAGAGCCCTGACTGTCGGTAGCTTGGACCCTGTTCCCGATACCGGTGGGACACTGTTTTTTTATATTTTTAAATGTTTTTTGAATATTATTTTTAATATTTAAGAATGTAATTTATATGTTTACACTATCAATAAAGAAAATAATAATAAATAAATAGATAGTGTAATTAATAGTTCTAAATTTCATACAGATCCTTTCAACCGTTTATGTGTGAAAATTTACTTTTTTATGTGAAGAATGTGTTTTTGCATACACAGTCTATAGATATGTAAATTGTCACCTTTAAAATACATATACCAACATGTCTAGATTCTGCCAGCTCCAGATCTTCTACTTCCACGCAGGCACTGTAGCTAATGAATAGTATTATAAGGCAGTTGAATGATCATTAATTTTAAGTGATTTGGCATTTTAAGAGTGGTCTATAACACAATTCTTATGACCAGCTATTCCAACGACTAGCCTTACTTACAACAAATGAAAACATCAAATACGAATATCTAAACAATTTTGTAACTGAGCGTTGTTTATAACTAAACTTTAATAGAAAAATAACGTGTTTAGTATATCCAAACCCAAGTTATATTTATTTTATAACGATGAGTTATCTGTTCAAACTTTATTAATAAATTCAATAACTTCAGTGATAACCGGTTATTTTAAACGAATCACGAAAAGGATAGTATTTCAATTTTATATTGCAGTCATTTAAAATTTAAGGATTCATGAAATTTTACTGCGAGATATTTCGCTTTAAAATTGAGGATTTTTAAAATAAAGTCACTCAATTGACTGGTGACATGTTTATGTTACTCGAGCCTTGTTTACTGTGATAATTATGATATTTTTGTTGATATATTATATTTTTATTACAAACTTTTACTCGTATTTACTTTCACCTGTCCCAATGTTTCTCTGTGATCAAATCTTGTAAATTCAATTTGATCCACTTCCCGATTACCGATTAAGCTGAAACTTTGCATGCATGTGTAAATCAGATGATAATGCTAAATTATTATAACATATAATATAATAATATAATATAATATTTCCACAACTATCACGCAACACCATCTAGTCCCAAGCTAAGCAGAGCTTGTGTTATGGGTACCAGACAGCTGATAAACATACTTATATATTTCTAAATACATACATATTATAGATAAATAACACCCAGACACAGAACAAATGATCATGCACATCACACAAACATTTGTCCTGGGTGGGAATCGAACCCACGACCTCCGGCATAGCAGTCAGGGCCACTAACTGATGATGGAAACGGAAGGTGGTCATAGGAACTCGGTAAATAAACGTCACAATCCCATCGAATTTAGGCTTGTGCTTGTGTGATTCGTCTTGACGAGTATTTTGGTGCTAGATGGTAACTAGGGTGTGATGACTGGAAAATAGCCATAGAAACTCGGTAATAAGATAATCCTATCGTATTTGAACTGTTTATAATGGTCTTGATGAGTATTAATTACTCTCGTATATAGGGGGACTGGTAATTAGTGAAGGTTACTTAAACACGTGATTGTAGTCATGATAACAAACAAATTTTATTATGGGCCCAAACCCGAAATCGTGAAAAATTTAGCCGTGTTCAGTACATTTTGGCCAGTTAGGCGAACACAAATGTACTGACCAGCAGATTTTTTTTCACGATTTCAGGTTTGGCCTCATATTAAAAGTTGTTTGTTATTATGACTACAATCACGTGTTTAAGTATCGTTCACTAATCACCAGTCACCCTATATATATACCGCGCTATAAAAGTTTACTATGAAAAAATATTTTCATTGAACACTTGTTTTTGATACTGACATTAATTTCAGCTATTTTTTCACTTTAAAATGTTGGCAAAATAAGCCTACAATTGGTCTAACCTCTGATATCTTACTTACTAAGAATTTCACGCAGCTGTTATCTAATGGGTCTCCATTTACTCAATGTTATATCTAGAACAGTTACGTTAGGTATGCTATCAGTAACTTCACTAAAGAACTCATTCACAAAGAAAAACAAAAGACTGACGTTATATTTTCTACAGTTTTTATTCGCTACTGTACTTTCATCGCTTTTTTTAGTAGCAAGTTAGTTTTACTTATGAATGTTTCTTCAGAGACCTAACAGACATTATTTATACAAAATATTGTAAAGAGGAAAGATTTTTATTTTATAATTTTCGTTTGTACCGAATAAACTAAAAAAAAAAAAAAAACTATTTGATTAATTTAAAAAATATCATTCACCAGCTGATTGTTACATAATTTGTCACTAATTGTTTTCCTTTTCTTTTTTCTTCTGCATTAGAGTGGAGCGAGAGAACGTACCAGACTTTTACTGACTAAAACCACACCAATGTTTCTTCAGTTACCTTTTGCGTTCTAGGACCACAAGTATCCCTTACATACTTTTCGGCTTACTGGCATCAGCCCTACTTTTTTTGACGGTTGAAATCATGCAATGACGGCTCCCGCTCCAGGCGGAGTGGGAGGGCGAGTCAGACTTTGACTGAATAAAACCACACATGTGTTCTTCAGTTGCCCTTTGCGTACTAGAACTACGGGTTTCCTTTCCAGAAATTCCCCGCGGTCCTAGCTAGCGGGCATCGACCCTGCTGGGCCCTTACGGTTTGCTGACGCCTCTTTGAGGAGCGCGTGGATCACTACGCGTTACTGACGACTAGGCTCGGTCAATTCCTCAAGGAGCTGTCAGCAAACTGTAGGGGCCCAGTAGGGCCGAAGCCTACTGGGGGCAAAGGTTATGTGAAAATGTCACCCGGGGCCTTGGGACGAAGGCAATGAATGGAACAGGT
Organism: Leucania comma; assembly: GCA_958295575.1. NCBI lineage: Eukaryota > Metazoa > Arthropoda > Insecta > Lepidoptera > Noctuidae > Leucania > Leucania comma. The sequence goes on along the minus strand of OY282469.1, from coordinate 1,624,193 downwards.
TAGGTTTTTAGTCAGTAAGAGTCTGACACTATTTCCCGCCCCACCCAAGGGCGGGATTTGTCATTTGATGATTTTACCTATAATAAAAAAAAGGCTCGGTTAATTACTGGACGACCAGACGGCCCTACTGAGCCCTTCATTGACATAAGTTATTACCATTTCCAACGTTTCTATTAATAACACTTGAAAACTTGGGCTCTACTTCAAAACTTCTATAGACTAAAAGAATATATATAATCTAGAACTTGAATCATAGACTCTGAAACTTGATTTACTCGTCGAGTATTCGCTGAAAACGGTGAAATAACCCCGTTTTATTGCATCACGTTATAGCTGAAATTCATCGTATACGCACGGCTATTTGTAGCACTCACTTACGAAGCGGTAAATCACGGGCGGAGCGTGTAGTCATCCATATGGAGATTTTATAGTGTCCGCTATTTATGTAGCTAAGTATGCGTTATGGATGAGACTACATTACAGAGCTATGTGCTTATTTAAGTTAAAGTGTTTCCTTGTTTTTCATGCAAAATTAACACACAAATTTTAATGGGTAACGTAGAAAAGAATAGAACAGAATATGAAAAGGCGGAAGAAAATTAATTAAAAATTCGGCCAAGTCAGACTCGTGCACGAATGGTTCTGTAATATTTTTTAAACAACCTTAGACACTATAATTGTTATAGTGGCAATAAAAATACATCATATGTGACAATTTTAACTGTCTATCTGTCACGGTTCATGAGATACAGTCTGAATACAGATAGACAAACAGATAACGGGACAGTGAAGTTTTAGTAATAGAGTGACTACCCTTTCATGACTACCCACCTTCAAAAAAGGGTTCAAGATCCACAATGAAGCGTCAGTTCTCGCAGTAACATTTGGTTCAAGAACTAGTGCAAGTAATTCCTGTATTCCAGTGTGTTTTCTTTCAGCATTTACTTTGAAATGAGGCACTCAATGTAGCTGAAATTGCAAGAATCGAGTTAGACATTCCACTCTCAGCCAACAACGATTTATTTCAAAACATGCAATGAAGTACATACAGCATAAAATATTCTTGCAAGTTTATCAACAGTCGACAGTTGTCCATAATTCAACTGAAAGACATAGTAAAACCTTACAAATACCTATTTTATAAGGTGACCGTCGTAAAACTGGAGGATTGGAAGAAACTACGCTGCGACAAATATCCCTTTTTATCGTGAAAGGGAACGATCAATCATGCGCCGTAGACAGTTGTAATGTATTTGCATTTTGTCGCCGATGTTCACACAGCCTTACTTTTAAGATGAGGATTATCCACGGAATCTGAATGAGGCTTTGGATGGAATAAATAAAAATGGGAAATGTATTTGAGGCCGCGTATAAAATGGAGGCCTGCCTTTGTGGGTTTCAAATTACAGTGGAATAAAAAAGACACGCGCTGATATTTCACAAAGATAATGGTGCAGAAATAATGCTTCTGTTTTTTGTACATGTAGTGTAGAAGCTGAAATGTCGTGTTTTCTACTATAAATACAGATTAACCAGCAGGCTTGTCACTTTGTTTTAAACTTTAGTTATAAACAGTATGCGCGGGAACAGATATACTCGCGCCCTATCCGCTGTGACTCTGACCCCGAATACGAGGCACGATAGGCGGGGGCTTGCGGTCCATACCAAGCCCAAGTCGCTAAGCAGCAATTCATAGTATTGTAGATCTAATATGACGCGATTAATTAGGTGTATTTTAATATGTATATCATCTCTACAGTATGTCTGTGTATAAATAAATTATGACGGGCATTTTGTGTAGTCACTTTAAATTATGTATGCATATTTATTGTTATGTCTATTTAAGATTAGGTAAATTATGTCAGATATTTTTATTTATTTTTTGGATATACATAAGTCAATTTAAAATATACTGTTTCAAATAAAAGAAGGCTTTCATAACAACATACGCCACATGTTCTGTTAAATTGTGTCCAGCCAATCAGTCTGCCGGATAAAACGGATCCCTGGACATTGCTTTAAATTAACCGCTCAGTTTTCACAAGCGAGTTATTTTTCAAGCCAAACCGGGTGTAATTTTATTTATAATTAAAAAGGTATTTTTGCTCAACCGTACATTGAATGTGCATTCCACTGATCTGATTATGTTTTGTAGAATGATTTGATTGTTTTGAAATAGGTAAGGTAACCAGGCGATAATATATATTTTTTTATAATATAAACTGGTGCTTGAATGCGATCCCACCAGATAGTAAGCAGTGATGCAATCGTTGATAGTAAGAAGCCTATTCACTCTAGCCTTGAAAACGCCTACATTACAATAGGACGAGAAGAGCGCAGCAGGCAAATTATTTCAGTCCCTTGATGTATGCCGTATAAACGATGAGGACAAATGTTTAATCCGTAAATTTGATTGCTTTCTTCTTTTTAATAATATAAACTGGTGGTTGACTGCGATTCCACGTTATGGTAAGTAGTAATGCAATTGTTGATAGTGGCAAAAGCATATTTTTGTGATTAAACATGCTTTTTGAAGTAGGTACAAGACTAATGAATTTTCACAGCACGGTAGTTGAACAATTGGTTACTGCGCCGTGGGGTAAATTTCTAACCAAAAAAAAAGCAGTTTTGTAGCCTACAGATAGTTGTTTTAGGTCTGAGTCCATCTTGTGAAAGTGAGTTTATGTATTTGTGAACGCAAGTACGATGCAGGAGTTATACCTAGTGCGGCAAAGTTTTCTTGAAAAAATAAAAATAATCATATTAGCTGGTATTTAGTATTGCTTACTACTGAAACTTCAAGCTAGTTCAATAACAAAGTTTCATCCCCGATGTGCGCTCGTGTCACTAATGAAATAAATATTCAGATTACATTTTTTATCTTGCTCCAGATTAAATTGCGGTAATCTATGTTAATACCCAACGACAGTGATTTTTTTTTCTTAAGTAAGATGAACAAATTGCTAATTCGATCAGTGTGTCTATCCATCAAACAAAATTTGGTTTCAATTAGTTCATTTCAGACTATTAAGTAATTACTGAGAATAATTGATTTCCAATGACATAGTTTTCCACTTTAAGAGCACGTCTTTGGTTTTAGAGACATGTCACATTCAAGGTCAAGTGAGTTCAAGGTCAAATTCAAATGACCTTGAACTTAGTCTTGTAAGACACTTGTCTGCTAATAGAAATATGACGACACGTAATAACAATATGTACGTGATATGACTATGTCTAGTTTTATATTATTTTACTTTTCACGTAGGCTTATGTGAAATAAAAAGTTTTTAAGACACTTATAAAACATCAAAAGCTAGTGCACGGTTCCTATTGGTTGTTTCCTATGGAGAAGAACAGAGAAGAAACTCCATGGTGAATCTTTAATTATTTTTTTTGATATTACGTTATTTTCATGTTACAATATTAATAGCTTTGGGAGGCTTTGTATCGGCTTTGTGTTGAAAGGCCTAAAATATGTATTATAGTACAATATTTTACCACTTATCGAATCTACTTCATAGTAACATGGTTTTTGATTTCTTGGTGTGATTCTTTTCATCTTCTTCGCTCTTTCTTGCTGAAGAAGTCTACTTATTTATTCAGGTATTTTTCCAAGCACAGACCAGAATCTAGACAGACAGTGCCTTTTGACGGGTACATCACCTCCATCAGTTTTTTTTTTTTTTTGGTGGTAGGTTGGGATATCCTCAACGCATTTCTCATCACTCTGCGTGAATTAAAAAGGAGTTTTTGGCTTTTACTAACTAAAAACATACTCATGTTCTAATTGTAACTGTGTACAATGTATGCTACGAATAAAATTATTAACAAATTATTATTTAAAAAAATACCCGTGATGAAGTTAATTGCACGGTAAAAATAAACAACAGAAAAACCTAGAACAAAATAATGTTGATGGTTGGTGACGGCGTTATTTTAAGCAAAACAAGAGAAAAGTGAGGATCCTGCATAATAAATTAGTGACGTTAGACAAACAAAAGATATGGGATGACTTCATCATTTCGAATGACAGTAATTTCCACCATGAGTATACGGTTTCTCCTGACCCTATAATAAAAATGTCATTAATTTGACACTTAACTCATTTTTATTGTGTATTTTAGAGGGTGAGTTGTCACTTTTGCCAAATAAAAATTAGTTAGGTACCTACATCAATACTTTGTATTGTATTTAAAACAATAATTGAAACGAATAAGATTATTGTGATTTTCTATAAATGATAGAACAATGCAACACATAATATATTTCATCAAAACCCCCACACCTCCAATTTCATTAGCACTAAGCCCCCAAAACCGTAAGCCCCCATAATTCTTTTCTCTTCGGCCTCCATAACTTTCCATCAGTCTTCCCCGGAATATCCATAATTTCCTCAAGAAGACAGGTAGACCGGTCACGTAGGCTGTGCGATCCGTCACGGAACTCGTTGGTAAGCAAAGGACCACAGAGCACGTAATGGCCGCATCGGCAACGACTACAGACCATTTACTTATAATTTAGGTCCAGACTAAGCGTTTTTCCTCATCATTTGTACCGTGTACATCGAAGAACTGGAACAATTTGCCTGCTGTGATTTCCTTCCGATTATAATTTAGGTGTCTTCAAGGCAAGAGTGAATAGGCTCCTAATAAACTAGTGCGCCTCACCATCAATGATTGCATTATTGCTTTGTATACTTTAAAAAAAGAATAGATATTATCACGTCTCCTCCATTTAGAAATCAAGAAACAACGTTTCAACCTCAACGGTTTCAACTCAGCATAATATCAGATGGCAAGACTAATTTTCAACCTAAAAGTGATATGCGCACGAATAAAATTACAAAATTCATAATAATGACATTTTAAATACTTTATACAATCATAATAATATAATACACAAATAGTAAAATGTATTAGGATTAAGAAAAGATTAGAGAAATAAAAAAAGAAATGAGGATTTTGGAATTTCTAGGATAATATGTCTGTCATTCCCTGACTTTTTATTTCTATGGAAAGTTTTTACAATGCTCACTCTAGCTGTATTTTATGCTCTATGGTCTATAGGAAGGACTTAGAAGGTATTACAAGATATTATAAGATCACTTGTAGATATAACTTGAAGGAGGAGTTTTGAGAATCTCCTGCAAATTAGATATAGATATACACCGTTAAATTTTGATTGTTTTAATCCTGTGGAGGGTCGATTCGGTACATGAAATACTATCGATTTTTAAGATAAAATTAAAAAATAAAATACTTTTTTTAAACTCGAATTAATTTACGATTAGAGAAATTTGTCAATTAATTTCTAAGTAAACGTCAGCTAGGCGAGTTCAATGACCTGTAGGTAGTTAGTACGCAACGACCGACAGCTATTTACAAGGTCATTGACTCGTTTACTTAAAGAAATTAATTTCGTACATGCGTATGTTAATTTGAGTTTTAGAAAAGCACTTTATTTTTATATTTTATCTTTAAAAATCGATAGTGGTTCATGTACCGGATCGGGTCGATCCGGTTTTTTGATCGTTTTGAATTCCACGGAATTAAAACGATCAAAATTCAAAGGTGTTTATAGGGTGACTGGTAATTAGTGAACGACACTTAAACATGTGATTGTTATTCATGATAACAAACAACTTTTACTACGGGATCAAACTTGAAATTGCGAAAAAAGTCAGCAAGTTCAGTATATTTTGACAACCTAGGTTAATATAAATGTATTGACCAGCAGACACTATTACTTTATCATGATTACAATCACGTGTTTAAGTATTGTTCACTTATTACCATTCACGCTATATACAGATATATATGTTACAGTCAAAGGTCGATATGCAGTTTCTTCGCGGAATGACTGGTTCATCCTAGGTTGGGTTACGTTAGGTTAGTCAAGTCAGACCTGAGAATTGACTAGTCAAAACTGGAGCTTCGAGGATTGACTATAACATATACTCTTTAGAGTTTAGACTGACTAATGAAAATTTGGAGAGTTGGATTTGTACTGTTAGGGAACCTAGTTTTGCACTATGAAACCCATGTCTGAATACAAGTTACACATGTTGGTTTTATTGTGTAGCAGTGGGTGCTCCCTTGCCATCATCATTAAAGAATCGAGCACTAAATCAAGAGAGTACCTAAGTAATTTTCAAAAACACCGCAAACTGTTTTGTTTTAAACACATTTTTATATAATAGAAAGTAGGTAGTTACTTAAACTAACCTTAAAAATTGAAACAGCGATGCGAACTATTTAACATTCTCTGTTTTTCCCTGTGGTAGGCAGACTGATACAAATATACAGTACATCCACACGTGAGCACAGAAAATCAACGTTGCGTTATTTATCGTTTTAAATGTCGCAGCATAACATGCTGAGGCGCCTTTTTGGCCTCGCATTGATTTTATTTTATCTTTCCTTTACGTTGGTTTTTTTTAGAGTTCCTTACCTCAAAAGGAAAAAACGGAACCCTTATAGAATCACTTTGTTGTCCGTCTGTCTGTCAGTCTGTCTGTCAAGACAGACTGACCCTTTATCTCAAAAGCGTGTTGCTTCGCTTTATCTAAATATCGAGTTACTTAATCTATATACTCAGGCCAACCATGTCCTTTGAAACTGTGAAAAAATCAAACTTCTTAATTAACTAAAAAAAAAGATACAGGCGTTTATGTTAGAAAAAGCGCATATTTCAACACTCTCAAAAGAATCAAGATTCTTAGGGTACTTACCGTTGACCTAGAACCTTGAAATTTGACATGAAGCAAGGTCTTACAAAAATGTAAATTTGTAGTTACGTCACAAAAAAAAAATTGCGATTCGGAAAAATCTTCGGAACTCGATTTGGGTATTGAACCCTCAAAGCGTGAGTCCGACTCACACTTGCCCGATAGATTTTTTTTTAATTTAAACAATTGTGTGAGGTACTAATAAACATTTTTATTTCTTTTTATGCGGTAAATTCTCACAAGCAATAAACGTTGCTTAACTATTTTTGAATGAAAGTCATCTAGTTATATTTTTCTTTAATACATAGCTCCGACATTCCTGCAAAAAATACCTCAGAAACCAAGTTTTCAATTCTCGCTTTTCCATCGTAATAAACCGTATACAATCGTACCTGTATAAAACCGCCAATATTCTGCAGTCCCCTTGTGCAGTTCAGGTCACGTGGGATCGCAATCCGTCACGCTCTCGCAGCTATGTACGTGCACGGAGGCCCTCCACCAGGTGCGCATTGTACGGGAGGGGATATGGGGGCCTAACTGTATGGGGGTCGGCTCTACTGGGGAATTTGGCTTTAATTTGCGAAGTGATAGAGTTATGGTGTAACAAGAGTGTTGTTAGTGAGTGCACATCTGTGGATATATCCCTGTTTTGCCATTGGTGCGCTGTGAAATTTAATACTGTGGGTTTTTCCATGTTGGGGGTTGGTTCGTCGTATGCGATATTAAATTAAATTCTTGTGTGTTTTTTTTCCAAAGTAAACATTGCAATTTCAATGTAATCGCACGAAAGATATAGGTTAAGTTTTATTAGCGGTTTACCTCGAAGCTTCACATATTTCTAGTTAAAATTATTCCAATTTTAAGGTCTGCAAAATGAAATACACTGCTGGTTGTTTTTAGTATTACTTAATTGGTATTTAAATTCTATCCTATTAATTTAATGTTCAGTAGTATTTTTGAACATAGTTTGTATTCATCATTATACGCTTGGAGTACACCTGCTTATAGTTTATTTACAAAACTATGAAACTCTGTCGACGAAGCGGCAAAGTTGTGCCATCGCGTCGCGTCGCGTTGCCGTTTTGTCAACTGCGATTCATAGCTTTAGTGTATGATAAAGAATACGCGTCCATGAAACTTTGCGACCGTAGACAGTAGGCCTAAGTTGTTACAAAACCTTTAGTATCAAAGCCGATAACTAACGTTATTAGCTCTCAAGAACAGAAGCCTACATAAATTAAGTGATCAGACAGCAAACAACTAAAGACTAATTTATCTTCAAAACTCGTTTCCCCAAAGACTTCATTATGAAACTTGTTAAAAAGTCTTGAAAAAAAAAAATCTTTTAATTACAATATCAAAGTGATCGTCATAAATTAATCTTCATGAAAGTCTTTCGACCTTTTTCTCTCATAGCTGGCTACTTTTGTGCCTTTGAAGTCTGCAACTTCCGAAGCGGAAGCCCAATTTTTCCACTGGGGATTCACCAAGTTCACGATACTTTAGGCTGACGGAGAACGTGAATGATCTTGTCCCTGGAGTGATTATTAAGTGGCTGGAAAGGGGCCTTCGCCAACAAATTCAGGAACTCAGATTCAGTTATTCCATTTTCGTTCGCTCATTATTCATTTTCAATTATTAGCGAAAATAAAGTAGTAATTCGTTTTGTCAGAATTTCTCGTAATGAGAGAAAAGTATATCTGTTTTTGGTAAACTTTATGCCTATATAGCCGCTGCTAGCGGCTTTTAGAAAATGTCTAAAGAGAACATACTTTCTATGTGTTATTCCAGGACACGTTCTACCCGTGGATCAAATTGAAACCAATCGAGCATAAAGATACAAACAAGTACCATCTAGAACATTCAATCGATACGTCTATAAATTATGAAATCAACTGTGACCGGGCTGAACTTTGGCCTAAAATTTGGGCCTAAATAATTTTAAGTGTAATTATTTTCTTAAGTAGGTGATGGAAAGAATATAATTATCAGTCACTCTGTAAATATATTTTGGTGCATTATTGAATAGTAAATGAAAAAGCAATTCAAAAATCCAACTGAATGATAAATGATTAAAAATTAAATAAGTTATCAGTGTAACTTAAAGGTGAATTTCGTCAATTTGCTGTATAGCAAAATGAAAGATTGGAAATGAAAGGTTAATCAGTTTTCTGCAATATTGCCGTCAGGCAATATGAAAACCGTTATCTTTTATAAAACTTTGTAAAATGGTGTTCCAGTTCATATAAAAAGAGAGCCTTTCATAATAGCTCGTCGGCCACGCCACAGCAGCACCGAGTTAATATTTCATTTGCCATTTTTTAAAAAACCGATTGGATGGTTGTTTCAATTTAAAGATTTATACCAAAAAACTAAAGAAACAAAGAATAACAGTATAATCAGTCTTATAGTGTTACCACTTAGGACTCAGGCCTCCTTTCTAGATGAGGGAATAGGCCGTAATCTACCACATGAGCTCAGTGCCGGTTAGTGAATATCACATGTCTTCGAGTTTTAGATTTTAGGACACGCCGGTTTCATCATGATGTTTTCCTTCACCGTTTAGAGAGCAATGGTAATAGTGATGAAATAAATTAGACAAAGTAATGAGCTTAGCTGGGTTTGTACCCATGATCTACATTTAACTCGTTAGTCGGATCCGTTATCACTGTGCCATTACTACTCTTAGCAAAACCTCATCCCAAATTTTAAGCTAAATTTTATTTAAGAATCTTACTTCAGTGTGCTCATCTTTCAATCTCCCAAACAGCTTTAGTTTATATCCAATAAAAAAATCTTATGTTCCTTTCTTCCCAATACGTAGAGATAGGCAATTTTTACGATTCCACTCTGGTAGATAACGTAATAAATCTCCAGAACTCATTTGTTTACGGCCTAAAGTTTTTGAGTGCCCGGAATTGTTGTGACAGAGTCTTGGAAGAAAACAGCTTGTTTGTCTGTAAGGACTTGCGGACTATACAGATTATTGTTTAGTAATAAACCTTGACTCGGTTGGCCTTTGTCCTAATGCAGGGCAAATTCCTCTCTGAATACCAAGAAAGATAGATCGTTAATCACCGCCCTTACTGTGTGTTGGCTATTTTAAACCAGTCGATCCTTTACACATAATAATTTACGTAAATGCTGAAAATATGAACCCTTTAAATTGTGACATTCATATTTTGTTTTATCTGTGATTATCGGAATAAATTTTCAGTTCGATGCTTTTATTTCCAGAGCTGATACAACATTTTCGTTTAATTCATTGCCTTTAATACTGTCATCAACTTTTTGATTATAGACTGATATTAATAGTAAGGCAAACGCATTTTTTTTTTTTTTCGATTATTTTGGCTTGGATATTAAGTTCTTTGAGGCATGTCTTTGTATGAACAGTTTATTTGTTTACCATTTGAATATGGACACATTCTGATGTCTGTGTAGTGAGGTAGTCAACACTACAATTAAATTATCTGCTCCATTTTAGCAAGATTGCGCCTCCTTCAATGATTCAACATATTGTCCAGTTGCGCAGACACTTGAGATACAAAACTATTCTAACTCACATCACAATATTCACTAAAAATAAATTTGAGAATCATTAAAACATCGACTGAACTCAAAGAATTTTTTTTTCAAAAACTTAGACAAACGCAGACGATACCAGAATACACGGATAAAATTAAATTTTTCATCAGAATCTTAGTCACGTCTGCTTCCAGTTGGATCCAGAACGGTGGATTAGAACAAGACGCCTTAGTCTCAAATATTGTGCGAAGCTTACTACAATACTTCTCTAAATTTGATGCTATCGAGGTTATCCTATGTATTGAGTCGATGTCTGCATCTTAATTAGTTCAAATCAAGTCAGGGGTCTTACCATGACGTGATAATATGCTAGGCGTGCGATCGAAAAAGAGGGATGCAGCTGTAATTATAATATCCCACAATATTCCATAACTATGATACAAGACCGTATAGTCCCAAGCTAAGCAGAGCTTGTGTTATAGGTACTAGACAACTGATAAACATACTTATATATTTCTAAATACATACATATTATAGATAACTTACACCCAGACACAGAACAAATGATCGTACTCATCACACAAACATTTGTCCTGGGTGGGAATCGAACCCACGACCTCCGGCATAGCAGTCAGGGCCACTAACCACTAGACCAACAGGCCAGTCAAAAGTTGTGCACCCTATATAGCTCCATCCTTTTCAATTCAGTTTAGTCATCAAATGGATCGCATTAAGAGCTTATGGTAGCACTGCAGTCGTTCGTGGAGACAGTTTCACAATTTATTTTAATCTGAATATGATCTTAAAAGATTATTATGCTACAGAGGTGAAAGCTTTTTTCATATCGTCACTTTAGTTAAGAGGGTTTGTTTTTCTAGAAATATGTGAAGATTTTCAAAAGATATCAAATGGTACACTCACTTTAATATTACGTGTGCTGAAAATAAAGTAAGGTTTTTTTATTTTATTTATTATAACTATGTTTTCTCGTACTAGGAATTCACAAACATATAAACTGACATACTAAGATACACAGACCTGGTACAACTTTGTACATAGTCTATAGGCTATGCAAATATTTGTTCCATACGGCAATTGGACCCGTGGTATGCATTAGCTAATTGCTCAATCACTTCGCCAATAGTATCAACGATTAACCTTACTTAAGAGTGGCCAACCCGAGGTACATTTTCATACAACCGCTTTAACGTGATTATGATGTTATTATTACACATATTTTGGATATATAGTTTTTTTTTTTATATATTTTTTATAAACTAGCACTTGACTGCAATCCTACCTGATGGTAAGCAGTGATGCAATCGTCGATGGTAAAGCACACTAGTTTATCTCTCTAGATATCTTGTGGGTATTATCTAGGCTTCTATAGAAATAAAAACATTTTTTTAAACCAATACAGTACAGACCTCTGAAAATATGCTATTTTATGTGAACTTTGGCTTTCCATAATATACTCATATATTAAAATTTTAAAAAGTACATCTCTAGAAGCCTGGCACATTTAATCGAGATTCAAAAATTTTTCTTAAAATTTTTAACGGTTTAAAAAAAACACGTATTTTCTGGAATACGTTTTGTGAAATGTTCGAGTAAATCACGGAATTACCGAATGCAAACAATGTTTTCAGGCGTTATCTTTCTTTTTTCGCGTTGTCTCTCTATCAAACATCAAATTAAATTTCGTTAGATGAAGTAAGAAGCTTTTAAGCCATGCTCAACGTTAACCATAGGTGAGTGGGGAAAGCCTCTCGTAACAGGTTCAGTCAACCCAAACAATCATTATTTTGAACAAAATAATAATTTGTCGAAAAACAATCTACATTAATCTATAATCTTCTATAATATAAAAATGAATCGCAAAATGTGTTGGTAAGCGCATAACTCAACAACGCCTGGACCAATTTGGCCAGATCTTTTTTTAAAATGTTCGTTGAAGTTCAAGGATGGTTTTTACGGCGAGAAAAATAGAGTAGGGTAGAGTAGGGTAGAGTAGGGTAGAGTAGGGTAGAGTAGGGTAGAGTAGGGTAGAGTAGGGTAGAGTAGGGTAGAGTAGGGTAGAGTAGGGTAGAGTAGGGTAGAGTAGGGTAGAGTAGGGTAGAGTAGGGTAGAGTAGGGTAGAGTAGGGTAGAGTAGGGTAGAGTAGGGTAGAGTAGGGTAGAGTAGGGTAGAGTAGGGTAGAGTAGGGTAGAGGTGGGTAGAGGTGGGTAGAGTAGGGTAGAGTAGGGTAGAGTAGGGTAGAGTAGGGTAGAGTAGGGTAGAGTAGGGTAGAGTAGGGTAGAGTAGGGTAGAGTAGGGTAGAGTAGGGTAGAGTAGGGTAGAGTAGGGTAGAGTAGGGTAGAGTAGGGTAGAGTAGGGTAGAGTAGGGTAGAGTAGGGTAGAGTAGGGTAGAGTAGGGTAGAGTAGGGTAGAGTAGGGTAGAGTAGGGTAGAGTAGGGTAGAGTAGGGTAGGGTAGAGTAGGGTAGATTTGGGTAGAGTAGGGTAGAGCGGGAGCGAAGCCGCGGGCAAAAGCTAGTACGAGTATAAAAATGAATCGCTGGATGTGTTGCTAAGCGCAAATTTCAAAAACGGCTGGACCGATTTCGCTAATTCTTTTTTTGTTGTGTTAGTTATTGTCAGGAGAAGGTTCTTAGGGTAGGGTAGTTAGAGTAGGGTAAAGTAGGACAGAGTATGGCAGAGTAGGGTAGAGCGGGAGCGAAGCCGCGGGCAAAAGCTATTATTTTATAAAAACGAACCACCTATAGACGCCCTGTTGGATCTGGCCTGTTGGTCTAGTGGTTAGTGGCCCTGACTGCTATGCCGGAGGTCGTGGGTTCGATTCCCACACAGGACAAAAATGTTTGTTTGTGATGAGCACGATCATTTGTTATGTGTCTGAGTGTAATTTATCTATAATATGTATGTATTTAGAAATATATAAGTATGTTTATCAGTTGTCTAGTACCCATAACACAAGCTCTGCTTGGGACCACACGGCGTTGTGTGATAGTTGTGGAATATTATTATATTATTATTATTATGCGTTGGTTGATATAAAAATTTTACAGTGTATTCTAATAATAATAAAATTGAATTGAATTACGTAGCATTACATTTTGATTTCGTTCGACCTCAAAGTCTTTAAGGTCAGTTTCATTTGAACTTATTATGCTTTTAAAATTCAGGGAATGTGCGCAATACCTATGTACGATATCTTATATAAATTATATCAAAAATAATTTAATTTTAAATTGCTAGTACAATAATGCAGTGAACATTTATTTTTTCACTGCTATATTGGATAACATGAATCTTCACTGTCAGGTTTCATTTTCGTAATTAACTTGAAGGGTTTTACAAAAATCGTGTTTATCTTGATGAAAGCCAATTATTTTAAAGAAAAACATTGTAGCAAAATGTTGAAAATACGTAGCTGAATGGTTTTAGCATGGCAACAGCGATAGGCAACCCAAACAATAGAATGTTTAGGCCCCTAAATGATACAGAAATCAGAAATTTAAAACGTTTATTTCAAATAGAACTTTTGCATTGTCTAAATGTAGGTCAGACAAAAAAATAGTGAAGCTAATTGCACGTTCCAAAGAAAGAAAGAAAAAACATTTATATGTGATTCGCACAGCACAAACACTACTTAATCTTAACATGAAAATAATTAAAAAAAAAAAAAAACAAAAATAACCATAAAAGAATCGTTTAAAAAAATTATACCCCTTATAGATATTAAATTTTTGAATTTAATAAGGTTAATAACCGCTATTGCCATGCTAAAATGAAAAAAGATATAGTCATTCAAAGCCAAGACATTATAATAAATTTTGAACGTAGATTTATAAGAAATGGCTGTCATTAATCCTGACGGCATTGTCATTATTGTAAACATCATAGTCGTTATCTTTTGATGAAGAACGTTTCATTTTACACTAATCTGAGAAATGTGATCGTTGTGATAATGTCATAATGATGTTCGAATTTTCAATAGCAATTAATCAATATTTATGTCAAATAATCTGCTGTTTTGTGAACGTTGCTTTTCGAACCGTACCTTGTAGTATTATTTCATTTCGATTCATAGACACTTCCATTACTTAATTTTTTGTTCTTATGATTCTCATAATGTCTTCTGACACCTCATAGTCGCCTTTTTTATAATTTTTATTATTTTCTATAATTATGTTTGTTATTTTTTCGAAGATTTCAATTTTTTTCTCAAATAATGACTTAATAAGAAATTACTTAGCAACAAGTAAATAATTCCTTATAAATGTGGGTGTAAGTCTCTATTATTTTCTAGATAAACCTTTTGCACTTCTTAACTGACCTTAGAAATTCAATTTCCTTACTCTGTGGACAATTAAAAATCTTTAGTCCACCAATAAAGTTTATCTTCAATATATTATCCTCCGTTTTTATCCAGGTGATCCCTTTTTAACAGACTTCGAAAAAGAGGGGGTATTCTATTTTTGGCTGTATGTATTTTTTTTATGTATGTTCACCGATATCTCGGTCAATTGTGAAGTGAATTTGATTTTTTTTATTTTGATTGAAAGATTATACTCCCGAGTTGGTTCCATAGAAATTTTGTTTTGATCTGATGATGAACTTCGAAGATATAGAACGGAACTCTTTAAAAAATCATAGCAGAACTGTCGTAACAAGCAGAATTGCTTTGTTTATACATGTAGTCGGTGAGTGACTGAAGTAAGAACGGGAGAGGACACATAGAACTGATTTGATGATGAAACTGGAAGGTAGGTAAGAACCGGAATTCTGTAATAAATCCGTGTATCCTAGTCGTGTTTTGGTATTATTAGAAATGTCATGATGATTTGATGATGGAACCAAATAGCGGAAGGTATCCGTATAAGTTTAACTGAGGGGTACTACAACTAAAAAGTGTGAAATAAAAAACTTTTTACAAAAAAAAATACAACCGACTTCAATGACAAAAACACAAAAAAGAGCAAATAACTTTAATTTCGGAAGTCGGTGTTTCTATAATAGTTTAGTCTCTTCGTTATTAAACACCGACTTCCGAAATTAAAGTTATTTTGCTCTATTTTTGTGTTTTTGTCATTGAAGTCGGTTGTTGAAGTGAGCTTCCTCTGAATATTAGGATGGCAGCCAGTCGGTTTTCCTTTAAGGTAACGTGAACACATTCGTAAGAAGCTGTTAGAATCGTCACAGCAATTGATAGTTGGATTTGTTTTTTCATGTATGTGTTTATTATGTTTCCTTTCTGTTTGTCTTTCTATTAAATTGTATTAAGTTTGATTAGTATAAAATACCTAAAGCAATAAGTCTGCCTTTGGTCAGCATATTTTATTAAAGTTAAAATAAATAAATAAGCCGCAAGCAAATCACACAGATGGTTATTTTAAAGACTGCCATTTGGTAGTCAGTTTATGTTTCAAATCAGCTAGTACATTAACTGAGAATGGTTCAAGTGCTAAATCGTAGCCAACTAAAGAGAGAAATAAATCGCTTGAGCGCTCAAACGCAGCATTGGAGTTTTGATTTATATCTATTTTCTGCTCCATTAGTCTAAACATTAGAGGCACTAAACAAAAATAATAACGTCTCTCATATAAATCCAACATTACTTTATTTTCGAAGTTTAATTGAGAGTGAATTTCAGCTGAAAGTCTTTGTAAAAATAAGTTAATAGTACGGAAAGTGTTATAGCTTAGAGAGGCTGGTTCTACTATAAAGTGAAATGTCCAATGGGGCATTTTTATAGAATTGCTCTTTTATGTAATGAAACAGTTTTATATTCTAACTTTACATTAAATACTCGTATCATAAGTCTCTTTTTTTGTTGGGTAGTTCAATTAAATGATTCTTCCCGCTTCGGGTGCAGCGAGATAGAGTGTCAGACTTTTACTGACTATAACCCACCCGTGATCCTTTGCCGGTCCTTGGTGATTCTTTCGAAAAACCTTGGATTTCTGCTTGACATAGACCTTAGCAAGCCCTACTAGCTTTTACTCTGGATAATTTTTCATTGTTTTGGACTGAATCTTTGGGCAAGGTTGAGTGTCTTTTAAACCTAATTACCTATCTGTATCGGTTTAACACTTTTTGGGGATGATACTTGATTATACGTGGTAAGAAAGAGCATACAAATGCTACTGAGTGAGAAACGCCGCATGTTCGAACGCCTTTGAAAGAAATACAAAAAAAAAATACACTCTTCGGTGTTCCCTGCTATCAATTTAAAAATTTTGACAGTCGCTACGGGTGTAAAGATGGGTGTGTGGTGTGACGAGTATGGATAAAGTGAGAAACGAGTATATTAGAGGAAATTTAAAACTGGCGCCAGTGACTGAAAGTTGAAAGGAAATCGTTTGTCTTGGTATCGTCATGTGAAGAGGAGGGTTAAAACTCATGTTACTAAAAGAGTTCTGAGTTTACACGTAGATGGATGGAGAGGAAGAGGGAGGCCAGAGAAGAGATGAATGGATTGTGTGAGGAGTGATATGAAAGAAAAGGGAGTTAGTGATAGTGTGACGGGTGACAGGACAGAGTGAAAGAAAAAAACGTGTTGCGCCGACCCTAAGTAATATGGTATAAGGGCAGGATGAAGAAAAAGAAGAGTCGTTACGGGTAGTCGAGACATGATAAACAGATAAGATAGAATATAAGAAGATAGCTTTAAAAGCCCTATCTACTATAGACAAAATATTGTAAATCTTAGTTAATTACGAGAGAACAGTAGTTTAGTAACACATGTCCCCTCACATGTGGCGCATGATTTGTTTACGATGCAAACTTCGGTCCCGCCTGCTCGTAAATCATCACACGTTGCAAAATAATTCGGTTAGGTTCCCCGCTCCGACACCCAGGTGTCATGAGAGTTGTGTTGTATTTTTAGATCGCAGTTTTTATTTTAGATAGGTACAGACTAGCTGTTTTCAACTCCGGTCAGGTATTGTATTGAAACTCGGTTATCCTCTGCAGCCGTCCTCGAAATAGGTGGGCATGGAGCACCTCACCGCCGTGTCGGGTCTTTGACTGTTCAAGCCACAGAAACCCCAAGTCTGTAACCTGCAGGTGTTACTCCTATTATGGCGAAAGATCGTTTCGCATCCTCTAGTGCCCGGTGCATCCGCTCCCTTCCCACTGCCTTTGCGACCAAAATTTCCTCACAGAAGCTAGCCAAAAAATCCTACGCGCTTTCGTTTTTCAGCCAAAAAACCTGAATGTACAGCACCAAGAATAAAGAGATTGTCAACGACGCAACACGAAACACCAAGATAAAATTTAGATTAAAAATAAATAATAACAATAAATAAAAGTAACATCAGCTAAAGAGCTAAGATGAAAAAACAGAAACAAATAATAATAATATTTCACTACTATAGCTAAGCAGAACTTGTGTTATGAGTACTAGACGAATGATAAACATACTTATATATTTCTAAATACATACATATTATAGAAAAATTACACCCAGACACAGAACAAATGATCTTGCTCATCACACAAACATTTATCGTGGGTTGGAATCGAACCCATAAATAAACAAAATGTTACGACAGTAACATTTTGTTTATTTATGTAATATAATAATTAAACAAGATGTCAGAAAGACAGTATACAATAGAAGTGGCAGTGGCCCCAAACTAGGCGTAGCCTGTATCTTGGTTTTTATTTTTTATTTTTTTTCATCCAATGACAAATCCCGCCCTTGGGTGGGGCGGGAAATAGTGTCAGACTTTTACTGACTAAAAACCTACCTTTCCGTTCCTTGCCTTTGTCCCGGGGCAGCCTGTATCTTGGTGGCCCAGCTGATTGAAAGATTATGCAGTCGGTTTTTACGCGACAGCAGTTTTCTAGTATAGCAGATAACAGAAAGAAATTAATAACAAATAAAATAAAAGCAAGAATCAAAAATCAACAAGAATATATTCACATAAGGTTTAATACTAATAAGATTATAATATTTTGTTAAAATAAAGCCACTAAGAATATTTGTGGCTGACAGCACGTCTTAGAATATACTACAAAGCTTGATCCTGAAATATTTTCAGAATGGTTTACACCGTATATAATTACTGTGTCAAGCACAACCATAATGTAATTCTTACCGTCGTTTTAGGTCGTCATATCCTTTTTTTCTTCATTCTTTTTTTCATTTGTCACTTCATGGTACGCGATGATGTTGTCGACGACGGAGCACGTTTTCCTAGGAGGAACCTTAGCCTTACCTCAGACTCCTTAGTTTCATCAATAGTTGTAGCTATCAAGAAACACAGATTCCGGCAGGGAGTTCCACTCCTTAGCTGGCTTACGCACAGTGTGGTACATGGTACGAGTAATGTATAGTGGGCGAATCCAACAGGTGTGAATACAGAAAAAATTTTTTCTTAGCCTTTTTTTCTATATCACTGCTAGGCAAAGGACTCCCACCACACTTTCTATCTTTTGCGGCCCCTCACTTTCTCTTGCAGGTTTTGGCGAGGAGGTGGAAGGCTGAACTAAACACATGACTCGTTTATCCCGTCTTCTCTTTCGTGGTCTACCGCGTTACTGTCACACTGTTTCTGGGCACCAACTTTGTGCTACTTTGTCTCAATTTTTCGGGCATGTAGCAGACATATCCTGCTCAATTCTCAATATTTCAGTTGGACAACCTTTTGAGCCACATCAACTAAACTGGTTTTGGAGCGCAATATAGTGTTTCGAACTCGATCCGTTAATTTAATACCTAGTTTATTGTCCTGCTTTCTTTACACTCGCATTTTTTAATGCAAACGTAGTGTTTAACTGTCAATGTCAAGAAAGTGTCATTTATGACCGCTTACACCAACCTACTCTGCTCGGAGTTAGAGTTAGTTGGGTTAACTCTAGAGTAGCTACTCGAGTTATAAAAGAACGACGAACGACCCTGAGTTGCAACTCGAAGCATTTTTGAACGGTTGGAGTAGTGACTTTATCCTACCCAACTCTGGTTATTTTTTTTAATGCAAAGCAACGCTTCATTACTTTTTGGCAAACCTCAGACACCAACTTCTGTTAGTCAAACATAAACATCTTTATTGAACCAAAATCTGATGGGTCCATACACTACACATAAACGTTCGTTAGATTCATCTATTTACACAGACTCCCTCTCTCAACCAGTCAAAGGCAATGAATATAGTTCATTACGCCATCACTAACATTGACAAAGTAAATGTTTGCCAGTCGAATTGATGGCCGCTACTCTAGTCTCGGTGACCGGCAACAAGAGTGACCAATATACCTTCTAGGTAGATTAAATTAGAATTACATTGTATAAAACAATAAAGAGCAGTGGTGGCCGAATGGTAACGGCCCCGACTTACGAGTTGTAGGTCGACTTGGGTTAAAAATCTAGCCAGGTGCATTACGGTGTGTATGTTTCATCACCACTGCTCTCAAACCGGTGAAGGAAAATATCGTGAGGAAACCGGCATATCCTAGAACCAAAAATTCGAAGACATGTGACATCCACCAACCCGCACTGGGCCCGCGTAGTGGATTACGGCCCATTCCTTCTCCTAGAGAGGCGGCTTGAGTTCCAGCAGTGAGAACATTATAAGGTTGATGGTAGCTATGCTATGCTATGTTTTATACAATAGGGCTAGATTTGTGATTTTTGCGACTAATCTAATAAAGAACCTTGTTTTGTCTTTGAGGTGGGTAGACATCAAAAACTTCTCCCGCTCTGGCTGAAGCAAGAGAGAGTGACAGACTTTAACAGACTAAAACTCACCTGTGTTTCTTCAGTTACCCTTTTGCGTTCCAGGGTCACGGTGAATATTCCGAACAATTTCGCAACCCTTACAGGATTAATACACAAGCTAGGGTAGACATTAGTGTACTTACAATTGTTTGCAGAAGATAAAGGGGATTATTCAATGAAATTTTATACATGGTATCTTTAGTAGAAAGGTATTTTCTCGTACTCTGTAAAACTCTGCCCCCCTAGCTAAGTTACAATTGTTTCGTTTAGCCTGAACGCTTTGAGTTGGCTAAGAGTCCCCGAGAACTTGGCTAGGGGGGCTAACCTTGAAAGCGTAACAGACCGACAGAAGTTACTTTCACTTTTTAGTATTGATTTCTATCTTTCAAGTTTTTTTTTTTTACTCTTTTCTCTCATATTATCAATCCTCCTGACCGAAGTTCAGGAGTGCCGATATCACGGTGTTCTGACGTCATCTCAACGCTCAGTCACGTGGGTAGAACAAAGCAAATGGAGGCGTGACCAACTCCAAGCGTTCGAAGTTCACGAAACGATCGTAACTTGGCTAGGGGGGCTGAACTGGTTTTGTTAAAATTCGATAAAGAGTGAGCATGATCCCCAAGAGAGGACAGGGACTACTTTTTGTTTGTCTCCAATTTCGCCTTCAGTCCGCAATATCCGACATCCACTCGAAGTTGCGGGCTTAAGCCAGTTTTTAATAAAACAGTGATATTGATCCAGTGCCAGATAGGTTTCGAAATACTTCTATTGGGCTAGTTTAAGTTACTTCACGCGGTTTTGTCTGGAGCTCTAAATCCCTTTACTGATATAATTCGAACAAATGACACAACTGAAAGTGATTTAAATTCTGCTATTCCTTTGATTCAAACGCTCGTTTAGAACAAAAGGCTTTAGAGTGGAGTACGAACATAGAAACTTCGTATGTCCTGCGTTGGGATTTGGTAATCTGATTTGAGCGATTTAATGGAATACTGAAGCATTAATGGCCATTACGATTTTGTACAGTACAGTAGCGATTATGCATGTTTCTTTTTTATTTGCTAAGTTAAGTCAGTTTAGCTGTAGTAAACATATATGAATGACTTTTTGAAATATCTTCAACAATAACGAAGTTAGTTTGGGTTGGCCGCCCGTTAAGGCCTTTTCATACAACCGCTCTTACTTGATTTTGGATACACAGATATCTTATTAACATGATCTGGGCTTCTATAGAAATCAAAACATAAATTTGTGTATAACTAATCTAGGAAAGACCTTTAAAAATCTGCTAAATATTTCACGTGGACTTTGGCCTTCCATAATGTACTCAATATTAAAAATTTAAGAAAGTACGTCTATTAGAAGCCTTGAACATTTAATTGAGATTCTGAATGACCACATTTTTCTCAAAAACCTTTTGCATTGCATGGGTTTAAAAAAAAAACACACGCATATTTCCTGGAATAACTTTTGTGAAATATTCGAGTAAAGCAAAGGAATTACCGAATGCCAACAGTTTTCAAACGTTATCTCTCTTTTTTCGTGTTGCCTTTTCATCAACTATCGCGTTGGTTTGCGTTAGATTCATCTAACGCAAACCAACGCGATAGTTACCAACGCGAAGCAACAAGCTTTTGAACCATTCTCGACAGTGACGATAGGGGAGTGGG
Organism: Leucania comma; assembly: GCA_958295575.1. Classification (NCBI taxonomy): domain Eukaryota; kingdom Metazoa; phylum Arthropoda; class Insecta; order Lepidoptera; family Noctuidae; genus Leucania; species Leucania comma. Next base: position 1,602,543 of record OY282469.1, on the reverse strand, counting down.
GAATGGGGAAAACCCACCAAGAAAAAGATGTCTGATAATGGTTTTTGACGTCAAAGTTCATCACACCTGTATGGCCGCCATAGAAAACGGTGTCTTGGCGAGAGAGACAGATATACACGCCTATTTTTTAATTAGTGCACAAAAAAATGGGGCTCAATCAGTACCCGTCACTGATCATATTTATGTAGTCAAAAGTATAAAAAACGAAATCCCAAAATTGTCCATGAAAATTTGTCATTATTGGTAAATTCATAATTGAATCAATCATTCATAACAACTACTATTAGAAAATATTCAGCGTAGTGTTTTTCCATTTTTATTGACATTCTTTCATTTATACTTAAACAATAACCTGTACAATGTTTCCATAAATTGAGTGAGATTTTAGGATATAAACGAACGCTCATAACTTTGCTGTTTATGAATATTATTTATTGAGACTTTACTTAAATAATAACAAGACTTTTTCTAATAAGCTCTTTAAGTATTTGCACTAATTAAAAATAGTGGTGTATTATATTTGTTTATAATTGAATCGGTTATTTACCAAAGGGAATAAGTCAGCATTTTTCGGATATGGCAATTTTGATGCAGTTCGAATCCTTTTAGGTAGATCTTGCATTATAATTTAAGAAAAAAAATAAGTCAGTCGATTTGCCACTTCATTGGAGGGACCTCTTTTTTCGTTAATTTACAGAAAGGAACAAGTCAATGACTTATTCCTTTTCGTTCCTTTATTTGGCAACACTGGCTGGTTAATGGTGTTGCTATGAAGGGGCCTAATGAAACATGCACATTTTTACTACAGTATATCCAAGAACAAATTCCACATAAAATCAAAAAGTTATAAATTTTTACAGATGGATGCGGCGGCCAAAACCTTAATCACATGATGATAAGTTTATGTCAGGCTCTGGTAGACACAGGGCGGTTTGAGAAAATTGTACACCGTTTCCCAATCCGAGGGCACTCATTTCTACCAAATGATGGGTCCTTTGGCACTGTTAAAAAAGTTTTAAAACAAAGAGATAGATATTATCTGCCTGAGGAGGTGTGTGAATTCATATGCAATGCCCACAAAAAATTCACAGTATCTATAGTCAATACTAATGACATTCTAGACTTTAAAAACTGGTGGGGCAAATTTTATAAGAAGGATGCAATCTCTTTGGAGAGTCAATCAAGGAGTATTCCACGGTCTGACAAGCAACATTTTTTGGTGTCTAACTTTATGGAGTTTGAGTACTCCTCAAACATGAAAGGCCTGGTGATTACCAGGCCTTTCATTGGGAATGTAATGAAAACTAACACATTTGATTTAAGAAAGAATAAAACTCAAACGGTTACACTACCAACACAAAAGCTTATGATGGGCCTATGCCTCTAAAAATTAATAAAATAGAAGACCTCAAGCGTACCTTGCAATACATTCCAGCTGAACATAAAGCCTATTATGAAAACATTATAGAAAATTGGCCTAAATATTAATAAAACATTATTTTTCATCACTTATTTGTTTATTTTTTCCCTCAAAACTTTGTTTAGATACCAAAAGGAATAAGTCAAGCAATTTAAAAAAAGCATAATTATTTCAAAAACAGGTAAACAGCAAAAACCTCTGCATTAGTATGTTTGTAAAGGTTCCAACTACCTATTTAAATAAAAAATTAATATACTTACCTAAAGTTTTTTTTTTATAAACATATTTTTATCCCTCCTGTAAAATTAGGTATGCTTGACTTAGTCCCTTTAGTAAATAACCGATTCAATTGTTATATCTCGTTTGCTTTTTGACCAATTTTGATATTATTTTCACAGTTAGTATTCTGTTTTCTAGTTCAAATTTACTCGAAAACCCGCTCCTATCTCTACCGGTTTTAGGCACGCAATTTATTATTTTCCGAACAAGCGCGAAAAAGTGCGCGAGGTGACCTCCACGAGTCACGCGTTTATTAATAGTTTCATAAGTGTATTGAAAAATTTCGATTGATATCGCATGTTCTTTACATTTGCTATGATTATTCGCACACCCCCACTTCCATTGAGACCCGAAAATAGGTTATAATCCTCGTCACACAAGTTGAACCCTCATGGCGGTCGCCCTGAAATGCGCAGTAACCGTGTAACCATAGCAAATGGTTCGAATTATTTGCCGCGTGAAAAAAAGAATGAAGCTACTATTTTCATGCATATTCCCTATTTATGACCTAGCAGTATAGGACATGTATTTCGGATCGAGGTCATAGTGACGTAACTAAACGTATAGTGATTTATAAACGCAGTTAAACGGTGAGAGCACTACAGTTGATAACCCACCATTACTCACTAGTGTTGGCGTGACGTTTAAATGTGAATAGTGTTGGGACTCTGCGGGTTCGATGTTCGATAATTTTAAAAGCAAAGGTTACTCATATTAAATTTAGAATATACACCGTTAAATTTTGATCGTTTTAATCCCGTAGAGGATCGATCGGCTACATGAAACACTCGATAGTGTTTGTTTTGTAAAGATAAAATTAAAAAAATAAAGTACTTTTTTTTTAACTCGAATTAATATACGCATGTACGAAATTAATTTCTTTAACCTTGTGAATACCGTAATTAGAGTCACAAGATAAAGATAATAGGTGTGCGTCCTCTTGGGGCTTGACAGTTTAAGTAAACGTCAGCTGAGCGAGGCCAATGAGCTATATAGGTGACAGTACATGAAGAGAATGTGCAAAATTTCATCGAAATTCGTACTTCTAACGTGAAAAAATATCAAGCATACACACACACGCACATGTTTTCGTCTCTATAATATTAGTATGAAATGTGATTTAATTATACTACTGACAGTTTGCTTATCTGCATATAAATATTTTTCTGTAGGTATCCCTTATACAGTATGTAATTCAAAAAGATTTTTTTCCAAAATAAAAACAGCTACGTTCACAAAAATACCAGTAACAGTGATTTCAGTAGTAACTTATTAACATCGCCGCTGCTTCCCCTCACACCACTCACAAAGCCTACTGAACCTGTAAGTGGAACGAGATGAAAGGATTATCCGGAACGCCGCTGATCCTCGATTAATCACAATCAAACGAATCTGCAGCGGTAGTCCTGGTGATTTTTCATTTCTTCCCCAAAATAGACGAAATTTATTCGACGGTGAAGTTCTAAAAATAGCCTTTGGGGTGATTAGAGATAACGATGTTGAAAATAGGATTATAAGGAAGTTTTTCGATTGGAGAATTTTCTGTGAGTAACCTAATAATAATGGGGTCAAACTCAGGAAGGCGTTTTACTATATGTCATGTATTTGATCACCACCTCTCTCAAAACGGTGAAGGGAAAAATTAAGAGAAATCCAGCATGTCTTAGAAGAAAATAATTCGAAGTGTGTGTGACATTCACCATTAACATTTTACTCTGAGCTATTATCTCAGTCTACAGTTGATTTCTAAACAATAAAAACTATAATTATGTAATAAAATATATTTTTCGTAATTTTGTAAAGAAACCAAAACATTTTATCTGTCGGAAAACAAATAGATATCTTAGGATTAACGTACAAATTATAAACATATGCGCCACATCCATGTAAAGCGACCGAACGCTCAGCATAATGCAAAATGCGGTGAATCCATGGCGCTGGTTTTCAGCATGGACCGGTGAATGACGGTGTGGATACAAAAACGTCGGCGCTAGTGTTAAACAGTTTTGTTCATTGTGCCTATTGATAAAAGATAAGTACATGCTCAACTAAAAAAAAAACACTTGATAAATACAATTACCTACTGAGTTGAAGACAACAAGGAATAGACAAATAAGAAAGCTTTATTAGAAGAAATGTTTAATTACTAAAACAAATACCTAAATTTAAATGTCAACTTAAAAATAGCAAACTCTTTGAAGTGTCCTCCTAAAAGGTTAATTACTCTATGGTAAGCTTGGACAAAAGCTCCATTATAAAGGCATTAATTTTAATTACCTGAGAGGACAATAATTCTAAATAAAGTTTTCAATACTCCTATAACAGTTTTGTAAATTGTTATCGTTGAAAGGAGAATTTTATAAACCTGGATGTAATAAATCAAAAGTAAAGTTGAAGCTTTCAAGAATTAGCTGTCACAATGACTTTTAACATTTTATGTTACGCTTCAGAAATATCTTTAAAGTGTCATCTTTCTTTTATGATATTCTTTAACATTTTCACTAGATACTGTCGCTAGAATAGAAAGGACAATGGGCATTTTTGTATAGACTCTGTGTCCGGTGCTATATCAAGTTGTGGCATATGCCATTTAAAATGACATAATAATAGCTTCACTTTATTGTATGTCATCAATAGGCAGAATTATGCCGGGAAGGAATTATGACTCATTTTATTTCAGTAATCAGCAATGTAGTAAATAATGTTTCCATTCCAACTTTAATTTTTGACGTTCGCTTTTCTGATAAATTCTTCTGTCTATAGTGAACCCAGCTGTACGTATTAATCTTATGTAATCTGAGACCTTACCACAAGTTCTTTATGCGATACATTTGACAACCTAAACTGAACAATAAAGAGTCATGGCAGGGCTCCTAGATAGTAGAAGTAGTACATATATTTTTTACCTCTATAACTTGATTTTTTATTTATTTAACCTCTAATTTAATTTTTTTTAGAATAAATCTTTACCTATACAAGTCGAAGCAAAATCCGCCTAAGTCGAAAACTCTATCACTCGAATTTTTTAGCATCTCCTTTGATGTTTGACTTATAGAGGTTCTACTGTATATGAGAACAATTTGCTGCAAATTTGCCCATAGGTACCTACTGATCAGGCCTTTGAGTTAGAGTCAAAAATGGATCACTAACATCTGTGTCATCATCATTCATATTTTTATTAATACAAATAATATCATGATCTACTTTGGAAGAAAGTGAAAATTTGAGACGTTTGCAATTTATAAAGAGCTTTGTTACATTTTTTTCGGCACTAAAATGAAATGCTGCAGTTTTGTTTCAGAATCAGGTCCAATAGAGCCATCAATAATAATTTTCAAAACAAAAGTCTATGCTATATAAATACTTCCTAGGCAATGATTGATACGTATTTATTATAGAGCTCATAATAAAAGACAGGATAATAAAAACAATAACTTGAATAGGAACATATAAAGTAAGCAGTCAGCTACTTTAAGAGTCCTTGCCAAAAATATTACGTCTCTAAAATTCATTTGAACAGAAGAAAACGATTCTTGGCTAAAAGGAAACAAACTCCATTTTTATTATTTCTCGTCTATTTTCAATCAGTAGGTTGAGAAGGACATTAATTATTTATTTGAAATTTAAACTTGAAACGCCTAGTATATTTTTCGGCTTATTTGTATATTTACTGTTGTAATTACCCTGTCTTCTGAGAAATATAATGGAATTTAACTTAACAAATAATGATGAAAACGGAAAAGAGATCCATCACTTTACCTTCACCGGACAAGGTAAGTTCGGGAGTTATCTGTATTGGATTAGAGCGGAAGTGACGCCCGGGTGTCGCCACTGGGTGGACCGCCCGGAGGACACGGTGAAGCACACGGTAGAGGTGTGCTTCACCACTTGGGAAGAGCATCGCCGTGTCTTTGCCGGGTCGAAACCTACTGGGGCCATGGCTAATGTGAAAGTGAACACCAGGGCCTGAAACTAAAGCAAAGAAGGAACGTTTTCGAATTTTTGTCTGTAAAAGTCTGACACTATCTCCCGCTCCACCCAAGGGCGGGAGTTGACATTGGATGATTTTTACCCAACAAAAAAAAAACATCTTTACTAATTATGAGTGTAAATATCAAAGATTATGGCCGCCATGGCCCTCGTGCAATGGTCCTTATAGGACTAAGTGCGGAAATCATACTCAGAAGATAGATAGATAGAAATGAGTGCATATCTTCCCTTTTACCCACCGTTACAAAACGATTCATTAAAAGTAAAATTAACCAAAAAAAAAATACTAACTGAATCCAAGAAAACTTTCAAGCCACATTTACATCTCAATCTCCCCGATACTGTCGGTAATATTAGAAGGTACGAGTCTCCTCGTCTTACCTGTCCAGATTCCATTTCAATGTACATAAATTTCAAAAGCCTGCACCGACCATCGTCTCAATGAATACCACTAGAACAACTGCAAGACTTTCGAGAACATTATTCAAGTGTCTTATTCTGATTTGCTTTAAATATTCTTTATAAGAGTGGTACGTTTTTGACGACCTGTTTAAAGTTTCTGTAGTTGTAGATAGTTGGACATGGACTGTAGGTTCATGTTGTGTTTATTTAAATTATAGTAGAACTGCTGTCGCATTTATTTGTAACCCCTTATAAGTTATTTATTCCAGTCCATAAGAAGTTTTTTTTGCTGATGGATAGTGGGGGAAAGAGAAGCTTAACCCCTCGAAGGCAAAAAATCGTTAATTATGTATTCTGTTCACACAAATATACGATTTTTTTTTTGAAAATTTTTGTTTCTATGTCTTTATTTTTCCTGAAAAAAAAAACCGAAAAAGTTTAATTTTAATTATTTTTAATATGATTTTTTAAAAAGGGGGCTATTACGTAATAATAATACCCCCTGGCGTGTGAGGGGAAAATATTATACTTCATAGTCCCATAAAGTAAAATAAAATAAAGATCTATAGCTTCTATTTACCTCTTCATCAATCAGAAAAATATATTTTTTAAATGGATTGATTGTGTGAGTATTGATATGAAATAAAAAGGAGTCGCTGATATCTTTGACGGGTGACAGGATAGAATGGAAAAAAGAACGTATTGCACAAGGGCAAGAAGATGATGATCAGAAATATTTGGTAGGTAGGTAACATACGTTTTTAGGAAGTTTGAAAAATCAACATTTTCTTTAGTAAAATAAAACCCTAAAGAAAATTATCCGTATTTATCACATCACCCTTTTACATTACTTTAAAAGTCAGTAGAAGCAATCTAAAAGTTTTTACTTACCCATATTCAAGTTACAGTCGATAAAATACATAAAATAACAATACACAGAGCAATAGTTGTCTATAAAAGCTGAAGAACAATATAAAGTCTCGTTTGAACGGCTGGCGAAGTGGGTGAGGACGACAATCGAGCCACTAGGTTTTTTATTAAATAGGCTCTTCAATAGGAATGAAGTGGCGTTTGTTGCAGACGCGTAACTTGCGAGATATTTTGCTGCGACACACGACTATATTGCTGACGATAGAGCAGCTTTAAAGATTTTAACACGACTTTTACGATTGTCATTGAGTTCAATAGTTCATAGAGTAAAGGCCCTCTGTGGTATATAGGCTCATACATCGATCACCCACTTAAAAATTTATATAAGCTAAAGACCAAGGTCAAGAGGCTGCAGCCCAAAAAGAATGGTAGATCAGGTCCTCAATAGCTACCCAATTACACGTCGCACTGCATGATGACAAGAACCGCCACTCATGGCGAGACATCATCAATAAAAATCTAATCCAGTGGGTACTTCACGACCCTCGGTAATGAGGAACACTATTCTAATAGGAGGGGAGCGGATATAAATACAGGATCTATGGCACCTGCCATAGATAAGAAAACTGATATGAATGACCAAGAAACAAAGATCAACAAAAAAAAAAACTTTATATTATATAAATTTAAAAATGAAAGAAAATAATGTCTATATAGTACTGTAATAAATATATCAACTTATTATGTTACTTTTATAAAAGGTGTTTTTAATAACAGTAACTTTCAACTAAAAATATCGTTCGTTTACCTTTCTACAAATGGTTAACCAGACCGCAGACCCAGCACGAGGCGTACCTATTTATTAATTCAACTGGTTTTCAAAGCTATGAAAACTAACATAATATTTATTTTAAGATTTCTCTAGGTTTAGTTTTCTAAAAGAATGAAAAAGATTGCATGTAGTGGAATGTGAATGTTGAAATGTGTGGTTGTGACGAGAATAAATAAACTGAGAAATGATTTTATGAAAGGTTTGAAAGTGGCACCAGTGACTGAAAAATTGAAAGGGAATCGTTGGTCTTGATATGGTCATGTGAAGAGGACGGATGAAATCCATGATAGTAAAAGAGTTGATAGAGAGAGCTGAGTATACATGTGGACGGACGGTGAAAGAAAAGTAGGCCAAAGACAATATGGATAATTGTGTGTGAAGTGATAAGAAAAAAAAGCGATTTGAGTTAGTGATAGCTTAACGAGTGACAGGACAGAATGGAAGAAAAAACTTGTTGTGCCGACCCCAAAAAATACGGATCAAATAATTCCAACATTATTTTTTCATAAAATAACGTCAGAATTACCATGACAGAGTATGTTTTAAGTATGTGTGTGTTGAAGGTAAAAGTTAATATGATCATCTAACGTTTGTTTGAAGATATTAAGTCTGAAAGTAATGCTTGGCTCAAAATAAATATTTCAGTGGATTACTCAAAATATATTTATGAGTATGATGAAGATAAAAATAGAAAATATTATTAAGAAAGATGAGGTAGGTACCTAAGACAAGATCGATGGATTTATTTTGATTGAAGATGCTTTAGAAAAAATGGAAAAACGGTAAAATGGCGGCTGATAGGTTTTTATTGGCTATTAGATACTGCCAGTGGCTTAGCTCGCGTGAAAGTAAAAAAATATCCAAGAAATGTCCTTTCGGCATATAAATGCGCAAAATTTTATCCAAATCAGTTCTGCTGTTCGCGTTATCTACTTATACATATACAAACTCGTCGCTTTAATAACATGAGTGTGATATTACAAATAAAGTGATTTTTTACTGCGATAACAACAAAATACAACCGAATAGAGATCCTCCTCCATTGTTCAAAGTCAGTTAAAAATAAATAAAATTGTGTTGATTTCAATGTGTGAAACCACAGTATTTTCCTTTATTCGTGCCTGGCTTAACTTCATTGAACTGAAACAAATTTTGCGAATGACGCCTGTATTATTGTGCGTACATTTATTTCTGTAATTGAATGAAAACGCTTTTCATCGTTGGATACGTGGACAGAGCCTGATATTGTTGGTTTCGTTGAAAAACACATTTTAAGAAACCTAGTTAGTAGCGCGGGCTTGCGCACGGCGTGCAAAGGGTAGCACGCTGTCCGATCGTCCGGTAACCGACCAGACCGGGTCCAAGTCATCGACGGCGCGTGCTGTTCCCGCGCACCTCAAGGAGCTGTCAGCAAGAGGACCAGCCTGCTGGCTGGCAGTGTCGAAGCCTGCTAGGGTAATGGGTCAGTTTCTGAAAGGAAGGCCCTACCCCGGCACGATAGCCAACGAAGGAACGGGGTAGGTTTTTAGTCAGTAAGAGTCTGACACTATTTCCAGCTCCGCCCAAGGGCGGGATTTGTCATTGGATGATTTTACCTATCATAAAAAAAACTAATCGTTATTTAAGAAATAATAATTTTACAAATTAATTTTACCTCAGTTTTAAAGAGTTTTGTCAAGTCAAGAAAAAGTATTGTTAAATTGCAGTTATAAACATAAAACTCACAAATTATTTTCGACTTGCCTATTTTTCCAAGATTTTACTGCCCTACTCCTCTCCCACCTCTCCTTTCGTCTCCATCCTTCGAGGTCTGGTGAAATCAGTCCAGTTCAATTCATCATCTCCTTTGTAAACTACTGCGTCTTACTGTCCTGAACATCTAGGTTCCAGCCACATCAGCTAACCTTTTTTATCGTAAATATTTTTGCGCTATTTAAAAACAGCTAAGTATATAACAACAGTTTCCCTCTCACCATTAGCAGAGCAGCATAGCCCCACATAAATGATTACCACAGCCTAACAGTATTACTTATTGATAGTGCCAGCAGCCCAATTGGCATGCTGCCACAAGCTCAGATTATGTTTGTTCTACATCCCCGAGGATAGTGGTCTACAGTTTACTGAGCCGTTTCATATTAGATATAGCTGTTTGTAGGTCATTGTAATGATTACGATGGTCGATATAATCAGGACTCTTTCATGTTTCAATGCTTCGTTACGGACAGGTAAATATGTAGGTTTCATTTATGATATTGGATGAATGGGATAGGTAAATTATGTGGTTGGACATAAAATTGTTGAGCTAATCTGTACATATTACGGTATGTTATTAAGGTCATTTACAGAACTATACGACTAGTTTTTTTTTTTTTTGGAGGGTGAAATCATCCAATGACAAATATACATCTCCCGCCCTTGGTTACCGGACGGTCCATCCATAGCTCGCCGTCCGCAAGCCCGCGCCTACATTGGCTGGAAATCAGGATCGGAATCGTAATCCCCGCGGCGGCTGGGGCTTGAGGGCCGTTGCCTCTCGCGTGCGGCCTCCTCCTTTGCTAGCATTACTGCTTTGCAGAAGGAGGCGACCACCTGCCATCCCAGTACCAGGCTCGTATCAGGGCCCAGCGCGAGAGATCGCCCTCACGAGAACACGGCGATGAATCATATGACTGGCTTAAGTACCAGATAAAAGGACAATCCAGTTTGTGCAACAAAGATGCTGCTCACTTGCACCTGCTATCAAGCAGCGAAGCTGTCAATCCTGGTGACCGCAAAGATCCTTGAGGTAGTACAGAAGAATGACAGGCTCAACAGCATTTATTTAGAATGATGTTGGGGCAATGTTGTACTAGACGCTAACAACATTAAGGTCCATGAAGAAGAGAAGGTTAGAAGAGTCAACCTAATAAGATTATAAAGACCATGCAATCAAATATTGTCATCAGTATGTATGAAAAATGTTAAACATAAACATTATATTACTGATGATACATTTTTTATTTGTTTTTGATGTAACTTGGGAGCGAGCTTGCTTTCTCCACTTTGTCGCATAAATCTCTTAAAGGTTTTAGACAAGTGTTTATATTTGTAATGTATGTAAAACAAAAATATTTAACAATAAACTAAAAAAAAATGTGCTTGTTAGTATTTTTTTATGGAGTTAATGACTTGACTCCCGGTTCACGTTTAGACGGTCCTTTAAATCCTTCTTTACAATATTTCTTATGTATTTAAACTGAAGAACACGGTTAAAAAACCGGCCAAGTGCGAGTGTGACTCGCGCACGAAGGGTTCCGTACGATTCGTTGAAAAAAAATCACGTTTGCTGTGTGGGCGCCCCCATAAATATTTATTTTATTTTGTTTTTAGTACCTGTTATTATAGCAGCAACAGAAATTTATTGATAATTTCAATAGAATTTCTGAAAAAATCAACTGTCTTGCTACCGCAGTTCTGTAGATACAGCCTGGTGACATACGGACAGACAGCGAAGTCTTAGTAATAGGCTCCCGTTTTTACCCTCAGTGACCTTGTTAGCCGCTCTAAAGACTATTTAGCAACTTTGTTAGCAACCCACTGTTTTCCGTTGTATGACTCAAACCGTGTTGTAGACTGTATGTAGATTGGCTGTCACTATTATCCATTCTTTTGACGTTAGGTATTTTGTTCGTCAATTTTATCTAAGACTTGCTTCTACCAATGCTAGCAAAGGAGGAGGCCGACCGCATCAGGCAGAGGCAACGGGGCGCTCGCCCCAGCCGCCGCCGGGATCCCGATCCCGATTTCCGGCCACCGTAGGCGCGGGCTTGCGGACGGCGTGCAGTGGGTAGCACGCTGTCCGATCGTCCGGTAACATACCGGACCGAAGTCGTCGATGGCGCGTTCTGTTCCCGCGCGCCTCAAGGAGCTGTCAGCAAACCGTAGAGGCCCAGCCTGCTAGCTGCAGGCAGGCAGGGTCGAAGCCTGCTGGGGTTAAGGGCCGTTTTCTGAGAGGAAGGCTCAGCCCCGACATGATAGGCAACGAAGGAACGGGGTAGGTTTTTAGTCAGTAAGAGTCTGACACTACTTCCCGCTCCACCCAAGGGCGGGACTTGTCATTGGATGATTTTACCTACCATAAAAAAAAAACCACTTAACCCGCATGAAAATAGGTTTCAGCATACAAAATTTGGACCTTCGTTTCAGCTTCTAATTCATGAAACCTCTGTTCAAAAGTTCAAGGTTCTATGTCCAAGTGTTCAGGCTGGGTGTTAATGAATCAGTGAGTGAGGTAGAACTTTGCCTTTTTTACAACCTTATTTTTAGTATATTGGAAACCCGAAACACGAGTCTAGTAGTTTTCATGTAAAGAATCTATGTACAAAATTTCATAACTGTATCATGAAAAATCACAAATTTATAATATTGTTGTGTTCACATATACACATGGTCACCGGGCCATCCGAGTGACTGAAGGGTTATTTTACTCCCATACCCAACTGTCCGCTAGCCTAATCTCCACAATGGCCTGCCGTGACCTATGATGTCCTTTTTTAAATATTAAAAAAAAATATAACATGGTGTAAAAATTATTTGAATCGATTTATTTATTTATTATATGCTTTATTGTACACCATTACATAAACAAAAACAAGGAAGGAAGAAGCAAGGAAGGAGAATTTAGTTACTGATTCTGAATAAACTGTATTAAGATTTCGCATAATTATCCTAAAAATAATGTAGTATAAGATTAGTATGATTTCTTAACTGTCGCGATACTTTAATCGTTACCAGCAACCAGATAGACTGGATTAAGATCACTACCTAGATTGATTTTTTTTAAACATCATAAAAAAATGGACACATGAAATATGAGTCTACGCCAAGACATCCATAGTTAGAAAGTTGTTAAAACAAGAAAAACTCAGGCTAAGCACACACCACGCTCTCCTTATATTATGATAGACCACGCCTCCTAACTGCGCTGGGATGAGACTAAACGTGCCGCTAAAATAAATAGAACACCTCTAAAAATAGACACAACCTCTTTTGCGTGAATATTAATTATCACGTTAGGTGGAATACAGAGCTACAGCAGACAGAGCCTCGAACAAGCCAGTTAGAGTTTTTCGATGCTACTGACGCTTTTGAATTTAGAATTTGATTTTATTTTCAAATTTGGAATTTTTGTCGGTTTTTCGAATGTATTTGGTTTTTTTTTAATTATTCATAATTTGATTCCTAGTGAATATTGTGGTGTAAAATTTATGTATATGTATAGTTTTATATTTCAAGTTTCTGCATGATCATCATCATCATTTATCATCAACATCATCATCAACCCCAAAAAATGGCCGTTAAATAATGATAATGAACTAGTTGTATAATTGAAAGCTACGTAAATTAAAAGTAGGCATTCATAAATATTTTTGGGATAAATATTAGGTGGTTAAACTAGTCAATGACCTTGTAGGTAGTTGTCGGTCTTTGCGTACTAACTACCTATAGTTCAATGGCCTCACTCAGTTGGCGATTACTTAAAGAAATTAATTTCATACATGCGTAAATTAATTCGAGTTTAAAAAAAAGTACTTTATTTTTTGATTTTATCTTTACAAATCCGACTTTTTCATGTACCGAATCAACCCTCCGCGGGATTAAAACGACTAAAATTTAACGGTGTATATATGAATAATAATAATTATTTACTTTTACTATTTGTGTAGCATACTTGAAGCAAACCTCTACCGCACTTTATTGTACTGATCAATTGTGGACAGATTTATTATAATTATTTATGAATATTTCTATAGCATTTCCAGCGTTGATATAGGCATGTTTTCTCATATTTCAATAGCCATCAAGGCGTCTTCGAAGTAAATTCAATTACTGGCTTTCATTTGGCTAAAAGCAGACGAATTCCACTCGCTCTTTTTATTCATAATCCCAGTTCTCAAATTAGGTTCAATTTCAAAACACGGCTGTTCTTACAGACCGTTCCTTTGCAATATCAATTACATTATCTATCTGATATTTTCAAGCTTCGCTTTTTGGTAAGGCTGTACTAAGTCTAATTTTTAGCTCAAATGATTTTATTTCCATTTTTAGTGTTCCGTACCTCTAAAGGAAAAACGGAGCTCTGTTGACCGGATGTTTGTCTGACTGTCTGTTAAGACCCTTAATCTCGGAAAGCGTGGAGGTATCGAGTTGAAATTAAAACCATATATTCGGGTTTGCGGTCTCTGTGAAAAAATCAAACTTAACGAAAAAAATAATAATAATACGGCGGTTTCTGTCGCAAAAAACGTACCTATATCTCGACACTCTCAAGAGAATCAAAATTCAGAGGGTATCTCCCATCGACCTAGAACCCTGAAATTGGGCATGAAGCAAGGTCTTTGTAATTACGTCACAAAAAAAAAACTTTTTCAATCCGGAAAAATCTTTGAAACTAGATTCAGGAATTGAACTATTTAGGCACATAAATTAATTTGTACGGAACCCTCAGTGTGCAAGTTCGACTCGCAATGGCACAATTTTTAGTTATATTTAAATTTTTTTATTGCTTGAACTTGACAAAAGGTTTAATTATATTAAAGGTTTTATTAATTAAGCTTCGATACATTAGGGGACAAAATATCCTCCGATATGACACGCAACATTCAACCTACGTAACGAAAAAACATTGTTCAGTTTCCCGCAATTTGTCTTCTAGCTATATCACCAACGGCCTTAGTCTAGTATTCTAGTTACTTGGATTTATCAGCTTAGGTTTTTTTTCTTCTTCGATGGATATAATACTGGCTATCATCACATATATAGAGTTTGGCAAACTAATTTCATTTGACCCTGTTGAATAGTAGTCTGATGTCTTCGTGATATCGTCTACAAACTTGGTCTAAGTAGCCATAGATTACTTTCTTAATTTGTATTTCTGTAGACATCAGTTCAGTATCTTATTTTGCTACATAGAAAGCGCTTCGAGCTCATTAATATTCCATTTTCAAATAATGACATTTCATAATACTCTAGGAGCCTTGTCCCAGTTTCTCCCAAGTGGCCAGTACGCCATCTTGATACGAGTCCTTCTATACATCGTACCTACTCTACCCAGTTTCTGCACTCCTAGTATGCGGAGCTGTTCATTTTTCAAACAGAATCTTTTAAAGACAGGCGCGAGTCTTGCATGAAGAGAAATGTACGACTAGCCGACATTTAGTTCCTTTTTGGAGCTTCCTACATGTTTTAGAGAATTTAGTGCACTTTTATTTCAATGTTCTACGGATTTTTAAAAGGATTTTAAAGATCGGAATGTTGTGAAAGTAATACGTAAGAAAAGAATCGTTTGAAGTCGGCACGTTCTAGTTGTACCTACTTACTTATTTTAAGCGAGGAGGTATTCTGTAGCAGCCATTTCAATTGACATTCGCCTTTTAAAGATTTTGATGGATTTTTTTTGAGTGAAGTTCTGTGACTGTTTTTATTAATAACAAATTGATTCCTAGTGGATATTGTGACGTAAAATTGGTGTGGTTTTGTATCTCCATAACTACATAACTGGATAATTATGCTGAATCATTGAAACAATTACTATATTATTTTTATTGACTACCTCAGATTTTTTTTATAGAAGAGCATTCTAGTGACAAACAATATGACTGTATAGTGTATCAACTATATCAAGATATAAATTCTTTCTAAACCTAACATTGACTAAATCCACAAACCGTATGAAGCCATACAAAAAATAGACACATAATTCATTTTCAACACAAAATCTTTAGCCATTACCTATATGAATTCTATTATTATTCATTTTACCAATTAGTTTCTATATTATGTACTTGCGTTATAGCGGGTTTATTTTACAAAGGTAGGTTGACCATATATGTATGTTATGAACATGCTGCGTGCGTGTGGTCTGAACGTTCGGTATCGTAGAAATTAGTTAACAGACACTGAAACAGTATACACATAAATCTACGCACACCCCACCACTACCCATATAGGTGAAAAAGACTTGTGTATAGAACACAGTAATAAACACAAAAACAAAAATCAATACTCCCAATCAAACACGGAACACTACTAAATAAAGGCGCGAGACCCAATAACGGCCATCAGAGCTCCCATTACAATTCTTGAATACAATGCGCTATCAGATCTCCGCAGTCGTACAAATAGCCGTACGGACGAAGCGGGCGCGGTCGATGCCATACATAATGGACCAGCATGCAGTATGGACGCTGAGATCAACAAATACAATTGACATGCCACATTAGCGGCGGATATTTGTGGATATCTACCGTGTTTATGGTTATCCGCTGCTGAGTTCTGTGGGTAATGTTTGAATTGTAAGTTACTAATATTATTAGTCATGGAATCAGGCATTTGAGAAAATCGTTGCAATAATTTAGTGTTAATGCAGTTTCCAGTACTAATTCACTCAGAGCAATGAAGAGGGTTATGCTTGGAATTTCCTTGCGTGATCGGATCAAAAATAATGTTATCTGCAAGAGCCGACGAATCACCAAAGTGTAAGTTAAGTGGTAGTAACTAAGGCACTTTGCGCGCAAAACTGATGGTGAATGGGGTTGAAAGGTTCCCACAAGATGGAACAACGATCTGATGAAGGTGACGGGAATCCGATGGATTGGAGACGCACAAAACCAGTTATTGTGATGATACTTGTAGAAGGTCTATGTCACAGATATATTGACATATCTGTGGTCTATGTCTAACAGTAGACTTTTTTCGGCTGAAAATGATGATGATAATCATGAAAACAGTTTGTCTAGTTTTGACATAGCAATATCATTACTAACACCTTTTAAAAGAGGGGTTTATTGTGTCAGGAATGATATAAAAGACTAGAGAGTATGATAACATGACGGTAGATAGGAGAGTATAAAAAAAGTTGCATCAATCCCGAGTACGACGCCGAGTTGCTAGCCTGCCGGTTTTCTATCGTTTACATTTTGGAGAGTGTGCATCGGAATTGCACCAAGATTTATGTAACTCATAATATGATTTAAATAGAGTGTCCATGGAGTTTCTTGCACGTTCTTCTCCATAGAGATCTCTACGCTTTGGAACATGCAATTTGGCTTCACTTTTTTTATGGACTGACCGTCATTTTGACAATTCACTAGTACCTGTAATTGGTCTATATGAAATAAACTATTCTGATTCTGATTCTTAATTCGCCAAGCCCGTTCTATCATCGACTACTCGACGTAAAAGATAGTGTAAATTTCACTCAACGTACAAAACATTTTAGAAACACAGCTAATGTGAGTATAGTTAAGAAGTGGAATTCCCTGTCATATCTGTGTTTCCTGCCCCCCTAGACAAGTTACAATGGTTTCTTTTAGCGTGAACGCTTGGAGTTGGCCACGCCCCCAATCCCTATGTTCTGACCACGTGACACAGCGTTGAGATGACCTGAAAACAAAGGAATTGGGGGCATGGCTAATTTCAAGCGTTCACGCTAAACGAAACGATTGTAACTTGGCTAAGGGAGCAAATAGCTACAACCTAAGGATCTTAAAGTCAAGAGTGAATTGGTTAGTTCTAGGTAAACGTACTCTATCGTCGACCACATCATCGCTTACCATCAGATGAGATAGTGGTCAAGCGTGAGCCTATTAATAATAAAAAAGTAAGTAAGGGCAAGTATAGTTTCTGTGTGATAAGTTTTAAGTTAGAAATTATATAGGTGGGTTAGGTTAAGGAAATGTTGGGGAGATCATCATCATCATCATTATTTCAGCCGAAAGACGTCCACTGTTGGACATAGACCTCCCCCAAGTGTCGCCACAATGAACGGTCGGTTGGGAAGATTATTTTTTTAAATGGCTTGAATTCCCAACAAATCTCAATTCTTTTAAGTAAGAGGACTTAAAAAAATATGTTTCTATAAGCAATATTCTAATGCATTTCATTTTGACAGCTCTTTTGTGCACAAAGTCAAAAGATTTTAGAATGTGTTATTATTGAAATAGATTTAAAGAAAATAAGAAAAAGATCGTTCATTTGTATAAAAACCCAGACATCATAAAAAAAAATCTGGCAAGGCTTGATTTATGCCACGACCACGTCGTTTGAGTTTGAGCCAGGTTTGGTCTCGCTGTCATAAAAATCCATATAAAAATGTATTCTACAATATCTATTGTGTTAGTTACATACCTACTCGGTTAGCCGCGATACCACAAACAAAACGTGATTTTAAGGTAATTAAATTAGAATATAACACAAAAAAACTAAGGTTATTTTTTAATTAGTCATAGGCTCACCTTTGACCACTATCTCACCTGATAGTAAGCGATGATGTGGCCGACGATGGAGCACGCTTGCCTAGAAGTAACCTATTCACTCTTGACTTAAAAACCCCTAGGTAGTAGCTATCAGGAAATACAAACTCTGGCAGGGAATTCCATTCTTTAGCTGTATGCACAATAAATGTGTTCCCAAAACGCATGTACAAAAAAGTAAAAGGTACAAATTGTAAGGTACAAATCAATAGCTACTCGTACTACCATAGCTTTGATTTTGACGGCGCGTAGTATTCCATGGGCGCCTCAAGATGTCAGCAAAACCGTAGGGGACCAGCAACCGTTGGGCGCCATGGGATGGCTTCTGTAAAGAAAACTTGAGGTCTTGGAATACAAGGCAACGAAGGAACATAGGAGTGGATTTTAGTCAGTAAAAGTCTGACACACCCACCCGCTCGGCCCTAGAGCAGGAGAAGTCGTTCAATGATTTCCAATCTAAAAAAAGCTCTGATTTTGATATTCACTTTATTTACGAAAGAAACTTGCAAAAATATCACACAGAGAACTAGGACTCTCCAACAAACAACATTTCGGAGATTTTTTTTTTTGTTATTTAGGTCATCCGCGGATTTCATTTCTAGGAAAATCCACTCCCTGAGGCAACTTTTGCCCTGAAAACAGTTTTGGTATAGAAATATTAAGAGATTTTTTTGCGTCTATAAATATTTAGAAAAGGAGAATTAAACTTTTGCCATACATTGCTGGCATATTATTTTTCTTTTCGGCAAAAGCGAAACCTAGGTCATTTCTTAAAGGACTGTGAGAAATCAATAGCAAAAAGAATTATGTCTACAAACCGTAACCGTAATTTTGGTTTCGGTATTTATGGTGTGTACGCATTAAATAATGTCAAACACTATCGCAATAAATTAAATTAAAATTAAAATTCATTTATTTCAGGTAAGTACATAACCCATATCATAAATAAACATATCATTCACGTTAAGAATAAAATAAATAAATTAATTAAAATAATAATTTAAAAAAAAATTACATAAAAACCGTCCTTACAAACATTTTGATAAAACAAAGCAATACTAAGGCGAATCTTTTCAATTCGAGTAACAGTTTTAGTGATGAAAAACTGCGAGTGTGAAAAAATATAACAGTAATAATCTATTTTATCAATAGAACCTTCAAAATATTACGTACCAGCGACTTGTCCGAGCTTCGCACGGTTGCAATAGTGATATTAAGTATATTGTGCATGTATTATACATATAAACCTTCCTCTTGAATCATCGTATCTAAAAAATACCGAATCAAATCCGTTGTGTAGTTTTAAAAATCTAAGCTACATAGGGACAGACAGTGGGAAGCGACTTTGTTTTATACTTTAAGTATATTAATTACACAAGCAACGCTTTTAAACGTATCTTCGTTCGGTGACGGTCTATAGATCTGTTTTTTTTTGCTATTGAATTCTCGTATTGTCCTCTAACATATACTCTAGGTTTTATTTCTGGCATAAAGAAAAAATTTAATCATGCCAAAAGTTTGTATTGGATTTTATAATACGGACAGACGGCACAAACCATGTTTTCTTGTAACAAATTACCTACTCCTTTTTTGGGAAACGAGATTTAAAAATAGAAATCTATTATACTTAGGGCTGATTTCATCATTCAATATAAAAACTTAGTTGAACTAAACTGAGCTCAGCGTAATCTAGTTTAAAGACCCGTCTCGTAAACATGGGCGAAAACAAAAGAATCGAAACTGAGTTTAGTGTAAACTAGGTTCAATTCATCGCGGTGAAGCGCAAAATGAAGCTATAATCTCGATTAGTCGCTCAAACTGCGTTTTGTTTGAACGAATCGCGATTAGTTTATTGGTGAATTTGGCTCTTAGATGTATTTTCCCTACGTAACTGGGATTAAGTACTAGCATATTGAACTCCGGTGCACCTCGCATCCATCGGATCCAGTCTTGGGCAAGGCGTATGTCCAACAGTCGACGGTTATCAGCTAAAATGATGATGACATCGAACTTTTTACCATATGGCATATATATTCTGGGCATGAAAAGTAATCTTGTTGTAAGTATATTATTAGAAAAGGCTGTCGCTGAACAAACTCATAATAGAAACATACAGCTTGATATACTAAGCAGAGGATTTGTGATCCCTTGTCTTAACAAGGTATTTTTTCAAGTGGGCATGAATTATCAAATACGAAACTATAGTGAAAAATGCCTCAAGGAATCATGACCTCCCAATTTTTGAATAAAGCATTTGAACTGGTCTTCTTCAAACTCTACTTTCGCCTGAAACTCTATCACAATTTGACGTTAAGTAAAGTTTAAGACGTTTTTAACACAATACAGAAACCCGCGCGAAGAGTACTTGCAATCTAAAATGCTTTACAAATCCTGTTACAACCTCCAGTGTCAAGTGCACCCAGTTGGGGCGATCGGCGGCGGCGATCTCCCCAACTGGGTGCTCGCGCCGGGCCTTGGTTTAGGCCATGCTCTGGAGCGAGGAGGAGTGGCAGGCGGTCGCCTCCTTCTGCGAAGGAGTAATGTTAGCAAAGGAGGAGGCCGACCGCATCGGGAAATGGCGCACATGCCACCACCGCCGCCAGGATTCGGCCACCGTAGGCGCGAGCTCGCGGACGGTGGGCAATGGGTAGCTCGCTGTCCGTCCGTCCGGTAACAGACCGATCCGAGCCCAAGTCGTTTATAGCACGCACTGTTCCCGCGCGGCTCAAGGAGTTGTCAGCAACTGTAAGGGTCCAGCAGGGCCGCAGCCTACTGAGGCCAAAGGTTATGTGAAAATGAAACCCAGGCCCCGGGACGAAGGCAATGAAAGGTGCAGGGTAGTTATTTAGTCAGTAAAAGTCTGAGACTATCACCCAAGGGCGGGATATGTCATTTGATGATTTTACCTACCATAAAAAAAACCCAAATTTTAAAAAAACCCATAAAAAAAAAACTCAAACCCTATTACAAAAGCAAGGTAACCTCTTTTCATAACTTTGAAATTAGATCAACGAGCAAATAGTTGCAGAACTAAGGTTGCATGTGCACTTCCCAACAGTAAAACTAAGCGAAACAACAATATGCTGAGCAAAGAGGTAGGTACGTTGAATAAAGTGGTTCGTTTCAGAACTCCAGCAGAAACTCGCCGGTCATGTGATTGTGCAATATACAAAGTGCAACGGAAAACTTGTTTCCTACCTTCATGTCTAAATTAAACTAGAACTCTTTAGTTGAAGAGTTTTAAACTGAGATTTATAAATTGAAAAAACTCAACTACTCATTAATCTATATTTTCAAACCTTATCAAACGTCATATTATGTGCACAAATTATTTAATGTCCCATTTTGTCGCACTGTAGCTCGATCCAACTCCCCTATACCGCGAATACTAACGATGCTCAACGCGCTCGTGGATTGGATTTATTTGCTGATGAATGTAAAGCGATATTATTAGAAAGTTTAACACTTCGATCCACAACTACCCAACTTGTTCATACAAAAGTAGACTTTAAACATCGGAATTAAGGCCTATAGTGGCGTGGATGTGAGAGGACACCGGTGTCCTCTGAGCTAGGACAGATTAAGATTCTGTGAGAAGACAGAGTGAAAGGTTTAATTTAATTTAGTGTTAATAGCTATTTTGCTGTACTAAATAAATAAATGTGGTATTTATTTTATTCTGGAGAAATGTAGCCAATATCGAGATAATTCACCGGCCTCATCCAGTTTAAACTGACGAAAAAATTGTCGTGTAAAAGTATTTTTAAAAAATCGTATTAGCAAAATAAATATCGTTTATCATTTTATTTTCTTAATCAACTAGTGCGCTTCACCACCAACGATTCCATAACTTAACACTAAGCAAGCAAGCACTAGTTTGTGTTGCAGAAAAAGGATGTGTTTTCAATTCATGAATTAAGTTCCAGATACTCGCCCTGAAATAAATTCAAAGATGTATTAATATAATAACTGAGCGCTCTTTAAAAATATTAAGTGAAAACATAAAAATTAAAGTCAGTTATAAAAATAAACTGATATCTGTAACGTATTAGCAACAAACATACAATTTGTGGTTCCTGCAACCAGACTAAAAAAAAACCAGAAAGCTGGTTTAAATACCAAAGTATACTTGTTTATGAACTTTAAAATAGACTAACTTCTGTCAGCTAGGATGCACCAGCCTCATCTAGAAAAAATATCGACATACAGTTATTTATAACCTTTCCAAACTAAGTTATAATAAAATAAATGATAAAAGGTTTATCATCTTCTGACCTTATCTGTTATTTGTGCTTTATTGATCAGCGTAACACATTTTCCACTTCCATTCTATTCCGTGAACAGTCACGCTTACATTGAGTCCCTCATTATTCATATCACTCGTCACACAATATATCAATTTTTTTTTTGACCTCCCGTCTTCACTCCCTTATTATTGAACTCCATTTTCAATAACAAATGTGCCCATTCGAAAAATCTTCGTTCACTACATCAGATAACCACAATCTAATTTAGCAAAGTATTCTTTATTTTAAGCTAATAGTCCCCTCTCAAAGAGTAATGTAAAAAACTATGCTTGGAGTTTCCTTGCGTGATCCCATCAGAAATGAAAATATCTGCAGAAGAACCAAGGTTATCAACATAACCCAAAAAGTAGCACAAGTGGCAGTGGGCAGGGCACATAGCTTGCAGAACATGTGGTTCATGGGGAAGAAAGGTTGTGAAGTCGCGACCACGTACTGGAAGACAAAGTGTTGGAAAGTCTCCCACATAGTGGACCGATGATCTGATGAGGGTCACGTTGCGAGAAGCACAGAAAAATGGACGTCTTTCGGCTGAAATGATGATGATGAACAGTGCCCTAATATACATTTCAATAGTTTCTACAGCATTCAATAAAGCTATTAGCGGTACTGTTACAAAAACTCTATTAATACTAACACAGATTCAATTCTCTACGTTCTCTAAAATTCAAAATATTTTTTTATTTGCAGAAATGGAATTTATTCGATTTCAGTTTTATGTTCGTGGAATTACTGACAGTTATTTTTTTTTTTAGCCGTGGTTTTTGTTTTAGAAAAGTGGAAACAAGATATGAATATTGAAATATGTTTGATGCTTTTACGTCAATTCAAAGTTTCAAAATGAAGTAGGTAAAGTGGAACTGTTATGTTGATATTAAACATCAATTCTATTTCTGAACTAAAATAGCTCTTCAAATTGCAAAAATTGTAAAAAAAAAACGACGCTTTTACTTAATGGCCATAAATAAATGAGCAAGTTTTTAATAGAATACAACAAAAAAAACTTTAAGGAACATTTAACTCCTTAATGGAGAAGTGCAAAAACGTGGGACGTAATACCATTGAATAAATCATCACACTCTCTCAAATGAAACGTAACCAGAGATCGCTGGAGCAACATTTTAATTTTAAAACGCAAAATTTCGCTACCCGAGCCAATAATTGGTTCTATCAACGGAAACAACGAAAAAACAAACATTGGTGGATTGGTACCCTCGTCAATGTCCGAATGATACCTACTTTTAATTTGCCAGTCCGTTAAATTCGCGATGTCACGAGAACTGTGGGGGGTGAGGGGGTTCAATCCCAATTTGTGACTCCTGAACAAAGTGAAAATTTAATGGAAAGCATTCGCTTGTTTCGTTATTTTATTATCATCAAGGTGGATGTTGTATCGTTTCAGTTACGCGGATATATTCGAATAGAATAGAATAAACCTTTTCGTGCACCAAAAATGACAACAATGGTCGAATTCACGCGGATTGGCGCGTTGTGCGCGAATGACACAAGACGGAAAACTGTACACACAAGAGAAGATTTTTGTCGATCAATATAGTTCCAACACGACTATTGATTTTTATTTTAAGGATTTATATATAGTTCGCAAATAAGTAGGCAAGTAAGTTGAACAAAATTGGCCGTCGTTGGCTACGCACAGTACTCCGCTGGGACGCACTTCGATTGAGACCCGAAAATCTTTTACTGCACTTGAAGATCGATCGCCGTTTCAATTCAACTTATATGCCGTGTATTGTACTACATAGCATAACATCAGCCTTATAATGTTCCCACTGCTGGGATTCAGGCCTCCTCTCTAACAGAGGGAATTATTCGTAATCCACGACGCGGGTCCAGTGCAGGCTGGTGGATGTCACATGTCTTCGAATTTTTGGTTCTAAAACATGCCCGTTTGGTTGGTTTTCCTTCACCATTTTTAAAGCAGTGGTGATGAAATAAATTACATGAAGTAATTGCGCCTGGGTGGGTTTGAACCCGCGACCTACAACCCGTAAGTCGGGGCCGGTACCATTCGACCACCACTGCTCTCGCTTTGTAATTCTCACATTGTACTACAGTGAAGACAAAAATAGAAATGGCGAATAAGAAAAAGCAAAAAAGAGAGAAACATTACATTATGTAACACGTCTGTGATAGAAAGATGAGCGACGTGACAAATTTTTTTGGTAATAATACACATTATTTGCTCTCAGACTGTTTAAGTGTCGCCATCTTCATTTTAAAATTAGTTCCTTTTCCTAATCACAGATGGCGTTGTTAGTTTAAGTCCGTTTTGTAGATCGCGGTGTTAAGATTCTCCGCGATCTAATGACCCTCCACGATTATTTTTGGTTTAGTTAGTTCAGTACAACATTACATGTGATTGTGATATAGACAGTGGTTTTATTAGTATCCCTGTGGAATATCCTTCGCTCAGCCAGATTGGCAGTAGCACAAGTGCTAGTAGGGAAGTGCGTCGTGACCAATTAAACATTGGTCCTTCGAGCCGGATGTGACATAGTCACAGTGAGTGGTTCCGGAGAGGGTGCCGACACAGTAGTGGATCGCTGCTGATGGTACCAAGGTGCTGGTGAGTTGTTGCACCGGGTTCAATACCCAGAACGAGCACCGGAGGTTGCGGCGCAGAGCAGCAGAACGGAGCGGAGGAGCCGGGCGAGTACCAGTCGAGTGGAGGAGCCGGGCGAGTTCGAGTCGAGTGGAGGAGCCGGGCGAGTTCGAGTCGAGTGGAGGAGCCGGGCGAGTTCGAGTCGAGTGGAGGAGCCGGGCGAGTTCGAGTCGAGTGGAGGAGCCGGGCGAGTACGAGTCGAGTGGAGGAGCCGGGCGAGTACGAGTCGAGTGGAGGAGCCGGGAGCGTACGAGTCGAGTGGAGGAGCCGGGAGCGTACGTAAGCAGCGGAGCCGAGCGAGTACGTGTTACAGCGAAGTTATGTGTCAGTGGCATGTTCAAGTGGGAAGTGTATAACAATAATTTTAACATTGTTGTTTGCAAGTAAGATCTAACTATTTATTTAATTACGACTGCAACTAGGTTGAGTCCGTACACTGGTTTATAGTTTGTTAGTTATTGTTATTGATTGTTTAGTGGCTTTATTCAATTATTTACTAAGTCATTTTAAGAGTTAAATATGGAGTCCTTATTCAAGTTACAAGACAATTTAAAAAACACAATTGAGAAAGGGAGAACTAATTTCAAAAAATCTCCCAAAGAAAGGATAACTCTTGGTTATATGGAAACCAGATTAGAATCTTTAGAAGAACAGTGGTCTACATTTAATAAAAGGCATGAGAAAATGATTGAAACTGCCACAATAACGGATCTAAAACATAGTTACTTTACTTCTGACTGCCACAATGAGACTGAAGAAATTTATATAAAGTACAAATCAGAATTGAAAGATGGTATTCATAAATTAAAGACTGTCAGTAAAATAAGTGAAACTTGTACTACAACATCTTCAAACGTCAGATTGCCAAAAATTAGCATACCTTCATTTTCAGGCAGATACAGTGAATGGACTAGTTTTAGGGACCTTTTTGTATCGTTAGTACATTCCGAAAAGGGCTTAGACAACGTGCAAAAACTTCACTATTTAAAGGGATGTCTGACAGGCGAAGCAGAACTATTACTTCGACAAATACCAATAACGGCTGGAAATTACTCAGTATGTTGGGAGCAGTTAGAACAAAGATATAATAACAAACGTCATTTAGCAAATTCAATTCTTCAACGTTTATTTAATCAAAAACAAATTAATACAGAATCAGCTGTAACCATAAAACAGTTATTAGACACAACGTCGGATTGCATGAATGCATTTAATAATCTAGGTCTTAGCATGAACACCGTTGTAGACATTATCGTAATTTATGTAGTTTCTTCAAAGCTGGACCCAGAAACCCGTAAGCAGTGGGAGTTGAAGATATCCTCTGACGCGGACGATCCAACTGAGCCACCAACTCTATCACAATTCAAGACATTTTTAGAAAGTAGATTTAGAGCGCTTGAATGTATAGAACCACAGAAAACATCGGGACAGGAGCGAGCGGGTTCGCGAACAGAAAGGGTTTCCAGTCAAAAGACTTTGCTCGCTCGGAGCGAAGATCCTGGCCCATCTGGTCAAACGAAAATAAGTTGTGAATATTGCAGCGATAGCCATAAACTATGCTTTTGTATTCCGTTCACAAAGATTAGTGTTGATCAAAGAAGAGCCTTTGTGCAATCGAATAAAATTTGTTTCAATTGTTTGGGTGGCAACCATTTAGTTTATCAATGTAGGAGATCATCAGTATGTCATATTTGCAAAAAGAAACACCACACACTTTTACATGTTAACTATGAACAGAAGGCTAAAGAAGAGGAGCAAATTGCTAGTTCAGCTAACAATGATACACCAACTGATGTAAGTCCAGTGGTCTCGTGTATGTCGACTAAACACATCGTAAGTCCTAATCAGGTATTGCTAGCTACTGCGTTAGTTAAGGTTCAAACCGCTACGGCGAATTATCATACAGTTCGAGCCTTGTTGGATCAGGGATCCCAGGCTTCCTTTATCACAGAAGCTACGGCACAATATTTACGTTTAAAGAAAAGTCCGGTTAAGAGTGTTGTTTCTGGTCTAGGTAGCATCGAATCAACAGCAAATTCAATTGTAACCTTGGTGTTAAAATCAATGACAGAACCCAGTGTTATGTTAGAAGTTACTGCATATGTTTTGAAAAATATTACCTCATACATACCGGAAAGACAGGTAGCCCATCTTGATTGGTCTGAATTAGAGCAACTTACACTGGCAGACCCGCAGTTTTCTACACCCAATAGGATAGATATTTTATTAGGTGCAGACGTGTACAGTAAGATACTGAAAGAGGGTCTTAAGAGAGCGCCCAGTGGATCAATGGTAGCACAGTGTACCAAATTAGGTTGGATTCTTTCTGGTGTCACACAAGTTGAAAATAAAGACAGCGCGGGTAATCTCACAGTTATGCACACAGCGGTAGACCAAAATGATCTACTAAAGAAGTTCTGGGAGATCGAAGACCAAGTTCCGCAAACTAGTATCTTAACCGAGGAAGAATTAAGGTGTGAAGAGCTTTATAAAGCTTCTACTTCAAGAGGCGAAGATGGACGATACATAGTTAATTTACCATTTAAGGATGCAATACCGGCCTGTGTAAATAGTAACATAAAGGAAATAGCTGTAAGAAGATTCAAGGCATTAGAGAGAAAATTCGCGAAGAATTTAAATCTGAAAGAAAATTACACAAAAGTTATAGAGGAATATTTACATTTGAACCACATGAGAAGAGTACAGAAACCGGACAAAAGGTTAAATAAAGCAGCATACTTACCTCATCACGCCGTCATAAAGGAGGATAAATCTACATCAAAGGTGCGCGTAGTGTTCGACGCGTCCTGCAAAAATGAAAAGGGAGTATCACTCAATGATACATTAATGATAGGACCTACCTTGCAGTCGGATTTGCGGCATATCATTCTTCGCTGGAGAGTTCACCCGATAGC
Source organism: Leucania comma (assembly GCA_958295575.1). Lineage (NCBI taxonomy): Eukaryota > Metazoa > Arthropoda > Insecta > Lepidoptera > Noctuidae > Leucania > Leucania comma. Next base: position 1,574,616 of record OY282469.1, on the reverse strand, counting down.
ACTTACTGCAGACATAGTAAAAATGTACCGACAAGTGAGAGTAGCCGAAGATAATGTAAGATACCAGAGAATAGTTTGGCGGAAGGAACCTGATGAAGAAATACAAGATTATGAGTTATTAACCGTAACTTTTGGCACAGCTTCAGCACCTTATTTGGCGGTTAAGACTTTACATCAAGTCGCCTTGGATTATAAACAAGAATTTCCAACAGCATCGGAAATAGTACCAACAAGTTATTATATGGATGACTTAATGACAGGGTGTTCCACAATAGAAGAAGGCAGGACTTTGTATATTGAAATGAAAACCTTGTTAGGAAAGGCTGGATTTGAATTACAAAAGTGGAACAGCAATAGTTCGGAATTAATGAAGAAAATCGAGACATATGAAGGTAAGGATGAAAAGGAAATATTAAATGATAGTACAAAAATTTTAGGACTTACCTGGTGTCGTAGTGTAGATCAGTTTAAGTACACGGTGCTGCTTCCTTCAGCATCTGAACCTTTAAGTAAACGTATTATTATTTCGGATATCGCGCGTTTATTTGACCCGTTAGGCTGGATAGCGCCTAGTTTGATTCTAGCTAAAATACTTATCCAAAAATTGTGGCTAGCAGGAGTAGGATGGGACGATAGTGTACCGGATAAAATAAAAGAAGAATGGGTCACTTACCGTCAAGACTTGGAGAATTTATGCAAGGTGCGTGTTCCGAGGTGGTTAGGAACATCAAATGGTTCGGTTATAGAGTTGCATGGCTTCAGCGATGCTTCAAAGGCAGCCTACGCAGCAGTTGTGTATACTCGATGTATAGATCCTTCAGGCAATATACAAGTCGCTCTTTTGACAGCAAAAACAAAGGTCGCACCTATAAAGACAGTCAGTATCCCTCGCCTAGAACTATGTGCAGCAGTACTTTTGACACGTTTATTGACCGATGTGGCACGGGCTATGAACATTCCCAAGGACAAGGTGCGCGCTTGGACGGACTCCACAGTAGTCTTGGCATGGCTAAATAGCCACCCAAGCCGATGGAAAACCTTTGTCAGCAACAGAGTCTCAGAGATCTTAACCACATTAGAAGCAAATCAATGGGCACATGTATCTACGAAAGATAATCCCGCAGATTGTGCATCAAGGGGAGTTTTACCGTCTCTCTTACATGAAAATAAAATTTGGTTTCATGGGCCTCAATTCTTACATAATGTAATTATAGAGTATAGTAGACCATTGAATGTAGATATTAATTTGGAGGAGAATATTAAATGCCATGTTACGGTAGAACATAAAGGTGTACAGTGGGATAAGTATAGTTCGTTAAGGAAATTATTAAGAATAGTAGCTTTATGTAGAATTTTCTTTTATCATTATGTTAAGTCTAGAGATATACCCAAATACATAAAGGGGACAGAACTAGACGAAGCATTAAAGTGTTGTATAAGAAGATGTCAAAGAGTGGAGTTCGAAATTGAGTACATACAGTTACAAAGAAATATGCCTGTAAATAATAAGTCAAGTAAAATTAGTTCTTTATGTCCTTTTTTAGATAAAGATGGTATAATAAGAGTTGGTGGTAGATTACACCATGCTTCATTGAGTGACAACGAAAAACATCCTATAATTTTACCACATAATACTCATTTTACTAAGTTGCTGATTGCAGACGCACATGATAGGACGTTACACGGTGGTCTTCAGATAATGATTAACTATCTAAGATCAGCTTATTGGATAATAGGAGTAAAAAGTCTTGCTAAAAATTATGTAAATAAATGTGTCATATGTGTAAAAAATAAAGCTAAGGTATATAATCAGTTTATGGGTTCGCTTCCTTCATCACGTTGTACTCCATCACGACCATTTCTGAATAGTGGTGTAGATTATGCAGGTCCAGTTCAAATTAGGACGACAAAGGGTCGAGGGCATCGCTCTCACAAGGGCTACATTTGTGTGTATGTGTGTATGAGTACTCGAGCTATACACTTAGAGGTGGTGAGTGACATGAGTACTCAGGGTTTTCTCGCAGCTTTTCGTCGATTTGTAGCTAGACGTGGCCATTGTGCAAACATCTGGAGCGATAATGGCACCAATTTCGTAGGTGCAGCAAGAGAACTTAGGGAATTAGCTTCGATCCAACAAGATATTGCAGGAAGGTTAGAAGATCGTAATACTACTTGGCATTTCATACCACCGCATGCTCCAAATTTCGGTGGATTATGGGAGTCAGCAGTGAAATCTACCAAATATCACTTAAAACGCGTAATAGGTAGTTCAACATTGACTTACGAGGAGATGAGCACTCTGTTGAGTGAAATAGAGGCGTGTTTAAATTCCAGGCCAATGACTGTGATCAATGGTGAAGATATTCATGAACCGATGCCATTAACCCCAGGTCATTTTTTAATCGGTGAGCCGCTAGTCACTGTTCCGGATATTAGTTATGAAGGATCTAATATCAGTTCTTTATCTCGATGGCAGCATGTACAAAAAATGGTTCAAAGTTTTTGGAAACGCTGGTCGGTAGAATACATGAGTAGCTTAGTTCATAGGTATAAGTGGTCGCACAGGACTCCTGAGCCTAAGGTCGGGGATGTAGTTCTTGTTAAGGAATTCGATATGCCCCCTGCTTGTTGGTTTCTGGGTACAATTATTGAGAAACATCCAGGACCCGATGAAATCACACGAGTAGTAACGCTACGAACTAGTAAGGGTTTGTTGAAACGTCCTACGTCCAAGCTCTGTATTCTGCCAGTCAATGAATAAACATAATTGATTGTATTTAAACCCAGAATGTTTGTGAAGTCTGTTATTTTATTGTTAAAGTGTTACATTAATAGTTCACTAACTGAAGGTTTATTGAATAAACTAGTTTTGTTAAGTAAGAACTGTTTATATCTATGCTATATCTAGGCAGGTGAATATAAGCTCTAAGTTGTTGTGAATTTGTAGTTAAGATTTTAGGTATTTAAAGTTAGGATTCTGATTTATTTTAAACAAAGATTTATTTGATGTAAGGGTAAGGTAATTGTTAACTTTTGGTTGAGATTTAAGAAGTTAATATTAAATGCTTATGTTTGATTTTATATAAAGATTTTATGTCAGGCTATGATAGTTAATAGTAGAAACAACTTGTATGTCATTTAGTTTTATTCTTATTTTTTTGCCTTTAATGTAAGTGCTAGTTCTAAAAATATTAATGTACACAGAATAGTATTTTTTGTTTGAAGGACATTCCTCAATAATGTCCTTGGGGGGCGGGATGTTTAAGTGTCGCCATCTTCATTTTAAAATTAGTTCCTTTTCCTAATCACAGATGGCGTTGTTAGTTTAAGTCCGTTTTGTAGATCGCGGTGTTAAGATTCTCCGCGATCTAATGACCCTCCACGATTATTTTTGGTTTAGTTAGTTCAGTACAACATTACATGTGATTGTGATATAGACAGTGGTTTTATTAGTATCCCTGTGGAATATCCTTCGCTCAGCCAGATTGGCAGTAGCACAAGTGCTAGTAGGGAAGTGCGTCGTGACCAATTAAACACAGACAATATCTAAAGTTATCTAACTATATTAAACTAGTGTAGAATAAAATAAAACAAGCATTCGGATAAAATATAAATCGTCAGAATGTTATAACCGACTACAAAACATGATATTTATTAAAATGAATCTCATTTTTCGACAAAAACATGAACACTTACTACGACCTGATTTTAAATAAAACTCAACAGAGCAACAAACAAACACAACACACATTTCGTTCATTTACAAAAGCCCCTCTCAAAATTTAGCGCGAATATTTCAGTGAGAAACAATTCCAACATTACTTTGTCTACAAGATACCGTACCAATGCACCCTTTGCCAAATTCATTAAGCATAATTAAGATAAGAATTTTAATCTATTGTTTTGTTTCTCTTCCTGTCAGGGTCAGAAAGAAGGAAAAGTTAGCATTTCCTTTTTTTGTAATATACGAGTACGAGTGATCGTATTTTCGGAGTTATTTCAATGTCTTTCTGTCACCTGTTTGACGCGGAGGAATTTGTTTCTATTGTCTTATAAAAAACGAAGGGTATAATGTGTACTTGACTTTCATTGCGTTCAGGAAAAGCTGTCTTTTTGTTATTCAACGAAGTGAAGTTAATGAATTACTCGTGCGTGAATGATAACGTAGTCTGGAGGTAAATACAGGCAATAAAAACGTGAGTTTTTATTGTGTGGGTGATGACACCGCGAGTTGGAGTCGCAGAATCATCCTTATGTATTATTAACGATATATTTCTTTTACCTTATAAAAAGTCTATTTATTGCAATATATATAGAAAAAAAAAATACTCTTAAAGTCTATTTACAGTTGATTCATATAACAGCGTTTTAAACCAAAGGCCTAATAGATCCGAAAAAACGAACGCAAAAAAATTATAATGAACATGAGATTTAGCCAAATTCCATTAGAAACAAACAAATGTCCTCCCAAAATTAACACTCACAGTTTTTCCCATTTTAACAAAACGGATTAAATGAAAATATTTCAATTCATTTGCCATGAATCCCCGTCGTTATGAATCACACCGACAAACAGGCGGATACTTGTAGCTCAACGAAATATATTTTGCAACAAGAGAGTGTAATGAGACACGGCCTTTACTGCCGTTTACATTTTAAAATGCCAACATAATTATTAAATAATAAATAAGAATCAAAAATACATGAACGAACTATAATACGTATTACACAGGTTTTAATGACACGCGCGGTTCGATAGAATATCGTATTATAAATTAATTATCGGTTTTTTCATCGTAATATTAAGATTTATATCTAGATATTATTACATCTTAAATTAAAATGATTGTTTTTTGTTATAGATAATGTTCGCGGTCCACACTCGGATGCCTTGAGGCAATATGAACGTGAGAAAGAGTTTGGACGTGAGGCTGATCGCGCTGTGCACCACGTGCCTGCTGCTGCCCGCCATCGCCTGCCCCTCGCAATGTATCTGCAAGTGGAAGAACGGCAAACGATACGTCGAGTGCTCAGATAAAGACCTCAAAACAATCCCAAACTCTCTCGACCCAGAAACGCAAGTACTAGACTTCACAGGCAACGACCTACAAGTTCTACAAAAAGAAACATTCCACAAATTAAACTTGCTCAATCTTCAGAAAATCTACCTACAGAAATGTAGATTGCAGAAAATCGATAACCACGCGTTCAAAGGTCTCGCGAACCTCGTCGAGTTGGATCTCTCCAACAATTACTTGACAGTCATACCGTCGACCAACTTTGTTTTCTTCCCGTCGCTAATGAGGCTCTCGCTTAACAACAACCCAATAACGAGCATAAAAACTCACTGCTTTCAACATTTATCGTATTTGAATACTTTGGAACTGAGCGATTGCAAAATAGAAACAATAGAGAGAGAAGCTTTTTCCGGACTCAACCACCTGGAGTGGCTGCGACTGAACGGCAACCGACTATCAAATATTCAAGGTGAAAATTTATTCCCCGATACGCTGCGAGGGATCAACTTGCAAAATAATAATTGGAATTGCGATTGCCATCTCAGGGATTTACATAGTTGGTTGTTGAATTTCAATATGCCGCACGCCGTCGAACCAATTTGCTCCCTCCCTGAACGTTTGAGGAAACGGACGATCACGAACGTCGTCGAAAACGAGTTGGCGTGTCTACCGAAAATGAGCCCTACGTCCGTGTTTTTAGAGACGAACGCGGGCAATAATGTCACCCTCGAGTGCTTAGTGAAAGCGATACCTGAAGCGCAAATAACGTGGCTATATCAGGGCCAGATCATTCATAATTATTCGAGCATGTCACCGGACGTTCACGACCTCTATTATGTGGAGAATGGCGTTACAGATAAAAAGAGCGAATTGTACATATTCAATATCGGGAGCGACGGCAATGGCACGTACTCATGCATCGCCGAGAACCCCGCGGGAAGGTCCCGCGCCAACTACACAATACGAATACTAGTGAAAGAGGAACCCGTCGTGATCGTGGTCACGTTCCCGCAGAGGCACTTGGTAGTCATAGTCACAGTAGTGTTTCTTATTATCGTCTTACTTATAGCCATAATAGCCGTAGTATTATTAAAATTTAAAACTGATACACGCAGTCGCAAGAAAAAGGAAAGCGGCAAAGACGTGGCGTTGTGTAATCAAATCCTCCCTTCGAACCGAGGGAATGGGATGCCTAAAAATAACGGCAGCGTGATTGTGAACGCGCACTCTCATCACGCACTGCACTACACCGTACAAACAAACCGTGATTACGAGTCGAGCGACGTGTATCAAAGCAATAACTTGAAAGGCTTTGTCGACAGGAACCCCGACCTAATTAGCGACGCGGAAACTGTAGCTAACAATGCGCAAAACGAGAACACAGTGTTATCAGTATACAAAGCTCAAACCGCGAGCGGGGACGGTTTCCAGGAGGAAACCGCGTTCACCGCGCCGACAATACCCCGGCAGGTCACGTGGCAAGACCAGCAGGCCATCAACATGCCGCAGAACACTATTAACAACATGTACCAGCACTCGGCGGATGTTCACCTCAATCCGGGATGCTTCCTAGATAACGAAGGCTATCCGTACGATTACGGCCTTCCAAAACATCCTTGCCGGCCGCCGATAATGTCCAACTATTCGGTTGTCGGTCCGTTTTATCAAACGTTACCGCACAATCGGCCGAAGGGTCAGAAGCTTGTTTGTAAATTCGCGAAAGACACGGAGTTTAATGCGCCCACGCCACCCGCTTGTCCTAATTTCGAAATGCCATTTGGTCCGGGAAATGTGCGGCGTACGTTGGAGGGGTACCCGGTGCCAAGGAACAGGCAGATCGCGTTTGTTGGGAACGGGACGGTGTATTATAATGAGGAGTTCGTGCCGTCTCCACCGGAGGGGTACAAGACGGAGCCAGTGCAGTGTTGCGCGCCAGCGGAGGCGTGCAGTTCGTGGGTGAACCCCAAGGGGACGTGTGCAGTGATGGTACCGATGAGTGTAGCGGAAGGGCCGGGTCGGTGCTACCAGGTCGAGACCCGGTGCGTGGACACTCAGACTACGGACGCGCGGCTGCCCGGCGAGGGCACGGAGAGTGTGCTCAAACCCTTACCGCAAGTGTCTAACGCGAAGTGTGCCGCTGACATATGTTCGGAGAGCCCCGATGAGGGTTACGTCGGTGACGCTAACGATATCTGACGACGACGCCAGACCGATAACGCTTAAACAGGGCAATTTAGACGCTAACAAAGTGATAAAGCGACTGAGTATAAAGTAGTTTTGTAAATATATGAGATCGCGGCGACGGCGAATGGAGGCGGAATTCCATTACTTAGCGAACGATCCTGTTTGATCCCTGTTTTGCAATTTTGTATATTTCAGAAGTGTAAGTCCGTTTGATACCGCCTTTGTTCGGCGTTCGTCGATAAATGGTTAACCAAATATCATTACCAATTCCAATTTAGTTATTTTTATGACGACGGTGTTTTCCAATTCTGTGAGAATAATTGAAATGTCTTTACAGAGTTAATAGTTAATTTTTCTACGAAACATCTGTAGTATCATTGGTTATATTATTAAATTTGTACTTTTATCGTTTCATTGTGCAAAGATGTCCTATACGTTAAAAACGTTTTTATTTAGGCATTGCCAAATCGCATTTTGTAACAATATCTACTTGTATAAACGGCCTCATTTCATTGATATGTCAGTTTTTTAGTAAAAGTTATTCAACAAAATAACCATGTGGTTGCGCGAATTTGCTTTGTGGACTGTAGATTTAAAAAGCGATCTAAGGTTTGTTAACAATATGCAGGTACTGCGTCTAGCGTTTATTAATGGGATAAATGTATTAGAAGGACTGACCTTTAACCTCGAAAGTTCCACATGGCGCCGGCCGGCGAATCCCGAACTTCGTACTTTCAAGCACTGCCAGTTTCTGTATTGCACTACACTGCACTTATTGTTGAGTTTTCGAATGGTTGGAACACGAAATAGCCAATTTTCTTGTAATTTCGAGCGGGCGTGTTAGCGGTGCGGTCACATTCACAATGCACAAAAACGTCAATGTCAAATCCTTTCTTGAGGTCGTGCGGGGAAATAAACGGAGGGGATAGGATTGCTAGGCCAAAAAAATAAATTACAAAAAACAAAATCGCGGAACATAGCAAATTGGCGCAACCATTCCCCCCGGGTTTGAAGGGTTACCTTCAAAGAAAAGAAAAAAACAAAAGCGAAACTAAACCCTATTACTAATCTAAACTATCAATACTAGGTAGCGAAACAACTTATAACTAACTATGCCACTACTACTGATTAGGCAGAGGGCAGAGGCGAATAACCGGACGCAGGTACGATCCAGTTGCGGTTTTAACTTTTACGACTCGCGTTATTCCGTTCGAACCCGGAAAAACTTCTTCCACTACACCAAGAGGCCAGTGCAGAGGAGGCGCACTCTCAGTCTTCAGTATCACCACAGTACCGACTGTGACTGGATCTGAAGGAGTGTTCCACTTTTGACGCGACTGCAGCGTATGCAGATAATCTGTCCTCCATCGCTTCCAAAAGGACTGAACTAAGCTATCTAGCAGAGCGTGACGCGGGTGAAGCTGCAGTTTGTCAGTCTCGACATCTAAAGCGGGCAAATATTTAAGAGGAGTCGTCGTCAAGAAGTGAGCCGGCGTCAACGCTAGTGGCTCCGATGGATCACTAGACAAAGTCCGACACAACGGACGCGTATTCATCAACGCCTCTACCTGAGCGAGTACAGTGCTCAACTCCTCGTACGAGAGAATCTGTTCGCCTATGACCCGAAACAGGTGCGACTTAAGGCTTTTAATATTCGCCTCCCAATTGCCACCAAAATGACTAGCCGCTGGCGTATTAAAACACCAATCAATGCGATTCTCAGCTAAGACATGGGCGAATTCACTTTGGTAGTACTTGGAGCGTAAGAATGTATGTAATTCCGAAATATTGCGTCGCGCTCCAACATAATTTGTGCCGTTGTCAGAGTATAAGCGCTTAACGGGACCACGGCGAGATAAAAATCGTTTAAATGCAGACATAAAACCCTGCGTACTCAAATCACTGGTTAACTCTATGTGAACCGCACGAGTTGTCATACAAACGAATAGGCAAATGTATGCCTTTGTGGAACGTATACCACGACCACGGGCAATAGTGACTTTAAACGGTCCAGCATAGTCCGTCCCAGTATGTATGAAAGGTTTCACCGTCTGTACAACACGACAAGAACGATGGTCGGCCATTTCCGGCGCGTTGAAACGCGGGCGGAGCTTAAAGCAGGGCACACATCTGTGCACTCTAGCGCGTATCAAATTGCGAGCGGAAAGTATCCAGTACTTCTGTCGAAGAATGGACATTAATAAATCGGGACCAGCGTGACAATTCACCTTATGGTGATAGTCCACCAACAAATCCAAAACGTGATCCCTGCGTGGTAGAACTACTGGATGCATTTGTTCAAACTCTAACTTAGCATTTCGCAGACGGCCACCGACACGAATGAGTCCGTCTTGCAAAAATGGTTTCAAATGTTGAAGTGCGGGACTACAAGGTTTATGTGATTCTAAACTACGAAATTCTTTTGAAAAATAAAATTTCTGCAACTCTCGAAGTACAACTGATTCAGCTCTATCCAAATCAGCTGCGATTATAGAACCACGCGATGGTAATAATCTCAAAAATCTTAGGACGTAAACTACACAGCGTAGTAGTCTCGACCAAGACGAGACTCGATTAGACAACAACAAAACAACTGACTCTTCACGCGGAACTGATACTACAAGCGTATGTTTCTTCTCCTCGGGTGGTTCTGAAACAGTAGCGGGGTTAAACGGAGCATTTGGCCACTCGTTAGGAGTGGTATGAAGCCAGGGAGGGCCACAAAACCAAAGCGGATGATTTAAAATTTGCGCAGGAAGCAAACCACGTGAGAGACAATCAGCTGGGTTTTCTGTTCCAGCGACATGGAATATATTTTCCTCTGCGGAGGCACGGGAGCCACCGAGCGAAAAAATATCACCCTTGAAAGGGAGCGCGACAACATAACGACCATCTTTATCACGAGTAGTCGTGCGGGTATAAATCTCCTCAGTGACCTGATCCTCAGGGCTGAGAATAGGCGGGACATTGACCTCTTCAATCTCCCAGAACTTGCGGATGGTAGACTCAAGCGGCGGCTCGACGGTGCAACAGTGCGACACAGTCGAGTAACTATTTAAATAAGCGGGTGCGGAACCAACTATAACAAACCCGAGAACTGTTTCCAGTGCGTGCGGAGCGGGGTACATCGGAAGACCTTGAATTTTACGTGATAACTGGAGATGCGGGAGAATCGAAGCACCGATCAATAGATCGATATCTCCAGGGAAAGCGTAATTTCCGTCGGCTAACTGCAAGTTCTTAAACTCCGTCAGCATGGACGTGTCAACCGGTACCGTGGGCAACCGTTCCGTAATCTTATCTGCGACTAGCGAATCCATTTCAAACGAAATATTACGATTAAAACGTGAACTAAATATTATTTTAATGGAACCGTGAATGGTTGCCTTTAAACCTCCAAAACCTTTCACTTCTGAGCGGGATGACCAATTATTAAAACTAAAACCAAGGCGTTGACAACAATCCCGAGTAATAAAATTACTCTGGGAAGCGCCATCTAGTAGCGCCCGAACGGTGTGCGGTTTGCCAAAGGCATCTACAATGACAACTTGCGCGGTCGCAAGTAAAACGGTAGTGACTTGAGTACCAGCGGCGGAAAGCGAACACAATGTTACGTCGTTTGCACTTGCAGCAGGCCGCGCGTCACAAGCGTCGCGCGTCTGCGCAGGCTGCTGCTGCGATGGCAGCTTACTACTCTCAAAATGTAAGAAGGTATGATGTCTAGCTGGACATTTACGACAGCTAACACCACTTTTACATGACGTAACCAGATGTTTGTCACTTAGACAATTAAAACACAAATTATTAGTGCGGACAAACTTGTAACGATCACTAGGCGATAATCTCTGAAATTCCGAACACTTGTACAGCTGTGTATGGCTACCCTTACACAGAGAACAGTCAGGTGTTGAGGCGGTATTAACTAGCGTATGTGCAGTCTTGACTGACTTCGATGACGCGTCTATACGGCGATCGGAACCTGTCCTATTCGTGACTTCATGACGCGCCGACGTGCGCTGCAATACCTTAATATGGTCGCGAATAAAAGATTCTAAATCTTCGAACTTAGGTATTTCTTTACCGCGCTGAGTCGTTTCAAACAGACGAACAGTTTCAGGATCTAATTTATTTAAACCGATATACAAAAACAAAAAGTCACAGAGGTCATTGACCTTTAGGTTCTTTACTGCACGAACAGATGATGCGAAAATATTTAAAAACTTCTCTAAATTATGATCGTTACAAACGGAAAAACTTTTCAAATCGAATAATTGATCTAAATATGCGGTGGCGACTAATCGCTTATCTTCGTATTTTGTTTTTAAAGTGTTCAAAACTAAATTGTAATTTTCAGCGCTAAACGTAATTCCAGCACAGACAGCCTTTGCCTTACCGGTCAATTTTTCTACGAGATAATGCAATCTCTCGTGATCTGTCAGCGATGTGTTCCTATGTATTATATTTTCGAAACTATCTATAAATAAATTCCAATTTCGAATGTCACCATCAAATTCAGGTATTTGAATTGGCGGCAATCGTGGGCGTTCGCGAGGAGGGTTGGATAAACCACTCGCGGGGGGGGGAGTCTCTAAACTCCTAGCAATACGTTTGATACGACAATACAAGTCATCAAAGGACGACAATGCCTGATAACTCACACAGTAATCAGGATTTAACTCCAACTCTAAAATATTTATATTCTTAATTGTAGATTTAAAATCCTCGCGCAAACTATCTAAAGTTTCCAACGAACACAAGAAAGCATCTCTAATCGCCAGATCCGAGGTTTGCAAAGATTTATCACAAATTGATTGAACACGTGAAAACTGTGAGTCCCTTTCGGCGTATAAAAGCTTTAACTGAACCTTTAAATCAGTACTAACCTTGGTTCCCTTAAGAGACATCTTGTCTTGATATATTCACACTATACACTCAAACAAACACTTAACGAATTATTAAGTAAGCGATAATTATCAGATAACAATATGGTAGTATTGTAAACAACAAAGCGAACGGCGAACGAACGGAATAACCTGTCTATATAATCTATGGTTTATCCGTTTCCTACAAATATTCACTCAACAATGAACGGGTATTTTTGAAATGCGTCTACCTACATGCAATTTATAGGACTTCCGAATGAATTTTGTCAAGAAAAAGAATGCGATCGATTTATATCTACGCTGATATTTACGTAGCTAACTATAATTATGCGGTGCGGTTGGCGACGTAGGTACCGTAATTATCAATGACTCTTTAACTATACGAGCGAAATAACGTATAGTTGCCTAAATGCCTAGATGCGGGTTTTCTACTATTATATCTAGGTAAACAGGCGCGTTGCGTTTATTCCCTATGGAACAAATACTATATTGCGAAATTACAAGAAAATGATTCACGATCCGGCTCGTATGGACCAAAAGGTAATGGTTGCGCGAATTTGCTTTGTGGACTGTAGATTTAAAAAGCGATCTAAGGTTTGTTAACAATATGCAGGTACTGCGTCTAGCGTTTATTAATGGGATAAATGTATTAGAAGGACTGACCTTTAACCTCGAAAGTTCCACATGGCGCCGGCCGGCGAATCCCGAACTTCGTACTTTCAAGCACTGCCAGTTTCTGTATTGCACTACACTGCACTTATTGTTGAGTTTTCGAATGGTTGGAACACGAAATAGCCAATTTTCTTGTAATTTCGAGCGGGCGTGTTAGCGGTGCGGTCACATTCACAATGCACAAAAACGTCAATGTCAAATCCTTTCTTGAGGTCGTGCGGGGAAATAAACGGAGGGGATAGGATTGCTAGGCCAAAAAAATAAATTACAAAAAACAAAATCGCGGAACATAGCAAATTGGCGCAACCACCATGTTTACTAATAATGTTGCAAAAACCTCCGCGGTGGACAACGACCAGCAGGCAAAATAATGATGAGAAAATTGATATGTTACAAAATATTTCATATATCTTGTTTCATAAATGCTACAAAATTCGCACTCCAAAACGTCACCGACATGTAAGATGTTTTATACGATTAATAAGTAAGTAAGCTCTCTGAATTGATGTTAATATTTATAAAAGTTGTTTTAATATTCTGTCTGTATGCCAAATATTTTAAATCCTGAGGAGTGCCCACATGCAGTTTATTCAGCGTTTTTTACCTACAGGTATTTGATAATTTATTACGATTCTTAAAATTGACAAAAAAACATCGGTCGGTACTTAAATCCGTAATAAATTGCATTTGTGCTGTTTCTCAGTTACAAATTTTGCATCGTTAGAATCAGTTTTGATTTACTTTCTCTAAAAAAACTAGTAAATCTAGATTATTTTCTGAGGATATAATTCTGGGATTGTAATTTTTACATTATTTTATTAAATATTTAAATAAAACGTTTTAAATAAAATTGCACACAATAAACACGATACATACTGAATAATTCTAACAAAGTACAGTCAGGAGCAATCAGATACTCGTATATACATTGTCATATTTTCTATCTACGAGTGTATTGACTTGTGTCATTCCAGAAATAAGAATACGATAATTGGTTTTCAATGATCTATCTAATTAAGAACCAATTGTCGTACACTTACTTCTTCAATGACGGAAGTTGAAATATAATGACAATTTGACACTGTCGATTTTATTGCTCGTGTTTGTAAGAGTATTAAATTAATTTCATTTAACAGTGTAAATCGAACGTTTTTTAGCGATCCATAAAATACAGGATTAAAAGGGAGATCTTGACGAGTAATATTTTTAATATCTAAATAATAATGTAAATAGATGTAAATATTAGTAATTACTTACTTTCTATAATCTAAGTAGCTGATGTTAAGTATTAAATTGATATCAGGGTATCTCCTAAGAATAGATGTGCTGTTTCTATGACTAACGTTTCATTGATTAGTATAATTTTCTATAGTTACCTATTTGTGATTGATATGTTACCATACTTATTTTTATTTAGTTTTGTGATATTAATTTTTCAAGGTTGCCAACCTTTTTTCTAGTTAATGATCTTATAGACAATCACTCGCGACATTGCGACCAACGCGTTTTCATAGAAATAAATTGTAATTTTAACAAAAATCGAATCGTTGTTACATTAATTCATCGCACCGGTCTTTAGTCTATGTTACCAAAAAAGACATTTGATAATGTTAAAAAGTGGCGTGAGATAATAGGTAATGGCTTTACAGCAAAGTCGGATTTCTTTGGCTTAAGGTTATTAACTAATAGGAATGACTTGAGTCAATGTTATTAAGGCTTACACAATGTCATTTAGTTCTGAACTAAGCGGAGCTTATACTGTGAGCATTAGACAATTGAGAAATATAATTATGTATTTCTAAATACGTACATATTAGAGATAAATTACACCCAGACACCGGACAAACGATCGTGCTCATCACACAAACATTTGTCTTAGGTGAAAATCGGACCCACGACCTTCGGCACAGCAGTCAGGCCCACTAACCACAAGACTAACAGGTTAGTCAGTCTACGTCAGTCAAGTCATAAAACACGTTAATAAAACTACGCGTCCGGGGACTGTAGGTCTTAATCGTAAAAGTGGTTCTCCCATCACTAACCACTAGGACTAGAGCCAACCCTAAATAGGTATATATTTTATCAATATTTCAATAAAAAATAGTTTATCATTTAAAAGTAAAAGCAAAAACAGTACGAACTAAAACAATAATAAACAAGCTACAGCAAAATTCCAAGAGCCAGTTTCATTGTTCCTGGCCAGTAAACAAAACCATTTCAATTTCCTGCACAGGTTCAGACGAACAAACCAATAAAACTGTATTTTGGTCAGCATTTTTTTTCCTTCCTCTGGCCACAATATCAAAAACATATGTGACTGCAAACTTTCAAAGCATTGTTAGTGAAAAAAGGACTACGCAGATAGCTGTACTTTTTATTTCATAGATACAAATGAAAAAAATCTGGCTATGAAAAACCTGTTTAACAATTTTTTTTTGTTAAATCGTTAGGCTCGCGTTTGACCACAATCAATTAACAAACTAGTGCGCCTCCATCAACGATTGCATCACTGCTTACCATCAGGTGGTATTGCAGTCAAGCACTAGTTTTAAATATCAATAAAAAATAAAAATATTTAAAAATGTCTCTTTACAAAAATATCTCTCCAACATTTCTTTAACCTAACCTCCTCGTACCTATATAAATTCTAACTTAAAACTTATCACACAAATACTGCTCTTGCCCGTTATTTTTTTTTGTTATTAAATAGGCTCGCGCTTGACCACTATCTCACCTGATGCTAAGTGAAGATGTAGCTGACAATAGCACGCTTGCCCAGAAGTAACCTATTCACACTTGATTGAAAGACCCCTAGGTTGTAGCTATCAAAAAACACAGATGCCCGCCGGCAGAGAATGCCACTCCTTAGCTGTACGCACAATGAATGTATTCCCAAAACGCTTTGTTGTATGGGTAGAATGTCTAATATATACGAGTACCTATATTTATCTATACTTATATTATGAAGAGGAAAAAATTGTGTTTATTTAATAATTAATATACTCAATAATAACAGGGAAAATTTAAAAAAATATTTTACCATTACGCTATTTTATTACTGGCTGACACAGTCATATATTTTACATTTCGAAATAAATATAGCAACATATACATATATTCAGATACTCAACAAAGGTTTACGTTTAGTAGATTCACTGTCTGTAAAAATAATAATTACAAGAAGAGTGGCAAAAAATTTGTATACTTTTCTCAAAGTTTATTAAAGAGTATTCATTTATTTTATGTATTTGGTTCTATGTTGACTGGTTTACACTGTCCTCTTATACCCATTAATATATTTAAATTGAAAACTAGCTGACATAGCAAACCTTGTTACGCCATTTAAATTTTGGGTCGGAGCGAGGGTAAAAATAACCTAGAACCTATTCTCAAACCAACCACCGTTTTGAAAGAGTCCGATGAGATTATATTTGTTAGATATTGTAAAGATAAATAATATTTTTTTGAAGAGTAACCAATTCGTCTCCATATGAAATTACGAATTGTAACCGTGCTTCTAACGTTATAAGTGCCCATGTAGGCTTATGTGAAAAAAAAAACATTTCCTAAAGCCTAATGACAAAAAGCGATCGCCGTTGGTAATAGGAATTGTTCTACAAACTGACTCCGTTACTGCCTCGGCTTATTCTAACTGCGGACAAATGACATGATTATCCGTTTTATAATTTCTTTTTAATCTTATCAAAATGGTTCGTAAATTGAACATAAATTGGGGTGTAAAATTGCTTAATAACAAATGTCAAAAAATAGGTAAATCACTTTCTATCATAATCAAAATAATTAATGAGTGACCATAATACAGTTGATGGGAAGTCATCATGTGTGGAAACTTTACCGGTAATGTTTGAACGGCTTAAACAGTTTAATTCGTTTGCACTGACGCGGATAGTATGAAATGAACCAATTTCAGTAACGGTGGGTTGAACTTACATAATGAGTAACGACTAATTAAAATTTAATAATTAATAATGGGTTGTAATAAGTAATTTGGTATGTTAAACGCTTTAGATATTTGATGGGAAACGTCAGGGCAAATTAAATTCCAATTATAACGATTAAATTTCAATTTTATTATCATTATCGATGAAATTATTATCATTATAATACTAATATTATATTACAGGTCTAATTAGGGTTTCCACAGAAAAACGTGACACAAAAATGTGTGTGTGTCTCGACCTTTTTCTTGAAAGTGATCTAAGGTATTCAACATACTGTAAAACATTTATTGTTTTAAAAGTCCATTGTATATTTTTTCTTGAAAAAAAGTAATTTATTTTTAGAGTTTTGTTTAAATTAAACTAGAGCTAAACCTAAATTGGTGTGCAAGTTCTATGATAAGGAACCAATAGGAGTGAAACTGCCAATAACGACGACATGTGTACTGTTTGTGAAATAAGGGTCTATCGAGGTGATCTGCGTGGACACATCTCCATGTTCCTTTAGAGCGTAATAGCGAGATGTTATGTAATGGTATGATCGAAACAATAAACAGGCATGAGATCGCAGCAATCCCGGATGATTTGCTCTCATACATTAAAAAGATCCATTGACTTCAAAGTTCTTCTCTAAATCTAAACAGATTTAAACAGCATACTAGCTTGGGAAAAAACCACTGTCCACTTGTAACCAAATGTCTCACTGTTGCACCGCGCCTGTCTGTTTCGAACCTTTAAGCAAAAACTAAAAAAAGCATACAATTTAATTGTGTTACATGAAACTGTAAGTATTTATGTGAAGCTGACAAATACCCCAGTAACAATAAAACCAGACGCGAATCGATACACCAACCAGAACCGTAAACAACAGTAGGACATTCACAACCCCAGCCGCACAGAAATTAACGATATTTATGACTGCGTAAACTTACACCCATAACCTTGAGTAATACGGGGTCTGGATGTTAGCCAAACTCATTCATAATAACAGCAACTATTAAAGAGACACTTCAACTTAATTTATTCATTAATTAATAGAGTAACAACCTTAATTACTGGATCATAAGTTTGATATTTATTTGGCATGTAATCTGAAGAGTTTGTTTGAGTGAGCTGGAAGTTTGCAAAGGGACTGTGCTATTATGGTGATGGAGACAAATGTATGTCGGTACCTCTATGTCGTTTATAATTAGTTTAACTGAGTCCCTACATAGAGTTTTGGCTCTCTGCACCTTATAAATAAACAATTTTATTCATATTATTGTTAATGCTTCTCTTAATTACATTCCTTTTTAAAAATGTTGATCCACATTTATTTATTTATTTATTATATACTTCATTGTACACCATAACACATACAATAGGAAACTAAAAACTAAAACACATACATACAATGGGCGGCCTTATCGCATTCAGCGATCTCTTCCAGGCAACCTGGAATGGACAGTAATTGCCTAGACAAAAAATGGGGCTGTCAATGACGTTTTTTTTTTTTTTTTTTTATGGTAGGTAAAATCATCCAATGACAAGTCCCGCCCTTGGGTGGAGCGGGAAGTAGTGTCAGACTCTTACTGACTAAAAACCTACCCCGTTCCATCGTTGCCTATCATGCCGGGGCTGAGCCTTCCTCTCAGAATACGGCCCTTAACCCCAGCAGGCTTGGACCCTGCCTGCCTGCAGCTAGCAGGCTGGGCCTCTACGGTTTGCTGACAGCTCCTTGAGGCGCGCGGGAACAGAACGCGCCGTCGACGACTTGGGCTCGGTCCGGTATGTTACCGGACGATCGGACAGCGTGCTACCCATTGCACGCCGTCCGCAAGCCCGCGCCTACGGTGGCTGGAAATTGGGATCGGAATCCCGGCGGCGGCTGGGGCGAGCGCCCCGTTGCCCCTGCCTGATGCGGTCGGCCTCCTCCTTTGCTAGCATTACTGCTTCGCAGAAGGAGGCGACCGCCTGCCATCCCTCCTCACTCTGGACCATGGCCTGAACCAAGGCCCGGCGAGAGAGATCGCTGCCGCCTATTGCCCCCACGAGGACACGGCGATGCTCCGCCCAGGCGGGGCACACTTCTACAGTATGCTCCACCGTGTCCTCCGGGTGTTCCGCACAGTGGCGACACCCGGGCGAATCTTCCGCACGAATCCGGAACAGGAACTTGGCAAACTTTCCGTGTTCCGTTAGGACCTGCGTCGTGCGGAAGTTAAGAGTGCCGTGAGGTCTTTCCAGCCACGCCTCAAAGATGGGCCTTATCGCCTCAATTGTGGCGCGCCCCGAACGAGGTTGCGATAGTCGCTGACGCCATTTCGCCATGAGATCCCGCCGGAGCTCTGTCCGCCATGCCTCGACTTGTCGTGGCAGCGGAATTTCGCCCCGGCGTTGCATCTCCATGCGCTTGTCGTACATGTGTGCAAGGACTGTTGCCTCCAGATCCCATGGCGGTTGGCCAGCAAGGAGAGTCGCCGCCTCGGGGCTGTCAATGATCTGACAAAACCAATATCATACATATATATTATAATAGATACACAGGTATATATATATATTATTTAATAGATACATATATACATAAATATTGAAAATTATAGACAGAAACATAAATGACGACACACACATTAGCACTTATAGTACTTAACGTAGGTGCGTCTTCACACACCACACACTGTAAACTCTTTATGTCAAGACATATATCATACAGTCAAGAAATTCATGGCGCTTAAGACATTTTGCTCGCGAAAAAAGTATCTTCTATAAGCTATACAGCGCTGTATATTTTAATAGTTTTGTTAGACGACAAAATGCCCATCTAATGCTGCAGCGAACTTTTGTTTTAACTTTTTAGTATTTTGACAAAAAGTTAGCATGAACTTGCTTGTCTATCGCTAGAAGTCGATGACAGAATAAGAGATGGGAAGAACTAAACCAAAAATGCACTTCTGTGTATGATAAGGAATAGGTCTACATACAAGGAATAGGTTCAAACACATTGACAAAACCATTTGTTTGGTATCGAAAATTATCAAGTAACTTCTCCCATTCGAAATAGAGCGAGAAATAGTAACAAACTTTCACACTCTAAATCTTACCCATGTCAATTGCTCTTGTCATTTTAGAGCCCAATGTGACTCTTTCGAACCCATCCTTAACCCCCCAGTCGCAGAAAATTGCTTGTTAGTGCTCTTAGACTCAGATCTAGTTTTCCATACAAAAAGTTGGCCTTCAAAATGAAGAAAATTGATTCACTCAATTGTGAGGAATGCGGTTGGGGACTTACAACATTTATTGAAAGAATGTGTCCAATATGTAGTCCAGTAGAAATAATTTAATAAGAATTTGAACAGAACTGGTGTAATCATGTTCCATAAAAGTCTATCGTAATAAAATGGCGACGATGCGAAAAGTTTGTTCGAATTAAAGGCCCACGTCTTGTGTTGTACTATTTTGTATAAGATACGACGGGATGCTCTAAATAAACTAGTTTCTGCCAGTGGCTTCGCCCGCAAAATAGTAGGTTTATCTGTACAAAATTTAAATACCCATTTCATTCTTTTAAAGGGTTATAGAAAATTCTCGGTGCTCGGTTACGTCATAATAAAGATACTTTTTGAAAAATCGTACCCGCTTAGTCCCAGTAGTTTTGGCTGTGCGGTTTAATGTCAGTCAGTCAGACAAAAAATCTCGTCATTCTTGAGTTCGAAATAATCAGAGCCATTACAAAAGACGAAATATATATAGTATGGAGACCCTTAAAAGTAGTCTTTTGAATTTTTTACCAATAAACCTACGTTGCATAACAGAGCATTTAACGGAGAATCCTGACAGGTGAATGAATAATTAAGTTAGAAAAGTTACATCAGGATAAATGAGGAGCAACTCAGGGTAATGGCCAATGATTATTGTAACTTTGCCCCGGGTCCGAAGTTTGGGAGATAACTGCGACTCTATTAGTCAACGTCGGATCTCGTTATGTGATGCTAAAGACTTTTATGAACATAATTGCTCCTTTTCATGGTGGTGGTAAGGAGGCGATTAACTGTGATTTGACTTTTAAGGGGGTTGATTTTTTTTTACATATAAATAGGGTTTATAAATTTTTTGGTTTTCTTGTGTGAAGTTCTGGTCGAATTAGTGTTTTTGTTTTTCTTTTATTTAATCCACCCTAGATTGTAAGCTTATGAAGCAGTCTAATTATGTATTTTATTTTAAACTAGCTGACCTGGCAAACTTCGCACCGCCTGATAGTCAATGAATACTTTTTTTTCTCACCTTTTAAACCTTCTCTGGACTATTATGAATATTTCAAGACCAAAATCAAACAAATCGGTCCAGCCGTTCTCGAGTTTTAGTGAGACTAGCGCACTGCTATTCAGTTTTATATATAAGATTTCATTAGACTAATAACGGTAGCAAAGAATGTTTGAATTTTCATTAGTTAGCAATAAAATGGCGTCCATGTTTGAAAACATTAAGTTTAAGTTTCCACTTCGAGAAATTCTAGAAAAATCTCGACTTAATATTTTGAAATTCAACACCATTTTATCTGCTTACCACAAAGAAATAATAATCACGAAGATAGGGCAGGCTGGCTTAAGTCTAGACTGAAAGCGGAAGCTATAGTCTCATTAAATTACGTCGAGATCGCAGCCGCAAGTCTTTGTACACTAGGAGGCGGTTTCCATGATCTTGTTTTTATTCCTTCATTTCAGAAAAACAGCTGAAAAATCTCAGTCTGAAAGTACTCGTAGGTACGAGTACCTTTCAGAAAATGAATAAATCATGTAATGAATAATTTTGTACACATTACTAATATCATACTCGTAAAATATTGTAACAGGTAGAAAAAATTGCTACTTTGATCTTAAAGCATTTTGCTTCATCGTTTATACTGCTTACATCGAAGGACTGGAACAATTTGCCTGCTACGGTTATGATTTAGGTGTCTTTAAAGGCTAGAGTGAATAGGCTCGTAATAAACTTATGCCTTTCACCATCACCGATTGTATCGCTGCTTAAAACCAGATGGGATCACAGTCAAGCACTAGTTTGTATAAATTGTACTACGTTTTTTAAACGCACCGTTGACGCGGGATTGTAGCGATATAAACGCGATACGCACGCTAGTCAGACGCAGTCTATAGAACTTCTGTAGGATAAAAGCGCGCCGTCGATGCACGTTTCTAAAAAGCTCGACGTGGTGTGGTCAGGTAGCTCGACTTATCTCATGGAACTGAGGGTTTTTTTCATACTTTCTTTCGATCTGCACACTACTACAGACATACCACAGCTGTATCAGCTAAACTATATATAACGGTAGCAAAGGTCTTTGTGTTTTTGAGGTGGGAATTCATCAAGTACCTTCTCCGGCTTAGGATGGAGTGTCAGATTTTTAGAGCGGTTTCACACTACGTCCGATCCGAATGCGATCCGAACCCATGAAAGTATGATAACGTAAAATACTTTCATATCCGTAGAACTATTTCATTACAATCAAATGCGGTGGGATAAGAGCGAGTTTTTGGCGGATCGGATTTGGATCGGACGTAGTACGAAACCGCTCTTACTAGCTAAAATTCACTGAGTTTGTTCAGTTAATTTTTGGATTCGAGGAAATCGGTACTTCTTTTAAAAAATACCGCTAGATATCGACTTAAAGGGGACCCGGCACTGTCGATGACAGCTCTTTGAGGCTTAGGGCGCCTTCAAATTAGTCGCAGCAGCGCGACGGCAGCGCTGTTGTCGCACGTTTTCATTTATTTGGAATAACAAAGCGGCGCGGTGGCAGCGCTGCAACCGCGCTGCCGTCGCGCGGCACGTTGCGGCTAATGGGAAGGCGCCCTTAGTTCTTATAATGTAACAGGCTTAATTTTTTTTTAAGCTTAATGTTTACATGTTTGAAATATTGCATTGAAAAGTGTGTGCTAAAAGGGTTTAGGTGTACCTAATACGAAAATGTAACGTTTAATTTTCGTGTGCTCATAGCAAAAATGTTATGCATTGGTGTTGAACCTTTCATTATCTACTAAACAGTACGTATTTATATATTTAAAGTATAGTTTGGTTATTTTTTTACCTTATTTTTAATCTTATAATATGTTATTTTATTAAAGACACAGTTTTTGCACCTGTTTAAATATGTCTTGTCTTGCTCCGTTGACACATACTTATGTATAAAATATATAAATATACATAAAAAGACACAAAATATGCTGTTGGTTCCAGACTAATATTTGTATACCTAAGGGACAATATTTCTATATCTTGATTAAGGGACAGGCTTGTGTATTTTGTTTACAACTTGTAAAATAAAATGTTAAAATTATTTTAGTTTAGATTCCGTTATATAATGTGATAAAATAACGTGGTAACCGTTTTGGTAGGTGCTTATGAAATATTTTTAATATTGACTCTTTTTGCTACAAAGGGCGTAAAGGCACTTTTAGAAAAAAATAATTTTTGGTGCTCTCTTACTCAATTTTTTGCGCTTTTTCGATCTATATATTAAAAACTGTAAAGTGAAGACAAAAATTTATATTGCACAATATTTTCTTAGAGCTCTCAGTCAATTCATTCGCGAAACGTATTTTGCTCATTTCCAAAAGCATAAAATTTGGAGTTACGCTTTTTGTAGTGAAATTAATCGAAATATTATTTTGTAAATTATGAAACACAGTCATAGAAACACCAAGATAGGGATATAATATTATTGTAAATGTAATACTATCTTTTGTAAGACGATTAGTTTTAACTTCATTTTTTTAAATCGCGGTAAGACATAGCAATAAATAAATCTATGCAGTCTATCTTTATATAATACATACAGTTAACTAATAAGTTGGAATATTAAATGACGAAAACCGTTGTGAGTTGTGGTGACATGTATTGAATAGAGAAGAACAGGAGGTTTACTTTACAATTAGATTAGAATTTTCAAAATCAAAAATTTTGTATTAGGGTGCCTTCAAATTTACCGCAAAGAGTCGCGCGATGGCAGCGCGGCGCCAGCGTGGTGCCGCGCAACACAAGCGCTGCGGCTGAGCCATTTTTATTTATATGAAATAACAAAGCAACGCGGCGTCAGTGCTGCATTCACGCTGTCATCGTCGCGCGGTTTTTGCGGCTAATTTAAAGGAACCCTTATTCAGTGAAAATCATTACGTAAGTTTTCATATAATTAATACTTAGATATTTTCAATGAGTCTTGACGCCAATTGCACTAGTGTACAAACAGTGCAACAGTGTAACGGTTATGTGCACTATAAACAAATCCATAAAACAACACTTATGTATAAAACTAACAATCGACGGACCAATGACACGTTTGTAAGTGAGTAATTTTTTTCTTTTTCAGAATTACTAAGACTTTTTTTTTTAATTGTGATGAGCCTTATTTGATTGCACGAGCAGAATAAATTCGGTCCGAAAAGTCCTAAGGTATAAACTGTATCTTCTTGATTTTATAAATCTATTTTTTACTTAATATATTACATAAATATATAAATGTATTACCTTTCAGTAAAACGCAAACCTGTCTACAGTGTCTATTTTAAAGAGAAAATATTTTCCAAAAAGAATAGATATTGGGATGCGGATTGAAAATCTGTATCCTTGGCTCAGATATAAAACCGTGATGCGACTACGCATTGTCAAAATCTACAAGTTTATATTACGCATAGCAAGAACTTGAGAACTAATTTACGTAGCACATTGTATACTCGTAGTCACCTGATACCTGAACCAATAATGTACCGCATGAAATCGCTTCGCAGTAATTCGCATCGTAGGTTACTGCGATGCTACGTCGCATCGCATCACAGTTTTGTGTGGTAGCTCTTAAGTCAGAGCAATTTCATGTGTAATCCTTTTGCCTTTTTTTGTCGTTTGCCTTGTTATTGGAAAATTGTAATCAGTATTATAACACGACGCCTTACGCCATCTATCGGATTGTGGGCACAATATTACGCCACCCGAATTGATCAAATCACAAACAAGATCAAACACCGATATAAACGATAACATATCAATAGTATCTACAGATTATTAGCGGCATCTATCATACGACGTGTGAAGTGTCTGTGACGTCAACAAGTTACTACTACATACAAGCATGAGAGATTGAAGATGCACACTAAGCTGTCAAATAGCCTATATAAGCCGCCAGCACGAAGGAACTGACACACTCGCTACTTAGAAGGCACAGTGGTCGATAGCCCCGCAGTCACTACTGTTGTCATAAGCTTGACCTGAGCGGAGGCCCCGTCGCCCTCAGGAACAGCCGAGCTAGGAGGTCAAGGGATAGGATAGCCCCGCAGTCCATCCCTAGAACCGCTCATAGATTTTCACATCAGTCTATTATCTTGTTTGCTAAAAATCTGTCAAGTGTTTGAGGTAAATAAACCCTATCTGTCATCCAACGTTGGTTTCATTCCACTGCCACCATTACATTGGCGCCCAACGTAATATTCTTCTACCCGCAATACTTTTCGGAGCACTCACATTTTTGACGGTGTATCCACATATCGGCGGATAAATAGAAGCTTACCCTCAAGAGCATTTATATTATTTTGACACTATTGACATGTCTGAAAAAAAACCAGAGATGGTGGTGATGACTCAGGAACAATTCACCGCACTCATAACAAAAGTGACAGAAGCGAACGAGAGTGGAAATAGACATTTCAAAAGTTTTGCTGCTTGTACGAAACGCTACGACGGTGAACGAAACTTTAACAAAGTGGAAGAATTCGTTACAAATATATCAGTTTTTAAGAAAATAGAAAAAATCAGTGACGAAGACGCTTTGGAAGGTTTGACCTTATTATTGTCTGGTGCCGCTGCGACGTGGTGGAACGGTGTGAAAAGTGATATCAAAAAGTGGTCCCAAGCTCTCGACGCCATTAAATCTGCTTTTGCGCCGAAAATGCAGCCACATGAAATTTACTTGGAAGTGTACTCAAAGAGGCAAACGACGGAAACAATTGACGCGTTTGTGTGTGAAAAACGCGCCTTGCTATCACAGTTGCCTGCGAAAAGGCATAAGGAAGAGGAACACCTGGATTTTGTGTATGGACTTCTCAACATAACCTACAAAAAGGAAATTGCTCGAACGGAAGTAAAAACTTTTGCTGAACTCCTGGAACGAGGTCGTCACATTGAAAGTCTGGCCAAGGAAGCTGGTGAGGTGACAATTCCGACACAACCAGACCGAAAGCCGTCCAAAAGATGTTCGTTCTGCGGCAAGAAAGGTCATCTTTTCAACGTTTGTCGCAAAAGGTTGGCGGAACAAAACGAAAAAGCAGTCAGTTCTGAACCAGAAAAGAAGCCAGTCATCACGTGCTATGGATGTGGAGCACTTGGTGTCTACAGAAGCAGTTGCAATACCTGTAAAGCAAAGGAAACACCACCCAAGCCCGTTGCTTTTTGTTCAGTACAAAACTACTTGAAGATACATGCAAAGATACCGACAATCAAGGTATATATAAAAGGGGAAGAAGGCTATGCATATATAGATACTGCTGCCCGTCGCAGTATTGCCAGTATGCAGCTGTATAAAATGTTGCTACGATATGGAGCACAGTTTGACCAGCGAGTAACCGACATTAAACTAGCCGATGGAACGGTGAAAACATCAAACTTGTTGACAACGACAACTGACATACGTATTGGAGAACGCACACTACCAATAACATTGTCAGTTATACCTGAAGCTGTTGACAACCGTACGCTGTTAGGTATCGAGTTCCTAGAACAGGCAGGAATCATACTTAACACACCGCAACGCAGCTGGAACTTTATTGACGAACCACAAACATCATACGACTTCATCCAACTCAACAATGACGACATTCCATTGAAAGCAGTGAAGCGGTTGACGTTTGAAGTCAAAAAGAAACCAGCAGAACTGGAAGCAGTGTCGGAGTTCATCCGTTGGGCTAGTGAGCTCGACATGTTGTCACCCTTGCCCATAACACCAACAGTATCCGACATGCAAGACAGTCCACCAGTAAACAAACGACCAAGATGGACATTGCATAAATTGGACACACCACCGGGACCTATTCGTCCACGGGAACCTGCTGATAACCAATCTTGTGTAGATCCTCGTATTATTTATTTACCAATAAACCCCACTTCTTTGTATTCTGTTGATATTTATTTAAAACCCGATGAAGGAACCTTACTCACAAACTATGAGCGAAATAAATTCAATGAACTGTTAATTGAGTACAGCGACATCTTTGAGAAAAACACGAAACCAACTCCATTTACACAACATAGAATCGACACAGGCAATCACCCTCCTATTAGTGTTAAGCCCTATAGATTGTCACCTACAAGGCAAAAACAACTAAGAGAAAAGCTGGATGATATGATAAATGATGACATTATCGAGGAATGCGATTCCCCATGGTCAGCACCTGTAATTCTAGTTCCAAAAGGAGAAACCGATGTCCGAGTTTGCGTAGATTACCGACGACTCAACGAGATAACTAAACCAGACAGATATCCGTTGCCTCGTATTGACGACTTATTACATCAGGCAAAAGCGATGCCATACATGTCAACAATTGATTTACAGTCAAGTTACTGGCAAATAATGGTACATCCAGATGATTATGATAAAACAAGTTTTATATCACCATTTGGAACGTTCCGTTTCAAGCGTATGCCATTCGGTCTTCGAAACGCGCCAGCTACGTTCCAAAGATTGATGGACAAATTCATACAAGGATTGCACGCCCAGTGTGTGTTAAGCTACTTAGATGATCTAATAATAAGGTCTATGACTTTTAGTCACCATATAAACGACCTAAAAGAAGTATTTATAAAACTGAGAGAATACAACCTACGAGCCAACAGAAATAAATGTAAATTTATGTGTTCAGAAATAAGATATCTTGGCCACCTTATAGTTTCTGACGGTATCAAAACCGACCC
Source organism: Leucania comma (assembly GCA_958295575.1). Classification (NCBI taxonomy): domain Eukaryota; kingdom Metazoa; phylum Arthropoda; class Insecta; order Lepidoptera; family Noctuidae; genus Leucania; species Leucania comma. The sequence continues at coordinate 1,546,971 of OY282469.1, read as the reverse complement.
CGAGAAAATCTCTGCTATTGCAAACCGTCAGGCGCCTAAAAACTTAAAAGAATTAATATCATTTCTACAAACCGCATCATGGTATAGAAGGTTTATTCATAATTTTGCAGACATTGCTAGACCACTTACTAACTTAACAAAGAAGAAAATAAGCTGGAAGTGGGAACAAGAGCAACAAGAAGCATTTGAAAAATTAAAAGACGCCTTGACTACGTCGCCAGTATTAAAACAGGCAAGTGACGATTTACCTTTTGCAATCAAAACTGATGCCAGCTACTATGCCATCGGCGCAGCTCTGGTGCAGGGGGAGGGAGAAAATGAGCACCCTGTTGAATACGCAAGTAGACTCTTAACGCAAGCAGAACGGAATTACAGTGTCACAGAAAAAGAAGCATTAGCCATAGTATGGGCTATTTCGAAATTTCGTGGCTATATAGAAGGAACAAAGTTCATAACTGTTACAGACCATCAACCGCTGAAATGGTTAATGAATCTTAAAACACCTACTGGTCGCCTAGCGCGGTGGGCACTACAGCTGCAACCATACGAATTTAAAATCCAATATACCCCTGGACGAACTAATGTAGTAGCTGATACATTGTCTCGCCCGCCATGCGAGCAGCATGATGTAAAATGTACCATATGCAGTACAGAGATAGATCTACCCAGATACAACGAAAAACAGTTAAGAGAGGAACAAATGAAAGATGAAACCCTTCAAACAATCATAAAAACATTAGAAGGAGAAGAAACACCAAGTTATGAAGAATATGTTAAAAAAGGGTACCTAATCAATAAAGGTGTCCTGTATTTTTTCATGCCAGAACAAGAAAACGACAATGCTAAGTTAGTAGTTCCACGTCATGAAATACAAAACGTTCTGAACGCTTACCATGACTCGCCTACTGCTGGTCATATGGGAGTAGAAAGGACGGTGCAACGTATAACAAATAATTTATATTGGAAGGGACTACGGAAAGATGTAATAAAATACGTAAAAACATGTGTTGAATGTCAAAAATATAAACCATCTAATAAGAAACCAGCAGGATTATACCAGCCAACCCCAAACTCGCAACGGTTTGAGGTATTGTCCGTTGATCTTTTTGGCCCTTTGCCAAAGGGACCATTAGGAGAAAAGTGGATTCTGATCATAGAAGATACTACTTCAAGATGGGTAGAATTATTCCCACTAAACGAAGCAACTAGTGAAAGTTGCGCCTTCATTTTACTCAATGAAATATTCCTTCGGTATGGGTTGCCAAGGAAGATTATCAGCGATAATGGAGTACAATTTATATCAGCAATAATGCAAAAACTAGCATATTGCCTAGAAATTCAACAAATATTCACACCTGTATATCATCCTGAACCAAATGTGGTCGAAAGGAAAAATAGAGACATGAAGTCACAAATTGCAATTATGGTGAAAGACAAGCATAACAACTGGCCATCGACTTTGCCAACAATAAGATTTGCAATGAATACAGCTAAATGTCAAACTACAGGCTTCTCACCATCTTACCTTACATTTGGGAGAGAATTGCGTACACCATATGAGTTGACACATGATCTAAGCTCAGTTGTAGAATCAGAAAACTTTGTCGCAGAAATCACCCCAAAGTTAAAACAACTAGCCGAAGACTTGAAGTTAGCTAAAGAAAATATAGAGTGTAACAAAGAAAAAACACGACAAAGAGCAAACAGCAAGAGAAGACCAGACCCAAACTACAAAGTTGGAGACTTTGTATTGATAGAATCACATCCCGTTAGCAACATCGACAAACAATTTACTGCAAAATTTGCTCCTCGACGAGATGGACCGTATGTTATATTAAAGAAACATGGCACCTCCACTTACGAGATCGCTCATTCAGAAACGCCAGACAAGCCTATTGGAAAATATCATACGTCAGCAATAACGAAATTTGAAAAGAGAGACGATGTTATATCTAAACCAACTTATCCGATACGCCGAAGAGGGAGGCCGCGGAAACAAACTAGTGCTGGTACTCAGTCGGGACGACCATAGAGTACCAGAGGGGGAGAATATAACACGACGCCTTACGCCATCTATCGGATTGTGGGCACAATATTACGCCACCCGAATTGATCAAATCACAAACAAGATCAAACACCGATATAAACGATAACATATCAATAGTATCTACAGATTATTAGCGGCATCTATCATACGACGTGTGAAGTGTCTGTGACGTCAACAAGTTACTACTACATACAAGCATGAGAGATTGAAGATGCACACTAAGCTGTCAAATAGCCTATATAAGCCGCCAGCACGAAGGAACTGACACACTCGCTACTTAGAAGGCACAGTGGTCGATAGCCCCGCAGTCACTACTGTTGTCATAAGCTTGACCTGAGCGGAGGCCCCGTCGCCCTCAGGAACAGCCGAGCTAGGAGGTCAAGGGATAGGATAGCCCCGCAGTCCATCCCTAGAACCGCTCATAGATTTTCACATCAGTCTATTATCTTGTTTGCTAAAAATCTGTCAAGTGTTTGAGGTAAATAAACCCTATCTGTCATCCAACGTTGGTTTCATTCCACTGCCACCATTACAGTATTTTAATTTAGTCATAATTAATGTGTAATGAAATGTTAGAACTAATTAATTTTTGAACTCATTGTGATAATTTGTTATTATGTTTTAATAAATCACATTTTCTTTATTACTGGTAGCTTGAAATTGCAATAACTGAGTGGAAAAAATTAATTTGAAATTAATTTTAGGTTAGGTTAGGATTCGTTAAAATTACAATATTTTGTGTTATTTCCTCTACTTGACTCAATCCGAACTGGAGCATCTGTCAACCAAATTGACTATTAAAATTTCAGTAACATATTATTATGTTGACATGTAGTTAAAAATCGAGGTTGAGGAGTTATAAGGAGCCAAATTGGTATATACCAAGTTGCCTCCTTATAGCTGTCTATGTGATTGATTTGAGTTGATTTAAGAGAAGATATATTTTGCAGTGTTTGTTTAAGGTTTATATCTCATTTACTTTAAATCAAAAAGTAATGTTTTACGTTTTTTAATTTATGTTTATATTACTATATTAGAAATCTCTAAATATCTCGCCACCACAACTCACAAGACGTAGTTTCCACACCATGTATAAACCCTGGTTGGAACCGACAGACTGGATAGCTCACGAGTGGACTAGCACAAGCGATATCACATTGTTACTCTTTAGTGGAAACAAATTGTAGATGTGCATGACATTGGAATAAAAGTGTATTTTTAGCTCGTTTCTTTTTTTAAACCCTTCATTATTACATCACACACACAATCTGTTATTTTTCCCCTAATTTTGCGTCACTGTGAACATCATCAACTTACGATTGACTGGATTGCTGTAAAAATTCTTTTGAATGCCGATGGCCAGTGACATGTGAATTTAAGGCAACTAATAGGTTGCAACATAGAGGATCTATTCAGTTAAATTTAGATTTTGATGACAAGTATAAATTTACAAAATTAAAAAACCCCCGACAGTCCTTGACATCAACATGAAATGTTTATAAGTGGTCAAGACGAATCTAATGAGCCCAAACTCGATGGGTTTACTAGTAGGCATTCCAAAGTTCCATCAGCCACCTCCCAGTTCTAGCATCAAGTCCTTATCATCATGAGAAATGTATAGCACCGGTTAAGGCAAATCTAATGAGCCCAAACTCGATAGGTTTACTATGTTGGTAAACAATCCAGGATTCTTACCTTCGAGCTCCATCATTAGACCAGCTCAATGGAAACAGATTGTACACGAATAATTTCAAATATTAGGTCACACATATGTTTAAAATAAAGTAAACCATTAAATGTTTAAAAATCCTGCCGCTGTTAACAAATGTGCTGATGACCTTGAACACCTACATTGATCTTCATAAATTGTAGCTAAGAACCATCTCGATTAAGCCAGCTTTCAAACAAAAAAAAAACGACATCGAAATCGGTCCATTCGTTTGGGTGCTACGATGCCACGGACGGACACACAGACAGACAAACAGACAGGTCAAATTTATAACACCCTTCTTTTTCATTGGGGGTTAAAAATAACTGTGAAAGAAATTTTATTTTCTATATCGTGTCTCACAAGAAAAAAACTTTAATGTAGGCCTTTAGTATGGGATTAATTTTTGGGCCCACAGGTTTTTTTTTGGTGTTATAAGATTAGCTAGCTATTAAAATATACGTTGCTAAAGATAGTATATTTCTTTGGCAACGTATATTTTAAACGAAAAGCAGTAGAAATTTATAAAATAATGTCCCAACCATCATGTAGGTCAAACAATTTACCTCAGGATCTCAGGACATCCCATTTCGTCGACCCAAAAACGTCATATGAACGATTCATTTGTCACCGACAAAGATTGGATAAAAGTAAGCCTACAAAGTTACAATTTGAGTTGAACCTCTGTTCAAGGTGTACATACCAATATTTGCGTCGGAGCTCCCACCCTCAGGTACGCTCCGCATGACTGGTTCCTGCTCACTGAAGTTTGAAGTGCGTGGTCCTGTCAACATAGAGCAATGTTTAACGCTACAAAATACTGGGATTCAGACATAAAATATAGCTTTATTATTTTGACAAAATGTTTATAGGTACGTGTACCTACTTATTTTATAAAACTATCTTTTCATGTAGTGCCTTTTCGAGAGACGTCCACTGCTGAAAACAGGCCTCCCCAAGTGTCGCCAGAACGAACGGTCCTTTGCGTCTCGCATTCATTAGATTTCCACAAATTTTCTTTCTTCAGATCATCGGCCCATCTTGTGCGAGGTCTATCAACGCTGCGTCTCTTACGCGACCGCCACTCTAAAACCTTTCGGCACCATCGACCGGTTTGTTCCCAAAGGTCCACGAGTCCATAAAGTGTTCTCAAAAAATTAAATTTCGAACATTAGTTCCCAATGAGTCCATATCATTTTAAAATATTAAATATTTATTTTCCCTACGAGTTCATGAAATTAGGTACTGAACTTTAGGTACAGTCAGTAGTAAAAGCTTTGTTAAAGGATAAATGTTTATTATTTATATTTCTATGAAATAAAAGACAATGAATATTTTCGTTGGAAAATGAAGAACAATAGAATTATGGACCTCTGGGAATAACCACATCAACGATCTGCCAGCTATATTCCCGATGCCGATGATAGGGAGGATAAACAACTATGAACCTCATCGGACAGACAAAAACTGAAAAACTGCCACTGCTACACAGTACCTGGTTAAAATTTGTTGAAAAAAGGAAGAAAAACAGTTTATTTACATGGAATGACGCAACAAAAAAATTGACAAACATAACATTTTAAAGGAAAGATATGCGTAATATCCGTGCAAAACGGCCGAACGCTCAGCATAAAGCCAAAAGACAAGTTAGTAATAAGTAATGAAAGTGAGTTTACGACCAAATTAAAAAAAAAAAAATATTTTGCTATTAAATTATTATTTTTTTATCCCATTGTCAGAATTACTTGGGATTAAATTGAACATTACTGACACCCCATGCCTCAAAAAGCTCCTAAAGCCGTTGGTCCCTGTTATTATTTGTAGATTTTTGACAATCGTTACAGACACCAGAAAGTCTGAACATCAGTCTATCCAAGAAGTACCTATCGTGTTGTCTAGTAATTGGGTTGTGGAGGTCTGATAGGCAGTGTCTCCGTGTAAAACACGGGTTTTCATCCCCATCCGGTTAGACCGGTTAGGGAGACTGATGAGGACTTGGGATATAATTGGGTATGTCTTCTTCAACATAAAATTTAATAACTATGTGTGGAAGGATTTTACTTATGAAATTATTTGAAAGAGTAACTATGACTCTGGAATGCAAAAGATAGTTAAAGCGCCTTCAAATTAGCCGCAAAGTGTCGTACGACGGCAGCGCGGCCACAGCACTGCTTTGTTTTTTCATATAATTACATAACGCGGAGCCACAGCGCGGTTGTAGCGCAGCAGTAGCATGTTTTTATTGATATGGAATAACAAAGCAGTTGCACGGTGGAACCGCAACGCTGCAACCGCGCGGCTCATTGCGGCTGATTTGAAGGGAGCACAGATAGTCAGTAAAAATCTAACACTTTTTCTAACTTCACTCTGAGCGAGTTAAATTACTTGATTACCAACGCAAAAAAAAATTGGTAGAAGAATTTTCATTCCAGTTGTCAAAGAAATTCTATTCTCAAATAGAACACCAATTTTATCAATGTGACCATGAAAACGGGAAATATTCTAAAAATGTTAGCAAGCAGAATTTTTATATAAACCCAAGATGTGTAGGGAAATCGAATAGACGGGAATTCGCGAGACCGTAAAAAGGTAAAACCGGATTAAGTATGTATGAGGCCATTAGTGTGCCGCGCCGGGTGTCGGCGGCGCCCGCGAGATGCTGCGATACATTGTGCCTGTCTTAATAATATGGAAGAGATGGCTCGGCACATCAGTACCGGAATTAACGTAGTCTTTTTGAGAACATAACTTTGCACTTCAGTTTGTGTTTGATTAAGCAATTACTACAAATCTTTTAAAAAAAGCTACCATCAATCTATTTTTTTTTTTGCAAAGTACCATCGCCATCGGTGTCGTCGAGGCCGGCCTAGAACGAGGTGGCGAGATGATCTAGACGCAGACAGCGCGGTAGAGGAAGGTTTGGACGGACTTGGGGGAGGCCCTTGCCCAGCAATAAGACAGTAAAGGCTAGAAAAAAGTACCATATTTTTAAAAAAAACACAGTCTTGGCGGGACCTGATAATCTGTGAGATAGAATTTCTAGTACCTTCTAAAGCCGGTCTCCCACAAATGAATATTTTGCTTTACACCGTTAAATGTTAGTCGTTTTAATCCCGTGGAGTGGAGGGTCGATTTGGTACATGAAAAGCTATCGATTTGTAAAGAAAAAATTAAAAAATAGAGTACTTTTTTTTAAAACTCGAATTAATTTATGCATGTACAAAATTAATTTCTTTAAGTAAACGTCAGCTGAGCGAGGTCAATGTACTGTTGGTAGTTACTACGCAACGACCGAAAACTACACAAGGTCATTGACTCGTTCACTTAATGAAATAAATTTCGTACAAGTCTTCAGGTGTTATGTTAGTTTGTAAAGCACCTCTGTGGAAGAATATATGCTGAGTAAAAAAATATGTGTGAGATATAATTTGTCAATGTATATCCAATGAGCCCGAACACAATAGTGAAATCTTGTGCATTTGCTGAGTTCCTATTCCCTTCCAGTTCCATCTCCAGCTGTGCTCCGAAGTTTTGTATGTATGCCAAATTTTGACTTAATGAGATGAACGGTCGGACCTGCCTGTTTTCTATTGCTTATATGTTGGGAAGTTTGCATCAGGATTGCATAATTTAATTCCGCCGAGCCACTTCTATTATTGGACCACCAGACGTACGGCGTTGAACACACATACGCGCATAACATTCATTGTGCGTACAGTTAAGGAACTATAGATATGTAGCTACAAGCGCGTGTCGACCACCCAGATACAGAACAAATGATCGTACTCTTCACACAAACACTTGTCCTGGGTGATAATCGAACCCACGGCCAGTCAGGGTCACTAACCATTAGACCAACAGGCCAGTCACAACCTCAGGATTACCCGCCCCCTAAAACAAAATCAGTCTTTGCGTCTTGAATTAACGCAGATTAGAACTTATACAAAGTACTTAATAAACTACGTAAAACGCAGCATTGAATCTCTGCAAGACACAATTCTAAAAACAAATTCTGGAACCCTACTTCTGTAAACTAGTCAGGTTTCGCTAACAAATGTACAAACCGTTTGACAATCCATTTTTACCAAGAATCAGTCGCAATGTTTTCCTATTCGCCACAGGGTTTGTACATTTCGAGGATTAAGTGAATTTGTAACAAACGAAACACAAAACATCTGTATTCTCGATAAAAATAACCCACAAATTAACAGGCAAAAACGAAATAAAATTAAATTTCTTTTCTATTATCGGATTTTCCTTTTACAAAAAACGTATTAAAACATTTTAGATTACTATTAATTCAACCGTTAAGTAAAGTACTTCTTTAAATATTAAAGTAATTAAGTAAAATGAAGATATTTTACGTACAAATTATTATGGACCAATGAGCTCTCTCCGAGAATTCCTTTGAGAATTCAAAAAAGACTAAAATTTTCCTCGTAACTAAAATTAGCAAATTAAATAATGATTCAATATCATATTCAAATATTCTAGGGAAAAATTTAAATCTGTTAAAGACTTGAGCAACTTTATAATCATTCATCGTCGCCACAATGGCCGGTCCTGTGCGTCTCGCATCCATCGGACTCCAGCGACCCTGACCAGGTCATCGGTCCACCTTGTGGGAGGCCTTCTAACGCTGCGTCTTCCGGTACGCGGCCGACACTCCAGAACCTTTCGGCCGCAACGGCCATCTGTTCTGCGTGCAATGTGCCCAGCCCATTGCCACTTAAGTTTGGCAATTCTACGCGCTATGTCGGCAACCCTGGTTCTCTTGCGGATATCTTCATTTCTGATTCGATCACGCAAGGAAACTTCGAGCATAGCCCTTTCCATTGCCCTTTTTCCTTTTTATAATCATTAAATCGTTGAAATATTCATAACCATACACAAGACATCCAGACCCCCTATCTAACACAATAAACACTTATCTGTAGGTTATACAAATATTTGTTCCGTATGAGACTCGAAGCCGAGACTCTCAGTGGAGCAGCTAATCGCTCAATCACTGCGCCGATCGTGCCATCAAAATCAAATTATAAGAATTACGTGTTAAATTCCTAAATCTTAATGCCTGTAATCAAGAGACCGCATACTTAAGTATATGGTTTTAATTTCAACCCGATACCTTTTCGTTTCCGAGATAAAAGGTCTTGACAGATAGACGGACAACAAAGTGATCCTATAAGGGTTTTGTTTTTTCCTTTTAAGGTACGGAGCCCTAAACAATGGTGTTGCTAATGAACACGAGCAATAATAACCAAACTAAAAAAAACAATCATTAATTATGAAAATTTTGCTCATCTATAAAACTTCTTTACTAACATTTGAATTTTTGTTTGTAAAGAACAAACTAAAAAGCTACTGGACCGATTTTTTTAAATTATTTGACCAATAAAATGTTTCTTTATTATTCAGGGACATAATTAAGCTATATTAATGCATATTTAGTGGCACACATTACAAAAAATTTTTGTCAAAAGGCGAATAATTTTTACTCAAGCCACAAGCGAACACCTATTGTCTTTCTATTGAGTCTCTAAATAACGGTATTCAAAAGATTAAGGTGGGCTAGAATATTGTTTCCATTTAGACTATTGTTAAGTTAGTAAGGACTATATTGTAGCTGTTAACTTACTCTGCATAAACAGAATAATAAAAAACAACGTCGCCACGCAACAAGGCCAACAGTTAAGCATCAAGCTATCTGAAAGTGTCCCGAATTGAATACTGATAAAACATCATCGAGCTATGAGCTTATTCCATCGTTTTACAGCCCCGCGGATATGAAATCGATAGACCCGGAGACCGAATGCGCAAAACGGAGTTGGGTTTTAGGGCTTTATCTTTTTGTAAGGGTGTAAGCAGTGACAGTACGAAGACTGAAATAACATTTTTATATATTTTGAGAGACAGGTTTATTAAAAAAACATTTGTGTTTAACAGGATTCTGTTATATTATAACAAAATCCTTCTGAAAATTAAGATTTTTATGTTGCTAAGTAAGAAAAATAGTTAATAAATTCCTCGGCTCAATATTTCACTTGATCCTTAGACCACATTGAAAAAGATTTTTTTTTAATCGGATTCTCTTTTTACAAGTGCAAAACACATAATCATTAGGTTTAATCAAATGATCTTTGAAATATAAATCTATGAGGTAAATAACCTCACAAATATTACCAAAAAAAACATACCACGTATATTTTTTACCACGACCAATAACACAAAGGTTTAAGGATTGCAATCCTATATCTTTTTTATGAGAACCAGAAAAAAAAATCAAATCGATTTCCCGATAGCGCGGAGCGTAGTAATGTGAACTACGGTCGCAGGTGGCCTTGGGGGCTATTCTGATAAATGTCAATGTCGAATTTACGATCGAAGTCGAGTCGAATGAAGCTTCGCACGCGCGTTCGGCTTATTTCGGCTTTATTCGGTAAGCCGACGACTGGAACCGACTTGCGGCGTGCTTTGGGCCAGATTTGCGAGGTATTTGGAATTGATTGGTTACTGGATTGAGGGTTTCAAGTATTTTGTAGCTATTGCAGGCTGTGGTGCGTGATTGATAGCGGTTTCGTGGAGAAGGCTGAAATACCTGTACCATAAACTTATGTTAGTAGGTATTTCGGTGAGTTATTGCGGTCGTCCTGAAACTGAAACAAAACTTTCTATTTTCTAGCTTTTATATACGGCAAATGAAATGTTAATCTTGCAGGACAAACAAAAACCTATGACTCGAAATATAGTAGAAAAACTTTCTGCCTTACTTTACTGTAACAAAAGATGAAAAACCCCCACTAAAACTTGATTTATCCCTAAAGAAGTCCATGTAATGCGAAAAACTAAAACGAAAAATAAATCTATCTTACGTATTCGGACAGATAGGCGTAACGTGCTTTTATCGTGGACAAATCTAAATAATACAATAAAGAAAAAAAGACTCTCCATGCCATTGTTCTAGAATAACAACAGCGCCTCTGGTTCGAATATGAAACGACCATAACTTACCGGAATAGGCACCCTTAGTATCTGTTATGAGTCCAGCACAAAAATAATAATACTTATTAGATTTTTTTCCTCCTACAAGTCCTATATTTCTCTTCAAACTTTGTTTTGAGTACTTTATGAAAGTAAATGAGAATAACAAGGGGTAACAAGTTAAAAGGTCGGTGAATAATGAAAATATCAGAAAAACAAGTGTCATTAACGGACGAGTTTTATCTCGGAGAAAAAGTTTGTGACAAATTAAGAAAGAAGCGGCTAGCTCGAGTTTGGAGGCTAATGGAAAATACGTTTTGCTTCGAGATAAAAAGTTTACAGGCAAAAGTTCCGGGGACGTGCTCTGGTTCGACAGAAAGCATCGGACTTGAACGATTTATTGAGTACGACCCGTACATTTGTAGCGGTATTCTGAGAGTTCAATAACTTCTGAATATTCCGGCGAAGTGAGGGAAATGTGGTGTGCATTGTTAATGCCTTTGCTTATTTAGGACTCCGTCCGTGACGTAATATATGATAAGCAATAATGTCTGACGTCGGGTCGCACAGCGGTCTTGGCTCCCCCGCGTCAAGATTTTACATAAACCTTCAAGACGGTCTTGTAGTGATCTACATAAACAGCGGATCTTGATCAATCTTGGGACGAGTTAACTTATAAAATGATGTTGCTATTTCCTGAGCTTACCACTTTGATGTAGTTCGTGCGTTGTGAGGATCGCATATCGACATTTTTTTTTGTCAAGGATTGAGTTTTGACCACTATCTCATCTGGTGGTAAGCGATGATGGAACACGCTTACCAAGAAGCAACCTACTATAGCTGTAATTGAAGCTATCAAGAAACACAGACTCCGGCAGGACCTAAGGACTGGAATTTCCTGCCACACAGTAAAATTGTGTTCCCAAAACAATTTGTACGAAGATTTCAGTTAGTGTATAAGTTGTGGTACTATTTTCATGTATAATAAATGTCTATTCTATTCTACGTAGCAACCAAGCATTGACCGCTCTATAACACATTCCAATAAAATGTCAAACAACTTTTTGAAAACATTTTGTTGCGCCCAAGAGCGCGAAAATATAGTTATTTTGGAATCATTTTACTCCGCCCAAGAGCGGGAAAATTTATTGGAATATGTCCTACCTTAAAAAAAAACCCTTGCGCTCCACCCTAGTGAGAGATAAGTCATTAAATGATATCTCACCTAAAAAAGAAACAATAACATGAGTGAGTTTCATTTAATGAAAGTCGAACACTCTCTCGCATACCTAGTCTGTCAGACAAAAATAAAATTGGCAAGTGCGAGCCGGACTCGCGCACTGAGGGTTCCATACAAACTTACCTATGAAAACAGTATAATTCTCCAATTGAGTTACAAAGATTTTTCCGAATCCCGACGTAACTTCAAAACAGTTTTGAGATGTCTCGGCCCCGGTTCCTTCGTTGCCTATACGAAGGAACGGGATAGGTTTTTAGTCAGTAAAAGTCTGAAACTATCTCTCGCTCCACCCAAGAGAAGGGGATGACACTGGATGATATTACCTGCCATAAAAAAAAAAACAGTTTTCAGACTTTCTCCTATATTTGTGCTATGAGACCTTACTTCATGCCAAATTTTAGGATTCTAGGTCAACAAGAGTATCCTATGAATTTTGATTCCCTCGAGAGTGTCGAAATAAACGTTTTTTTGCAACATAAACAGCCGTATCTTTTTTCATCGCAATCTCAGAAGTTTGAGTTTTTTCACAGCCTCAAAGGACCACAGACTTGAGTTGAGTTGCAAGTTGTTTTTAATTTCAACTAGATACTTTCACGTGTTCCCGAGATAAAGAGTCTTGACAGACGACAGACAAATAGACAGACGAACCATAAAGTGATCCTATACGAGTTCCGTTTTTTGCTTTTAAGTTACGGAACTCCAAAAAACAAATCTTGCCTACATCACTAGTTACTCGCAGTATAAAACAAAGTCGCTTCCCGCTATCTGTCCCATGTATGCTTAGATATTTAAAACTACGCTACGGATTTTGATGTGGATTTTTTAATAGATAGAGTGACTCAAGAGGAAGGTTTATATGTATAATACGAGTACATGCATAATATATTCAATATCACCATAGCAGCCGTGCGAAGCTGGGGCGGGTCGCTAGTTTCAGAATAAAATAGGTAGGTACTCCTCAACAACTCAAAGATAGAAACACACTTCACTAAAAGTTATTCCTCCCGTATCTCCTGCTACAAATACGCTCTATTATTTCTAGTATTGTTAGAACAAGTTTTGATAACTTGAAAACGTTTGAAACAAACAATATAACACATGCACTGCACGTTTGAGTCTCATATGAGTTTGTGTAGTTTATGTAGGTATACTGGCCATCGAGACAGAAGTTCTTAATTTGATTTGTTGTTCTAAGCTGACTGTGACAGAGTTATTATTATTTTGTAATGGTGTCGTCAGTACTGTTTTACAACCGGCGCAGTAAACTTCGTGATAAAACTAACAAAAATTCGACGACATGTGACATCAACTAACCCACAATAGGTCCCGTGTTGAATAACGGCTAATTGTTTCTCTTAGAAAAAAGGCTTCACTCCCAGCGGTGGGAAAATTATAAGACTAGTAATGGCGAAATTCTGAATATTATACCGTAGTTCCAGGGCCCAAAAGGTGTTTAAAGGCACAAAGATGTTTTAGTTAGTAAGTCTGAGATGATCTCTCGCTGGAGCGGGAAACCATTCAATGACCATTTAGTTCATCGGAATGTGATATTCAAAGTGAGTGCGGGTAGTTTTAATAAAAATCTTATTAGGCACTAGTACTCACGGTTTACTCCGATAAAATAACGTTCACAATCACAAAACAAAAACGAACACGTAAACAGAAAAAGTGTGGACGATACAATCACAATACACAACAGTCAGAAAATCCAGAACACACAATAAACACAGTAAGAATAGTCTTTGCAAAACGAGGTATCCAAAATTCAAAAGCGCGTACGACAGTTGGTAGCGGACTGAAGGTCAACGTAGGCGTGGTGCGTACGCGACTATCGCACGCACACATGCAACGTCCTTCGATTCGAAACACCCATGCGTTCCGAATTATGATGTCGTTTTGTGTACCTTATTATACACTGTTAAATTTTGATCGTTTTAATCCCGTAGAGGGTCGGTACGTGAAACACTATCAATTTATAAAGAAAAAAATGAAGTGCTTTTTTTAAACTCGTAATTATTATACGCATGTATGAAATGAATTTCTTTAAGTAAACGTCAGGTAAGTGAGGCTAATGACCTATAGGTAGTTAGTACGCAACGATCGACAACTACCTACAACGTCATTGACTCGTTCGTATATTCGAATTTTAGAAAAAAGCACTTTCTTTTTTTAATTTTATCTTTACAAATCGATAGTGTTTCATGTACCTATACTATCGATTTGTGTTCTACGGGATTAAAACGATCAAAATTTAACGGTGTATATTAGTACAATTTAATCAGTTAGGCGAACATAAATGTACTGATCAGTAGATTTTTTCACGATTTCAGGTTCAGTCTCATAGCAAAAGTTGTTTGTTATAATGACTACAATCACGTGTTTAAGTATCGGTCACTAATTATCAGTCACATAAGTACAATGGAACTCCTTATTTCTATGTAGGCAAACCTGCGAACGTAGATACCAAAAGAAATGTATACAATAATGTCAACTTGTTATTTTCATCACCTTAAAAGTCAATTATTCAAGTACGTTAATAGCATCACAAAGCTAAACCCACTTAAGACTAATAAAATCACCTATAAAAACAAAACAGCTTAGCATAGGTTTTCAGTTAACGACTGCAGGTCATTACAAGTCCCGCCGGGTCAAATTAGCTAGGTTATCAGAAAGCCGTCTAATGTGCCTACTCGTAACTCTTGTTAATGCCTTTATTGGTCGTAATATACGGTCCAGACTTTCAGACTATTAAAGAAATGGCAAAAGGATTCGTTTTATTGCTGGCACCCCATTATAATCAGGCACGTAGTATATTGTGTTGAGAATATCGATGTCATGTATGTATAATATTTTGTTTTAGAAACATTTTTGGAGGGGTATTGTCTTTTTAGGTTTTGGGGGCGGGGGGCGAGGAGGGTGATAACTCTTTTGAATACTTTCCCAGAGTTCAAATTTAGCTTTAGAAATCATCTAATGTTATCTCCCGCTCAAAAGGGTATCAGGCTTTTAGTGACAAAACCCACTCCTATGTTCCTTCGTTGCTTTGCATTCCAGAGCCCCAGAAGCGAATCTCTGGCCTCAGTAGGCTTCGACTTTGCTAGCTCCCTACGGTTTTGTTGACAATTGCTTGAAACGCGTGTGGAACACTACACGCCGTCGTCGATGACTTAGCCTCAGTCCGGACGGTTACTGGACGGCCGGGCGGCGAGCTACCATTTGTTCGCCGTCCGCAAGCCCGCGCCTACGGTTGATGGAAATCGAGATCAGAATCCCGGTGGCGGCTGGGGCGTGAGGCCGTTTGCTCACCCGTGCTGCCTCCTACTTTGTTAGCATTACTACTTCGCAGAAAGAGGCGACCGCCTGCCACTCCTCCTCGCATCGTAAGTATCATGCCTTGTAACAGGGCCAGGCGCGAGAGATCGTTGCCACCGATTGCTTCCCCACGAGGTCACGGCGGTGCTCTGCCCAAGGAGGCACACCTCTACCGTGTGGTCTGGATAGATTGGTTATATTTAATATTTGTATTATAGTACTTACGTAAAAGTTCTATAACCGTATCCAAAACCGGTACAATATTATCCCTAAGTCCAAATCTCATATTCATAAAATTCCAGATTGATATTACAAAACATTGAACCGCCGTTGCATATTGTCAAGCAAACTATCATTGTATCTCAAATAGCTATCTACTAATAACAGATAAAAATCAGCCAACACAAACGAAAGTACCCTTACAAAAATGTTGCGTCATAAAAATACGTAACTACATACAATATACTTCACAATATCTGCGATATCACATAAAAAACCGCTCCGTCCCTTAAATGGACGGTCAAACACAACCCCTTTGCAGGACCTCTTAATTTGGCTGATATATAAGGGCTTGGGGAGCTCACATACGCATAATAAATTCGCTGTACGTGATTGTACCGAAGCAATCTATAATGCGACCAAATATAAATGTTCTTATCGTTTTGTCACAAGCGTAATTTATTCCGGGCGGTATATACGCTAGATATTTTCACGCCCGCACGTTTGGGGGTCGGAGTAAGTAGGTAAGTGTGAATGGGTTGACTACAATGCCTTTGTTTTATACTGTTTAAAAAAGGTTCGCGCCAATTGGAATATTTTTGCTTGCTTTAAATTATGAAATAGGGTTATGCGTCTGTTGTGTGTTATGTAAAGCGATAAGACTGCCCCATTTTTATACACTATTAATTTAAAGGCATAGTGATTTTTTTCCTAAGTTGGACAATATATTTATCAAACGTTTCAGACTGTGGTTACTGCAGAATCTATTGAGTTTGTGTTGATTTTAAATCCCACTAAAATAATTTGTTAAGCTAGTACTATGATCTTACATGGTTGTCATGTGATTTGACCATTATATATTTACGGACTTTAAAAGATACTTTGACTCCTGAGTTTTTTTTTCTGTGTTTCATCTCAGGGTAGTCAGTTAGGAAACACCGGCCTCGTCTAGTTTAAAGTGTCTGAAAAAAAAAAATGACGTGTAAAAGTGTTTTTTAAAACCTATTTACTAAATAAATATCATTTATCGTTGTAATAAGAACACAACGATGTGAAAATTTAGCAATCAGTAAGTGATTTTATGAGGCTATTACAGTGTCTACTATAAATCTTTGGTAGTGAGTTGCGTTTTGATTTTCTCTACACAAAATGTGTTATGCTGGCCAAAACTAATAAAATTTAACCATTCTTTTAACTGAACAATTTAACTTGAAACTTGAAAAAACATGCCACAAAATGCGGTGCACAGTACGTGGGAGAATTTCGTACAGAAATAACCCGAGGTGTGAACCGATTAGTATTCTGCTTTGAGTAGACTCTGCGGCCATGATTTACACTCAAGCCGAATGTCCGGTCACTACGGTATGCCTATTTGGAAGTATTGGAACACGTGGATTTTCAACCTATGGACTTTGAATTTATTTACAACAATATTTTTGTTTTAATTATTCATTGGCTCGCGTTTGACCATTATCTCACCTGATGGTAAGCGATGATGTGGCAAACGATGGAGCATGCTTGCTTACGCTTGCCTTTTATTTATATAAACTTGTGCTTGACTGCGATATTTGTCGATATTAAAGGTTAGAAAAACTTTGACAGGAGGATTTTAATGTGGTCTGTGGGGAATAAATTTTGACACCCTTTTTAAAACGTACTTCGAACTTTTTTTTAAGGTGGGAAATCATCTAATGACTTCGGCCACTCTAGAGCGGAGCAGGACTGTGTTAGACTTTTACTGATTAAAACCACATCTTTGTGAAACTTCATAATCAAAGAAGGAATTCTTTGACCTTTGTGTTCTAGGACCACCACGGGTTTCTTTTTGGAAGTCAACCCATGGTCCCAATAGGCTTCAGCCCTATTGGGCCCCTAAGATTTTTCTGACATATCTTTCGGCGCGCGTCCGACGGTTACCGGACGACCGGAACTTATCTCATTCTATAAGGATCGAAAAAAACATCAAAATTTTACTGACTGAACAAAAAGGGAAAATTTTATTTTTCACTCTCATAAAAAAAAACCTTTAAATCTGTTCTATCCATTTAAAAAAAAAAAAATTGTATTTACGTAAGTAAGTATGATGAAAAATAATAAATTATTCATTGTCCTTCCAACGATTTTTCATTTAAGACACAAATAAAAATAATCTCTACAAAGCACCTCATTAACAATCCTCACTCACTCGCCAATCGTGAGCATCGGCACATCACTATGCATTACGCCGCGACGTCAAATGACGTAATTACGGCACACGCATGCTTCGCCTGCGGGATTTGCATCCGAGTGACAACTACTGACGACTATGAATAGTGAGGACAGTTTTACCGAGTACGGAGCAATTTGTGATGTGTGTTTGGGGAGTTTGGTTAAGTGGCGTGTGTCTGAAAATCCAGAACTGGTAGATTAATTACCTTTTTTAATTTTAAATGCTCAGGAGAGCGTATAGAATGGAAAGTAAAGAATCAAATTAATGTAGTGTTATTGTTAGTTTGTGAATACGTAACTTTTTTTTAATCTGAGTCCATTGTAAAAGGCTTTTTCTATTAAACCGATGTCTGAAAATCTTGTCTTTTATAAAAAATCTATCGATTAACATTAAGGCCTACTGTTCATGGAAGCTTAGCTTCATAAACACGTATTTGGCGTATAGCGGCTACGATACGATGGCACGACGTTGCCGCTTCGTCGACAAAGTTTCATAGGTTCTTAAGTAAGCTTCACGCTATACTAAGCGTATTGTTTCGAATGCGCATCTATGAAACTATGCGTTCATGGACAGTAGGCCTTAAAATAGAATAATTCTTTTTAGTATGGACTCGGTTAAAAAACTCTATCGATTTAATAGAAGTATCCTTTTAATATGGAAACAGTTTAAAAAAAAAATATTTAGTAAGCATTAGCCTTCCAATAAATCATGCAACACACGATAGATAAGTGGTCCACTACGAGCTTTTATTGTTTACTACGGCAACCGTAGCAGTGCTACGTGGGCGTAGCAAAATACTACGCACTGTGCTACGAGGTGTAGATCTAGTAGCATAGTTAAATTACGTCACATACAGCTTATTCTATATTAGCTTTTTAGTATTAATTAAACAAAAAGCAGCTTTGTGTATTCATACCAAATCAGTTTCCCCTAATCGGCAGATTAGAAAGCCGCGATTCTAACATTATATAGCATTGTTTGATAATATTACCAACATCAATTATCAAACCAACACACTATTCTTATCAGTTAATTAGCTAAAACATACAATAATTACGTATTCAATCATCGACTAATCATCTGCTTATAACACCAGATATTACCAAATCCCCTGACAATTAATACTAACTGTACAATATGCGGCGAGCGTCCATTTATCAAACACATTTACCATTAATTATTATTTAATTGATAAAGTTTTGTTGGCTATTCTTAATCACTTTGAAAATAGGTTCAAGTTGCGAAAGTCTATTTGACTTAAAGTAACGTTGAGAAGTTTGATTGTTTTGCTTCTGATCAGATTTCTTAAAGTAGTGTCAATACGCAGAATAGATAAAAGCAGAAGGTAAAATTCTGTACAACGAGCGAAATTACACGCACACACATAGACACCATAGCTATGCACAGTTCACGTACAGCGAGTGCAAGTGCACTAATGATCGGCATATCTTTTGCCTAGCTTATATTTGCCAAGCCTCGGCCAATCGCCATTGTTATTGACAATGGCTACACAAAGGCGGTTGCCCGAGGTTGGACCCTCGTGTAAACTTGGTATTTGTGTTCACCGTGCGTAAGCTGCTGTGTGTACGTTTATTAGAAGTGGTTGGGATTCATGCGCAATAGATTCATTTCTTTTTGGCTGGATGCTGCAATTCCTTTGTCCATCCCTTTTCAGCACATACTTATGAGAGAAAGAGACGGTGCAATCCGCGTATTAGAATATGGAGTAAAGTTTCATGTATACCCCACAAATTCAATGGCATCGAAATGATTGAACTGTGTTTTACACATTTATTTATTTTTTGAAATAATTATGGTGTTTGCACTTCGAAAAATCGTGCCAACGTGTGTGCTAATCTGTGTTGTGGAATAGTCAGGTATTGTGCAAACCTTCCTTTAAACTAACAGGACAAGTCGTTTAGACTTTTTTTCCGCCGATGTATCAATAAAATTTTCAACCTACACTCAACGATCCTTTGAAATAATTTTCAATCTTTGAAAATTGAACTGCGCAAACAAAGAGGATGGTTTAATTTATGGACTTCAACAGACTTTCACAATTAGTGTTCCCATTTTTTTTTTTTTAAAACTGTAATACCAAAAATAAAGTCCATTATACACAGATAAATAGGGACCTATGTGATAAGTCCCTCGTTATGAGGATTAATATAAGTATATAAATTATACCGTATAGGTATTATTAATAACTACTGAATTACGTAATAATTTATAAAAAATATATTAATCAGTAATATTAACTTTGATAAATACATGTACATTTGTTTCGAGCGTCATAAATGTATGTATTGTATCTATTTATTTCTATTATTTATATATATATATATATATTCTTTACTGTACAATTATTAACTGTCATCTTAATATACGCCTTAATTTTGATAGTATAATCTATTTTAACTTTTTTAACTGGTCTATACTATCACAGGGTCAACTCTCCTGTCATTAGTTTGCTGAAAGAAAATAAGTTAGACATAAGCAGAACTTTTATACTCCTTTATCCATCTGTATTTTCTTTTCGCTTTTGTTATTTGTGTACATAAATAAATATGACCAAAATTCAAAATACAGCAAATTTTCATCATGATCAATAACCAAAATATACGATTATTTTAATAATAGCACAAATATTTGAAAATTGAACACGTGCGTCTTTTTTTGCTTATTATATGCAGCTAGTTGACTTACTGTACTATTCTTTTATGTGCTGGAGATTTTGAAGTCAGAAGTTTTTAAAAGAACTGAAACAAACTGTTTTTTAATTAAAGCCTGTGATCATACTCGCAGCCGGCGGGGTTAATTTATGAAAAGTGAACTTAGGACCTAGATAGATATAAATTAGGTACTGGGAGAGCAAATTTAAAACAATTTGGTGCTTTATGTTACTATATTTAAGTTAGGTTTCTGAGTAAGCCTGACATAAAAGTTACTAAAGCAGTGGTCGCCGAGTGGTAACGGCCACGGCCTACGAGTTGTAGGTCGTGAGGTCAAACCTACTTTGTATTATTTATATCATCACCACAGCACTCAAAACGGTGAAGGAAAACATCGTAAGGTAACTGGCATGGCCTAGAAACAAAATTTGAAGGCGTGTGACATTCACCAACCTGCACTGGCCTATGTGGTGGATTACGGCCCATTCCTTCTCCTAGAGAGGAGGCCTGTGTCCCAGCAGTGGGAACATTAAAGGCTGCTTATTTAATTGTCTATTTTATCTGATCTGATCATCATCATCATCATCTTTCGGTCCTTGTCCCATTTGATTTGGTATCGGCGGAATACGTGTTGTGTGTTTTCTTCCATTCCAACCTGTTACGAGTCACGTTATCACCGACTCATTTTTCTTTCACATCACTCCTCATTTAATCTTTCCATATTTTCTTTGGTCTTCCTCTCTCTCTTCAATCATCCACATGCATATTCATAAATTTTATATTAATATGCGTTTCATCTCTCCTCTTCACCTGGCTATACAAAAATAAACGATTCCTTTTCAAACTTTCAATCAATTGCATCTCACATAATAGCAGCGACAAGAAACATGTAACCGAGATATTTGTAATACATAACAAGTTTGAAACGAGTCCATAGAGTTTCTTGCACATTCTTCTCCACAGAGATCTACGCTTTGTAATGTGCAATTAGCATAATTTTTTCTGACAAACCGACTTATTGACTTTTCAAAAGTGCCTGTGAAATGGTTTATTTGAAATAAAATGCTTTGAATCTTTGAATCTTGCGCCAGTGTCGAACTTTTTTTTATTGTGCTTGTTCTCATTTTATCCATTCTCACCACTCCACTACACAGCAATCATCTATTCGACTTTTTCACAACCCAATCAATACAGCATTACAGATCTTATTAAGAGCGTTGTACGAAAAAAAGAGTAAAAAATAAAAAAAAAAGCGTAAAAATCAAAAATGTGGAAAGATTTTTTTTTTTTGTATTGAACTTGGTTTATTTTTTATTTTTGGAGAGATTTTAGTTTTTCAATAACTTATCGTGACAATCCACAGTCAAACCTTAAATAGTGTGCAAGATTTATGGTAAAGCATCTATAGAATAAAGCCGTTAAAATTATTTATAGTCAGAGTGCATTTCTTGACAGTTCCAATAAACCGAAACTCTGGGCTATAATTACAATGTTTTATTACGGAGGTCCCATGCCTAGTTAACTGAATGTTCTATCTAAATAATGAAGCCGGATCATCATTATTTAGGTAGCATATTCAGTTTAATAGTAGATAAAAGAGGGAACAACGTGGAAGTAAAAATTCTATCAAAATAAAAATAAATCAGTTGAGAAATTATGGTAACTACTAATGACATAAATAAATTTAAAAAAATATATGGTAGTAAACTTATGAAAAAAAATTAACCAGATTGAGAACCTTATCTGGAATTGGTTAAAATCTAATCATAGTATACTGACTCAAGAATCTGCTTAAAAAGTTATCAGAAAAGCATAGCTAAAAATGTATTTAATCCCATTCCAATGTTTTAAATTAACTTTTGTCTTTTATAATAATATGGTTTGACTTTGAATAATGATTAGACATTAGTTTTGTTTTGATATTATATTTGATGTTAAATTGTAATTTCAGATTGAATTCGGTTTTTATAAGCCCTCCGGCTATTCTCCTTTATAAATTCGTACCTAAACATATTTTTAATCAATTGGCTCAATATTTTGCATTGTTTTATTTTAATTTTAATTCTACTGCTAATAATAAAATAATAATACGTGTATAAATATTAAAATAGAATTGTGTGGGTGTTCAGCACAATGTTTATTGAAATGAACAAATAAAAAATTGCAACTATAAACAGAAGTAATACAAAGTGCGCTATACGCAGATAGTTAGGTACCTAAATGATAAGTCTCTCGACGTCAGCTGTTACAAACACCACTAAACATAACAGGAGCAAGTTTGCCTCCATCGCCTCCGAGCCGCGAAACTTCCCCACTTCATAGTTTTCACATAAAAATGACTTCGCACTCGTGCGACTATGACATGCTAACAAACTTGTAAGTGTTATTATGTCAGTGGGAAAGTGAATGTCGTTCTTGTTTACAAAGACTCTTGGAAAGATCCTGAGACAAGCGCTCTTGTCGTAGAAATAATGAGAAGTTATAATCATACATGTGTGCTGTATGTTGACAGTTTTGACCATTTTTGTTAAGGTTTTCTAACAAAAATATTTTGCTTATTATGGTGTAAGGCAGTGGCAAAAGGTATGTAGAGCATTAGTGACCAAGTGGTAATGGCTCCGCCTTACGAGTTGTAAGTTGCGGGTCCAAACCCATCCAGGCGCATTACTTTGTGTAATTTATTTCATCACCACGGCTCTCAAACCGGTGAAAGAAAACATTGTAAGGAAACCGGCATGTACTAGAAACAAAAATTCGAAGACATGTGATCCACCAACCCACACTGGGCCCACGTGGCGGATTACGACCCGTTCCCTCTTATAGAGAGAAGGCCTGAGTCCCAGCAGTGAAGGCCGATGCTCTGCTATGGCGTAAGGAAGTAACTTTTGAAAGAAAGAAATTGATTTATTTGGCACAACACAAGGCTCATACAGAATAGTTCTGCTTTAGAATACAAATGGCAACTGAAGGAATACAGGTGAAGAAATCTTCCTCTCGCTCTACTCAGAGCCTGAGAAAATATTTGAATAAAGGCTGGCTGGTAGACCTGAAAATACACCCATCTTTTACAGCTACTACCCGACTCAGTAGATTTCAAAATAAAGTCTGTTTTTTTATTCATTAATCCACAGAAACATGGCTGGATTCTCAAGATGACTACTATGGATTTTCATTAACTAAGACAACGAAATAAACCTCAGTGAACATAATCTTTTAACTAAATAATTATGTACATCTACATCACCACAGTATAAAACAAAGTCGCTTCCCGCTGTCGGTCGCTATGTATGCTGTATGAGCGCATCAAAATTCGATGCGTAGTAAGATCTAAGTCTTACTACACAACGGATTTTGATGCGCTTTTTTTAATAGATAGAGTGATTTAAGAGGAAGGTTTATATGTGTATTACATGCATAATATATTTAATATCACCATTGTACCCGTGCGAAGCTGGGGCGGGTCGCTAGTATAATTTAAATGGAGAAAATACCTGAGTTACGGCCAAAACTACTGGGACTAAGAACGTGATTTTTTTTTACAAAGCTTCCTTATACGATCTTTAAAGAGGGTGGAAAAGGGTAATTACGTTTGTAGACGAAATCTCTTTGTGTTTGCCAATATACTTGGAAGTTTGCACAAATAGTCATCAAACCAAACTACCGTCTTTCTTAAAGGGTATTTTATTTCTTGGTTAAATAAAATTCAAACTAGGCAAGTTTTAATCAAAATTAATATAAAGACTATCTATATTATTCGTTTTTCATAAATTCCCTAAAAAAAAAAAAACTTCCCTAAAAATCATTGACATAATCAAAACAGCGGAAGACAGTTGACACGCCACTAGCATGTGGACATCTGAAATCAAGATAGTTTGTCTTAATTTCACTCAGTCGCAATCGGCGTTACATCGATGACGAAACACATTCGGCGGCTAACGCTATTTCACTCGCACGATATTGCCGTCTCTTTTCTCTGTCTTTGTCTATCAGTGACTATAGGTAGTGTAGATGTGTGAGTTTCGAGTCCAGGTTTTCTGATTGCTATGTTAGCGCGTAACGTAACTTATAATATCAATACTCAAGGTGTGTTAAAGTTTTTATGAAAACCTTCTCACAAACTAAGTCGTGGCATAGAGCTAGTCGTACATAAACAATACCGCCACAAGCTAAGGACTCGTATTAATTCTGCCAACGGGTGTAATAAATAAATCCGTGGGTAATATATGGGACGCCCCGCCGATGACAAGCGCGCTTACTATTAGTTTGTCAGATTGTATTGTTACACAAAACGCTTCGTAAGCTGACAATATTTCCGATACGGATTTTTCGGTACAGTCAGCGTACATGTAATAGCAAATATTTTGGCATTACAAATTGGTTCTTTATGGAATTCTCATAAAGAGTATCTCTATTTGCTTATGGTAGCTAGGGTTTGTGTGGCCCAGTGATTTGAATGTACAGTCTCGGTTATGTTATCACTCTGTTTCTTGATAATTAATCAACGACAAGTCACAAATTAAACGCGTGATGCAGCAGGCTGTTGAGAATATATTAAACCACACTACATCGCCACACACCAACCGCCACACTAACGTCGCCTCTTTAATAATGGTAATTTACCGTGACCGCTCATCCAATACTGGTTGCGCCAATTTGCTATGATCCGCGATTTTGTTTTTTTTTGTAATTTATTTTTTGGCCTAGCAATCCTATCCCTTCCGTTTCCCTCCCCCCCGCACGACCTCAAGAATTGGAATGACATTACGTGTTTGTGCATCGATTGTGAATGTGACCGCTCCGCTAACATCGCCCGCTCGAAATTACAAGAAAATTGACTATTTCGTGATCCAACCATTCAAAGACTCAACAATAGTGCAGTGTAGTGCAATACAGGACCTGGCAGTGATTTGAATGTGCGAAGTCGGGGTTCGCCGGCCGGCGCCACGTGGAACCTTCGAGGTCAAAAGGTCAGTGTTCCTCCCTAATACATCCGTCCCATCCAGGCACAGTACCTGCATATTGTTAACAAACCTTAGATCGCTTTTTAAACATACAGTCCACAGCTTATTTGCGCAACCAAATACTATTCCGGTACTCAGAGAATCAATTGTCACCGATCAATCTGAGTGAGCTTGTCGATTTTTTTTTTAGATGTAAAAATCATCTCATGACATCTCCCGACCTTGGGCGGAGCGGGAGAGTGTGTCAGACTTTTACTGACTAAAAGAAGCAGACCTTTGGCATCAGTAGGTTTTGACCCTGCTACGCCCTACGGTAAATGATAAATGATATTTATTTTGTAAGTAGGTTTTTAAAAATACTTTTACACGTCAAATTTTTTTTGTCATTTTAAACTAGATGAGGCGGTTTGCTGACAACTCCTTGAGGCGTGCGTGGAACGCGCCGTCAACGACTTAGGCCCGGACAGTTACGGGACGGTCGGACAGCGAGCTACTTATTGCTGGCTATTCGCAAGCTCGTGCGTATAGAAATGCAGCATTCACGCCGTAGTGCGAAAATTTTGGGACAGAATAAAAAATATTAAATTATAATGTACACCAAAAAGGTAACACAACTTATACACAGACTAAAATCCATTTGTACAATGGCGGTCTTATCGCTGACAGTATTATTTACCAGGCAAACTTAGAATAGATCGTAAAAACTTAACCTTTTCGTGTCGGTAGACTCAAGTTATTATTTTTTCTGACCTGTGTTTGGCAACATGTACAGCTCTGTTACTGGTCTCGTATTGATCCTGAAAAGAGCAGGTAGTTGTGCAGGATCGGCAGCATAGCACTTGACGCATGTCCTGTGCAGCAGGGGGATTATTTAAATTTTCATAATCATCATTTAAGCCGAAAAACGTTCACCGTTAGACATAGGCCTCTCCTAAGCGTCGCCACAATGACCGTTCCTGTGCATCTCACATACATCGGATTCCAGTGACCCTGACCAGGTCATCGGTCCACCACAAGGTGGACCGAAACCGGAAGGCCTCCCACAAGGGAGGCCTTCCAACGCTGACGTCTTCCGGTACGCGATCATCACTCCAGAACCTTTCGACCATCTGTCCTGCGTGCAATGCCCCTTTAAGTTTAGCGATTCTTCGTGCTATGTATGCAACCTTGGTTCTCTTACGGATATCTTCATTTCTGATTCGATCACGCAAGGAAACTCCGAGCGTAGCCTTTTCCATTGGCCTTTTGGTGACTTTAAATCTTCTTATGAGGCCCATTGTGAGCGACAACGTTTCGGAGCCATATATCATCACTGGCAACACGCACTGACTGACTTTCGTCTTGAGACAGTGTGGTACATTGGACGAGAAGACACCGCGCAGCTTCCCGAACGCCGCTCAGCCGAGTCAGGTTCAACGACTGACCTCTTTCTCGAAGTTAGGCCTACCCAACTGGACCGCCTGTCCCAGGTAAACGTAGTTGTCTACAATTTCGAGTGTAGAGTGTCCGATCTTGATAGGAGTGGATACTAAATGGATGTTAAATTATTATAACTATATTATATTAAATATTAGTTCAGCGATTCCCGGCAAGCTATTACTGTGTACACAAAATCAATAAATATTGTAGCTCAGAAAACACGATATTCTCATAAACAAGTTAAAGAGGAAAATTAGTAACAAGTAATAATTGACGTCTATTAATTCAAAGTTTATATTCTATTTTAGTCTCCCTATAGATTTCGTAGATTTTGATACACTTTTTATTCTACTTATTAGGTATATGTTGACTGGTCTATACCGTTTTCTCATACCTATTGATATTATTAAAAAAAACCGGTCAAGTGCGAGTCGGACTCGCTCACGAAGGGTTCCGTATCATTGACTAGAAAAAAACCACTTTAGTTGTATGAGAAGTAATGAGAACCCTCCCTACAATTTTTTTTTAGAATAGAATAGAATACAATATAACTTTATTGTACACCAAGAAAGTTATTATTAAAGTAAATATACAATTAAGTATTTTGTGATTATTTCAAGTGCCTACTTGTTGCCATTATTGATATCGAGCAAAAAAGGGCAAAAAAAAAATAGCGTTTATTGTATGGGAGCCCTCTTAAATATTTTTTTTAGTATTTGTTGTTATAGCAGCAACAGAAATATTAATTTGTGAAAATTTCAACTTTCTAGCTATTGCGGTTCTTGAGGTACAGCCTGGTGACAGACAGACGAACAGACAGCGAAGTCTTAGTAATAGGGTCCTGTTTTTACCCTTTGGGTACGGAATCCTAAAACGTAACTAGGGAGTCAGTCACTATATAGGCTATATCTCAACCGTGACAGACAATTGATTTTTTTTCTGTAAAAAACGACCAACTGGAACCGTACACTAATTTGAGGTTTTATATGTGTCAATTATGCTTATACGAAATATTTAAAATTTGAAATCCACTCTATAAACCACCAATTATAAGTTTCTAGATGAAATACTTCTCTACGTAAATAGTTTTAGATTCAAACCTCCATATTAAATAGATCATTCTAGAAAACATAGTTTCTTGTTATTAATTATTTAAATTCTAGAGCATCACACGTATTTTATAATGTTGTCTGTTTATTTATTCACAGAACCATAACAACGTGACACCTGTCTTTTTTGAGGAGGGTAACAACTGCGGGAAATAATAATGTCTTTCTGCCTCTCCAAGAGGGAGCGAGAGGGTGTGTCAGACTTTTACTGATTAGAATTCGTCTGTGTCCTTCTGTTGCCCTTTGCGTTCTAGGTAAAGAAATTAATTTCGTACATGCGTAAATTAATTCGAGTATAAAAAAAGTACTTTATTTTTTATTTTATTTTTACAAATTGATAGTGTTTCATGTACCGAATCGACCCTCCACGGGGTTAAAACGATCAAAATTTAACGGTGTATTACATATGAAGTAACAACTGCAATCTCACCTTCAGACCAACTCACAGGTGTGTAAACGGCCCCTGGGGACGACCAAGTGATTACATGTGGGGAATGTGCAGCACTATCAATTTGCGTATTAATGACGACAAGACGGCGTGCTCAGGACCTGGTCATAACAAAGCTACAATGTGTTGTGGGCTTGCTAACGAGCATATGACACGTTTGCTGAAGGAAATGTAGACTTAGGTATTTCTAGTTCCTTTGATCAAGATTCTACCTATGCTTCGGCATCATTCTTTGGCTAAATGGCATTCTAGCGTGGTAGTGATGAATAAAAATCACAAATGTATTAAATATTACAGAGTAACCCGTGCAAGCCCAATTTTCGTCAAGCCGATGATAAGTGGGTTTTTACCTTTTATAATCAATACTTGTACAATAAAGTAGCGTCTAGGAATAAACTCTACGGTGTAACGAAAATCCGGCCAAGTGCGAATCGGGTTCGCGCACGAAGGGTTCCGTACCATTGACTAGGTAAACCACAGTATCGAGCAAAACTAGCCCTTGAATATTTATTTAATTTTAATTTTGTGATATATTAACTGAGTATTTTATGAATATTTCAAATGCCTACCTGTTTCCATTATTGATATTGAGCAAAAAAGTGCCAAAAATATCGTGTTTCTAGTGTGGGAGCCCCCTAAATATTTATTTTATTTCATTTTTATTATTTATAGTTATAGTGGCAACATATTATATAATTTGTGAAAATTTCAACTGTCTAGCTATCGTGATTCTTGCGATGCAGCTTGGCGACCGACAGACGGACAAACAGCGAAGTCTTAGTAATAGGGACCCATTTTTACACTTTGGGTGCGGCACCCGTAATCGTCCGAATATTACGGTATCAACAACGTATCATACCTGTTCCATTCACGTGTATTGTCTATTCCCCATTCTCTCGGTTATACCTCACTGTCTTGTATTTTAGTGACTCGCCATGATAGACGACAGTAATGTATATTTTTATATATAGAATTATTTTCAAAAATGTTATAATAAAATGTACTTTCGTACGACATCATCTTTACTCTCTCATGGACTTAGAAAAATCATGAAGAGTAGTTATAAGTAGTATGCTCAGCGGATTGGCAACGTCGCGTGCCATGCGCGATTTTTCCTGACCATATCGTCGCTTTCCATCAGGTGAGATAGCGGTCAAGCGCGAACCTATCAATAATAAAAAAAAAGAAAACGTTTCTAACACAGTCATAGTATGGTACAGTGTATTGGGTAGACTCCTTAAATATCGTAACGTAACAGGGCCTCAAGTCTGCTATTATAGTAGTGTCAGAATCGTCTATCATTGATTTCATCATGGTTTATTTTGTCAAGTTTGGTAATCTACTAAGACAATGGCGTCACTATGACTTTTCAACAGTCAATCACTAACACACCATTGAAAGAAATAGTAATCTCGTACAAATGAATTTCTGACTTATTGGGTAATCTGCTAAAATTTTGTCAGTTCCTTTGATTAGTGACTTACCTCCTTAGATTTATCTGAGTACGACAAAGTCATTCTACCACCATTCGTTTACGAGACCAATAACCGACCAGTGATCGACCATTATGATTTACCAGATTAAGAACTTTTACCAAAATGACAATGGGATTGGTGTTGGAATGTCGAATTTACAAAAATAGCAGACTTGGGCTGGGCTGAAGTCTTGAAGTCACGTTATCAATGGATTCAAAAATATCGCTTTTTTAGGCAAATATATGGCGCTGCATACCATTTAGCCAAACCCGCTGACTCGAATGATATATTACTCTACGTGTTTTTAAATGGCATCGCAATCCCCCGTCCTCCTGCTCCTCATATTCTGGAGTAATAAAATGCAGCTGCCGCTAAAGTTTTTAAGGAAATTCATGCAACCTCATTCGCCATTCTTCTCCTGATTTAAAACTCTATGGGGGTTTATAGTGAAAATTTTTTTCAACATCTGTGTACTTTAGATCTTCGAATACTTTATAGTGGCCATTTACCATAAAGCCGCATGACCCAGCGGCTTGATCAAGCCAAATTAAGCGTGTGTGGTTTTTTTTTATGGTACGTAAAATCATCCAATGACAAATCCCGCCCTTGGGCGGAGCGGGAAGTAGTGTCAGACTCTTACTGACTAAAAACCTACCCGGTACCTTCGTTGCCTATAGTGCCGGGCCGGGTATTCCTTTCGGAAGCTGACCCATGACCCCAGCAGGCTTCGGCCCTGCCTGCCTGTAGCTAGCAGGCTAAGCCTCTACGGTTTGCTGACAGCTCCTTGAGGCGCGCGGGAACAGAACTCGCCGTCGACGACTTGGGCTCGGTCCGGTCGGTTACCGGACGATCGGACAGCGTGCTACCCATTGCACGCCGTCCGCAAGCCCGCGCCTACGGTGGCCGGAAATCGGGATCGGAATCCCGGCGGCGGCTGGGGCGAGCGCCCCGTTGCCTTTGCCTGATGCGGTCGGCCTCCTCCTTTGCTAGCATTACTGCTTCGCAGAAGGAGGCGACCGCCTGCCATCCCTCCTCAGTACGGACCAAAGCCCGGCGAGAGAGATCGCTGCCGTCGATCGCCCCTACGAGGACACGGCGATACTCCGCCCAGGCGGAGCACACCTCTACAGTGTGCTCCACCGTGTCCTCCGGGTGTTCCGCACAGTGGCGACACCCGGGCGAATCCTTCGTACGAATCCGGAACAGGTACTTAGGGAACTTTCCGTGTTCGGTAAGAACCTGCGTCGTGCGGAAGTTTAGAATGCCGTGAAGCGTGAACGCCAACACGGTAGACATTTTGTGAGGACATGCCATATGTACTTGACGGAAGGATCAATATTCTATTTGTGAACTGACATACCATCAAACTACACCATCAGTTCTGTTTAATTTATGCTCGTATGTGAGAAATATAATATAAAAAATAATTTTTTCGTCCACACGTAAATAATTATTCCAGTCTATATAACTCTTACAATTTTATGTGCGAATTTAAGTTTTTTTTTTTAACCAACGCTTTTTTTAGGGTTCTGTTCCTCAAACAGCAAAATATAACCCGTTTAGGATCACTTCATTGTCCATCAAGGTCCTTTTTCTCAGGATCACACATAGGACTAATTGGCTCTTATAAAACGACCGAAGCTAGTACACGGTTCCAGGTAGTTTTCTATGGAGAAGAACAAACAAAAAACTCCTTGGTAACTCTTCTAAAAAATTATTGATTTAATACGCACTGGCTAAAATAAAATTCTATAAATCAAAACACCAGATTATTTGTCTGTGTCGGTGTATATAATGTTAAAACCATGGTTAAAGTAGCTAAAAATAATAATGTTAAAGTGAAAATGTCAAACGCATAGCGATAATATCGATTGTCTATGATGAGCCTGGGCGTTGGAAAGATTAATCTGTAGACCATTAGACGAAGACTATTGATTAATACTGTTCAGGTCATGATTCATGATATTAATTGCTGAATCGCTTTAACCACAATAAGTGACAATAAATCTGCAAATCCTCTGCTTTGAAATTAAACTTGGAGGTGTTTTTGTGGTGGGTGTCGTATTAATGAAGACAGTGAAAAGACGAAGAGAAGGCACGTCACTGAAGAGTACCAGCAGTGAGATCACATAGAGAAAATCTCGGAAAGGCAAACACATTGCGAGAGACACCGAAGATAAAAATAAAATGAAACCAAATAAAAATAAAGTGAAGAAGAGAACTGAATATAATGTAAACTTTAAACAGTACGTCGAAATCTACCGAGTTAAGAGCGGCCAACTCGAGGTACATTTTCATACAACCACTCTTACATGATTATGATGTTACATCTTTCTTCAGATATTTTGGATAGACATATATCTTGTGGATATTATCTAGGCTTCTATAGAAATAAAAAAATTATGTTAAAAACTAATCCACTAAAGATCTCTGAAAATCTGCTATTTTACGTAAACTTTAGCCCTCCATAATGTACTCGTATATTAAATATACAAAAAAGTACTTTTATAGAAGCCTTGCACATTTAATCGAGATTCTAAATGACGACAATTTCACTCCAAAAAATTTAAAAAGAACACGTATTTCCTGGAATAAGTTTTGTGAAATATTTGAGGAAATCACAGAATTACCGAATGTTAACAGAGTTTTCACACGTTATTCCTCTTTTTTTGCGTTGCCTCTGCATTAAACATTGCGTTGGATTGCTTTAGATGAAGCAATAAGCTTTTAAACCATGTTCGAAGTTGATATCGTCAACTTCGAACATGGTTTAAAAGCTGTAAGAAAGGGCCACCTTAAATGCTGAGTTTAGTACTGAAATCGAACAATACTAACACCACTGACATATTTAATGTCCAAAGCCTAACAGGTTTGTTTTGTTTTGTTTTATGAAATTCTTTATTGATATAAAATATACACATAATTGTAAAACTTACATACTAAGTCACAATTTAGTCTTCAGATAGTAACACTTATGCAGACTATAGACGCCTTTTTAAGTATTAATGCAATCAAGAATATATACTTTAAAACATGATATAAAATAAATCCATAATGCTTAAAGATATGAAATCATTGCATTGATTCCATTATTATAATTTGGGGGTAAAACTAAATTAAATACGCGCAAGCGTAAATGCTACGAGAAGCGGTCAGGTGATCGCACGAACTCACTGACAACGAGCGACCCACCGCGCCCCGCGCTCCCTCGCATGTTAGCGGCGAGAGCGGGGGGCGAAAGCCTAACAGGTGGTATTTATTTCCCTGACGCGGAGCATGTTCGTCATAATAAATCCAGCATTTTAAAACTGAAGCTATTTGTTCTATCGTTGACACTGTTTTTACTAACGGAAGTGCTAATGGAAGTCTAATCAATATTACCTGTAAAATAACCGTCCGTACCAAGCCTGAGTCGTCGACGGCGCGTAGTGTTTCACGCTCGCCTTAAAAAGATGCCATCAAATCCACCCTGCGAGGCCGTAGCCAACTGGAGCCATGGATCGACAGCTGAAAGAGATCTTTGTGATCCTAAAACGCAAATACTGCCCGGTCTCTTACCAACGTCGCGTGCCAGGCCATGAGGTTCCAAAACAGCCGGAACGTTGTTAATATTTTTGTGCCGCGCTATGCGTCCCACGCTTCGACTGCATGATAAGCCATGGTAACAGTGGTAGCGATGAGGAGAACTTATGATATGATAAGTCACATCACCTAGGATTCAACATCACGCCTCCAAATTTATTAATTAGAGTTACCAAAACAGTAGAAACAAAGTTTACTAAGAGATGACGTCATGATAATAAAAGGTTGCAGTGAGCTGCTCAAACTCTGCAACATTATGAGGGGAAGATACGACCATTACGACCAGAGGAAAAGACGTGCAGTTTAGCTTGTTCTATGGCAGGCCTCACCCATCGCTTTCCACCAGGTGACAACAGGGTCAAGAACTGGCTCATCGAAAAAATAACCCGCCAGGTGAGAGTCGGACTCGTGTATAAAGGTTCCGTACAAACTTACCTATATAAATAATATAATATCACACACACTATCACACAACGTCGTCTAGTCCCAAGCTAACCAGAGCTTGTGTTATGGGTACTAGACAACTGATAAACATACTTATATATATTTCTAAATACATACATAGTATATATAAATTACACCCAGACACAGAACAAATGATCGTGCTCAACACACAAATATTTTCTTGGGGAATCGTACCCACGACCTCCGGCATAGCAGTCAGGGCCACTAACCACTAGACCAAGAGGCAATAGTTCGATTCTCGAATCGGGTCTCGAAAATACCGAATCAATTTCCAAAAAACTCCCTTTAACTATGCTGTAAGACTTTGCTTCTTGCCAAACAGGATTCTAGTTCAACAGAAACCACCCTATAGGTTTTTGTTTCCTAATGAGTATAAAAATATGTGCTTAAGGGAGCACAAACAGTCTTATCTTTAAATTAGAAGTTTAGTTTTTCAGTGTTGCTTTGGGTAGCAAACCTGGATGGAGTTGGGTCGAAGCCTTCTGGGGCCATGGGGAATGTAAAAATTAAACCCTAGATCCTGGAACGAAGGCAAAAAAAGTGAGTTTTTAGTCACTAAAAGTCTAATTCTATCTCCCGCCCCACCCAAGGGTGCGGAGATATCATTGGATGATTTTTCCACCGATAAAAAAAAGATCTGAATATGAAAAATTTATTTCAGCTTCATACCGAGGTATGAAGCTGAAATTAATTTCGCGTTCTTGAGAAAAAAAGGTCTTGACAGACGAACAGACCACAAGTGATCCTACAAGAATTCCATCTTTACCAACTTAGGTACGGAACCCTAAAAATAGAAAAGGTCCATCCACACTTCATCGACAATTTATTAGTGTAGAGTCTACATAAATTCCTCACACATTACTCACTTTCCACGTGTACCTCTGCATCTGCGTCCTACTATAATTTATCTCGAGATGGCCGCGGCCGGGTACATAAATCACACAGTGTTTTTCACACGCGTATATGATACGGGAAGCCGGTGTTACACGGGTTAAGATTTGGGACGGACGCAGGCATTGTTAGGGTTAAATTGTAACAATACTTGGCTAAACAAAAACGAGTGAAAAGAAAACGAGCGAGTAGCTTCACAAAAAGGTTTGTAAAGTTTGTGTAGTCACTATTAAGGTTATACAACCTTATTTTCAGTATTGCGAAACCCGAAACACGGGTCTAGTATTTTTTTCCAGAAAATCTATGTACAAAATTTCATAACTGGATCATGAAAAATCACAAAGTTATCACCTTTTTAGGTTACCTAGTTGTTTATTTATTTATTGAGTACAGCCACATTACAATACATTAAAATTTAAAAAAAAAGATTTCATCATAGCGGTCTGATGTACGTAACAATAACGGCGTACATAACTTTGTGACATAAATTAACAAAATATTTTTTTTAAATTATCAAGATATTTAAAATTACAATTTACAATTAATCAGTTAATACAAGTTAAAAAATAAAACAAAAATACAAAAAACAATTAAAACCTTATCTTGTCTACACAAACACATGGTCATCGGGCCATCCGGGCCATTGAGGGGTAATTTTACTCCCGCACCCATCTGGACCATAGCTGTTTTGGGAAGTTGATGTTTTTCCATAAAAAGTGACTTCTCTGGATGGAGGGTGATGGCCTTGCAACTGATATCCCAGACTTCAAAGTAATTTATCAATAATGTATGGATTGTGTCTGTTTCTGCGTGCAATGTCATCGAACAACGACGACATGGTCGGCACAGATATTTGTATGACGGACAGGTAGTTGTTTTGGGTCAAGGGTGTCTTGTGTACAGGAGTTTACATGTTTTCATGTTTCCATAATAGTTACAGAAAGTCAAACCACGTAGCTTGAGAGTATGAAACAGTATCAGAATTGTGTAGTTTCTTGCTCATGCCTTATGTTGGCACGACCGACGCAGCGTGGCGCATTGTTGTCTTAGTTTTTGTGCCGTGAAATAAAAATCAATTTAGGTTCATTATTTTTCTGGGCTTGAGATATGTATTGTTATTATTATTCGTAGCGTATTCTCCAGTGAGATTTAACTGGACATGTTAGACGAGGTGTGGGAAAAACTGTTCAAGTGACAGTCGGATTCACACCACATAACGAAGAAACGGAGTGGGTTTTTCAGTCAGGAAAAGTCTGACACTGTCACTGGATGATGTTTACCCACCGAAAAAAAAAACCACATACCACACCAGAACAAAACTACCGGTACCGGTTCCGTACCACAAAATTAAAATCGAGCAATAAACACCAGCAAAATAACGATTTCTGTACGAGAATGTTATTGGTTGTTGTAATGGCAGCAATAGAAAAACTCATTCTGTGTAAATGTCAGCTGTCTTACAGTTTATGAGCGACAGACGGTCGGACGGATGGACGGATGGCGGAGGCTTATTAATAGGGTACCGTTGGCAGCGGGATCTCATGGTGAAATGGGGAGAGCAACTGTCGCAACCCAGTGCTGGGCACGCCACGATTGAGGCGGTAAGGCCCATCTTTGAGGCGTGGCTGGAAAGGCCTCACGGCGTCGTGACCTTCCGCATGGCGCAGGTACTAACCGAACATGGCAAGTTCGGGACGTACCTGTACAAGATCCGTGCGGAGACGACGCCCGGGTGTCGTCACTGTGCGGACCACCCGGAGGACACGGTGGTGCACACGGTAGAGGTGTGCCCCGCTTGGGAAGAGCATCGCCGTGTCTTCGTGGGGGCAATCGGTAGCGATGTTCTCTCGCGCCGGGCCTTGGTTCAGGCAATGGTCCGGAGCGAGGAGGAGTGGCAAGCGGTCGCCTACTTCTGCGAAGCAGTAATGCTAGCAAAGGAGGAGGCCGACCACATCAGGCAACGGCGCTCACGCCGCAGCCGCCGCCGTAATTCCGATCCCGATTTCCGGCCACCGTAGGCGCGGGCTTGCGG
Source organism: Leucania comma (assembly GCA_958295575.1). Lineage (NCBI taxonomy): Eukaryota > Metazoa > Arthropoda > Insecta > Lepidoptera > Noctuidae > Leucania > Leucania comma. The sequence continues at coordinate 1,510,201 of OY282469.1, read as the reverse complement.
ACGGCGGGCAATGGGTAGATCGCTGTCCGTCCGTCCGGTAACAGACTGGACCGAGCCCAAGTCGTTTACGGCGAGCACTGTTCCCATGCGCTTCAAGGAGTCGTCAGCAAACTGAAGGGGCCCAGTAGGGTCGAAGCCTAATCTGGGGCTTTGGGGAGGTATGAAAATGCATACCAGGGCCCTGGAACCAAGGCAAAGGAGGAACGGAGTAGGTTTTTAGTCAGTAAGAGTCTGACGCTATCTTCCGCTCGCCCAAGGGCAAAATAAGCTAAGCAAACAGATAGGTAGATTATCTAGATTATTAGATCCCAAGTAATCTTCCATCAATCTAGAAAGCATTCATCTATTGTTTCTGTAAAATTGCTGTTTTTTATCATTGTCACACAACACTTGTGCTTATCCCCGGCAGTAGCCGTTTATAGGCTGAAATATATAATAATATAATATTCCACAACTATCACACAACACCGTCCAATTCCAAGCTAAGCAGAGCTTGTGTTATGAGTACTAGACAACTGATAAACACACTCATATATTTCTTAATACATATATATTAAAGATAAACACACCCAGATACAGAACCAATGATCGTGCTCATCACACAAACATTTGTCCTGGGTGCAATCCCACGATCTCCGGCATAGCTGTCAGGGTCAGTAACCACTAAACCAACAAGCCAGTCAACAAAAGAAATGATGATCATGATAATGGTAACATTACGTAACTGTAAGCATTGTATAATTTTATTGCAACGAGCACAAGCCTTGTATGTAAGGAATGCAGACGTACCGTGCATTTGTCAGTATACCAGCTTTAGTGTGAATAGCGTCGTTTTTCAGGGTTTAGCCGCTCAGCCAGGACAAAGCCTTATTTATCCCTTCGGTCGGTCGGTAACCTTGTGCTGTCATATAGAGTAAGCTGCAATAAAGCTAAGCTTTTTTTCAAGCATACGGCTCCTGGGGAATCTATGATTGGAAAAAGATACCTATATACTTTTTTTTACTGTAGATTATTTTTCGTTAAGACACAAAGACATATTATTTCATATAGTAACTAACTACCCCTAACACTTAAAACGAACGCATCTAACTAAATAAATCGTCGAAAAATGCCTCAGCATCTCTGTCGACTGGATGTGAGCCCAAAAGACTGGCGGCATTGCTGTGATATTTCTGGCCAAAGAAATAAAGCGCAAAATATTCACTAGGCATTTGGGTAAGTCTCGTGTACGAACATTCGAACCGGTTTTTGTACCTAACTAAACCAAATAACTGAGCAGGTACTTACAGTAACTAAAGAATAGAATAAATTTTATTGTGCACCAAAATAACAAAACTTTTACACAGACTTGAAACTATAGGTACGATATCTACCAGACAACCTTACAATGGCCTGAAAGGACTTATAATAATAGAAAGGGGGGGGTAGGCTGCGGTGTACTGCTAGCAAATCAATTAAATATCAAGTTTACAAAATTTTATTATTTGCCAGAACATTTATAGATCGAACGTACCGTAAGTAATATCAGAAACACCGACTTGCAGAATTGTAGTTGCTTTGATCATTTGAGTTTTTTTTTTTTTTGTAGTGAAGTTGGTTACATTTTTGTCAATTAAGTTTCTACATAAGTTGTTTCTTCATTGTGTGAGTCTGTGTGCCAAATAAACTCTTTCTTTCTTTCTCTAAAAAAAAAGAAAGAGTAAATAGTTGTACTTGTAGTTTCCAATGCAATGGCCGGCCCCACCACGCTCCAATCGTGTGGCACTAAAGCTAGAAAAAGAGGAAATTTTTAGAAATGAGCTAACAGCTAGTTATTAGAGGGTGGCAGCTGTTGCTACCCTACCGCACTTCCACCAAACTTAATTCCAAGTAGTAAACTACGAACTCTGCCGAACCCATTAAATTCTTGAAGGTAACGTAACGTACTAACTTTTCCATTACAGTTTCTTTCAGCCACTTTCAGGAACACAGCAGAGCAAATAAAATTTATTAGCATAATTTCGGCCTCACACTTTCTGATACTTTGAAAGACTTAATAAGGTTTGCTGGCCCAAGTTATTAAAACCCAAGTAATGCCGGTTAAGCAAACATTACGCACAACAAAAGTCTAGCTTTTAACATTATAAAAGGTCCATAAATTGAGCGCAAGCCCGTATTACTTTTAGTCAAAACTCGGCGGGCACTCGGGCTTAATTCAAATTTATTTTTATTGTGCACATAAAATGATTGTTTTGTCGAATGGCTTCTAATGTAGCGAGCTAATAATGATGCTAAAATTTGGAAATTATGAAGTTATTCCAGAGGGTTTATAGACCATTCGTTTTTTTTATATTTGTTGCGGCTCTCGTTATTTTTATTTACAGCATAAATACTTTTACATTAACATAAATGATTGTTTTAGAATAATATAAATGGTTGAACATAAAAACGGGTATAATATGAATAAAAAGGTAAAAATGCTGCCAGGCTCAAATAGGATTGGGTGGACCCGGTCCGCTGCATGCTCAGAGACTGCTGGGCTAGTGTCACTACGCAGTGGCTTTCTGCAGAGGGAAAGCACCATCGAGGCTACTCTATATCTTTCTAGGTCAGTCTCGACCGATGGAGAGATGATCTAGGTGCATACCATGACGACTGGTTTGAGACAACGTAAAAGAATTAAAATATCTGGAAGATCATAGGAAAGACCTTTACCCAGCTATGGGGCAGTTATGGCAAGGAAAGAAAAACAATTACATACCAAAATTTTAGAATAAACTTATCAAAATAATAATGATCTTCTTCAGAAAATAATAAAATGATTAAAAAAATAGAATAATTATTTATTTATTATTTTTTGTTAATGCTCAATTAACAAAAAATAATAAATAAATAATTATTTATTCAGAAATGAGAATCTTTCGCAAAATTTTGATTTCGTAATAAACTGATTCGGTACATTGAACACAGCTCATTTAGGAGGCATCCATAAACAAACAATTTTGAATGACGAGCCGAGTAAAAAATGAAGCAAACACGACGAGCCATGAGCCAGGCTTACCAACTCACAAAACCGCGGTATTGTAATGATACACCGGCGAGCTTTACTGACGATCCATAGATAGACCGTAGTTTTACTCGCTCGTCGATCAGGGCCTATATCTTACAGAGATTCTGAATTGAAAACAAAATCAATATTATTTTTAAGAATAGATGAAGGTACACTTACTTTAAGAACTGAGAAATAAGTATAGGTATTTCAGAAAGTATGAAAGTGATTCCAGTAACTAACCGGTTGCAAGCTAGTTGTGAGGCTTAATAATAAAAGAATTATGAACACAAATGTGAATGAAAAGAAAGGGAAAGCAACGACAAAAAAAATGGAAGTAATGTGTGAGGAGAAATATGAAAAAAAAGGAGTAGGTCAAAGCGTTAGGGTTGAAAAGACAAAATAGAGTAAAAAACGTGTTACACCAACCCTAACATGGGACAAAGGAGAGAGATGAGGATGATTTCGATTAAGAATATAATAATAATATAATTTATTTCAACCAAAATGGATCATAGGTACAATGTCTAATAATTTTCTTACACACACAACATATACAGAGAATTATGCACACACATTTTGAAGCAATACACACACAGGATTTAAAAACCAGTTGGTACACACACATAATATAAAACAAATACATACAGTTCACACTTACAAGTTTCGATTGCTCAGCACATGCACCATACAGCAATGGTTCAAGTACCAGCAATCGAAGCTCTGTGCGAATGCCCTCAGGACGCCATTCGCGCTACTTAACATGAAATGTAGGTACATACACCGTTAAATTTTACTGGCCTGTTGGTCTACTGGTTAGTGACCCTGACTGCTATGCCCGAGGTCGTGGGTTCGATTCCCACCCAGGACAAATATTTGTGTGATGAGCACGATCATTTGTTCTGTGTCTGGGTGTTATTTATCTATAATATGTATGTATTTAGAAATATATAAGTATGTTTATCAATTGTCTGGTACCCATAACACAAGCTCTGCTTAGCTTGGGACTAGACGGTGTTGTGTGATAGTTGTGGAATATTATATTATAAAAAAATTTTATTCGTTTTAATTCCGTGGAGGATCGATTCGCTACATGAAACACTATCGATTTATAAAGATAAAATTAAAAAATAAAGTACTTTTTTTCTAAAACTCGAATTAATATACGCACGGAACACAGAAAGAACCTGGAAATAGTAAGTAGGCGTGGCACTGTCGCCGCTAGTGAGTACTGCAATACGCACTTGCTGTTCAAGCGCTCTCATTCGCAAACTAGACTACGTCAACATACAATTTACATAAAATAATATTAAAATGCCTTATTGTGCCATTCTGGACTGTAAGAACCATAGTCGGACTAAAAATCTAACTCATGGAGGTGTATCATACCACCGGTAAGTTTTATTTTCGAATTTATTTTAATAAAATGAAAAAATAAAATTTCGTCAAACATTGCACAAGATATACAAACAAAAATTGTCCTTAACTTCATGCAAACAAAGTTGATTTTCTTTTGCCGGTTATTAGCCTTTCTGGAATATTTGCATCTCTACCTATACTTTTGACGCTATCCAAATAGTGCGTGACTTTATCGATAAAACTCAATCGACATGTATTGCATTGCCTTTTTAAAATAAAAGTATTTATACTTGAGAGTATGAGTATTAAAATACAGATAATTATTAAATTAATAAAGTTAATATAATAAATATTGTAGGATGATATTCGTGATGCAATTTTAAATAAATCTAGCTAAAGAGCTTGGAACAACATAGGGCGTTTGAATTATACCTTATGTTTAGTCGTCGCCGGCTTCGTTCGATCACACTTTTCGTAACGAATGCATAATAACTTTAATTTCGGAAGTCAATGTCAAAAAATGAAGAAACCAAACCGTAAACACCGACTTCCGCAATCAAAGTTATTTTGCATTATTTAGTTTTTTTGAAGTCAGTTGTATTTTTTTGTAAAAGAGTTTTTTTGTATTTTCAATATTAGACATACAATGAAAATAAATTACCTTTTTCACTACGTATTTATACTAAGTTCTTATTTGTGAAATTGTAATACTTGTTACATTGTGACACCTATATGTCCGTAGTATTCAACATAAATAACGTAACCTAAATTTTAAAAGTTTTAGTTCAACTTCTTAGAACGGGCAACTAACTTGATCGTTTAAAAGTGCCCGATAATATTTTAATTAAATTCTTTGATCAAAATCAAACAATATAAAACAGTGAAAAGATTTTTATACAAATATAATAATCTTTTCACTGTTTTATATTGTATTAAACTCAAATAGCAATGTATTAATAAAACATTGCGTGGTTTTCAGCATTTTTTTTTTTTCATTTACCCAGTATAAAATGAACAAATACAAACAAAAAGGTATTTGATTTACATGCAAATAAATACCCTTTTTACTACGTTTAGAAATTACCCTACTACATATTAATTTCATTATTTTAATGCTATCGCATACGATATTTTTTCGCATTATATTTTATGTTTGTTTTCATACTATCGATATTATTGCGATCGAATTAGGGTACGTCACTATTTGAGTAGCGACCTACATTTGTGTCAGTGATACGCCATTCAAATACCACCCTTATTTTTATAATGTTACAGTTCATACTGAACAACGCCATCTAGCGACGAGTGGCGGTACTTGGTAGTCCAAGATGTATTTCTTTCTTGTTTTTGTCAATTTGATTTATAGTTCATTGACATTAAAGTTGCATTTCGTATAATATATTTTTTTGAAATTTGTTTACACCCAATTTTTGTTTTAGCCAATCGTATCTTCCGGTTTGCAGTAAAAGTAAATCGTAAATGTGTGAGTTTGGCGACACCGGTTCTGGTACAAACATTTTCTCAAGCTACTTCTAGTGTCTTTCTGTGTTCTGTGAATATACGCATGTACGAAATTAATTTCTTTAAGTAAACGAGTCAATGACCTTGTAGGAAGTTATCGGTCTTTGCGTACTAACTACCTACAGTTCATTGTCCTCGATCAGGTGACGGTTACTTATAGAAATCAATTTCGTACATGCGTAAATTAAGTCGAATTTAGAAAAAAAGTACTTTATTTTTCATTTTTATCTTTACAAATCGATAGGGTTTCATATACCGAATCGGCTCTCCGCGGGATTAAAACGACCAAAATTTGACGGTGTATTACTATATTTACCTCTGTAAATAGACAAGAAACTTAAAGAACTAGGTAAATACGGGTACAAAAAGCTTTTACATCTGAACGATGGTTTTTATTTTTATCTATAGACCTCCGTTGCCTGAAAAAAAAGATTATTTATTATCAAATCATATAAATTATGTAATGACGTTATTACTTGATGGTGTTTTTTTTTTAATCCTGATAATATTTTTTATCCACTCAATACAATTTTAATAGATGCCTAAGTCAAAATTCAATCCCATTTTTACATATCACGCAAATTTCTGTATAACCCGCAACAATATACACAGTTGTTTGACCAAAACACCCGGTCAGATAAAAACATAATAAAAAGTATAACCATATTAGAATTTGTAGTAAAAAAAATAAAGCTGCAAATAAAAATATAAACGGGGACAAAAATAATATTCAATTTAGCATCGCCGCTATAAGGCTGCGGCCATAACGGCGGGCATGTTATTTTGTTATTGTGGTCATTGGGGAGTGGACGGATGCGATGTGTGTATTTAGAAAAAGGGTGATTAAAAAAGGTTTTTTAAAATTTGTTTTTGATATGAATTAATGTTTGAAGTTTCTAAACAGCTAACAAGAATTTCATATGTTTCGATTATATATTATACCTACCAATATTTTATTTGACGTAGTCTTATTCTAACAGTAACTGTTGAAAAATTTTACAAATTTGAAAAAGCTAGCATAAAGAAAATAGGTCAATTTAGTTATATAGATTCTGAACATAAAAAATAGTTTGATTAAATTTACCGGGTAGATGACGCTACAGCCGAAACAGATATTTGCTTGATTTCACAATAATTTAACACGCATTCACGTTATAATGGTCGTGCAGTCTAACCCATTGTCACCATATTTCACTTCGAATTACACCAACGAACTACACGTCACTCCCACTTACTTTGCAAAGTGAAACTACATACATATTAAAACTATACACCCATACTCACACACACACACACATACGTTAGCCTGTATGGCACTGCCTTTACAATGGGACTCACGCAGTTATTATGCAAAAGCCACAAGTAATTATTCGGAGGGTGGTCGGGAACCAAACACGACGCAACACAATTATATACAAACCTTCATAGCGTTTGTATATACGGTATAGATACCTCCATCTTCCATATTTATAAAATAAAATACATTTATTTTCATTTTCAGTCAGTGTGTTAGTGGGTTATATATACTATGGCTATTAAGACACTGACACAGATACATTTTTATTTTTGTTTGTAGTTAATAAACACAAACTACAGGACTGATTTTAAAAATTATTAAAAAAACGAAATGGTATTTTAACTCTGAGTGTATGTCACTCAGAGTTAAAAACTTTTTACAAAAAAATACAACCGACTTTAATGACAAAAACACAAAAAAGAGCAAAATAACTTTAATTTCGGAAGTCGGTGTTTCTATAATAGTTTAGTCTCTTCGTTATTAAACACCGACTTCCGAAATTAAAGTTATTTTGCTCTTTTTTGTGTTTCTGTCCTACTTTTTCCTTCAGTCACTCACCGACTACATGTATAAACAAAGCAATACTACTTGTTACGACAGTTCTGATATGATTTTTTGAAGAGTTCCGTTCTATATCTTCGAAGTTCATCATCAGATCAAAACAAAATTTCCACAGAACTAACTCGGGAGTATAATCTTTCAATCAAAACAAAAATTTACAAAATCGGTTCACAATTGATCGAGATATTGGCGAACAAACATATACAAACGACAGTTGAAGAGTTTCGTCTTATATCTTCGAAGTTCATCTTCAGATCAAAAAGATATATTTACGGGACCAATTCAAAAGTAAAATCTTTCAATCAAAACAAAAATTTTCGAAATCGGTCTACAATTAATCGAGATATCGGTGAACATACATAAAAAAAATACATACAGCCGAACATAGAACCTCCTCCTTTTCGAAGTCATTTAAAAATATTCATTTGGCCATATATTTTTTACTTTCACATGGGCAAATCCGCTAGTAGTAATCAGTTTTTTTTTTTTAATTATTTTATAAAATTTGTATCTCCTGCAATAAAGCACAGAGACTAGACTAGACTGTAGCATTATAACGCACTGTTGTCTGCGACACGTGACATGCTTGTGACGTAGAATTATATTTTTTTATTTTTATTTTTTATTGATGGATTGTGAATGATTTTAATTTTATTTTATTGGTTTAATTTTATTGTTTGAATTTGAATGATTTTTTTATTAATTTTATTATCTAATTATTTCAATTTAATTAAATTTTAATGATTTATAATTTAATTTTTATTATGACTTGATTGATTTTAATTTTACAAATTGTGATTTTAATTGTGACTGTTTTGATTAGTAATGTGTATGAGTCAATGTTACTTGAAAATAAATTATATTATTATTATTATTATTAATAATATAAAACTGGCATTTGTAATTTGGGTTCTATGAAGTTGGAAGCGCATTGTTGAAAGCGCCAATAAAACCGTTAAAGCGATTTGTTTTTGGAAGGTCATATTAATTTTATTAATTTTTTATTTTAAGTTTAGCATATTTATAAGCACTAAAATATCAGCATTGTACACTTGTTTTGCAATACTTAAATGTTTTGACTTTGATTTAGACACCTGTTATTGAGAGGGTCTACTAATATATCTAACTTTTATCCAAGGTACATCCTAAATAAATAAATTCGCATTAAGAAAATTTTTGTGTTAACTTCAAAAATGTTAATTCAGGTCATCCACTGGTTATACCTGCGGTATCTGTGCAGATGTTGAATCTTCTCATTAGTCATATTCGAAATATTAACTTTCCTTATCTCTAGGTGGTGCTAATCAATCTTAGAGACTCCTTTTCTCAAAAACAATAAAATTAATAGATCTCAAGAGGCACTCGAAGTACTGAAAGGCCAATACACTTTTATTAAAATTCTCTTAGCCAAGAGGGCAATTATTCTAGTCTCAAATTCACCCCAAGTACACTTACTTTAATAACTTTTAATTTTGCCCATTAACCCCCTCTTTTATTTGATTCTTGTTCGTTATGTTGTCAGATCCGAAGAGTTTCCATAATGGCCCCGAAGTCTTTGAAATTCAAACCATCTTTGTAACAAAAAGTTTTTAAATATCGTTGTGACAGAAAAATTAATGTTCATTTAACTTTTTATCCCTGGTCTTAATCTAGATTTGTTGGTTAATTTTTGTGTTGGGGTCCAAGGTTGGAATTAAACTGAGATAAACTCGTACAGATAGGTCAAGAAAAGTTTAATTTTAATGCTTTAAAACAATTTGATTTATCAAAGTAAAAAATCTTCAGTCTTTCGTCGACCTAGCGTACTTGTTAGGACAATTATAATATGTTTGGTAGGCCAAAGAAAGACTCACACAAACGATGCTAAAAATAATATTACGAAGGAACACAATTTTATAGTAGTTTGTCATCTTATGTCAAAAATTTACGCTCTTCCAACGCTTTTAAATCTCAACTATCCAATCACATTATTGAAGCTCATTATCATCCTATTAGTTGGGAATAAAATAATAAAATGTGACCAACCACTTTAAAACTATATAAATTTAAACTGTCTTTTAACGGTGACCTTAGAATAAGTTTATTATATTATCTTGTATTCTCATGTAAGTAGCTCTTTTGTCTGAGAATAAACTATTTCAACGTAAACAAGAGGCATTCTGACGAGTGATTAACTGTTATGAGAATAGGTATGCAGTATCTATTAAATAATAAGAAAAACAAAATAAAAAAATGAAACATGGCAAGGAAACCTGAATTTTTCCCAAAGAGCATCAAGTTTGTTTCAAAAAATTGCCTCATTTCTAATTAATTTGATCTATGTTTACTTAAATAATTTACTTTTGAAAGTCACTATTAAGTAGTAGATAAATTATTCACTTGAAAATACTTTGCAGTCTGGAATATTATGTTAACCTACAGACTTGATTTATTTGCACATACGTTTGAAGTCACAATGACTTTACCTAAACTTTTCAAATATTCTATCTGAATAAACAATTTTAAAGTTCAGACACACGTATCATCAATTTCGACAAAACCAAAGACAGATAATGTGTTAACACGAGCGATTTATTTATAAGCGTAACCAAATAACATTTCGAACTTCTTAAGTTGTGTGTGTAACACAGTTTCAAACAGTTCTAGTTTGTTTATGGATGGAGAACATACAGTCGATTCCCACGGGTGTCATGAGAGGAAACTAAGGGATTATAGTGACTGAACAAGCCATCACTGGGTATAATACGTGCCGATACCAGGTAGCAGTGGCGTTATAAACTTAGTACCAGTGTCGAATAGTTGTGACTTAATTATTATCGGCTATAGAATGGCGACTGATAGCCTTAAGATAAATGAAAGGAAGAATAAAGAATAGAAAGAGAAAAAGAAACCAGAAAGCAAAAAAAGGAAAGAAAAAAGAAAAAAATACACACATACACACTCTGTCAATACTACATTAGAAACTTAAGATTAAAGAGAACACTGACACAATTTGTATCTCACGGCTGCGCCAAATAAATCTAGAATACACCCAAAACTGGAAGTATTTTGAAAGTTTTGTGCGATTTTGCAGCTCAGTTTCGGATATAGATCACCAACATCATCATTTCAGCCAAGCCAACGTCCAGTGTTGAACATAGACCAACCCTAAATGTCGGCACAACGAATGGTCTAGTGTATCTCGCATCAATCAGATCCTCATTTAAATAATTTCAATTACATTTTGTACTAATAACTAATTTCTGATTTTATTTTTATTTTAGTCTACGTTGCAGTAGGGTTACTACCTCAACGTAATGTTATATTTAATGGCACCCCTATCAGTTCATTTGTGCGACGGAGACGTATCGCAGCTATAAAACACGGCTGGCGAGGCGTTAGAACATATTTACCTTTTAAAACATAGAGGAAATAGGACATAGAGGTTTCATCAAAAACCAAGTACTTGTTTATAGTAAAACCACATCATTAGCATTAGCATTATCAGGCTTTCAATGTTCCCACTGTTGGGACTCAGGCCTCAAACCATACAAACTTCTAACTCCCGTTTTATCCCCTAAGGCCCTGTGCACACTACGTTTTTCAAACGCGCCATCGACGCGCGTTTTAGAAACGTGCGTTGACGGCGCGCTTTTGCCCTATTAGAGGTCTACAGGCTGCGTCTAATTCGCGTGCGTATCGCGTCTGAATCGCTAATAACGCGCGTCGACGGCGCGTTTTAAAAACACATTTCGATGGCGCGCTTTTATCCCATTAAAGGTCTACAGGCTGCGTTTGATTCGCGTGCGTATCGCGTCTGTATCGCTAGTAACGCGCGTTCAACGGCGCGTTTAAAAAACGCGGTGTGCACGGGCTCTTAAGGGTGGAGTTTCGTAAAATCCGTTGTTAGCAGATTTCTACACTCTTTTTGAAACCCACTTTCCGTCAAATAAGTTTGTAGATATTATAGTTTTTGAGATTTATGATTAATCAGTGTACAGATGAATTGAATTTAATAATATGAACTGAATGTAATTGTAATTTATATTTTTATTGTCTGGTATCAGTACAATCTGCAGCAAATAATTATGAACACTCCACTCACTTCTTACTCCATGTTTCAACCATGTATGGCTTCCGATCAACGTGTAACTTTATATCAATTACCGGCGAGGCAAAGTGGTGTAATATTTTAATGGGCAATTACAGAATAGCTTCCCATGTTTATCCGGGATTAATAGTAGCTACTGCGTTATTTATCTAGGTTTTACGTGATTATTCTGTGATTTACTGCTTTTAGAGATATTACTAGTTTTTTGTAAGCATATTTAAATTGAACGAGTTAAAAAACCAATTTGAAATCACTCGTCAGTGAAAAATGACCATATTTTCAGCCGAAAGGCACTGCTGTACTAGTATAGCCTGTGCCAAGAGTCTGTCCATTGAATAGTCCAGTGCCTTTTTTGATCCAATACACTCTTGCAGAGCTTGGCAGGACGTTAGTCTATCTTATAGGTGGCCTTCTAAATAGTCGCTCTTATTCGGCCCTATCAGCCAACTGTTCATCAGTTAAAATGCTATAATAGTTTCCATTACAGTACGTAATTATTTTTTAAATTATTCTTAACCATTATCATGCACGACTTTGATATAAAATAAAGTGATGGAGAAAATGGTTGTGTGATTGCTGACAGGATACAATTGAAGAAAAAACGTATTGCGCTGAACCTAAGGAATATGGGGCAAGGACAGGAAGATGATGATGACGATGATCTGGAAATTTCTGAAAAGGAAACCTGTGGTCCTAGAACGCAAAGAGTAATTAATGTCCTCGTGGGGGCGATCGGCAGCAACGACCTCTCGTGCTGAGCCTTGGTACATGCCATGGTCCGGAGCGAGGAGGAGTGGCAGGCGGTCGCCTTCTTCTGCGAAGACTAATGCTAGCAAAGAAGGCGGCCGCAAGCGTTAAGCAATGGCCCTCACGCCCCAGCAGCTGCCGGGATCCCAATCCCAATTTCCGGCCACAGAATGGGTAGCTCACCGTCCGAACGTCCGGTAACCGTCTGGACCAAACCCAAGTCGTTAACAGCGCATATTGTTCCACTCGCGTCCCAAGGAGAATGTCAGCAAACCGTAAGGGCCCAACAGGGTGGAAGCCTACAGGGGCCACAGTTTGTGCGAAAGTGAACCCTGGGACACTGGACCGAAGACAAAGAAGGAACAGGAGTGGGTTTTTAATCAGTAAAAGTTTGACACACCCTCTCGCCTGCTTGCTGTCATTGGATGATTTTCCGACCAAAAAAAAAGAGTAACTGAAAGTTAGTCAGTAAAAGTCTGATACGCCCTCCCACTCATCCGCGGGAGAAGTCATGGGATGATTTTCCAACTTAAAAAAAAACCTTAACACGCACGAATTTCTGAAAAGAAACCTGTGGTCCTAGAACGCAAAAGGCAACTGAAGGAACATAAGTTGGTTTTATTCAGTAAAAATCAAAAACACACACTCTCACTTTTGGGTGAAGTGAGAGCGGGAGAAATTATTGGATAATTTCACACCTACCAAAAAAAGTAAAACATGGAAAAACCTCACGTACGAAAAGGTGACTAAAAATACATTATGTATTCGTAACTAATTTCATACTAAAATTGTTAATCATGAATATTGCATACTCATTTAAGAGTTCATCGCCGAGGGGCCAAAATGATGAGGAACACGTTAATCCACCGCACATGATCCTACAAAATCAAAACAAAATTAATATAACCACCTCAAAATATAATACTCGTACATCTATGTAAGCTCCGAGCCAAAACACTAAGAAATCAACTTAATGAAACATCATCTTATCTGGCAAACAAGTCATTAAACGAGCAGATTTAATTAATCAAACATAAATTACGCGAACCATTGCTGGTTCTGACGGCAATAAAGCCGGTGATTCATGGCGTGCGGCGCGCAATGTAGCAGGAACACTGCTAATGTTACGAGCGCGGCATTACGCTGAGGCCGCGATTTTGGCTACTTAGAACTGCCGTTAAAGTTAATGGCGGTGTCACAGTGCAAGATGTTCAAGTCTAATGCTGGTTTGAGGTGTTTTACGTTTGTGGAGAGCGAAATTAAAGCTCTTGTTGGTAATGGGACGCTTAACGTGGTTTAATTCTGTTGGAACAACTTTTACAGGTATTTTAAATGATTGCTGAAACCAGTTGGTGGTTACAGACTTAAAAGGACTTAATTTTTTGTTGCACTTGACGACTATCTCACCTGATGGAAAGCGACGATGCGGTCGACGATGGAGCGCGCTTACCTAGAAGTAAACTCTTGACATAATGATTCCCGGGAAAAGATTTAGAAGTAAAACAATTATAAGACATACCCTTTTAAAACAGTGTCTGTGTGACTATTGTGAACCTCTACACCATCTGGTAGAGGACATAGGACACTTGACACACTCTCACTGTAATAACTCCTGTCTGTATCTTATGATTTTTTTTAAGTTGTGTAATCATCCAAAATGACATCTACCGCTCTAGGGTGCTACGAGAGGGTGTGTCAGATTTTTTTTAAATTGATATAAACTCCTTGGCTACGATCCCACCTGACGGTAAGTAGAGATGCAATCGTTGATGGTGAGGCGCGCTAGTTTATTAGCAGCCTATTCACACTAGCCTTGAAGACGCCTAAATTATAATTGGATGGAAAGACTGCAGCAGGACCACATCTGTGTCCATCTTTAGCTTTTGTGTTCTAGGGCCACGAGTTTCCTTTTCTAAAAATGCCTGTAGTTGCATGTTTCGAGGATGCATTTAGTAATATGTATTAATATTATGTTATATCTAGTCTATACTGTGCCACTGCTGGGTAAAGGCCTCCCTCTATTCCTTGCAGTGTTCTCGGCTTTGGGCCTCTTCCTGCCAATTCCCCAGGAAGGAATCTAAGTCGTCCCGCCATCTCCTTCTTGGTCTGCCGCGACCACATTGTGCGATTTTTGGGCACCAACTTCCAGTAGGTAATGCTAGCTAATTAGGAGGCCGACCACATAAGGCAGAGTCCCCAGACGCCGCGCCGCGATTCCCAGCCACCATAGGCGCGGGCTGGTGGACGGCGAGCAATGGATAGCTCACTGTCAAACCGTAGGGACCCAGCAGGGACAAAACCTACTGGGCCATGGACCGCTTTCTGAAAGGAAGGTCCGGCTCCACTATGAAGGGCAAAGAAGGAACGGGGTTGATTTTTAATCAGTAAGAGTCTGACACTATCTCCTGACCCTGACCCGAAACCCCTCATCGAACATCAACCTATCGTACATTCAGCATTAAGACAAGTAAATTATTCTGACCTACTGTTAGTTGAAGGTTATCCCATAAGTAGAATACACGTGAATTGAAAAAAAAAAGTTAACGGTTAAGCTAATAAAAAGCTTTAGATCCTAATTTAATTAACCTTCGAGGTCCTTACAAAATGTCCTCATAACCTAAACCTAAATAGCCAGGACAGACGACCTTATGTGTTTACACTTGAAGAAACATGACGTTATATACAAAATTATTTTTAGTATTTGCGAAACCTGAATATAGTTGTTCAAAATTATTAACTGAACGATTCCAATAATTTTTACACCATGTTATATTTGTTCCTAAAAATATTTAAAGGTGACAAGTTGGACCCTAAGTACTAAACATATCACGGCAGGTCATAGTCGGCATTAGGAGCCAGCGCACAGCTGGGTGCGGGAGCAAAACCACCCCTCACTCGCCCGGGTGGCCCGATGACCATGTATTATTGCGGATAACAACAAGCCTATAACTTTGTGGTTTTTCACGATACAGTTATAAACATTTTGTACATAGATTCTTTACATAAAAACACTAGACACGTGTTTTGGGTTTCGCATATACTGAAACGTTGTATATCCGCCATCTTTTGATCTCTAGCGGATAAACTACATATTTTATCTCTCGTAGAAAAAAGGATTGTATAAAATATTTTTTGGTAAAACCCCTCTAGAAACTATATAACTTGTCCCTTTCTGGTTGAAGTGAAAAGTGACAGACTTTTTCTGACAGTTTACCACTCTTCACACATTTAATCCGTTTTTTGACTTCTCGATACAAATTACTATGGGGATTTTTAAATTTGCATAATATGCATTTGTACATTTGCCTATGCATTTTAAATCATCCTCAGTGGTGATAGCAATTTTACCTAAGTTATGATGCATATTATCAGTACATTTACAATACATTTCTGAGTGCCGTGCACAAACCCTGCGTTTCGAAATGCGATAAAATTGATCATATCGCGAATCCGAAGACACAATCTTGGCACTAAACCTTGGGAACAGTACAAGATTGTTTACGTTTTCAAAAATATCTAATAATTTTAATGGCAGTAAAATGTTAAAGGATAATTTACTAATTGTATGTTGATTTTAAAGTATAAAAAATGAAAACTTGTGTACTTTTTTGGGTTTCTAAAATTTATCATTTAGTTTTGCATATTCTGCCAATTTCTGTGCATATTTCAAGTATACTTGTATGCATATTAAAACTTTTTAAATTGTTTACAATCCGGTCTCCTACTCTTAACTTTTCTTTTTCGTTAATAGAAAAAAAAACTTACCTACCTAATATTTTCAGCATTGAAAACGCTAACAAAATCCAGATCAAGCCGCACAAGAAAAACATTTAAAGCCAGACCCACAGCTACGTACCAAAACAAAACGGTCTAAGTATACTTTCATAAAATCGGCCCAGCTTAACGACTTTTGCAAGTTAAACCGTTTCACTAATACGAACAGTTACTAACTCCAACTGGATATTTAAGTGCTTTCGTATCGATTATTGCTCAGGCTGTGCTTTTTAGAGCTCTCACCCGATTTCAATCGGCTGTAATAAATATGATTTATGCACTACATTAATTGTCAAATTTATTAGCCAATTTGTGAGTTTTAGTGGCTGTTGTGAAGCTGTTTTAAGACTGAATCTGAGTAGTGAGAATGTAAGACTGAATCTGAATAGTGAGAATGTATAGGATTTACGGAAGTAGGATTAGTAGAAAGGATAATTTATGGAGATTTCTATGGAAGATATTTTCACTTAGACCTGTTTTGAAGGTGCTAGGTTATAGAAACGTTCGAAAGAGTCACAGTAGTTCTGGAACGCAAAGAGTTTCTGAAAGAACACGGGTGAGTCTTTACCATCTCATTATCTTCCGATTCTTGTCTGCCCGTATACAAAATTTCACCGAAATCCGTGAAAAAGTACCAAACATACTCACACAAAAAGAAATTTTCGCCTTTATAATTTTTGCAAGTACATACTTGCAAAAATACTTTAAATGTAGATGCTCAAGTCTAAACAAAACACTATACACCAAGCATTTTCAGCAATAAAATTGTAAACTAAAACCTTCAAATCAGAAAAGAAAAGGACACTAACTATCTCTGAAATTGACGCAAAGTAAAAAAGAGTTCCTAATGTTTCCAATAATGCGATTTCCAACGAATTGACCAAAAATAAAAGAGAACGGCTACGGTTTTCAGTTTCAATGGAATTACTCAAGAGAAATTGGTCTGTAGCACATAATCCTTTGATCTTGTCGTATTGCATTGTTCTTGATGTAACATAAATTAGTACTATTAGCAGCCAAACTTTATAAAATCGATCACCATTTCTTTTTCCCAATAAATAGTATTGGCTGATAATTTTAGGACAAAGAGAATTTTTATAAGTCTTGAAATGTTAATGGTAGTCGGTCCGAAAAAGAAAATTTAGATTTGAATATTCTGTAGCTTTGAAATATCGTTAGGTTTTCGTTTCGATTTTTGCCCTTCTAGAAAGATTTTTAGTGAAAAAAAACGGCTTCCATTTGTTGTTTTACAACTAAGTGCTTTTGTTAAATAGAAATACAAGTTACCAAGTAATAATGAGTTTATATTAATCCTCTTTATTCCATTTATAAACAACTTATCAATTACATTTTTAAATATTTCTTAAAAAAAAAGAACAATAAAAAAAAATCATTTAAAAATATAAAAGATAGTAGTCCACCGGTATCGGGAACAGGGCTCCAGAGAAAGGATCCTCCTGACTATACGAGCCGTGTCCGGAAGTACTGCTTTTTGAATCAAGCCCTTGATCCAGCCAATATACTCGAATTAATCATTACTATGAAATGAACTAAAAATTAATACTACGAGTGATGATGATGATGATGATGATGATGATGATACTACGAGTATTCAAATTATAAAAGTGATATTCTCCGCGAAAGACGTATTATTCTGCTCCAGATAAAAACTGAACGATCGTTGTTGTCTGGTGCCCGCAGTGCACCATACTCGGCACCGTGCCGCGGCACGACGTCGTGGCGTCTCGCGGCACCGTGACTCGGCACGACGATGTCTCACGGTGGCGGCGTCGTGCCGTTGCTCGGTGGCGGTGCCGTGCCGTGGACGTGTGTCCACGCCCTTAGAATTTGTATTTTTATTAATTACGCATGTGAAACACTACATTACATGTTTATTACGGAAGATATCAGTTTTGGATTTGGTAGAAAAAAAAACGCTCGAAAGTCAGCACTGTGCCAAATGCCCGGAGAATACGATAAAGCATACGCACCGCAAAAATAAAACCTTGTTAAATTGTTCGTATGGAATATGGAAGAAAATGTCAGACTTTTACTGACAAAAACTCACTGCATTCCTTCAGTTGCTCTTAATCAGGGCTACGGGAACAGTCCCACAGCTCTTCAAACGATTCCTCAGCCCTAACATTGCCCGATTGCCAGAAAGAGATCGCAGAATGCGATAAGGCAACCCATTGTATGCTTTTTAGATATATTTTTTACGTTGTTATATATCTTGTTGCACACAACAAGATACATAAATATACAATAAAGTATATAATAAATAGCTGCAATCCTAAATGTAATTCTATCTAAATTAAATGCCATTTTTTAGATGAGGAAGCAAAATTTGTCTCTACTTTGACCATCGCTATTAGTAGGCACGATGTTACCTAGCGGTAATTGGCCCAACTCACACAAACATCTAAATCGAACGCAAACTCTAAACTACAATAAAGCAAGCTAAGCGCCATAAATACGTAGAAACAATAACAAACGTCGCATAACTTCTGAACGAGGGGGACTTTAAGGTATTAAACGTAAAGACAAAAGAAACCCATAAAACTCAGCCCCCCAAAACTTGGGGACTTTGGGGGATGAAGATTGAAGGTAACAATTGGCTGGAGGCCGGCTGAACCCGATTCGATTGGGCACATTCATCTATGTGCCTCGCTAATACGGTGTAATCATTCATTTGGGGTACTGTGCGACTAAAGATCCAGATGAATTGATATTAAACGGTGCGTAGGTGGGACAGGGAGGTGTGATGCTGCGTCGAGAGACTGAGTTTTTCTGAGTTGGGGTGATGCTCCTAATTGATTTTGACAATAACCAAGTAAGATATAGAGAATGAGTCTTTAATTTCATCGTGTTCTAGAGACTGTTATGTATGAACAATGTCAATTGATTTTTTAATTACTAAGGTTTTATAAGATAAATAAGATATAACTAGTACTTTGCCAGCGATTTAGTTCACAAAAAATAAAAACTTGAACATCCCTTAAACCTTATTTTAAGTATAGTTTTGATAAACTAATAAAGACAGTCTTTATTATTCATTTTGATTAGAACTTCATAATTATGTTTAACTACTACAGAGTGTCATATTTGCACCATCGAATAAGCACTTTCAATAAAGATTTTAAAAAAAAGTTTTTTAACTAATGGAAAAGGATTCCGCCATACCTACTCGTACAACTTGTTATGGTATTACGAAGCAGGTGTGAGCAGTGCTATCTGTAGGAATTTATTTTTCAATGCATGCAATGGACTGTTTTCCACACTATTACAGAAAAGTGCTTGTGCTCGCCCCCCACCGCAATTTTATTGTAATAAAGTTGTTTATTGCATCAGGCTGGGCGCGCGTTGATTCCCACGACCCGTGGGTCATCCCTCACGAGTCGTAAGTGTATTAAAAATCGTCGTTTTATACGTGCAAAGTCACTGCAGCCCTCGGCTCCATACCACACTCGCCTACGGCTCGTGCGAATTCCACTTCGGTCTTAATCATAATAATAATAATCAAGGGCTTGATTCAGAAAGCGGTACTCCTGGACACGGCTCGTATTGTTAGGAGGTTCCTTTCTCTGGAGCCCTGACCGCCGGTAGCTTGGACCCTGTTCCCGATACCGGTGGGACACTATTTTTTATATTTTTAAATGTTCTTTTTTTTTGTTTGTAAGTTTTTTAAAAAATATTTAAAAATATAATCAATAAGTTTGTAAAATGAATAAATGGAATAATAATAATAATAACTTTTTGCACGTGTGTCAAAATGTATCTCTACTATTTAGTCTATATGAATATCGCGCCAGCAACATTATTGTGTTTGTTGCCTCATGACTAAAAAAGTGTTTGTCGATCATTATTTTGCTTGATTAAGCCATAGCCCTTCACAACCTTTCAAAATATTAGAGATAGACAGATATTAATAAAACCTTCTATTCTCATTTGAGCTACGGAACCCGATGGTATAGAGGTCACCTCTCACGCACGAGTTTGTAAACTTGTAAACTTCAAGTGTAGGTTTGTATCAAGTGTACGCTTCAAGCGTTTCCAGATGACAACGACATTCGACACTTAATTGTGTTTCATTTTGTTTGTACATAATTATGTAACGAGTATGTACGAGTATTTACGAACTATCTAAATACACAATAATAGGTAATTACCTATTATTGTGTATTTAGATAGTTCGTAAATACTCGTTAGTCAGTTAATGTTTAAGCTATGCACATAATATTTTGTCAAAAGCCAAATATTTTAATGTCTAATCTGAACATTTGGTTTGAACATTTATGTTCACGAAAATTCTCGATATTTATACATTACCCGGAATCCTTAAAATATTTTCAGTTTACTTTTACTGTTCAGTTTATATAGATATTACAAATGTATACCTTACACATTTCAAGTTTTTGTATAATTTAAAAATGACTACATTCCAGTTTTATTATTTCGCTCGCTATAATAATTTAAAAAAATATATTCGCAATTATACTGTGAATGACAATAAACTGTCTACCGACCTATTAAATACACTGCAATTTATTTAAATTTCTCTATCAGTATACTGCGGAAAAGTTCGAGAAATTCTATTGCAATACCTTGAATGTTCATTAAACTAGATTCAGAAACTGTAGAAGGGAAACTTTTTGTATAGTTTGATTTAATTTTTAAATATAGTTTCTTTTTTCACAGCTATCAACTGTAGTATCAAACGAAGGACAGGTGAAGTAAAGCTATGTTCTACATAAATTTTCAGAAAATGGTGAGCTCATTTACGATTATGGTACTATGTCAATGGAACTCTGAATCTAGCTAAGGAAGTGACCGCACGTGCGCAAGGCAGCCCAAGCCGCCGAGATACCAATCCCGATTCCAGCCACCGTAACCGCGGGCTTGTGGATGGCGAGCAATAGTAGCTCGCCGTCCGACCGTACGGTAACCGTCCGAGCGAGCCTAAGTCATCCACAGCGCGTATTGCTCCACGTGCGCCTCAAGGAGATGTCAGCAAACCAAAGGAGCCCTGCAAGGTCAAAGACTACTGGCGCCAAGGGTCTGCTTCTGAAAGGAAGATTTGGCTCTGGTATGAAAGGCAACCAAGAAACAGGAGTGGGTTTTTAGTCAGTAAAAGTCTGACACACCCTTCCGTTCCGCCCAATGGTGGGAGATGTCTTTAAATGAAGTTCCATCCTAAAAAAGTACTCTAACACATTTTACTCAGCAAGTTAAGTTCTTCTCATTAGTGTTACAAATAAAACCATTATAAAACTAGCCTTGTAATTAATTTAAAAAAAACACTAACCCAACCATTGTAGACAATAATGAATTTCACCAGCGATAACTATTGTAAAAAAAAGAAAATATGAAACCAGTAACCAATTCTGACTCGCCAACTCGCGCAGGTGTATATTATATACATATACATCCCACATTCATTGCTTTTTTCCTATTAGAGAAAACCGCATTAAAATTCGTTTTAGGGATAAACAAATAGGCGCGAAAGCAACTTGATAAAGACGATTTATAAGGACCTAATTTTCTCGAGGTCAATACTTTCATTTTGACTTTTTGACACTCGTTACTACTAATAGACTGGTCATCAAAATCAAAGTCCTATCACTGGTGTGCTCCCTACAATGGTCGAATGATAATAGAACAATATATACACACTTAACTTTGAAGGAACAGCTTCGTATCTTCATCCCGTTAAGAGTAATGGGCCAATCAGTCAGGAACGTGGAATACTTTAGCGCGGATTACGGCAAGGGTGGGTTTTATTAAAGGAAGATCAAAATGCCTTCCTTTTGATTAATTCGTACAAATTGTAAGATAATTGTTTGTATTTATTTATTTAAGCCTTTTATTTCCCGAAACTGTTACTAATGCTCTCAAAATGATGAAGGAAAATATTGTGAGGAAATCGGTATGTCTTAGAACAGAGCCCGATCCTAGGAGAGGGAATAGGACATAATCCAACACGTGGGCCCAGCGCAGGTTGGTGGATAAGAAATAAAATCAATTTATTTACACGAAATGACGCAACTAAAAACTAGCCAACAAACATAATCATTATATAATAGGAAAGATATGAGTCATATCCGTGAAAAACGGCCGACAGCTCAGCATAAAGCCCTCATGCATAACACGATGATGGGATGTCATACGTCTTGGAATTCTTATTTCTAGTACATACCAATTTCCTCATGATATTTTCCTTCGCTTTTTGAGAGCAATGGTGATGATAAAATTACCTAAACTAAAGCACCTGGCTAGGTTTTAACTTGCGACCTACAACTCGTAAGTCGAAGCCGTTACCACTGAGCAGTACATGCATAACTGCGGCGTACCAATTGAAAACCAGTGTTGGGTGTCTGACTACCAGCAAATGCTAAGAAGGTTATCTGTTCGGTTCGGGCACGCTCGGCGCATTCAATTATTGTTCTATTTTACGTTGTGGTTTTAATAATTGTGCTGTTTTTGTCCCGAATATTTTTTTTTTAAAGATGTAAACTAGTGCTTGACTGCGACCCCACGTGACGGTAAGTTTTAATGAAATCGTTAATGGTGAAGCGCAATAGTTTATCAAAGGCCTATTCACTTTAGCCTTGAAGATACGTAAATTATAATCGGACGTAAAGACCGATGCAGACAAATTTTTCCAACCCTTCGATGCAAACAAATGTAAACGTAAGAATAGACACGTGCCGTACATCGGGTTGTTCGATGATAGAAAGGAATCAAGTCTTGGTCAAGTGTTGGTCTAGTAGTTAGTGGCTCTGACTGCTAAGCCGGAGGTCGTGGGTTCGATTCCTAACCAGGACAAATGTTTGTGTGATGAGCACGATCATTTGTTCTGTGTCTGAGTATAATTTATCTATAATATGTTTTCAGAATTATATAAGTATGTTTATCAGTTGTCTAGTGCTCATAACACAAACTCTGCTTAGCATCTTGTAAAATACTGAAAGGCTGGTTACCCTTCTTTTCTATTCTTACATAATAATAACAAATGCTCAATTCTATACCCTAGATACAAGGAATTCCCCAAGTACAGAAGCTTTTTAATTATTACTCGGAGCGACAAACCACTGCAATATATACGCACCGCGCGGCTTATCATGTACCGACGTACTTATATTTTACGCGTATGATTTCCCTGAGGAGTAATCAGTATTCCTGATGACTATATCATGTAAGTATTCATTACCAGGTCCTTCTGGGAATTGGGGGAACTCGATCCGTCTATATCGCGGCGGCAATTCATTAAAATCACCCTTGTTTTGATTAAAGTTTAATTTATGATTATTTTATTATGAGCCTACCGCATTGTGTTTTGAAACGTGATTTATATGCTTCTGTAAAGCTTTAGATGTTCTAAGTTTAGTACTGATTCGATTTTTAATAAAATATTTATTCATATAAAAGTTAGGCAGAAGTTTTTTTTTTATTTATGTTACTGACATGTCCTCATGAGAATTCCTCAAACCGCTATATATTTTTAAGTGCAACTAAGCATAAATCATCTAATGACTGACCTGCCTGAAAAAATCTCAATACGGATATATAGGAGTTAAATTGGACGTAACTACAAATTTACAATTTTCAGATTACTTCATGTCTTTTAGGATTCTGAGTCAACGGAAAGTACCCTATGAATTTTGATTACGTGGAAAGTGTTTAAATTTACGTTTTTGCGACATAAAAGTTTGATTTTTTCACAGCTTCAAAGGACCGCAAATCTGAGTATACATACGTGAAATAGAACCTTCGTAACATCTCTGAGAATGCGTAACAAATTCCATGGCAAAGGCAATAATATTCTCTTCTCTTATAATTTGAAGAGAATAAACTTTTAAATAAATACATGCTTCAAACTCATAAGAAAACATTTCAAGACTCTGTTTTAAAAGCTATTATGATAAGCTACTCGTGATATTATTCGTACGCTATAAAATCATACGTATTTGTACCAAAGTAATATTTTGCTAACCTTCTACCGTCACTGGTTGAACGGCAATTGTTCAACAGTTGAGTGGCATTCGATCACTGTTCTGTTTTTGCACTGAATCAAACTGGTGACAGTTTTTTTTTAGGGTTTTTGTACCTCATCCAGAAAAACCGAAACTCATTTTTAAATTAATTAAAATAATTTATTTAGGTAAAAAACAGCTGAGCGAGTCCAATGACCTGTGGGTTGTTGTCCGTCATTGCGTACTAACTTCCTACAGGTCATTGGACTCGCTCAGAGGAACTTTACTTATAGAAATTAATTTCGTACATGCGTATATTAATTCGAGTTTTGGAAAAAAGTAGGTAAGTACTTTATTTATTTTTTTATTTTATCTTTGCAAATCGATATTTTCCTGTACCGGATCGACCCTCCACGGGATTAAAACAATCAAAATTTAGCCATGTATAGGATCTCTTTGTTGACCATCTGTCCGTCTGGCAAGGCTTTTTTTCTCAGGAATGTGTATCGTTATCATCATTTCAACCAAAAAACGTTCACTAATGGACATTAGCCTCCCCCGAGTTCACAATAACGAACAACAAAGTAATGATTTGAAACTTAGTGTCATAATTAATTTTATTAAACTATAAAAATATCTATCCCACTATGTAAACCAAACAGCTATGGGAAGGTGGGCCTAGGAATGGCATCCACTTTTGTTTAAGATTTTAGACCAGTATTTATTCAGTTATTTACTATCAATTAAAAAAAAAACGATCAATTACGAATATTATAAGTACTCATATCTATCACTTGTGAGTATTGTGTGAGTATGTGTTTCAATTCCATTTCCAATTTGTTTGTTTTTTTATACTTTTCGTTTTAAAAATCATTTATTCTTATACAAAAATACAAAAGAGTTTATTGTGACTATTAGTATAATGATGTTTACAAGTATTTGGAGCCTTTTTAAACCAAAACATTGTCTGTAATGTGTTTGCTGTTAGTGCTATGTATGAAAGCTAGTCTGTATTTTGATGCTGTTTCTTTGAACATCAGTAAACATCTATTTTACTTAAAATCTTGTTATTGTCACTGATCTGCATCTGGGTTTAGTTAACAATAGAAGCGTTAGACAAACTTGTAACATTGACATAATATCAAGCTATTTTACATTACGACATTGCCTCCATTCATTTTACAAGACTTTTGTAGCATTATTTTTTCTAAAGACTTTACCCCACACCTGTAATTACTCCTGTATCGTGGGTGTGTTCACAAACATGTAAACTCTCATACGAAACACACCCAGACAAAACTTCTTTATGTAGCCATAAGTACAAATATCTGTTTCGTGCAAGAATCAAACCCGCAACAGTCAACTGCTTTACTACTGCACCAACTGTCCCGTGCATTTTGAAAACAAATTAATATCAAAAGGCATATTAATAAAGTTTCATAAGCAATCTTGCCAAGCTAATCATATTCCGTTGTTATTTGATATTTATACCAAACTATGAATGAAAATGCGATTCCCAGGAAAACTAAGTTTGCGGAATATTAAGTTCCTTTGTTTGAAATTTACATACATTTGTACAGTTTTAATTTTCCTCTGTTCTCGGCTGAGCCCATTTCCATACTAATTTTGAGATTCAAAATAAGCCGTGGAATTTTAACTGTTTCAGCCTGGAGGTTCTATTTGCTATGATGGGATTTGTTCCGTAAGACCGTTACGGAACCAGGGCGAAACTCCGCTGCAGTGACAAGTCGCGGCATGGCGGACAGAGTTCCGGCGGAATCTCATGGTGAAATGGCGACCTCACGGTTAATTATTTTTATTTTTTTACTTATAACATCATCAGAGCTGGTTAGAATAACAATTTTATACAGTTTAAAATGAAAAAATACAGATATTTTTTTTAATTAGGAAAAAGCTGACGAAAAATTCCGTAGCCGTTCTGTAGCCGGGAAGTTAGACAGTTTTGATTACTTTTCTTTAGTAAGAAAGGATTGAATCAATGTCATCGATTATACAAGGTATACAGTAAACAACGAAATCAGAAGGACCTTTCACCAAAACATCCTTTGAACTATTAAAAACCTTTACAAACTGTGGTTATTTCAAAACCATTTCACGATATTTTACACTACTGAGTACAGAACAGTACAAAAATGATAAACGACGGCGCGGGGACACGGATACATTCGCTGAAAAAAGTGCTTTATTTTATAAAACGTAATTTAAGGAACGCTTGTACTCTGAAAAAGTATTCAGCTTGATTTATTTTTAAATTTGTCTTGTTAGTTTAAATTTTGTTTTTTCGTGAGTCAGTTTGGGTGGTGTCTTTTTTAATTTAAAATAAATATTTGGACAGTATTATAGTAAGTAGGTTCGTAGGTTCTAACATATTTTTTAAGTTTTACTTACATTTTTGTAAGGAATTATGTTATGAATTAATAAATTAATTATTATTTGTCGTACATTTACTTATCTGAGGATCTTTGGAAGGCGTACGAGAGACTGAAGCCTATCGAGAGAACAAACTAATGCTGCGATCCCACCTGGTAGTAAGCAATAATACAATCGTTGATGGCGAAGCGCAATATATTTTTCACAATATAGCAATACCGATTTAAGCTTCATTGATCTGACCTATAGAAGAAAGAAGTTTTTTCGCAATAAATTACAAATAGCAGGTAGAATGGCCGCCTACCTTATATAATCCCTTATTCGGTTCTTTCGACACTTACAGGAAAGATGTCGGCTTATCTTCCGGGGCTGCGGCATAACCGTTTCCTATTGACTTAAAATATCGTTTGTCTTGTAATCCAATATTCTGGGAAAACATTCTAATGCGAAAAGGACCCAATTCTTAGATTTCTTCTTTTCCTTTTAAGTGCGGGGTATAAGTTATACAGCTGTAAGATATTTCTGCCGCATCGTTTCTCCGTAAGAATAAAGTTTCCTTTGAGGAACAACAACATGACATGGGTATTTTGATCCGTTTCTGCAGAATTGCGTAATTTTCATCAAAGAAATTTAATTCTATTTTTAGGATACCGTTTTGCTCATATAAGAAAAATACTGATACCTGACTTTCGTGACGTCATGTGGTTAATGTGTTAATATATTTACTAAAGGTTGAAAAAAACAATGCTTAAACGTTTGAAATAGTAACTGTAACCCTAAAATACAAAGGGCAAGTGAAGGACACAAGTGGGTGTTAGTCCTGTTGTTGTTAGATGATAGAATAGAATAAACTTTATTGTACACCAAAATATGTAGTAGCAAAGGTATAGTTATTGCGATTGTCTATTCATGTGTCGGGTTGATTTAAGATAAAGATTTCCACCATATCTTTACTTAGTAACATTTCAATAAAACGTCTAGTTTCAACATCACTGAAATTCGCTCTGAAACGTATTTAGATCAAGGCAAGGATTATCGTGAAACTTGCTACATGAACTAAATATTTATGTAAAGGAACACTGCTCAACACCAAACAGTGTACGCGGCATAATCTGCTTCTAACTCCGCCATAATTCACTGAACTTAACCTCACCATTTGATCACCCGCGGATTAACAAAAAGACAGTTAAGAGTAGTGATGTAACAGTGTTGTAACAATAGGTCGATAAAAAGATGAAATAAAATACTCTTTACCCCTATGATTACCTATGTAATCGTCATTAGTCCTTACGATCCATCCTAAGGTTATCTGGAAGATATCGCTATTAGCGATAAGACCGCCATTGTGCCCATAGATTTAGATTTATGTACAGTTAATGTAACTTTTTGGTGTTCAATAACGTTCTATTCTATTCTATTCTATTCTATTCTATTCTATTCTATTCTATTCTATTCTATTCTATTCTATTCTATTCTATTCTATTCTATTCTATTCTATTCTATTCTATTCTATTCTATTCTATTCTATTCTATTCTATTCTATTCTATTCTATTCTATTCTATTCTATTCTATTCTATTCTATTCTATTCTATTCTATTCTATTCTATTCTATTCTATTCTATTCTATTCTATTCTATTCTATTCTATTCTATTCTATTCTATTCTATTCTATTCTATTCTATTCTATTCTATTCTATTAAGTGAGGACAAAAGAGACCATAAATAAATATTGTGATATTATGACAAAGAAAATCTGTTTAATTTTTTTTCTGCTTGGCTATGACCCCTTCCCTCTACACTTAAATCCTCCGAGGAAGTTGTCTGCTGTGCCTTAAAACAACCAAGGTCGCACTACGTCTTAACCTAAATGTAAGAAAAAGGCCTTTGTTCAAAACCATAAAACCTCGAGTATTCCACGAACACTGCCTACATAAGTGCCTAAACACCAACCACTTAGTCTAAACGATTTCAACATCTTTAGACAGTCGCGCTTGGGCTATAATAGGGCTCTCAGCATTCAAAAATGTAGTACTTCTGAAATTTTTAATACCAACAAAAGGCCCATATTCCTCAGCAGTTATAAAGCGGGAAATTGTTTTATGTTAAGCGAAGCAAGAATATACAAAAGTGTCTAGCGTGGCCAGAATACAATTTGAAAAGTTGGGTACTATGAAACGTTACGGCCTACTTTGTTTTTGAAGATCTTTTTCGAAGTTGAAATAAAAAGAATTATAATATTTTAATTTAAGGCTTAATGAATCTTTACAATTGTTACCTACAAAGACTTTTCAAGCGTGGGTACAAAGTATTAGAATATTATTAAAAATATTTAATTAATTTAAATATCGAATTTAATATAAGGTACAACACTATTCATCAAATCTATCCATAGTAGTGACTGTCTTATTTTTCTTTATCTTTCCTACAAAAACCAATAAAAACCATCGATACTTTTACTCATAACTCCATCACATCTCTGCATTCGGGAGCTGGAGCTTCCAGTAAGAATCTTTCCTATGTAAATTTATTGCAATAGTCGCGCGCCCCGCGGGGTTGGTCGCCGCACAAACACGCCAGACGTTCCTCTGATATTTAAATCAGACAAAATAGGGACACTTGCTGTATTCTACGTCTCAATAGTGGTTTGCTTTATTGAGATCACGACATTTTTGCGTATTTGTTTTACATAATTTGTCTCTGGAGAATTTGTTTCTATGGTGAATTGAGATCTTAACTTATAAGTTGAATGTAATGAAGACAAGTGACATCTACTACACTGGGTCCACTTTGTGGATTTCTACCCATTTCCTCTCCTACAAAGAAGGCCTGAGTCCCAGAAGTGGGTTATAAGGCTGATAATGCTTCTTTTTATGTAATGTGAGTGCATGTGGTTTAAGATGTTCTGTTGTGAGTATCTTTCGAAATACTACACTGACAGAATGCATTGATGAATACTCTAAAACATTTCACAAATACTTTGGTATAATCGCAGTATTAATTAATTATTAGCTTGGAGTTATTATTCACAGACGAGAAATTCCTCTCAAGACGAAGCTGTGAGCAGCTCTTACGTAAGAAGCAATTACTAGTCAGGTGAATTGGAAACAAACACGAAACATAAATAAACTTACTCATAACACACACAGAATTTTCCGCGAAATACTCTGTTTACGCAACCTGCCAAATTAAAATCATGTATTGTACCGTCAAGATATTTTAGATCAACAATATATACATAAAAAAAAACTGGTTAAACTTGTAAAAGGATAAAACTGAAATCAAATTCAAAATGTGTCGCCGGGGAATAATCCTTCGCTTTTAAAACAGACACTATCGCCAGAGCCGGTGGGACATTCTGCAATTTATTTCTTTACAGACATCGGTTTTGCTCGGGTTTGCTCGTGGATTTATTTTTATTCTTGCGGTTTTTTCGGTCTTTTTTTATCGGTTTTTTGATAGTGAAAACGTTCATGTAATATGGAAGTAGGCTATTGGTTCAAGTATAAATTAGCTTCACAGCATGTTCAGGTAAATAGGCCAGTGGATGGTGTCCAGTCTAGAAGGGCAGAAATTGAAGCGCAGTTACAGATCAAGCAAAATCTGTCACTACACATCGCTTCCTGCAGCTCCTTAGTGGTGTCAGCTAAAGCTACTTTAAGTCTAGGTGGTAGAATGCTAAGAGAATCTCTTAAATTCTACCTCCACCTTGATATGATCGAGGCAATCTAGCCGGTACTCCGTTGCAACGGAAGGAAGTACGACTCCCTGACGTTTCGAGGGACTCAGTTACTTTCGGGACACGTCTGATTCAGGAAGTATTCCTTGAAGCCATCACTTGCGTCCACTGTGCGGAGAACACGGCATGTCATATACTGGCCGAGTGTGCCTCTTGGGAGGAGACTCGCCATGTCAAAGTTTTAGTTCTATTGTCGGCAGTGCCTCTGCATTGCCTTTATCTGGGATGCGGTGGTCTTTTGCGAAAATGCCACCGCGTAGTGAGAGGCTCCGGAAAGGAAAAGGGAGATTACAAGTGCTCTTCTCTTCCGCATCAGGTTCACTAGTAAATCTTTCAGCAGTTTAAAAAGGTCGACAGATTCATCATCAAGACCGGATATGGTAGCACGTGGTATTCCACGTACGCCTCTTTTATATGTACTGAAGTTAAAGTGGTAAAATAGACCACTACTCATACAAAATAAAGTTCAAAGTGAAAGACATCAAAGCTTGATATTTACGGCATTTGTACATTTTGAGCAATCTTCGTACATTCGCAACATAAGAGAAGTGTGTGTGTAAGGTCCGACAAACAAACCAAAGTCGCTTTATTCAACTACAATTTCGTAATGAAAATACAAGTATATTTCATCTCGTGCTGCATTCAAAGCACTTAACTTAGTGATAACAATGTCCCTCTTAAGAATTTAAAGAGCTACTTAAGAAAAAGACTTTTCTAAATTACTTCATTTGTGATTGTGTACGGGACTCGTAACATAGCAGAATAGCCCTGGCCGTAATCTGGGAAAATAAAAGATATTTAAGGTCATTTGAACGAAACGGTTCAAGATAATGAAGCCATTAAAAAAGTTGAGGATCGGGAGACTTGTTGTCGACCTATTATTGCCTGGTAAATTTTTGTTGAGCATTTTTTTTCTAACATTCAACAGAGTCACAAGACGAAAGTGTAGTACCAGTGCGTATTGTCAGTGATGACATATGGCTCTGAAACGTGGTCTCTTACAATGGGAGAAAAGAGGCTTAAAGTTATCCAAAAGGCAATGGAACGGGTTACGCTCAGAGTTTCCTTGCGTAATCGCATCAGGAATGAAGATAGGAGGACCAAGTGTGCCGACATAGTCCGAAGAATTGCCGAACTTAAGCGGAAGGCAAGGCACATTGTTCGCTGAATGCATAGTCGGTGGGCCGAAACGTTCTGAAGTAACAACTACGCTCCGGAAGACGCAGTGTTGGAAGGCCTCCCACAAGGTGGACCGATGTCCTAGTAAGAATCGCGGGAATTCGATGGATGCGAAATGCACAAGTTTGTCGACACTTGGGGGAAGTTTATGTCCAACAGTAGACGTCTTTCGGATGAAATGATGATGATAAGGAAATATTAAAAAAAAACTCATCTTGTATGATTATTTTTGTTAGCTAGTTTTAAGGTTGCGTCATTTCGCGTGAATGAACTGTTTTTCTTTATTATCTTTTTTCTTTCTTTGTAAATGTTCTAATGATATCGATGAAGCTTTAATTTAATTTATTTACAAAAAATAATAGTGATTCTCTGTTCGGTTTTGGTACGATTGTCACAATCTATTAAATAAGCTTTGAACCATTATTCACGTGGCTTTTCCAGGTATTTGCTGTCGAACCCAGAAGCTCCGTAAAGCCGATGGCAATCGGTAAACAAAACAATTTATTTCATATGAAATGGAATATAATTTACTAAGTTTAATATTAAAAAAATTAGGAATAAGGTTTGCTTTCATTGAGTAAGCAGTAGGTCATACCTAAACAATAGCTATATCTGTGCTAGTATTCATCATCATCATCAGCCTTTTAATGTTCCCACTGCTGGGATACCGGCCTCCTCTCTAAGAAAGGGAATGGGCCGTAATCCACCATGCGGGTCCAGTGCTTGTTGGTGAATGTCACATGTCTTCGAATTTTTGGTTCTAGGACATGCCGGTTTCCTCACGATGTTTTCCTTCACCGTTTTTGAGATTTTGATAAAATAACTTACACAAAGTAATGCGCCTGGCCGGGTTTAAAACCACGACCTACAACTCGTAAGTCGGGGCTGTTACCACTCGGCCACCACTGCTCTCAATGCCAGTATTACATTGTTTTATTATTTCAGTAACTAATTTCTGACTCAATAAAATTGTCCCAAAGGAACATATTCCCGAGATAGAAAGATTTTTATTCTATGTGCTATTCTAGAACAAGGGCTATCCGTGAGTCGAATTTCATCCCAATCCGTTCAGCCATTAGAACGCAAAGAAATAACAAACATACACACTCACAATTTATTGTGAATATAATACTAGTTTCAGCTAGCGGCTTCGCTCGCATGAAAGTGGAAAATTCATCCAAGGGAACTTGATCCTGGGTTATTAAGTAAACTATGCGCTATTTCAGGACATGGTTTATGCTGTTTGAACGTAATAAAGTGACAAACAAACATTCATACTCCCAAAATGTCGCCTTTTTTAGTGTGATAATCTGTTTTATCAACCAAAACCCTGATGAAAAAATATACATAATCACATCATATGAGAGCTGCCAGATTGTGTGAAAGAGTCACTGCGGGTATAAGGAAATGAAGTAACTAACACAATAGGGGTTTTAGTCAGTAAAAGAGAGTTTAGTTGACAAATTCTAATTATTTTTTGTTTTACATAGCCTATAGGACATTTATAAAAAAGTCGGAAGCTAGTACACGATTCCAATTGATCGTATCGTATAGAGAAGAACCGGCAAAAAACTTCAGGATTGCTCTTAAAAAAAGGGATTGATTTTACAATATTTTCATAAAAAGTTATTTAATGATATCATCTCACAAAAAAACCGGGCAAGTGCGAGTCGGACTCGCGCACTGAGGGTTTTGTACAGACTAATCTAAGAAAACGGTTCGATTATCGAATCGAGTTACAAAGATTTTTCCGAATCGCAAAAATATTTTACTTTATGTCATAATATCTTTAGTTATCAGATTTATTTTCTATACTTGTGCTATGAGACCTTGTTTCATGCCTAATTTTAGGATTGTAGATCAACAGGAAACACTCCATGAATTTTGATTCCCTTGAGTGTCGAAATATACGTTTTTTGCGATATAAACGGCCGTATCTTTTTTTTCCATTAACGTAGAAGTTTGATATTTTTACAGCTTTATATTTTTCCACTTTCGTACGACCCCTAAACTTTCAGCTTATATAAACTCAGACACTAAGACTCTAGCAATCCTTGTTCACACTCACGCGTAAAATGATTAAGCCAAGCAGATTAACTAGACGATGAATAGAATTTCTAAGTTGATATAAGATTACTCAGTAAAGCTGGTTATTATCGCGCCAAAGTTGAAGGTAGCGGAGGAGACGCAGAGCTGAAATGTTAGCTAGAAGTTCTAGACTTATGCATATTAGACTAGCTTCCTAGAGATTGCCTATCATGCAATTTTAAGCTTAGCGAGACGGCTTAGCTGCCATTTCCCCGACCCTGACTACCAGCCACGGTAGGCACGCACTTGTGCACGACAAACAATGGGTAGCTGACCGTCCGGTTACCAGATTATCGTCTAGACCGAGCCTGAGTCGTCGATGGCGTGCAGTAGATCCGCGAGTACTGGAACGAAAAGCAAAGAAGGAACATATTACAGGTATGGTCAAGCGCAAGTAAGATTCGCGGCGCGATTTGAACATATAGAACAAACCCGAATTCATCTATCGGGCAGCAGCCCACCAGATATAACACCTGTCTGGTC
The DNA here is from genome assembly GCA_958295575.1 of Leucania comma. Taxonomy (NCBI): domain Eukaryota; kingdom Metazoa; phylum Arthropoda; class Insecta; order Lepidoptera; family Noctuidae; genus Leucania; species Leucania comma. The sequence continues at coordinate 1,475,973 of OY282469.1, read as the reverse complement.
GGAGGATCCTCCCTTTTCAACGGAGGTATGTGGGACTTTACTCTCTGTTCCACTAGCCCCAAAAACAGCAGAAGTATTTAAAAAAAAAAAAAAATCTTTAAATGAAACTAGTACCATCAGACATCAAGGCATCAGTGCTGAACATTCCTAACTAACAAAAATATGACCACTATACACCGTTAAATCCTGGTCTAAAATAATTAAAAATAAAGTACTTTTTTATTAAAACTCGAATTAACATACGCATTTTTTAATTTTATCTTTCCAAATCGATAGTGTTTCATGTACCGAATCGACCCTCCGCGGGATTAAAACAACCAAAATTTAACGGTGTATAGCGACGACAACTTTTCCATTTTTGTATTATTTAGTAAAGCTAAATGTCTTTTAAACAAATCTCCTATTTCCTACACCCAGTTGCTACATAGAATACCGTAGTAACTCCAACTAGCCCTGCTCACATAACTTCTAGTCTATCGTCCATTATATAAATTGCATTAGGTCCACAGGAATCTCAGAGATATGAAAATGTGAGCAGTCAGTATGCAAAAAGGTCGATCGCTGCCAACAACGAGATGATATTTTATTACCATCTACATTATTATAGTCTTGGTTTAGGGATCCTTGATCCATACAAGAATCTATAACTTTTCCTTAGTTATATTTTTCAACATTTTTGCCTTAGTGCTTGTTTACGGAGACGCGGCGTGTTGCGTTGGACGGTCCGTCATACATTGCCATATGTTTGTACAGCCAGATGCTGCAATGTACGACGAACACCCAACGCACCGCGTCTCCGTAAACACGGCCTTAGTATCTTTTTTTTTTGTAAAAAGTGTTTCCATGGAGTTTCTTGCACGTTCTTCTCCATGGAGATCTACGCTTTGGAAGGTGCAATTTAGCTTCACTTTTTTTTATGGACTGACCGACATTTTGACAATTCAAAAGTGCCTGTAATAGGTCTATAAGAAATAAACTATTCTGATTCTGATTTTAAGTGGAAAGTCATGCAATGAGTTCTTCCGCTCTATGGTGGAGCAGGAGGGTGGGTCAGACTTTTACTGACTAAAACCACATTTAAGTTCCTTCTTTGCCTTGCATTCCAGGACTCCCTTTCAGAAATCAGCTTATGGCCCCAAGACTCCCCAGGCAGTGGCTATCGGGAAACAGACTAACGACTATGAAAAAAAAAAATTTGGCTGTGAGAAATATGAGGATGACATAAAATATTTTACAGAACAATACATACAAAGTGTAATTCACATTTGAGATAAAGACTTTAAGCTAGTAGACGGAACCTTTAAACTCAATAAATCTGGAACTTAACCTCCTTCCAACGGCCCGACCGTTCTGCAATATCGTGGAGCAAGTTTTAGATAAAATTGATTTTAGCTTTAAAATAAAACCTACAAGAAACATCGCAGAATATTGCCGTCAGGCCTTAAGCAAAACAGATTAAATTTTTTTTTTTTTTTGGTCATTTGCTTAGGAAATGAATAGCACTTATGTAATTTTTTTTGAGGTGGGAAATGTTCAAATGACTTCTCTTTCTCTAGGAGTAAGAGTATGTTTCAGACTTCTACTGACTAAAAGACGCCTATATGTTCCTTCATTTGCCCTTTGAGAGTACTGGTGGCCTTACCACTCGGCCACCACTGTTCTCAAAGGGCAAACGGCCCCGACTTACGAGTTGTATGTCGCGGGTAATGAAGTTCATAGTCCTGGTGATGACGCATATAATCATTTTCTCTTGCTAATGTAATTTACACTTCAAACTTAAAGGCCATTCAATTATTAGCTAAATTCGCACCTAACTTTGGAAAGTTTCTCCGACCATGTACCAGGGCGCCATAGCTACGAGGAAGGTATTACGAAAGCTTGCGCGCGTGACGCAACAGTGTTGTCCCAGTAAACATGTCGCGACGAGGATTGAGCAGTAATTCAGCTCCGTACTGAGGGAATTGAAGATATAGTGCTAACGGTGAAAACGGTTTTTTGACTGTATTTTTTATAGTTGTTTTTACGCTAAGCCTCTTGTTTTCAGTGTGATTTGCTTTTTATTATTTGTTATGTGTTAAGGATAAGGACATATGCTTCACAATTTTGAAGACGTATGAGGGACTGAAGCCAACTTGTAAAGGCCGGCCGTTTAGACACTTTTCATTGAACGTGATACCAACTAGTAAATCCGTGTGTTACAAGTGCACCCAGGAAAACCCCCGCTTGGTGGAAAACTAATAAAAATGTGGTTATGGCTTTAAAAGGTTTAAGTGAATTAGTTACCAAGAAATATGTAAAGGCCCATGCCTGAACACTGCTATTAATATAAATCGATAAAAAAGGCAGGGGGTGACTTGCATACTCAATGAATGGGCCCCTAAAAATGATCGCTAGCAAAAAGTGACGAAGCAAGAAGGGGAGTTACATATTATCCTGAGGTGGGTTGAGGAGTGTTGGCAAACCTGAGTTTGGATCTTTTGGATGTTAATCAAAAACCAAATCTGTGCACCATAGGACAGAATGGGAAGTACACACTTATTTTTTATTGGTTTATAGAATTTTAGTAAAGTTGTTTCTAAAGAATACAATCTACTTACTCGTAAGCTCATACCACCAAATCGTAATTAGTTTTTTCAGTAATGAAAAAAATAATCGTTGATTAAAGTTATCACAGGAGGCAATAATGTAACTAGATATTTGGGCAGGCCGGGTTCTTGTTCAGGCCATGGTTAAGAGTGAGAGCTTCAAGAGAGAGATGGCTACAAAAGTGAGGGAACAGAACTTCTCACATACCAGTTGCCGCCACAGAAGACGCCTTAGGGGTCGAATATTGCAGGGTGATCCAAGACAACGTGGGCGCGAGTTTTTGGATGATGGGTAGCTCACCGTCTGACAGCGGAAGAAACCATTGAGTAATTTCAACCTCAAAAAGAAGGGGTTATTATATACCATGTTTATGTCTGGGTAGGTATATTTTCTGTAGATATAAACAAACGTGGCCCTTCTGTCCCATGCCTACCTACAACAGACGGCTGACGGAATGACAAGGGTCACCCGATACCCCGTAATCTACTTATCTAGTAGATTTGGCGTGGATTTGAATTAAATTCAAGAGCCGCGGCGTCTTGTATCTGCCTACGCGATGCTTCGATAACATTCGATAAGGGTGGCACGAGTCGTGTTAAGATGAAGATTTTGAAGTTATTGGAAACTGTACACGAGCCATGTTCAATGTTTGTTATTGTTGTTGTGGCGCAAATGAAGCTCTGTTTAGTTAAGTAATACACAGACCGAACCTGATTCTGGCATCACCTTTCTACTATTGGACAACCTGACAGACGATGACTGTAGCATCAGCCTTATAATGTTCCCACTGCTGGCACTCAGGCTTTCTCTCTAGAAGTGGGAATGGAAGGTTAGTGGATGTCACATGTCTTCGAATTTTTAGTTCTATGACATACCGGTTTCCTCACGAAATTTTCTTCACCATTTTAAGAGCTGTATCATTTTAAATAAGTTAAGACTTCAAAATTTGGCTTTGATGGAGTGTCATAGTCAATATAGTGACCAATTTAGACAATGTTGCCGGGTTTGAACCCGCGACCTACAACTCGTAAGTTGGGGCCGTTACTACTCGGTCACTACTGCTCTCTTTCATGAAATATGAAACTCAGTTATTTTTATTTATTGAGGTATCTGAGGTAAAAATAACACTTTATGTAGCCTGTAATGTTGCGCTAACTGCATTATCCATAGAGTAAAAATAGTTGTAAAATATTGGTTACCATAAGATGGATATTATTTCACAATAAATAGACACTATAAAGTTAACTCAACACAAAAATATTTGATGAAACAAAAGTAATCTGTCACCCACCCTTTTTTCATTTTTGCATAATAAATTTCTTAATTGATGAATATTGTTTACGATTATTCAAAAACAATTACAAAAAATATTGAAACAGAAAACAAATGTTTTATTTATCCTTATCAAGTGTAATTGTTAAAACATTGGAGAGTTAGGATTTCGAATTGATCATGCAAATAATGAAAAACAGCTTGAGTAATTTCTGCGCGAAATGAAATGGCTCGTTTGAATAATTCATAATCCGAATCAATATTATTATGCCGGATATAGATTATATGAACGAACGAATCGGAGGGAACACTAATGCGCTCGCGTGAACACTTCGTCTGTTCGCCTTCGTTTTTCTTGTACCTGTACTCGTCACAAGATATGTGAGCTTGCAATGCACAATGTTCATTCGCTCTTTCCCTTGGCATAATTATATCAAGCATAACACCACCATCAAGGCTTGAATTACCTGGTCGGGAGAAATCGCGCAACAACTACAACCTTCAGTACCTCAAAAGAAAAAAGCGGAACCCATGATCACATTGCTATCCGTCTGTCTGTCTGGATGTATGTCTGTCAAGACCCTTGATCTTGGGAATGCGTAGATGTATCGACTGGAATTTTAAACCATGTTTTCAACTCTGCGGTCCCTTGAAGCTATGGGAAAATTAAACGTCTATTAAAAAGATACGGCTGCTTATGTCGCCAAAAACGTATATTTCGACTTTATCAAGAGAATCAAAATTCACAGGATACTTCCCATTGACTTAAAACCTTAAAATCTGAAAACTGTAATTTGTAGTTACGTCAAAAAAAAAAAATTTTTTTCGATTCGGAAAAATCTTTAAGACTCGATTCAGGACCCTCAGTGCGCGAGTCTGACTCGCAATTGCCCAGTTTTTTTTTTTTATATAATATGAACTAGTGCTTGACTGCAATCCCGCTTGATGCTAAGCAGTGATGCAATCGTTGATGGTGAATCGCACTCTAGCCTGGAAGACACATAAATTATAATCTGACGGGAAAACCGCAGCAAGGAAAGTGAAGTGATATAGTCCAAGGTTTGTGACATAACTTAAAGGATCACCAAACTTAAGTGGCAGTAATGTAGCGACATGGATGGAGCTACAGTAAGCACGACATTGCTCACACAACAAATGTTATTGGGGACGAAAGGACTGGCGATCAAGTACCGGAAGACGCAGCTTTGAAAGGCTTCCCATAAGGTGGACTAATGACCTGACGAAGATCACCGGAATCCAGTGGATACAAGACGCACAAAAACGTTCGATGTGGCGACACTTGAAAGAGGCCTATGCCCAACAGTGAACGTAAAATTTTCAAGAACTCATCAGTTGAAATATTAAGCACAATCTCAATAATTCAATTGATGAGTTCTTAACTTATGTAGTCAGCAGGCGTTACCCACAGCTGAAAAAAAATTGCACAGTAATTGTCTTTTACTATAAAATCTCAAGGATAAGCCAATTACTTCAATTTGTAACTTAGTGCTTTCAAGAGTTTCAAGTAAAACTCATAATGTTCCCCTAGTCTTTATATGATGCTTGAAATAATCTATCCTTAATATTTGAAACAAAAAGCAATCCATTTTCTTCACCTAGTTAGGTATAGATCTCAATTTACATCGTGTAATCTCCATAATGTGGTATAAAAGCAAAATCTATCTTTTTTGTCAGGTTTAACACAGAAAACATTTTAGACATTCGATGCTTGAAATCTTTGATGATTATTTATCATTTTTTTTTTTCTGAAATGGCGAAGTCCATTTAGCGTTGTGAACGAAACTGGAGCCTTGTCATCAATCACGATTGTGAAGTGTGTAAGATCATGCGGAGAGTGCGATCAAATCGAGATTAACGTGGAGAAGAAAACAAAAACAAGTCAGTGTGAGTAATGTTGGTAGAATTCTAATTAAAATAATGTGTAAGTTATAAAATTCAAATAACATAATATAATATTCCACAACTATCACACAACGCCGTTTAGTCCCAAGCTAAGCAGAGCTTGTGTTATGGGTACTAGACAACTAATAAACATACTTATATATTTCTAAATACATACATACTATTTATAAATAACACTTAACACCCAGACACAGAACAAATGTTCGTGCTCATCACACAAAAATTTGTTCTGGGTGGAAATCGAATCCACGACCTCCAGCATAGCAGTCAGGTCCTCTAACCACTAGACCAAACAGGTCAGTCAAATAAATAGACAGTAGATAACTAATGAGCAAACTGAAGCTGCATTGGGTTAAAAGTGTACTTGGAAAGACTTATTAAACCGCATATAATGTGAAAGAGCCACTACTTAAGCACGCCATCAGTAGGCTACTCGGGCTTGCTAGTAGTAGGCTGCGTAGGTTCGTAGTCTCCTAGTAGGTAAGGCAGCGTAGTCGGCTTGGCAGACTAGTTATAGGCTACCCAATTTCATAGTAATTAAGACCGGCTAGTACTAAGCTAGACAGGCTAGTAGTAGACTATGCATGCTAAATAGGCTAAGCAGGTTGCTAGTAATAGACTAAGCCGGCTCGTTATCGGCTGGGCAGGCTAGAAGTAAGCTATGCAGGTAGTAGTAGGCTAGGCAGGCTAGAAGTAAACTATGAGGTAGTAGTAGGCTAGACAGGCTAGTACTAGACTAGGCAGGCTATTTAGTCTGTGCAGGTTCGTAACAGGCAAAGCTATCTAATAGTAAGCTACATAGGTTCACAATAAACTAGGCAGGCTAGATATTGGCTAGGCAAACTAATGGCAGCTTAGGCAGGCTAGGTGGCTAGGCAAGTAGTAGGCTTACAATACGTGTTTTTTACATTTTAAAATGTAGTTTCTAAGTTCCTCTAACTAAATCGATTGAAGAAATACTATCATCATACCTAAAGATATGCTTGAGGTGTAACTGTAATGCACAAAATTAATATTATACTCGTTAAACTTACATTACAATTTTTTCTGAAACTGACAACGCATCAGTAAATGGCCCATTTACCTTATTTGGAAACAAATGATTCTTCGAAAATCTGATTATTCAAAGAGGTACGATTGAGAGCAAATCTATGTCCTAGTTCAAAATTTCGCTGATAAGCCGTTAGTAATAATGTTAGATCACTTTGGACTGCAGAAGTAATACATCCACCGTTTTATTAGCCGACTATTTTCACTATTTCCATTCTTCTCTGTCTACTATCTCTTTTCTTAATTCCTTTCCTTACTACATCCATACCATTTTATTACGTGGAAAATCAAAAATCGTCATCGTTTTGGGAATACATTCATTGTGCGTATAGCTAAGGAATGGCATTGTCTATCGGAATCTGTTTTGTGATAGCTAAAACCTGGGGATATTTAAGTCAAGAATGAATAGATTACTTCTATGCAAGCGTGCTCTATCATCGACCATGTCATCTCTTACCATCAGACAGGAGTCTATAATTTTGTTAGTCTGGTCAAGCACGATCCTGTCGACAAAAATAAACTTAACACGCTCTGATTGGAGCCGGAGGTATTGTCAGGTCTTTACTTCTTCATGCAATCAGCAGCTTTGGACTACTTTCATACCCAGGCCTTCCTTTTCCTCTCCTTTCGCTTCTACAAATGCACGAAGAAGAGAGAGAGAGAGAGAGTAAAATCAAAAACCTTTTTTCCCCCTCCATAACAAAAACCAACTGCGTCTGAACAATTTGCCAGCCTGATAGATGCACATGCAGTAACAAATGGCACACATTAGTAACGAGTAATCTTGTCGCGTGCACCGCGATGTTTGTGTAGCAACTTTGCGACATGTCTCGTTGTTGCCACGACTGGTGTCACACTACAAATAGTTTGTACTTTGTATGTGGAGCTTGCTAGTTTATACTTCTTATAGCTTTATTATTCTTGAATAGTCTTAAGAAATAGAGTATAAAAATTTAAAATGTAATGGCTAATTAAAAATTAAGTTCCTGGATTGGTAACAACTTAGATATTACAGGAATCTCCTAGGAAAATAGTGGAGTACTACATAGACTACCTCCGTTGAAGTAGGAAGAGTCCGGGCTACTGCCAGATGGTTGATTTCAGTTTGTTGTATATGTTTCAATTATGTGGAGAAGTTTAATACCGCGATGCAGGATTTTGAATTTTAGTTTCTAGATGGCTTCACAGATGTCGCTACACCTTGCAAAAGTGATACTAAAAAAAACCATGAATATCAATTTCTACTATGTTATTGTACCCGATAGCATCTAAGTATGAAACTTTATAAGAGCCCTAACTATTTGCAGTCTAAGACCTAAGTTTCACTGATCGCTTTCCAAAATGCGAAGCAACTTTATCTGATGTGCAGTTACTGGTAATTTAAAACACATTGCAGTGAACAGCATGTTGAACTTTGTAACATAAATGTACTTTTGCTAGCCTGCTTTACTTATATACTCCCTTTGATTCGTTTACTTTCATACTAGATCTTTCTAGAATGAAAAAAACGCAATTTACTGTTATGTGCAACAGTGCGGAAAAGTGCACGAAGTCGCTCCCGCCACAAGTGATTGTATTTATCGTATCAAGCTAGGCGCTAAGCGACCTCACTAATTGCCAGCCGACCCCTAATGACTCTGTCAAAGTAGTGTGACGTTATCAAGGCTTCGTCTCGGTGTCAAACTGACTACAAGTCGCCGCACACGGTTCACAAAACAAAGCCGCCTCATAAAAACGCCACCACAGGCATTTTTACAAACGCCGCCACAAATAAAAGCCGATGGCGGCGTCTTTTTGTGGCCCGTTTGGGCGACACTAGGTCACCGTATACGGGCCTTTTTTGTGGCCTGTATGCGGCGACCCTTACGTAATAGATATTTTTCCTTATTTTAAAAGAAAAGACATACGCATGCACGCCATACCACTAAGAATTGACTGCTCATTTCATCAAAATTTGCAAAATAGCACTGCAGTTAAGCGTAGTTACACTAAACGTAGCGTATACTCCTACTTTCATGGAATTTAGTCTCAGTAGGAAAGCATCCTCTTCGCCATATAAAGCCTCGAGTTTCACACTCCACACTCGCTAATGGTGCGATTACGGCTTGTTTAGTCTAATTGCGGCCAAACACCGCCGTTACAGTCATAACCTCATATTGTTATGATCTCATTTTCGGCTGTTTCTAATTGTATGGCGAGCACTCTCATCGGAGGCAGGTAATAGGCAAAGTGTATGTTGTTATGTGTTGAAAGTTTTAATGCAATCATAATTTAGCATACTATGCTTTTTCATATTCAGCGAATATATTTTCAAATTGACTGGCCTGTTGGTCTAATGGTCTGTGGCCCTGACTGCTATACCGGAGGTCGTGGGTTCGATTGTCGACAAGAGAAATGTTTGCGTGATAAGCACGATCATTTGTTCTCAGTCTGGGTGTAATTTATCTTATTATGTATTTAGAAATATATAAGTATGTTTATCAGTTGTCTAGTACTCATAACACAAGTTCTGCATAATTTGAGACTAGACGGCGTTGTGTGATAATTGTGGAATATAATATAATATTATATTATACTAGCTTTTGCCCGCGACTTCGTCCACATAGAAATCGAAAATGTATCTATTAAGTTTTTTGATTGATTTGTTTTTTGTTATTATTATTAAATTATTATTTTCTCCGAAATAGACGCATATGTTTAAACAAACTCAGGCATATCAGGCTCTTTATCAATTAATCTATTTGTCAACCCTCTACCAAAATGATAAAAACACAGTTTATAGATAAAACAAAATCGAATAGATTACTCGTATGGAAGAGGAGGAGACCAGCGGCTATCTCTAGTCCCAGGCTCTGGTTCAGGCTAGACGAGACATAGTCCGTAGTGAAAGGGGATGGGATTTGGCCGCCTCTTTGTGTCATGCAGTGAGGGAACGGACATCCTCGTGTCCCAGCCGCCGCAGGAGACGCCCTGGGCATCGGGAAACACTGGGTGATTCCCAGCCACTGTTGGCGCGGGCTTGCGATGACGAGCAATCGGTAACTTGCCATCCTCTCGTCCAGTAAGTGCCTAGGTCGAGCAGTCGACAATTTGAAGTTTACAACACGTACTTCTAAGAGATTTCAACAAAATAGTAGGGTTCAGTAGGGTCGATACCCACTAAGGTCGATGCCTAGAACTAGGGCCGAGGGGAATTTGTAAAAAGGAAACCTATAGTCCTAGAATGCAAAGGGTAACTGAATGACACCGGTGTGGTATTAGTAAAAGTCTAACACGTCCTCCCGTTGCGAGTTTGGTAAATCAACCGATGGGTGATTGCGGAGCATGATATGGAAATAAGCCTATCTCGTGCCAGATGAGTTCTAAATAGGGTTTGGGTTTTAGACAACTAAAAGTCCCGGGACGTCTCGTGTGTCGACGTCCCGGGACTTTTAGTTGTCTCGAGTCCCGGGACTTTCGTGTCGAGACTCGAGACGAGACAAGATTGTCGAATTTGTAACTACTGTATAGAGCCTTAAACACAATTAAATCGTCATCTGTTGAAAACGAGAGAATGTGCTCTTTGTCCGGTGGCATTATTACAATAATCAGAAGCAGTTTGTCGGACAAAGCTAATCAAACAACAACAAGGCAAAAATTAAGACTGAAAGCAAGGTAAAAGTTATTAAAATTTAATTATCTGTTTAAAAAATGTTGATTTTTACTTCAAATGCCTTTTTTGCGTTTCACAAGAAATTAACTTACTTAATTAAAATTCGTCAAATAAGATTTTTTTTGCGGCAAAAAAATCATCCAATAAAATCTCGGCGCCCTTGGGCGGGTTGGGATATAGTGTCCGACTTTTATCGAGTAAAAACCCACTCCTGTTCCTTCGTTGCCTTTCCGGTGCCGAATCTTCCTTTCTGAAACCGACCCTGCTGGGCCCCTACGGTTTGCTGACAACTGCTTGAGGCGCGTGTGTAACGATACACGCTGTCGAAGTCTTGGGCTCGGTCTGGATGGTTACCGGACGATAGGACGGTAAGCCACCCATTGCTCGCCGTCCGCAAGCCCGCGTCTGCCAGCCGTCCGTGGCCGGAAAGGTTCGGAATCTCGGTGGCGGCTAGAGCGAGACTGCCGTTGCCTTACGCGTGTGGCCTTTGCTAGCATTACTGCTTCGCAGAAGGAGGCGACTGCCTGCCACTTCTCTTCGCTTTGAACCATTGCCTATACCAAGCGAGAGATCGCCGCCGTCAATCGTCCCCACGAGGACACGGCGGTGCTGTGCTCAAGCGGGGCACACCTCTGCCGTATGCTCCACCGTGGCCTCTGGGCGATCTACACAGCGGTGACACCCAGGCGTCGCTTCCGCATGAATCAGGTGCAGAAACCTCCCTTCCTTCTCGTGTTTGTTGAGAACATGCGTCATGCGGAAGGTGAAGATCATAGAGGGGACCTACCGAATAAAAAAGGCACTCTTAAAAAGCAAAAACTTTAAAGTCTCAAAGTCCCGGGAAATTAATTGTAGGCTATCTCGTATCCCGGGACTTTAAAATTGTCGGAAATTCCCAAACCCTAGTTCTAAAACCGTTAGGCAGTCTATAGGCTTATCATTTAAGGCCTGCGAGCAATCCGTAAAATACTATTGACATCAATCAATTATTAACAAAATTGACATTGTTGTAAAACACTCGTGCAATAAAGTATGTACATATTTATATAGGCTTAGTAGAGCGTTTTAATTGATTAATGGGTGCCTTTAACGTGGGTATTTTAATTGTATTTTTTAATTTAATTAACTGTGTTTAGAGACACTTGAAGACCAACTCTCAGATAGTTATGCGTTTTTTGACGGCCTGCTGCGGTGCGGATGCGGTGCGTCAGTCGAATTGCGAACGGACTATCGCATTTCTCATACAAAGCGCGCGGTGCTACAACCGTACAGCGAAAGGTCGACAACAGGACGGCAACGTCACAAGCACCACGTGGCCAGTTCGGTGTTGAATACTCGTAGAGCGGTGTTGAATAGCGCATCACTGGCATACAAACGCACGGCAGTCAGATACGTTTTCAATTTAGGCGTTTGTCGGACTGCTAACGTACTGCAACCGGCCGGCTGCAGAACGGTTAACGTGCGGCAGCGATCCGACATGAAACGTCTAAACTGAAAGCGGCCGTCGAAATTTTGTTAATTTTATGTTTGGTTTCAAAGTGTGATTATTACAATATACAATTATACATGTAATATATAGACTTATATTATAATGGTGTACATAAAAGAAAGAAAACACGTTTATTTAATATACACACAATGAAGAAATCAATATTTTTTAGTACAGATAGGCCCGCGTTTGATCATCACCTGATTTCACCTGATGGTAAATAATGATATGATTCGCGGTAGAGCCCGTTAACCTCGAAGTAACCTATTCACTCTTGACTGAAAGACGGACAAGGCAAGTTCGGGAGGTTCCTGCATCGGATCCAGGTAGAAGAAACGCCCGGATGCCACTGAAACTGGTGAAATTCAGAAACTATAACTACTAACTAATTTTGACTGGTCTATTGGTCTAGTGGTTAGTGGCCCTGACTGCTATGCCGGAGGTCGTGGGTTCGATTCCCACCCAGGACAAATGTTTATGTGATAAGCATGATCATTTGTTCTGTGTCTGGGTGTAATTTATCTATAAAATGTATGTATGTATTTAGAAATATATTAGTATCTTTATCAGTTGTCTAGTACCCATAACACAAGCTCTGCTTAGCTTGGTACTAGACGGCGTTGTGTGATATTTGTGGAACATTTTTATTATTTTCTTTATTAATTGAATATACCTATAAATTATATTTTTAATTATTTCTTTAAAAAAAGAAAATAATATTATTATTATAAAGAAACTTAAATTTAAAAAAAAAGTGGAAACAACAATAGTGTGTGACGAGTCTCACAGCATAATGTATGTTTGTTATTCCTCCATACGCTAATGAGTAAATGACCATGCTTTAGAAAAACGCATAAGATACTTTCTCAAGAGTATGTCTCTATGAAATATAAAATATTTAAAACACAATTACGACTAATCGAGTACAAAAACCGACTTAATATTGGTAACTCCACTTAATTATTCGTAATACGCCATTGAAAATTTTATAGGAGTTGCCTGAATGATTTAATCCGATATAAATTCATTTAAGCGCGTCTATGCTCCGGCACCCCTAGAACAAACGCCAAGTTTTTGTGTAGTTTGAGACTAATAAAGTACTTCACTGTTATTTTAAGCTTAAATAAAATATTACTTTGCTAATAATTTTGAGCCTTTAAATTCATAAAACTGTTGATTCAATGTCTAATAATATGTCTTTACTTATGAAATTTGATTTTTTTTAAAACGAGTTGCTTTGAAGTGTTATATCTTTGGATTGACTTGGAATTATAAATTCAAACAAAATTTATGTATTAAAGGTACGTTATTCTTTTTTTTTTAAATTAGGTATTGATTGGTTTATTTGTGTTGTGCATTTTCTATAATATCGCAATACAATTATAACCATGAAAGCTAATAAAAAAACGCATTTTTTTTCATTTTAAGAGTGTTGACGTGGAAACTAAGTATTTCAAAGGGCAAACAATATCAATGACGTATACCTACGAGTTTCTTCTAATAATAGAACTCTGTGTTCTTGGTTTAATAGCTTTTGTTTTGGAAATTTTGTCTTGTAGTCGCCCTGAGAAGGTTATTCGTGAGATTAAAATTCCCACGTGAAAGCGATTGAAACAAAAATAGACATCCCCTTCATTAGCAGTTTTAAATACGTATGCATCATTGCATACTGCTTGAGACACACTGTTTCCACGGTAGAACTCATATTACAAAATACAATGCAAGTGGTCTTAGATTTCATGCAAAAATGGTTATAAATACGCGATATTACAGAAAATACAAAACTCAAAGAAACCAATGAATACCTAATTTCGAAAAAAGATAATCTCCCCTCTATAAAATTACTTTTATAGCCTTGCACATTTAACAGAGATTCTAAATGGTGACAATTTTTTCTAAAAAACTTGGGTCTTGACAAAACACGTATTTCGTGGAATAAGTTTTGTGTTAATTACTTCAATTCAGAATCTGAAGGATTTTTTATCCGATTAAGATTTTTTCGGGGTTGGAAGTTGTCTAGTAACTTATCTGGCTCTAGGTGGACCTAAACTCTAGGTCCGAGAGAATGTGTCGGGCTTACTTTACTGACTAAAACTCACCTGCGATCCTTCAGTCACCTTTAGCGTTCCAAGATCGTAGTGATTTTTTCGATCTCGCAACCCTAACTTATGTCAAAGTTCAAACGAGTAACGATAAGAATTTAAAGGTCATTTGTTTTAGGAAAGTTTATTTTACAAAGAAACAAATGCAAGGCCTGTTTTCAACAGATATTTTTTTTCGGTTTCTTTTCTAAGAAAAATGATCTTCAAACAATTATCAACCAAGACACCCATTATTAATGGAGACGGCGAACGTTTTTCCGTCAAGAGAGGATCTGCTCAAGGTGACTTAGTAATTTAAGAGTCCATCCCTTCGGGACGACACGTGCAAGTCAGAATTTATTTACGCCAAAAAATCTGTCAACATCATTCTCTTCGATAATCATGACAACAACATAATCAATCTGGCTATTTTAGCTCGTGCTGAATAATATATTTCCTCCCTTACCCTTTGGTTGCGCAAATAAGCTTGGTGTGGACTGTAAGTTTGAAAAAAGCGATCTAAGGTTTGTTAACAATATGCAGGTACTGTGCCTGGCGTTTATTAATGGGATAAATGTATTAGGGAGGAACATTGACCTTTTGACCTCGAAGGTTCCACGTGGCGCCGGCCGGCGAACCTCGACTTCGCACATTTAACCACTGCCAGGTCCTGTATTGCACTACACTGCACTATTGTTGAGTCTTTGAATGGTTGGATCACGAAATAGTCAATTTTCTTGTAATTTCGAGCGGGCGTTGTTAGCGGAGCGGTCACATTCACAATCGATGCACAAACGTCAATGTCATTTCATTTCTTGAGGTCGTGCGGGGAGGGGAAACGGAAGGGATAGGATTGCTAGGCCAAAAAAATAAATTACAAAAAACAAAATCGCGGATCATAGCAAATTGGCGCAACCATTCCCCCCGGGTTTGAAGGGTTACCTTCAAAGAAAAGAAAAAAAAACAAAAGCGAAACTAAACCCTATTACTAATCTAAACTATCAATACTAGGTAGCGAAACAACTTATAACTAACTATGCCACTACTACTGATTAGGCAGAGGGCAGAGGCGAATAACCGGACGCAGGTACGATCCAGTTGCGGTTTTAACCTTTACGACTCGCGTTATTCCGTTCGAACCCGGAAAAACTTCTTCCACTACACCAAGAGGCCAGTGCAGAGGAGGCGCACTCTCAGTCTTCAGTATCACCACAGTACCGACTGTGACTAGATCTGAAGGAGTGTTCCACTTTTGACGCGACTGCAGCGTATGCAGATAATCTGTCCTCCATCGCTTCCAAAAGGACTGAACTAAGCTATCTAGCAGAGCGTGACGCGGGTGAAGCTTAAAGCAGGGCACACATCTGTGCACTCTAGCGCGTATCAAATTGCGAGCGGAAAGTATCCAGTACTTCTGTCGAAGAATGGACATTAATAAATCGGGACCAGCGTGACAATTCACCTTATGGTGATAATCCACCAACAAATCCAAAACGTGATCCTTGCGTGGTAGAACTACTGGATGCATTTGTTCAAACTCTAACTTAGCATTTCGCAGACGGCCACCGACACGAATGAGTCCGTCTTGCAAAAATTGTTTCAAATGTTGAAGTGCGCGACTACAAGGTTTATGTGATTCTAAACTACGAAATTCTATTGAAAAATAAAATTTCTGCAACTCTCGAAGTACAACTGATTCAGCTCTATCCAAATCAGCTGCGATTATAGAACCACGCGATGGTAATAATCTCAAAAATCTTAGGACGTAAACTACACAGCGTAATAGTCTCGACCAAGACGAGACTCGATTAGACAACAACAAAACAACTGACTCTTCACGCGGAACTGATACTACAAGCGTATGTTTCTTCTCCTCGGGTGGCTCTGAAACAGTAGCGGGGTTAAACGGAGCACTTGGCCACTCGTTAGGAGTGGTATGAAGCCAGGGAGGGCCACAAAACCAAAGCGGATGATTTAAAATTTGCGCAGGAAGCAAACCACGTGAGAGACAATCAGCTGGGTTTTCTGTTCCAGCGACATGGAATATATTTTCCGGTGACAATTCAGCTTGAATCTTAGCCACCCTATTTGCGACAAACGTGCCCCATCGATGGGGTGAAGAGTGGGCCCAACATAGAGCAACGGTTGAGTCTGAAAACGCTACAATTCTCTCTATATTAATGCGAGGACGACAAGTTTTGACTATAGATGTAATCAATTGAACCAACATAAGAATAGCGCAGAGTTCGAGACGAGCAAGAGAGACAACCTTACGAGGAGATACCTTTGATTTTGCGCTAATGAGGAAAACTGAAATGTTATCGCCATTTTGGACCTGAAAGTAAACCACTCCCCCGTAAGCCCTCTCACTGGCGTCTGCGAAACCTACCACATTAACAACAGTGTCTGGTACTATACCAACATGGCGAGGAATCTGTATCTGATCGAGCATTGGAAGCTCTTTCCTATAGCGAGCCCACAACTTAGCAACACTGTCAGGAGCGGTGTCGTCCCAATCACAGTTGGAAAGCCAAAGCTCTTTTATAAGCAGCTTTGCATACAAAACGACAGGAGCTACAAAACCCATTATATCCCATATCCGAGCTACACATGCTAGGATAACGCGTTTGGTACAAGTTGGCGGAGTCGAGCTAATTTTAAGACTGAACATATCAGTTGCGGGTGACCAACTTAAACCAAGGATCTTATGCGAATCACTATCATCGAATTCCTTTACCGAAGTCAACCGGTGTGACGGTGGAATCGACTCTAATGTAGCTTGCGAGTTGCTTGTCCATTTCACCAGATCAAATTGACCGGACTTCATGAGGCTGATTACTTGAGCAGCGGTCTCTATAGCCTCTGCTTCACTAGGTACACTGTACACAAAATCGTCCTTGTACAATCCGGTTTCAATAGTGGCCCTTGCTTTCGGGTATGTATCACCCTCGTCAGCGGCCAACTGCTTGATAGTGCGAAGAGCGTGAAAGGGACTAGACTTAAGCCCAAAACAAACACGATTGAATTCGTAAACCTTCAAAGGTTCCTGCGGAGAAAATCTATACAAGAAGCGTTGGAATCTACGGTCACATTCTCTGATTCCAATACTAAGAAACATTTGCCGAATATCGGCAGAGAGCGCAATAGCAAACAAGCGAAAATTTACTATTATTTCAAATAAGTTACCCTGGAGGTTCTGACCACAATACAAGATATCGTTAAGCGATATGCCAGTACTAGTTTTAGCGCTACCATCCATAACCACACGCAGTTTAGTTGTAAGTTTGTCTTCTCTAACAACTCCATGGTGCGGGATGATATAAAACGGGTAATCACGTGTCTCCTCAGTCTCGGCAGGCGCTGATGAGATATAACCTTTATCTAAATATTCGATCAGCACATCATCATAGGCTTGCTTCAACTTAGGAGACGCCTGCATCTTACGTTCCAAGCATAGAAAGCGTTTTTCTGCGGAGGCACGGGAGCCACCGAGCGAAAAAATATCACCCTTGAAAGGGAGCGCGACAACATAACGACCATCTTTATCACGAGTAGTCGTGCGGGTATAAATCTCCTCAGTGACCTGATCCTCAGGGCTGAGAATAGGCGGGACATTGACCTCTTCAATCTCCCAAAACTTGCGGATGGTAGACTCAAGCGGCGGCTCGACGGTGCAACAGTGCGACACAGTCGAGTAACTATCTAAACAAGCGGGTGCGGAACCAACTATAACAAACCCGAGAACTGTTTCCAGTGCGTGCGGAGCAGGGTACATCGGAAGACCTTGAATTTTACGTGATAACTGGAGATGCGGGAGAATCGAAGCACCGATCAATAGATCGATATCTCCAGGGAAAGCGTAATTTCCGTCGGCTAACTGCAAGTTCTTAAACTCCGTCAGCATGGACGTGTCAACCGGTACCGTGGGCAACCGTTCCGTAATCTTATCTGCGACTAGCGAATCCATTTCAAACGAAATATTACGATTAAAACGTGAACTAAATATTATTTTAATAGAACCGTGAATGGTTGCCTTTAAACCTCCAAAACCTTTCACTTCTGAGCGGGATGACCAATTATTAAAACTAAAACCAAGGCGTTGACAACAATCCCGAGTAATAAAATTACTCTGGGAAGCGCCATCTAGTAGCGCTCGAACGGTGTGCGGTTTGCCAAAGGCATCTACAATGACAACTTGCGCGGTCGCAAGTAAAACGGTAGTGATTTGAGTACCAGCGGCGGAAAGCGAACACAATGTTACGTCGTTTGCACTTGCATCAGGCCGCGCGTCACAAGCGTCGCGCGTCTGCGCAGGCTGCGGCTGCGATGGCAGCTTACTACTCTCAAAATGTAAGAAGGTATGATGTCTAGCTAGACATTTACGACAGCTAACACCACTGTTACATGACGTAACCAGATGTTTGTCACTTAGACAATTAAAACACAAATTATTAGTGCGGACAAACTTGTAACGATCCCTAGGCGATAATCTCTGAAATTCCGAACACTTGTACAGCTGTGTATGGCTACCCTTACACAGAGAACAGTCAGGTGTTGAGGCGGTATTAACTAGCGTATGTGCAGTCTTGACTGACTTCGATGACGCGTCTATACGGCGATCGGAACCTGTCCTATTCGTGACTTCATGACGTGCCGACGTGCGCTGCAATACCTTAATATGGTCGCGAATAAAAGATTCTAAATCTTTGAACTTAGGTATTTCGTTACCGCGCTGAGTCGTTTCAAACAGACGAACAGTTTCAGGATCTAATTTCTGTAAACCGATATACAAAAACAAAAAGTCACAGAGGTCATTGACCTTTAGGTTCTTTACTGCACGAACAGATGATGCGAAAATATTTAAAAACTTCTCTAAATTATGATCGTTACAAACGGAAAAACTTTTCAAATCGAATAATTGATCTA
Organism: Leucania comma; assembly: GCA_958295575.1. Taxonomy (NCBI): domain Eukaryota; kingdom Metazoa; phylum Arthropoda; class Insecta; order Lepidoptera; family Noctuidae; genus Leucania; species Leucania comma. The sequence continues at coordinate 1,456,994 of OY282469.1, read as the reverse complement.
AATATGCGGTGGCTACTAATCGCTTATCTTCGTATTTTGTTTTTAAAGTGTCCAAAACTAAAGTGTAATTTTCAGCGCTAAACGTAATTCCAGCACAGACAGCCTTTGCCTTACCGGTCAATTTTTCTACGAGATAATGCAATCTCTCGTGATCTGTCAGCGATGTGTTCCTATGTATTATATTTTCGAAACTATCTATAAATAAATTCCAATTTCGAATGTCACCATTAAATTCAGGTATTTGAATTGGCGGCAATCGTGGGCGTTCGCGAGGAGGGTTGGATAAACCACTCGCGGGGGGGGGAGTCTCTAAACTCCTAGCAATACGTTTGATACGACAATACAAGTCATCAAAGGACGACAATGCCTGATAACTCACACAGTAATCAGGATTTAACTCCAACTCTAAAATGTTTATATTATTAATTGTAGATTCAAAATCCGCGCGCAAACTATCTAAAGTTTCCAACGAACACAAGAAAGCATCTCTAATCGCCAGATCCGAGGTTTGCAAAGATTTATCACAAATTGATTGAACACGTGAAAACTGTGAGTCCCTCTTAGCGTATAAAAGCTTTAACTGAACCTTTAAATCAGTACTAACCTTAGTTCCCTTAAGAGACATCTTGTTTTGATATATTCACACTATACACTCAAACAAACACTTAACGAATTATTAAGTAAGCGATAATTATCAGATAACAATATGGTAATATTGTAAACAACAAAGTGAACGGCGAACGAACGGAATAACCTGAATCAATGAGTGAATATTACCCAATTTCTCGATTAAATCATTCACGTCGTTCATATGCGTATATAATCTATGGTTTATCCGTTTCCTACAAATATTCACTCAACAATGAACGGGTATTTTTGAAATGCGTCTACCTACATGCAATTTGTAGGACTTCCGAATGAATTTGTCAAGAAAAGAATGCGATCGATTTATATCTACGCTGATATTTACGTAGCTAACTATAGTTATGCGGTGCGGTTGACGGCGTAGGTACCGTAATTATCAATGGCTCTTTAACTATACGAGCAAAATAACGTTTAGTTGCCTAAATGCCTTGATGCGGGTTTTCTACTATTATATCTAGGTAAACAGGCGCGTTGCGTTTATTCCCTATGGAACAAATACTATATTGCGAAATTACAAGAAAATGATTCACGATCCTGCTCGTAGGACCAAAAGTAATGGTTGCGCAAATAAGCTTGGTGTGGATTGTAAGTTTGAAAAAAGCGATCTAAGGTTTGTTAACAATATGCAGGTACTGTGCCTGGCGTTTATTAATGGGATAAATGTATTAGGGAGGAACACTGACCTTTTGACCTCGAAGGTTCCACGTGGCGCCGGCCGGCGAACCTCGACTTCGCACATTTAACCACTGCCAGGTCCTGTATTGCACTACACTGCACTATTGTTGAGTCTTTGAATGGTTGGATCACGAAATAGTCAATTTTCTTGTAATTTCGAGCGGGCGTTGTTAGCGGAGCGGTCACATTCACAATCGATGCACAAACGTCAATGTCATTTCATTTCTTGAGGTCGTGCGGGGAGGGGAAACGGAAGGGATAGGATTGCTAGGCCAAAAAAATAAATTACAAAAAACAAAATCGCGGATCATAGCAAATTGGCGCAACCACCCTTCCTTATCCTGTGTATACTTATCTTTTTTCTATATCATCCTTTTAAACAGTAATTTTAAAAATACTTTATTTTATAAATGTATGCACAATTAATTTTTTAATCAGGAATGAAGAAGAACGAAGAGAGTTCCGCAACCTAACTGCATAGACAGAGAAAGAGTAGGAATAGTAGATGGATCTAACTTGTTTCAAAAACTGCGTATTAATAATCATATTTGGTTATATAAATTTTATTCTATTCAATTATAATACGGTAAACTCGACACATTTTAGTAAAATTGCAAGTAAGTAAATAGTCGCTGAGCCTAGTTATATAGATTGCGCCGATTATCAAGTAAATAAACAAAATATGTTAGTGATCATAAAATATTTTCTCTTAACCAGTCATTATTTTATTCATTTAGCAAAACAAACGGTTCAAAACTTACAATTTTATTGTAAATAATATAATTCAATAATTGAGATAATTTCACAACCGACAACATTTTCCATTAATAAATTATTATAAAAGAAAATTTGAAATTTGAATTCAGTAAATTCGAACACATGACATTACAGTAAAAAATGTCATCAATAAATTATAATTCATATTGAAATCAAATTCAATTATCAATACCATGTTATCAATTTATTATGTATGATTTTTTTATTAAAAACAAAAATGTGTGTCGCCTCTCATGAATGAGGTTACGGGTTCGCAATCGAGCAACATATTCTAATGTGAATTTTTCAATTGACACATACTTTTCGTAGTTTATCTAGGACATTACTGACAACCTGTACAAATCACGTAAAGCCAGTGTTCCCGGTTGTTATTTGTAGCTATCTTTAACAGTCGTTACAGGTAGTCAGACGCCAGAAAGTCGGACCATCAGATCCAAGGAATATCGAGTTCCCTAGTAACTGGGCTGTGGTAGTCTGATAGGCAGTCGCTCCATGTTAAAACAGCTATACTTACATATGGAATACTATTCATAAGGATACATATGGAAGCCGACCTAAGCTGATGATGAAAGTATTACAAAAAAAAAACATACGACTTTTTTTACAACTTTCACACAACATTATCTAGTCCTAAACTTAGCAAAGCTTGTGGTATGAGTACTAGACAACTGATAAACACTTAAATATTTCTAAATGCACACACACACACATATTATAGATAAATTACACCAGACACAGAACAAATGATCGGGCTCATTACACAAATATTTGTCTTAGGTGGGCATCGAAACTACGATCTCCGGCTTAGCAGTCAGGGCCACTAACCAATAGACCAACAGGCCAAATTGATACAGATTTAATTGAATACACTTTCAGAAGAAGGTCAAATGTTTCCGCGTATAAATAACTAATAAACAGAATGATTAAATTATTATATTAAATAATAATTCAATGAATACATAATCTGCTTATTACTCAAATAATTTATGAATATTTGAGTACCTTATTATTCAGATATCTTGCTTATTAAGGCTGTATTTCTTGAGAAATACGAGTACCTAGCATAGTTAGTATCTTTTATAACTTAGAACTTTTAATTAAGATTACGTAAGTAAATATTCTGGTAATTCAAAACGGATTTTAATGAAGTATAATGGATAATGAAATTCAAGATTGTTTTCTTTTTAAACCGAAGATAACAAGACTGAACTTTTACATAACTTCATTAATCAAGGTATCACCACTGCTGGGAGTCAAAGCCGGGCGTTACTTGCTTTGAGAAAGAACCTTCTCACGGTTCTTGTCTTAGAATTTGGCATTTAGAACATAAATTAGTGCGCAATGATGTATGTCTCACTAACAGTAAATAAGCAGCCAGAGTAATGATCTCACGAACTGTGAATAAAGAAGTGAGCAAGTGACTCGCGCAATAAGGGTTCTGTACAACTAACCTATGTGAATAATTCAATTTTCAAATTAAAAAAAAAAAAAAAAAAACGAGAAAAGATGTTTTGAACAAATTTTCAGATTTTTTACTATACTTGTACTGTTAGACTTTATTTCATACCAAATTTCAGAATTCTAGGTCAACGGGAAGTACTTTAAAAGATTTTAATTTTCTTACGTGTGTCAAAATATACCGGAGAAAAGATAAACGGAGCATAAGCATTTTTATCTTTAGGTGACGTTGATTTAAAAGTATGTTATTTTTACAGCTGCTTGAGAATTTCAGCTTCGTATCTCCACGCATTCCTGAGAAAAAGAGTCTTAACAGACAGACAGACGGACAACAGTGATCTTATAAGGGTTCCGTTTTGCTGACTGAGGTTATAAAACCCTAAAAATCAGGCAGAGATACTTCATACACTTACTAGCTCCAAAAAATGAACAGCAAAACAGTTGGGCCCAATAGGGCCAATTCTAGGGCTACGGGAAGGCTCAAAAGAGTTTGTATAGCCCTGCAACTGGAATGCAAAGCCCAACTGAAAAAAAAAGCAGCAGAATTTTGGTCAGTAAAAAGTTTCTCTCTGTACTCAGTGTGGAAGAAATCATTTCACGATTTTCCACCTTAAAAAAAAGCTACTGCAAAATATAAATAAGAAACAGAATTACTACTCTTATTATAAAAAATCACAGTTCGAACCCAACACAATATAAGAAATCAACACCAAAATCCAGACATAAATACCCCAGAAGTTAGCTTTCAAGTCTTCTAAGTCCTTCTATCCTCTTTCACGATAACCAGTATTGATGGCTGTCGGGAATTTTCGGGCATCTTCGGGCATTGTCGGGCCGCCTAAGTTCCTAATTGTGACCGACGCACTCTCCCGATGACACTAACTACTTATTGTACTCAAACTTATTGAGCACTTTCCAACTTTTCCTCGGATGCTCCAAATGGCTGTAATTTAGATTAATGGCTACTTTTGTTTCAGCTTCCAGAGTTTTTTGGAAATAGATGTTCGGATAACATAATAATCATGCTTGTATTTCCTGTTACACATTTCTTCAGTTTTGTTACTGGTATCCAAGTAAGAAGTTTTCTGTAGAAAGCGTTTTAGGGCAACTTAGCGTTCCCGGGTAACTCTTTCAAACGTAAATCCCTGGAGGCATAGATCTGGCGAAAAAACTATTGCAGTGATAGGAAACTGTACTATAACTAAGCAGAGGCGTAGGGTAACCAGCCTACCGGTATTTTACAGGATGCATTTTGGACAGTGGGCGTAGGAATTACATGACTTGATTCCGCCGTCACCTTTCTATCTTCGGACAACCCGACGTACGGCGAGTATCCACCCTTACGTTGTTCCCGGGTGTCGCCACTGTGAGTAACACCCGGTGGACACGGTGGAGCACACGGTAGAGGTGTGCCCCGATTGGGAAGAGCATCGCCGTGTCCTTGTGAGGGCGATCGGTAGCGATGATCTCTCGCGCCGGGCCTTGGTACAGGCCATGGTCCGGAGCGAGAAGGAGTGGCAGGCGGGCTTGCGGACGACGGGCAATGGGTAGCTCGCTGTCCGTTTATCCGCTAACAGACCGGACCGAGCCCAAGTCGTTTACGGCGCGCACTGTTCCCGTGCGCCTCAAGGAGTTGTCAGCAAACTACGGTTTGCTGACAACTCCAGGCCCAGTAGAGTCGAGGCCTAGTCTGGGGCTCTGGGGATGTATGAAAATGCATATCAGGGCCCTGGATCCAAGGCAGGGAAGGAACAGGGTAGGTTTTTAGTCAGTAAGAGTCTGACACTATTTACCGCTCCGTTCAAGGGCGGGATTTGTCATTGGATGATTTTACCTACCATAAAAAAAACCCTTACGTTTTTGAAACCTCTACGGTCCGGACTAAGCATTACCCCTCGTTGTTTATACTGCGCATAGCGAAGGACTAGAATATAATATAATATAATAATAATATAATATTCCACAACTATCACACGACGCCGTCTAGTCCCAAACTAAACAGAGCTTGTGTTATGGGTACTAGAAAACTGATAAACATACTTATATATTTCTAAATACATACATATTATAGATAAATTACACCCAGACACAGAACCAATGATCGTGCTCATCACACACATATTTGTTCTGGGTGGGAATCGAACCCGTGGCCCTGATTGCAATGCCGGAGGTCATCCGGCATTGCAATCAGGGCCACTAACCACTAGACCAACAGGCCAGTCAGAATAATTTGCCAGATGCAGTCTTCCCATCTAGTTATTATTTTTCTTAAGTGTCATCAAGGCTAGAATGCTTTTAATAAACTAGTGCGCCTCACCATTTAAAATCGCATCATTGCTTACCGTCAGGTGGGATTGCAGTCAAGCACAAGTTTATATCAATTAAAAAAAAATTATCAAATGTTTGTTTTTATCTCCTACTAGAGACCCGCCCCAGCTTCGGACGGGTATTTATAAACCTTCCTCATGAATCACTCTATCTATTAAAAAAAACCGCATCAAAATCCGTTGCGCAGTTTTAAAGATTTAAGCGTACATAGGGACAGAGAGCGGGAAGCGACTTTGTTTAATTAATACTACTGTAGTGAAGAACAAAACCAAAAAGAACTACTTAACAAAAAGTAATCTAAAGTCGAAAAACTCCTCCGCATCGATGTCGACTGGCAATATAGAAAATTTAAATTAAATAATGTAAATTTTTTTTAACTTTAATTTGTCGTAATTTTTTTATGCTTCCTCATTTTCTAGCCCTCTACTTCGCAAAAAAAGTTGTGATAAAAATCTTTCATTTATTTATATAATTCTGCCTAATAATATTGTTGTTTACCTAAAAAAAATAGTAAAAAAAATCTGCAGTACTCAGATTTTTAGGAATAGTATGTTAAAAATACGTAACATTACGAAGCAGACAATGTTCGAGTGTACAAATAATATGTTACGTATTTTTAACATTGCGTAATGTTCAGGGAATTAGAAATAAGACTTAATGGTGTTTACTTTTAATATTATTTATTAAAATAAAACAAATGTCTAACGAAATTACCTACATTTAAACGATTAATGACCGTGAAATTGTTTAAAACAATTACGTTTTTTCACAAATCATAATCTTAAATTACATTTGCAACAGATAACGTTAGTCATCCCTTTTTTACAAAACTTACACCTACCCGGTGCTGTTGTATAGTCAGGCATATGACCTATATTGTCACAGCGGACAGCATCAGTAGGTCTTGGCCCAGAAGGTTTTTGAATTTTTTCAAATTTAGCCTGTTGAGTTTTTTCTAAAGACGTACTTGTACCAGCAGGAGTTCGATGTTTCGAGAGAAGTTCGTAATAAACCATAATTCTAAATATTTTTAGTGAGTTAGGAACTTTATTATACCGAGCACAGTCTTTTCTATACATGATCCATGCATTATTTACGCAAATATCTAAGACTTGAGAGAACAAAGCCATATACCACCTTTTCGTTTTATAATTAGTGCGGTAAAGGGAGATCAGCATGTCGCACAAATCAACACCTCCCATATGGGAGTTATAATGTTTCACTATTTGAGGGCATGGTATATCAATCTTGGATTTACTTTCTTTAGAAAATCGCCTTATAATCTCCATTGGAAACGAATCCACATAAGAGCTTGCTAATATAACAGATTTGTTATCATGCCATTTTACGACACTCAATTTATTTTTATTGCAAACTACTTGTTTACTGGAACCTCTACCTTTTTTTAACAAGTCTTTATCGCTAGGTAGTTTTTCCTGACAACCCCTTAAACGATTTGCTCTGATTGTGCCCAAAGAAAAGATACCATACTCACTGCGTAACAGATGAATCAGTTCGAGAGATGAAAAGAAGTTGTCGAAATACACTATCGCAGGTTTATGTTTAATACTCTTGCAGAGAGCTATTACAACTTTTGCACCAACTCCTAAAGAGTTCTCATATTCCGTGAAGGAATGATATCTGAATGTATCTTCTCCTGCATAAGGAACAAAATCGTAGACACAGCCAGAGACCCCAGCCCTGACAAACATTTTAAAACCCCACTTCTTTGGTTTCTTTGCCAAATATTGGCGCCTGTTACCAGCTCTTGTACCCTTGTAGGGCACCATCATTTCGTCAATACTATACCGATGTTCTTCTTCGATTTTAAGGCAGTTTTTACGTACTGCTTCTAAAATCGGCCGGACTTTGAAGTAACGATCTCCATTTTGTTGAGAATTACCTATCAACGAAATGCAAAAACTGGCGAATTTGTTCATAACGTTTTAAGCTCATAATGTCGGCAATGAGATTATATCTAAGGTCCTTCTTCCAGTAGTCGCGATAGGACGGCATCTTAACAACACCCATTAATAGATTGATAGCAATAAAATCCAGCAACTCGTCATGAGTAAGATTTACAGACTTGAGATTTCGTTGCACTGCGTATAAATTTGTATTTTCAATAATTATGTTGATTACATCTTCACTAAAAAAATCAGCAAAATAATCTGACGGAGACTTCGATTCTGAACCAAATTGAGTGAAGGTTATTTCCTCCAAGGTTGCACTATGTTTAAATTTACCACCTTCCCATTTAAATTCAAGTGGCTTTCTTATAAATACTTTGTTTTTCTTTGTAAGTACATGAGGTAAATTAGTATCAATTTTTTTTTTTGGAACGTGTTTCTTTCACTATTGTAGGAGCAACAGGGCTTGGTGACATGGATAACACTGAAGAAATGGATTGTAGTGCAGGCAAATGTTGTGGTGGGTTGTGTGTGGCGAGTACTTCGCTTATAGCGGGTGTAGATGGTACTATATCTTCCGGCAACAACTCATCATTTTCTAAAATATTTAGGCGCTCAAACGAAGAATCTAATGAGCGGGGTTCTGAACTGTATTCTGTATTATCAGATACTATGTTGATCTCATAATCATTTTCGCTACTGTCACTGGAAGAAGCATCTTGTGGTGGGACAAGTGCTAGAATTTTCTTGACACGCTCTAATCGAAGGTTACCCTAAAATAAATAAAGCAAAATTGAGCATGCGATTACCCCCAAATACCAATAAAAGCAATTAAGTACATCCTCCACCGTTTCGCAATGTTAGCTATTTTTTACACTCTTTATCTTTATGCAATCACTGGTATCTTCGCAATGTTAGCCATAACTAACATTCAACTTTAACAAGTTATAGTGCATATACTCATGCAATATTTGTGAGAAAGCTTTTGTAATGTTGAAGAATGCAATCATAAACACATAAATAATATGTTATTTTTACACGAAATACGAAATTTGATTGAAAAAAAAATTATTTCTTACCTTTTGCGCGGGAGCAGCTCGCGGTCGAAACGCCATTTTTCACAATACTGTCAAAATTGACATTAGTATAACGTATTTTATTTTGCTAGGGACGCATAGTGATGTCCTGTACTTACTAATTGGAAAAAATCGTAAGATGAAACGTTAATATTGTTAGTAGATTTTTTGAATTGTGAATGTTAAGTATAGCTAACGTTACGAATTAAAGGGCTAGTAATAGAAAATGAACACCAATAGAACCACTGTTTTATTTCTAGTAATATAATTTTTGTGACAGCTTTAAAATTTGTTAACTGGTACAATATAGGCATAGACAACCTTCCTGTAGTATTTTTTTAACTATGCAAACACTGTAAATAATTAGAAAATAGATACCTTCTACAAAGAAAAAAAACCTTATATTCTGCGATACCTACGTTCACATATCTAATAACGTTAGTGATACGGCATTTTCAGAACAGCTTGAAGTTTTGTTGTGGAAATACGATACGCTTCCGCCTCACGCTTCACGGGTTCAATTCCTGCACGGATCAAATAGTTTTATGTCCTACACAGACAGTGTTGTCTTCATCCGGATGTTTGTGCAGGTCATTGTTAGATTTTAGTTTTTACACTCTTTTGATCGAACTAGTTTTGTAGAATTGAGCCATTTTAGAACGCGTCGAAGACTAAAGATAGTAAGTGATCTATAGTTTTGCGATCCTTTACTCAAATGAGTATTGATAGTAGTATTCTATTGATAGTTGTAAATCAATATTACATCAATTCTGAACTTGTTAACTTGACCGTCTATGTATACCTATGGAATAAGAACATTTATTTGAAACTTTAAGCTCTCGACATCATTAGAACACTGTTCGAATAAGTTCTCATAGCATTTTTTGCTAAAAGTGTATTTGGTATGACCTCAATAACTCGATAACTCTGATGAATATATTATAATCACATACCGATAGAGCTGTTAAAAATAAAGAGTGTCTAGGTTCCTTTAAGGGGGAGATATATGACTATTGACTTTAAATCCAACATTGTGTCTAAACGGCTAGTCCGCATGTTTTGAAAAAAATATACCTACATTATGTTAAACTAGATTATTTGCCTAATAATTTGATATACGAATATTTAAATATTTTTTCGTAGAACTTGGTGTGATTTATTTTCAAAGTCTAACTATAACTATATCGAATACAGACAAAAAGCGAAGATCAATCAAAAACATTGAGCGTATTTTTAAGAAACTTTCACAAACTAGAAGATTATTTAATTACCATCTTTTGATATACGGCTTTTATTCATTTTGTGTTTAATAAATGTAGAACAAATCTTGATGCGCAGGGAGCGACGCTAGCTCCTCTTTTATTTGCACAAGGTCGCTGGCCTTTAGTGTCGCCATAAGAGGTACTTGTTTGGGTTTCTTTTAGTAGTAGATTTTATTGCTGATAAACAAGGGTATGAAGATCCGACGTGCTAAAGATAATAATAATAATTTGTAATAACAATAATCTATTAATCCTTAATCCATACTAATATTATAAATGCGAAAGTAACTCTGTCTGTCTGTCTGTCTGTTACGCGATCACGCTAAACCACCCAACCGATTTTAATGAAATTTAGTATGAAGCAAGCTTGAACTCCAAGGATAGACATAGGCTATATATTATCACGCTATTTGCTATGGAGAGTGAGTAATATTGCACTTTATCGGTAAAGTGTCTGCGCGCGGCCAAAATTGAACTAATCGTTTGTTGTCATTTTGACAGTTACGTCAGGTGTCAGGAAAATGTCTTGTGTTCTGTGTTTTTAATCGTTACCAAATTAAATAATCGTCATCATTATACCGAAAGTGATTTTTTATAAGTGCTGGCAGGGATCTTGAAAATCAAACGTGCTTAGTAAGAGGAATGAGAAAATAACGGACCTACGGTTCCATTTTTCAAAGCTGGACAATTAAACAAATTAATTTTCGGGTGACCATAACAATAAAATTACCCTATTTAATCGTACACGAGGGGTGCCTGTCAGGAAAACATAGTTTGTTGATAATGGAATGCTCTTATTACTGTTGTTAATACATAAGTTTCATTCAGCGAACATACTTCAGACAAAATACAGCTCTCTAACTAACAAGCTCTTAAACTACCACCCTTACGGGTAGGTAATAGATTCCTGGAAAGGACCGACTTGCTAGAATCTCGTTGGGCTAATCTCCTCTTCGTTTACTTAGGTCCTAAAACTAAACTTCATTATAATAATTATCAAATTAATTAAACGAGTTTTGTTACTATGTCAAGTACTATGAAACTTGTGTCGGTACTATATAATCGATAACAATGAAATTGGTAATGATGTAATCGGTATCGATTGCACAGACAGGTAACGCCACAAAACGCACAATATGTCACTGCCGGGCGTGGTGCCGTGGTGTGCGAGTATGTCCTCTCACAGAAGTAGGCTGAGGAAACAAAAAGGGAGACTACGAGCTCTGTCCAGCCCCGTACTTACGAGCGTAAAGGCGCTGGCCCACCGCGGCGCACGGAGAGGCTACGCACGTGTATTAAGCTTCGCTTTGTAAGAAAATGTATATGGTTGTATCTACCGCAACCCACGGAGAGGATACGTATTAATTGACGTCATTGATTCATGCGTGGCTTGCTCGAATAGGTGGTTACACAGTTCAACGCTGTCGGCATGTGTCTACGTTTCCACTGGAGTACATGAATACGACCCACGACTATGTCCAGCTCGCTTATCGCAGCGCAGTTTCACTGCATTTTGATTGTAGTGGCACGTGCGTAGCCTCTCTTTGCGCCGTGCCACGCAATACATAGTCGCAGGTCTTCATGTACTCCAGTGAAAACGTATCGCTCCATGTAAAACACAGATTTTCAGCCACACCTGGTTAGGCTGAAAGCCGACCCCAAGCTAGGTAATTGAGAAAACGGCTGAATAGATGATGATAATGAAATCATCGGTGATGATCCGGCCACCAGACGTAAATTGCGTCCTGAGATATCATTGTATAGTTACAAGCTAGGAAATGTTTTTTTTTTTGCCAGTCCACGTAATGTGAAAGAATGCTCGTTTGAGAATTCTCCAATAAAGCCTGGGAATACCGCTGAAATACACGTTTATAAATCCGTACATTTCTCAACATAAATTTAACTTACGAGGTTACTTTTTCTGCTTTTAAAGGCCGAAAAAAAACCGTTAAAATCCCCGTAACTGTCCATTAATTAAACGGACACGCACAACTGACCCATCAGATAATTATCGGGTAAGCATTTTCACAATGCTAAATTAGAATTTTTTTTTCCTCGCCTTTTTTCCCTATAATGAGATTGTAACAGAAGCTTTGTTTCGTCTCTAATTGGTTGTTCGGGCCCTTTACAAGTCAAACAAAGGTACGATTTATTTATTAGGGTTCCCTTGCCATATAAATAAATGGTCCAAGGTCATGTTGAAATCGGAGTTTTGTCAAATCCTTTGAAGTTTAATTAAAAGCACTAATAGGGCGAAATAAACACAATCTCTAAAATATTTGATAAGAATAATGGTTTTAATGTCTGTTGAAAAAACAAAGCAAACTGACCAAATTATCATAATTATGATTAATAGTTGCGTAGATAAAGAGAGATAATTAATTAATTACTGCCAGCACTTAATGTAACTGTTCTTTGCAATTAACATTTTCCTTATGAAGTAATGAATTGTCTTTATCATGTTTATTCAAATATTATCTGTCCTTAGTACAATAGTGCTTGAGTGACATGTATAATGTTGTGTTAATCAGAAACCAGGAAGGCTTTCCCTTTGTGGTAGACGGGGCGTTGGACCGGCGTGCATACCTCTTCGCTTTGACAAATACATGTGTACGTACCGCTACACTGAATTACTATAACTGTTTACATAGGATTTTTACATATTATGTGTTTGGTATATGCATCATCGTTGTCTGTAGAAACTAGCTGGACATCAAGCAATTGAATTGTATATTGAAGTAAGCGGATATTTAGAATTAATTCCGTAGCATCTGCTACGCAACCCGTAGAGCTGGCTACGCAACCCGTAGAGCTTGCTACGCAACCCGTAGTACTTACTACGCAACCCGTAGAGCTGGCTACGCAACCCGTAGAGCTTGCTACGCAACCCGTAGTACTTACTACGCGACCCGTAGAGCTGGCTACGCAACCCGTAGAGCTGGCTACGCAACCCGTAGAGCTTGCTACGCAACCCGTAGTACTTACTACGCGACCCGTAGAGCTGGCTACGCAACCCGTAGAGCTGGCTACGCAACCCGTAGAGCTTGCTACGAAACCCGTAGAGCTGGCTACGCAACCCGTAGAGCTTGCTACGCAACCCGTAGTACTTACTACGCGACCCGTAGAGCTGGCTACGCAACCCGTAGAGCTGGCTACGCAACCCGTAGAGCTGGCTACGCAACCCGTAGAGCTTGCTACGCAACCCGTAGAGCTGGCTACGCAACCCGTAGAGCTGGCTACGCAACCCGTAGAGCTGGCTTCGCAACCCGTAGAGCTGGCTACGCAACCCCTAGAGCTTGCTACGCAACCCGTAGAGCTGGCTTCGCAACCCGTAGAGCTGGCTACGCAAACCCTAGAGCTTGCTACGCAACCCGTAGAGCTGGCTACGCAACCCGTAGAGCTGGCTACGCAACCCGTAGAGCTGGCTACGCAACCCGTAGAGCTGGCTACGCAACCCGTAGAGCTGGCTACGCAACCCGTAGTACTTACTACGCGACCCGTAGAGCTGGCTACGTTACCCGTAGTGCTTGTTACACAATTCGTGCAGCTTTCTAAGTGACCCGTAAAGCTTATTAAACAGAAGTTTGGCCATGAAATCTTTGACTGTCATAAAAGGATTTAAAATAATAGTTTATTTATCTGGATTGCAAGTGATGTATTGAAATTATTCAAGTCATGTTATGTCTGGACGTCACCGCGTAGGTGAGGTTCGCCATTAGCGAAGTCTAGTCACAACATAGCATTTTTTTTCTACGTATATAAATAGATAGGTATTGACAAATGAACACTCTTGAACGTTGTTATAATTTAAAAAAATAAAAAATTAGATTAGTGTTTTTTTTATGTCTCTAAAGCAGCCAAGCTACATAAAACTTATTACTCGTTATAATATACCAACGTATATATCGAAATATTGCGTTAGGAAATTTTGTTAATAATTATTATATTATATATAATATAACAAAATAATTATCTAAACACATTTATTGTTATTTGGTAAAACACGAAATTTCTTGTACTTCATTTTACTCAATTTTTTTATTACTAAGGCGTTGACCCCGCTTGGGCAGAACACCACCGTGTTCTTGTGGGGGTGATGAGCGCCGTGACCTCTACGGCTGGTCCTAGTTTAGGCAATGCCCTGGAGCGAGGAGGAATGGTATTCCCAGCCACTGTAGATATGGGCTTGCGGACGATGGGCAATGGGTAGCTCGTCATCCGCTAATTGTCCAGAGAGTGTTCCACGCGCGCCTCAAAGAGATGTCAGTAATACCGTTGGGGCCCACCAGGGCCGAAGCTTATTGGGGACCATGGATATAATCTACTTCCGAAAGAGAAATCCATGGTCATGGAATCCAAGTCAAAAATTGAACATTTATTGTATGTACAACTAAGGAGTGGAATTCCCTGCCGCAGTCTGTGTTTCCTGGTAGCTACGTCAAGAGTGAATAGATTACTTCAAGCAAGCATGCTCCATCGTCGGCCACATCATCGCTGACCATCAGGTGAGATGGTGGTCAAACGCGAGCTAAAAAAAAAAAAAAAAATAGACGTAACGCTCTAGACCGAGAAAAGTCTTTGGATGATTTATCACTTTAAAAAAACCGTTTACTGCTGAAATTTACCCTAGCCAGCGATTTTACGTAGGTACGGGAAGTTCGGTGATCGCTCATTACACATAATTATATTGATAAGAACTACACATAAGATCAACACAATCACAAACAAACCAATAAAACAATTTTTGTTTGTAAATGTATCAAAAACCTACATTCAACAGCTCAAAACACATCAAAGTACTAGTAGATGTACTAAACTAACTGCCCCCGGTGTGTGTACGGCGACCGATCAAAACTCGGTTAGAACACTTGAGAGCTAATGCTAACTATGATCTGGCTTCACTAATTACTAACTGACTAATTAGTCCGCCTGCACGGACACTGTCATCTATGATGCGATACGGAATGTCCCTTTTTTAAACTGTCGTGAGGGATAGGCCTTCAATATTTATTTATTTATTATTGAGGACCTCCAACAAAGGATGTACACACATATGTAAAAGTTCATTATATCTAAGTTATAGCCTAGTGCACTCCCTCAGTTACAGGAAGCCACAGCATGATTAGGACTTCTTTCAATTTATAACAGAACAGAATAGGAAATTATAATACTCAATTTAACTATTAAACTAACACAACACATATATACCTAAATTAAAAACTACTTATAATCTAACTTATGTAGACATGTAGATACTGTATATTAAATTTAAAGTTGATGGAGCTTTTTTCTTTCTTTTTTTCTTTCCTTTCTTTCCTTTCTTTGAATTGATGAATGTCACCGTTTCTACTATTCTTTCGTTTGTACCAACTCCCAAAAATCATACAAACTAAATTATTAGAAAGATTGCGGACCTCCATAAAACTCGACACACATCGATCACAAGCTTATTCAATAATCCAGTAACAGGAAGTTAGACCCACATAATTAGATAATAATATCCCAGCAAAAAAATCGGGAAAAGTTTTTATATTTACCAAAAGAACTTGGCGTAGTTCCTCAACATCTGGTTAACCCACAAAACCGTTGGTCGATTAGTTAACTTCGTCAAATGAAAA
This sequence comes from Leucania comma, assembly GCA_958295575.1. Taxonomy (NCBI): domain Eukaryota; kingdom Metazoa; phylum Arthropoda; class Insecta; order Lepidoptera; family Noctuidae; genus Leucania; species Leucania comma. The sequence goes on along the minus strand of OY282469.1, from coordinate 1,441,245 downwards.
CCCAAAGAATAAACCCATTAATCTTACTTGCAAGATGGCTAATAAGCCTCAATGTAACCTTCCACCACGATTTTAAAACCGCACCACTTTAAAACGTCAGCTTTAACTTTGCTCCGCAATAAATTAACGAAAATGTCAATGCACACGGCCACCCAGTTAAAATCTCGGACAGGGAAATGTGGACGAGAAAAATTGCCGGACACTTCGCTAAATCGTAAACATACCCTTTAAATCCCGAACGGTACCATAAACTTGGACACCGTAGCGCTTTCCAAACGAGTGTTGGCTCTCACTCTGTTCTATATGGTAAGAAAGAGACGGGGCTATATAAGAGAAGCTGAGTGGATTTCGGGCCAAACTCACATGGACAAGTCAGTTTGTTTTGCGGTAGATGGTAGCTTAGTGGTCACGATCCGGTCGATAACGAAGTTTTTGGACGCCTGAGAATATGTCCAGCTTTTTTTTTATTTTACTGACCATTAAGCAACTTCATTAAATGCTCAAAATTGATGCCGCAAAAAAACTCCAAAATTACTTTTATGATTTATTTTCGGCGTTCAAGATTTTGATGGTCTAACTTTAATAGTTTGGAGATAATGAAAGAAAGTCTATACCGTTTTTTAGGATCACAAGTTTTTTTGCTCTCATATTTAACTCTCTGAATGTTCTGGATGTCCTTGCCCACCATAATAATATCGAGGGTCGGATTTGAACCTTGACTCCCGATCTCTTGACCTGACTAGAGAGGTCGTCGATGCCTTGAGAGCTTATTAGCTCCTCTTATCACATGCATAATTCACAATGTGTTGAAGAACTTAATATAACTTTTGACAAAGAGATGAATACTTGGATAGGTAATTTCTATGCACATGTTCAAGTGGGATTAAGTTCCTAACATACTTAGGTGGGTATTATGTCTGCATTGTTTTATTATTTGAACTGAAATTGATTATTATTTAGCATCTGCGAGTAAAGGATCTTACAGCCACGTACGACACGATAATGCATCGGATGGTTTTTTTTTTTTGAAATTGTTGGATATGTCTGGCTGAAGGAGCCTTGAGGCTATACTCAGCACATCACTGCTTACTTCGTAGTCAGGCTAATTTGTTCGTCATTAGATTTGCCGAAAAGAACACCATCGGTACATGGCAGAAATCACAGATGCAGAAAACATTTTGGAATTAGATACTTTTATTGTGCGTACAGCTAAAGGATGGAATTCCTGTGTTTATCGAATGCTACAAACTGGAAACCTTTAAGTCAAGAATAAATAGGTAAGCATGCTCCATCGTCGACCATATCGCCTCAAGGAGATGTCAGCCAAACCGTAGGCGCCCAGCAGGGTCGAAGCCTACTGGAGCCATGAGTTGTGTGAAAAAGAACCCCAGGGCCCTGGAACGAATGTAAAGAAGGAACAAGAGTGGGTTTTAATCAGTAAAATTCTGACACGCTTTTGCAAAAAAAATTGTTGGCCACATCATTGTTGTCCATCAGATGAGATACCTACATATCAATAGTAAAAAAGTCGCCTAATTGCTACAAACAAAGCATTGAGACAATTTCTTAGCTTTCTACAATGAGAATGCTAAGAAATTGTTCACAGTAGCACTTTTTATTATAAATACTGCAAATTCCTTTGATCAGCGTTAGTATTATGCTTTTCTCCAGTTCTTGTGAATCGGTGCGTCTGCAGCAATCAGAAAGAAATGCAAAACGTTTATTTATTTCCGCTAACTTGCATAATTCCACCTTTTCCGTAGTTGCAAAGTTTCCTCACTCACGATTTTTGGAAATAATGTTATCGTACGCTTTTTACAAACATAATAACACGTTCGGACCAGAAATGTCCTATAACATACAATATAACGCCAAGAACCATAGTCAATTCCATCAGCTAAACTTTTGCGCCGCAATACTTGCAAATATCAAATACTAGCTTTACCAGCGGCTTCGCCCGCGTAAAGGTCAACTTCTCCATACAAAATTCCAATCAGTTTTATCCTCTTATGGATGGAGTTTTGTAGAATCCGTTCTTAGTGGATGTCCACACTCCGAATCCGGCCGGGAGGAATCTACGGGCAAAATTTTAAGTTAGTAGGTTTGATAGTTTCTGAGATTTCGTGGTTAATCGGTGAGTGTTATTAGATTTAGAGCCACAATAAATCGAATATTGGCGGCATATTCTTGCTCTTTACTATGCACTTGAAAGCCCGTACACGAAAAAAAATTAAAGAAATATTGGGTCATAATATGCGCAGCTCACGAGAGCGACGCTGGGCCCGAACGTGATAATATGCTTTGAGTTCGAGAGAAATAAGATAGTATCAAACCAGATTTTTGTAAATTAATACTTCTTTAAACAAAAAATATCTTACCAAAGAATCTGATTTGATCGATTTGTTATCATGATGAAAAAAGAACACTAGCTAGAAATATAAAATAAGTACACTATTTGTCCGATGAAAACAAGAACAACAAAATATTTAATTCCATCCATTCAACTTCAATGTAAACAATCAGTAACAATAAATAAATATCCAGATGAAATCATTTAAAAATTGTTGCTTAATTAACTATCTTTTGTTCTCAGTTCACTGAAAGGAAGAAAAATAACAAAACGAACAATGTAACTGTTTCTTTGCTACAAGAAAATATCAGCGACCATTTATCTTAATAAATTTTTCCATTGGAAAATATTGTAAGTTTTGCTTTGTTTTTTTGAGTAGACACGTTGTTTGTATGCACATTGGTTTGCACAAATTGATGTCCGCAACTGCTTTGCATGACAGCTATGAAATCACTTTTACTGCTGTTTTGTATTAAATTAAAAGAATTTTCCTAGCTAAAATTTAGAAATTTACAGAACCACAATTTTCTAAAAAAAATCTGTTTGCACGACGATTTTCGTTTACATTTTTACCAACGCTACAAACACTACTTGGCGAAATAAGGTTTAAAAGATCATTGGGATGCTCATTGTGAGTGCGGTGCTGTTCAGGACGTGAGCGGAGTACTCTTAGTACTCCAAGTGCTCATACTGGAGTACTTTGGAGAACTGAACTGAACGTAGCCAGCGACTGGACCCAAACAATCAAGGCGCTGGTAAAGAAAAAGATAATAATGGTTACTTACTAGGAGAAGGATTGCAAACCTAAGGCACGCGTACCAGTGGTGGTACTTGACAAAATAATTTGGGCACAACAATGTACGATAATAATAATATTTTTCCTAACTTTCACACAATGCAACATGTTATAAAGTCAAGATTTTTTCGTGGCACGTCATGATCATCTTGTTTTTATTTTTTTCATAGATTTAGTGGCATGTTTTCCAATATTTGTTCGCCATCCCTGGACTACGATTTGCATTCAAAATAGCTATAACAGCTAAGCCAGAGCGACTGAGACCATGTATGTGAAAGTGTTGAGATTTCTCACGAGAGGATTTGCAATAAAAACGTTTATTGGCAAAATATCTCCAAAATCGATATGAAATAGTGGATGTTCACAATTATCATACTAATGGATGAACTCATTACTGAAAAAAAAACGCTTAATATTATCAAAAATAAGCGGAAACCAAAGTAAAAACAAACAGTATCCAATTAGAAAAATAAAATCAAACAAACATTGTAACAAAAGATTAGCTCCACAGTAGCCGTTCAGAATTGTTGGACATTCTTGTAGCAACAATAACTCATTTTCACTTCAGCCGTACTAACTAATAAAGGCAGTAAACAGCTTGCAACTATTTGAAATGAAACTTCTCAAGCACATTTTTATCCGTTTTTTTTTTCACAACAACCTGCGAACCCTGAAGCTGAGGCATAAGGAGCAAGTTTAAACAAGTTCGTTCCCAGTTATATTAACTACCTCTACTAATAATAAAGAAAAAAGTCACATTAGAGCGTTTAGTGCAAAAAATCTGCATGATTTAGTACTTCAATTAAAGTTGGCAAAGTTTTTATTGAGGACTGAAGATTGGTCGTCGCGGCTGCTTGTAGGCACCTCTAGGCTTTTGAATATTTTAATCGAATTTTCACGAAGTGTTTTGACGAGAATTTTTCAAAAGTTTCGCTTGAATTCTCGGCGTTAAACCATGAGGGGCGGTTAGCGGTGTTGACGGGTATCGATCGTCGTGGTGAGTGGTAATTAATTTCCAGTCTATCCTTAATTTGTTTCTTGATTTATGCTTTGATTGAGTATGTTGTGTGCTAAATACTCGTAACTAAGTTAGTTTTCTGAATAGATCGAGAAATAACCCAAGGAACTCTAATAAACGCAAAGGTCAGGTGTCTCTTCTCAAATTAAGTGTTCCAGAAAAAAAAAACTAATTTCAGGAAAATTTCGGATAAGCATCTACCAAATCCATTTAGTGAGAGTAAAGTAATAAAATTGTTTTTCTTCCTCAGATTTATGCGTAGGTACTATACAGCAGACGCCGTACTTTCACAATGTTTTATTACAAGATAAAATAACAAACGCCAAGTTTTATCATCTGTTACATTTATGTGTTTCTCTGAATTACATAGGCATATTATTTGTCATGGGCTATTATTGAATAATAAAACATCTAGCTTTTTTCTTATCCTATTTTCTCCATAATAGTTGTTTTATCTAGGCCTACCCTAATGTATTTTTAAGGGTTCCGTACCGCAAAGGAATGGAACACTTATAGGATCACTTTTTTGTCTGTCTGTCAAAATCCTTTATCCCAGGAACGCGTATCGAGTTAAAATTAAAATTATACACCGTTAAATTTTAGTCGTTTTAATTCCGCGGAGGGTCGTTTCTGTACATGAAATCGATTTGTAAAGATAAAAATGAAAGATAAAGTACTTCTTTTTTTTAACTCGAATTAATTTACGCATGTACGTAATTAATTTCTTTAAGTAAACGTCAGCTGAGCGAGGTTAATGAACTGTAGGTAGTTAGTACGCACTGACCGACAACTCCGTATAAGATCATTGACTCGTTTATTTAAAGGAATTAATTTCGTAGTATGCGTATATTAATTCGAATTTGAGAAAAAAAGTACTTTTTTTTTTCAATTTTATCTTTATTTATCGATAATGTTTCATGTATCGGATCGGCCCTCCACGAGATTAAAACGACTAAAATTTAACGGTGTATAGGGGTTTGATCCCAGTCAAGCTGGATGTAGCTATACTAATATTTTACAAGCGGCTACCATATGAATCTAAGTATGGGTAACAGTAACTGGTTTTTTATTTTTGAGGTTTGAAATCAATCATTTTTAGATGGAAGCGAGCGGGCTTGTTGACTAATAAAGGTTAAGCGATACATTTTCAACAATAACCACAAGCATAAGTCATGTATGTTAGTTTAAAACTGGAACATAACACCGGTTTGCGCAACACATATGATTTCTTAGTAGTATCCCTTCCTGGAAGTCCCGGTACATCAAAAGTTCTTCAAGCACTTTTTACGAACATCTAAATATTTCTACAGTAAGTAACCACATGGTAAACTTTCATCAAGATCCACAAACCTCCCTAAATTTAGAGCCGATAGTCAACATCTTCACCGCTGGCGGCAGATTACTGTTCGGTTGGCCTGCTCCAGGGGTGTTCAAATCATGGGTAAAAATAAAAGGAGAAAATGATAGAAAAATCTGTGGCTTCCTTTTTTCTGTAATTGTGTTTTTTGTTTAACTAATTTTGATATTCACCAAGTGCAACCTAATTTTATGTCCAGGTAATCTTGGTTCATTCCAGGCCACCCATTGTATATGTTAAGTTTAAGGTAAGAGCCTTACTATGTATCATATTAAATGATGATGATGATGTTGTCTTAAATGCTAATGCTACTTTTCTATTGAGGAGATGTTAGATAATAAATTATTAACTAATAATAATGAATGATCAATTTTTACGAATTGATTTCAATTTTAATTTAATTTTTCCAATGACAATCAATTTATTTTTTAAGATCAATTTATTATTATTTATATTTTACTTTTTTTTACTATTTAATTAACTTAAATGAAATAATGAATTTCGAAAACTCAATTGTTGTAATTTTATATTATTGATCAATTATTTTATTTGTTTAATGAATTAATTGTAGAAATAGTATGTAATACACAACTCAGACTTCATTTAATTAAAAAACAATTGTGACTTGTAAATGTAATTTTTACCAATAAATATGCTTATCTGTTTATCGGTGTACAATAAAGTATGTAAACGTAAATAAATAATTCTTTACAGTAACAGTAACAAATCTTTACTACTTCATAAGTACCTAGGGTAAATCGAAACCAAATTCGCCTTCAGTGTAAGTTTCAGCCAAAACCGATACTTCCATATAGGGTCAAGTTGTCGTATGGGAAAAAATAGCCAATCATCACCAACCCAACAATGCGGCGGCAACGAAATTTACGTAACTCTACTCATCTAACCATTAGCATAACTTTCTTACAGGTACACCTTATTAAAGGATAACATTTATAAAAAATTAGTGTACAATAGGCGGTCTTATTGCACAGAGCAATTTCTACCAGACAACCTTTGGATGGACTGGAAGAAAGAAAAAGAGTTAGGGTTGTCAGTGTACAACAATAAAAATAATATAATTTTTTATATATTTTTTTTATTTTTTATTCTTCTTTGATACCAAAAATATATTTCTTTTTACCTTAATATTTGATACTGAACGGTAAACTGCAAGAAAACAAATGAAGAATTGAATTTCGCGAGCTACACTTTAGGCAGTCTCTGTATATTTTACATCTCATATTATATGATTTTAATCATTAAGTCCATAATTATTTAATTTTATTTTAGCTATTAAACAAAATTCATGTATGTACTTACATATCCGAGGGCAGCACGAAATCATAGAGGAATTACTGTTGTATCGTAAGTGAAGACGGGAAGACTGCAGCAGCCAAACTGTTCCAGTCCTTCGATGTATGTACGCAGTATAAACGAAGAGGCAAAACGCTTAGTTTCAACAACGTAAGTGTGAATATTTGCCGGTTGTCCGATGCTAGAAATGAGATTCCTGCGCACTATCTCAAAAATGCATCCTGTAAAATACCGAAAGGCTGGTTACTCTACGCCTGTGCTCAAGACTTTGTAAATTGGACTTAACCAAATCTGGATTACCAATTAGCCTCTTCGTACGTCTTTCCACCGAGTCCAAAGCTGTTAGGTGGCATTTGGCAGCACCGGCCCGTAAGTGGCTGTAATACTCCACACACGATCGGACCTGTGCTTTGTATAACATTAGAAGCTCACCCGATGTGAAGTACCGTGACTATCTGGAGACTATTCAAACAATTGATACAATGCAACACACAACTTAGCAGCCAATCGCTTAGCCGTTACGGTTACTGTCTACAACCATGCTGTCAAGTCAGTCAATTGGCTAATGGTTACATGTAATACAAACCCCGGATATCACAAGTTTGAGCACCCCTGGCCTAGATTAACCAGTCGCTATGTAAACCGTCGGCTTGTTTGAGTAGCTCGGATTATTCCTTAGCAACTAAGGATTATCGATTGTGGTCCTTTAATTCGGTGCCACCGACTGTCCTGGTACTAAAGGGCTGATATTGATTATACAGGCTGACTTAAGGTTTAGATACTGGGTTTGAAAGGGCCTCCAAATAGGTATACTCGATGATTTTATCTTTCATTGAGGATTTCTTTTTTATACTGACCACACACAATCTCACCTAATTGTAAACGATGATGTGGTCGACAATAGAGCACGTTTTCTTAGAAGTAACCTATTCACTCTTTACTTAAATACTCCTAGGTTGTAGCTATCAAGAAATAAAAGATTCTGCCAGGAAATTCCACTCCTTAGCTGTTAGCATGGCGAATGTATCATAACCAAAATGTTTCATTGGACATCTCACCCATACGCATTCAATGCGTATGGGTAGGATATCCACCAAGTCCCGGTGGCGTATTGCCGTATTTCTAGTACTCCAAGTTTGGCAGGTTACGTCAGTCGCACATACAATGACTACTGGGAAAAGTCTTCACAGAGAAGGTGATTGAGAATGGACGACGCCGCTGCGGCCGACTTAAGAAGCGGTAGCAAGATGAGCTGGTTCGAGGTGACTCGAGAAAAAAATACCTGAAAGAATTTGGAGAGGGAAACCCTTAGAGGGAAAACTTTAGATTTAATAATCCTTCTCTTAGAGCAGTGGGAACATTATAAGGCGGATATTATGCTATGCTATGCTATAGTTAGTGCGCTTCAACATCAACGATAGCATCACAGCTTACCATCAGGTGGGATCGCAGTCAAGCACAAGTTTCTATCATTAAAAAAAAACCATTGAAATGTAGCTGCCTTCTTTTTGCTGTGTGCTTTCACATTTTTAAAGTACCTAAGCAAATGTCCTCAAAACTCCAAATAATCATTGGAAAACTAACTTCAAACTTGCCTGACATTTTCCTTCCCGATAGAACTCCACTCACTTGCATGACGGTCATTCCAATTCCAAGTAGCGTACTCCAGAACTATGTCGGGACAAGTTCGCTTCAGTTTGGAACTATTAATTACAAGTTGGAAGTCGCTGTCGCGCAATGGAAGGCACGTCACTATTTCCCAGTTCCGAGTTCCCAGTTCGGTTACATTACCGATCAGCTGACTCATATGAGTAGCCGAGGTATAAAGCCTAGGTTAGAGTGAACGCGTATTTACTGTAGCGGATGCGGGCGCGATTAACATGTGGATGCATTTAGTGTGGGTCGAGGTCTAATACACCTCGTGCGTGTTTTTCTTGCGGTGCGGCTAAAAATACATAGTCTTCTCTGCCATGCGGAGGCCGTCACATCAATTTGGTTTAGTTTAGCAAAGGTATGAATATATAACTAAGATGAATAAAAAAAGAACGCAGTAGTAAATCGACTAATGCGGGGTCACTTTGACCTCGTACCGTACTTAGCAAAAAAAATAACTTTAAGTTTCTTAAACGATAATTTTCAAACGAAGTTTTTAACGCCCCGTACCGAAGGAATGGAAACATTACAGAAATGAACGAACGAAACGAACCTCAATTATATAAAAAAAACTACATTTTCGATATTAAACATTACATCATTGTGGTTTCAACCTTCAAACTAGAATAACCAGTATATGAGGTTGAGGTATCCCCAATTACATTGGTCCGATCAAATGTGGAAGCTTAAATGTTGTTGCGAATACGAAATTAATTTACAAAAAAAAAGATAATTGACGATAATTAAAAAAAAAAACTTCTAATAAAGAAAAGGGAAGTGTTAAAACTATACTATTAATTAGGTTAAGATCAAGTAAGGCACCTATTGTGAGTGATTATCTTCAGGATGTAAGGTAGTTTGCGAAATAAAAGTATGAATAACTATCATAAGCATTTATTGGAGCCTTCAACACGTTATTGTTAACACCAGAAATGACACTATATCTTAGCTTTCAACTGCGTTATGTAGTTATATCACATAAGATTTTTAGAAATATTAATGATTAACATCACTCAGATATTTAAGTATTTTTAAAGATAAAATTGACTGACCTGGCGTAACTTCGACAGCAACTCGTTATTACTTTATAATCTTTAAACTTCGGCGTCGCAGGAACAACTGAACTGCGCGCGGCCGTTTCATCATTTTTATAAACTAGACTCGCGTCCCCCGCCAACCGTTACATGATTTGAAAAAGCAGGCGGTAGTTGAAAAACTCATTTATTACGTACGTTAGGTACAATAATTTACTAAAATCCTAACAGCTCGGCCGTCCTGCTAGAGCAAGGCCCTTCGCTCTTGTATTTTTAGAATATTAAGCTCAAAATAATTTATTTCACATAGGCTCACATTTGCACTTATTAAACGTCAGAAGCTAGCGCACGGTTCCAAATAGTAGTTACCTATGGAGAAGAACCGGCAAGAAACTCCATGGTTACTCTTTTAAAAATGATTGATTTTACAATATTTTCATTTTACAATATTATTAAATATGGGAGGACAATGTAGACTTAGTCAACTTTGTATCCAAAGGCACAATAAAAATAGTAAACTATGAATCCGCGGAGTCTACAGTGTACTTACATTCACATTATAAGTAGAGGCTATACAAAAATAAAAATATACCCGTCGATTAATGCGATGTATACAATAATAAATTATTAATTAATTTAATAATAAAATAAAAAAATATACATTGCAAAAATAATATCACAAATATTTGATCATTAATTTGAATAGTTAAAGTTTTATTTTATTTATTTGTTTTATTTTACATATAATAATGTTGACAATATCTATTTTAATAGTCCAAAATTAATTTGATTACAATATTCAAAATTATTATAAAAAAAGTAATAATACAATGATTAAAATTAAAAAAGGGTTTGACACGATAAACAATTTTCTAAATTAACAGAAACAATATAATGTTAAATATAATAATGTTAAACCCATTTTATTTTTTTTACCATAATCTTGGCATCTTGTTTATTCTTTTGATTACCGTAACTCGAGACGCAATAGAAAGACAACAGGTGTGCGAATGCCGGCGTTCGCCTGGGGCTTGAGTAACTACACAACAATGTAACGCAACAATACAATTAAATCAGACAGATATATTCTGCGGTGTATCGTCTGATTGCCCAGATTCCGATGCAACATTAAAACTATGGTTTCATTTATCTACTAGTAATATTTTAGCCATTTTTTTTTTTGCGTGAATGGTGTATAAGTTGCTAAATAACGATGGGAAAAACTTTAACGATCAGTCAAGGATAATTTCGGTCCTCGTCATTTCATCCTTACCATGAATTAAAGTAGAAAGGGCATCGCTGATTGTTCGATTAAATCGTTGCACTCGACTATTGGCTCGCGGCGTTTAGAATGTTTAATATTCAAATGATTTTGTAAATGATTGAAAGTTTCTTGTAAAAGAAGTACCTTGGTCTGTGATTAATAACTACGCTCTCGTAAAACTGTTATTTTCATCGAAGTTATTGTAATCTTGAGTTCGTTCACCCGGAACGGCTAATGAATTTTGCAAAACCATCTATTATAGCTAAAAGATAATCGTTACCTCATTTGCCACGAACGAACGGCTCTGGGTGATTAGCATGCATAGCATGAAATGGAATCTACCTTAGTGATTGGGTATTCTCCCGTAGTTGTTGCCCCGTTCTGCCCTTGTGAGTACAATCTAAACATTTCGTTGTAATTTCGGAAACTAATATTGTTGAATTCAAAAGAGGTTTTTTTTTGAAAAAATTAGCGATATAATCGTGATTCATTTTAACAACTTGCCTATCAAATTGCGAACGTAGTTCCTCCCCGCCAAAGATATCAGAGAAGTTCCAACGAGTACTAGATCAGAATTTTCCAGTTCTATCATTCTTTTTGTCCGCGGAGGTTAGGCCCTTTTTTTTCTTTTTTTTTTTATTAATTTTCTTTTGCATTTGGTCCACGAGTAAAGGACTGTACCAAGATCGTGGTACCAAATCTTTACAACACCCGTTAATTTTGGTAGAGCAAAATGGGTAGTATTTTTTTCACCCCAACCATAAATATCTGTTCCTCAACTTTAGTAAGCCACAATAGTTTGATCATCTTTAAGAATATCTAAAAACTTATAAACTTTTATAAGATACTTTTAGTGATGTCTTTATCATCAAAGTTAGTGATTATATGTATATGTGACTGAAAATTCGGGGAATAATGACGTAGTTTACTTTGTTGACCATTCGTTGAATGATCAGAATTACTACTAGTTCGCAGTCTTGTATTCCCTTCATGTCTGATACCTATATCATCATGAGCGCGACGCCGGCGATAAGATCGTTTACGCGATGAAATTTGATCTTCTGAACTGCTACTAGAAAAATCTCGTGTCCTACGGCGTTGGCGAATTCTTAAATCACGAGATTTGTAACGTTGCCTAGACGTATGTTCTGACGTATGTGACGACGCTTGGACGAACTCCTTGATCTTTGAGATGGGCCGTTACGAGAACAGAGGATTATCGACTCTGTCGTTTGAAGTACGTATCAAATCCTCCTGTCGCTGATTTGCACCTGCAGTTGCTTCTTCGGACGACATGACTTCGTGCCTGCTCGATAGCAGCACCGTGCCCAAGTTATTTACACTTGATAACAGCACTTGTGCCCAAGCCTTACACTTGGTAGCAGCACGGATGATGAACGTGCCCGTCGCTGATTTGCACCTGCAGTTGCTTCTTCGGACGACATGACTTCGTGCCTGCTCGATAGCAGCACCGTGCCCAAGTTATTTACACTTGATAACAGCACGGATGATGAACGTGGGTGCTTCCAGCGAGTAGTCCTGGCACAGCTGTAATAAATTGCTTCCAGTGGGTAGCCCTGGTAAAGCTGTGTAATGATGAATTGCTTCCAGAGAGTAGCCCTGGCATAGCTGTGTAATGATGAATTGCTTCCAGAGAGTAGCCCTGGCATAGCTGTGTAATGAAGTGCTTCCAAAGGGTAGCCCTGGCAAAGCTGTGTAATGATGAATTGCTTCCAGAGAGTAGCCCTGGCATAGCTGTGTAATGAAGTGCTTCCGGAGGGTAGCCCTGGCAAAGCTGTGTAATGATGAAGTGCTTCCAGAGAGTAGCCCTGGCAAAGCTGTGTAATGAAGTGCTTCCAGAGGGTAGTCCTGGCAAAGCTGTGTAATGATGAAGTGCTTCCAGAGAGTAGCCCTGGCAAAGCTGTGTAATGATGAAGTGCTTCCAGAGAGTAGCCCTGGCAAAGCTGTGTAATGAAGTGCTTCCAGAGGGTAGCCCTGGCAAAGCTGTGTAATGATGAAGTGCTTCCAGAGAGTAGCCCTGGCAAAGCTGTGTAATGAAGTGCTTCCAGAGAGTAGCCCTGGTAAAGCTGTGTAATGATGAAGTGATTCCATGTTGCAGTTAAATGTACACACACACTCGGATTACTCATAAATAATATATTACACAAAATAATATTTAGAAGCTTTAAAAAAAATAAAACTATATGAGCTCGCTAAGATATAATGTCAATGCTTGTTTTATTATTTACTACACAAACCAACAAAATGCCATAAAAATCATTCAACCGTCATTCGGTTATGTAAAAAAACAAAAGCAAAATTTTCGACCGACAAACGATTTGTGGGCAGGATAAACGAGTAGATAATGTTGCTTTTACTCGTCTATCCCACTTCTGAGTTGTTAAAACTATACTATTAATTAGGTTAAGATCAAGTAAGGCACCTATTGTGAGTGATTATCTTCAGGATGTAAGGTAGTTTGCGAAATAAAAGTATGAATAACTATCATAAGCATTTATTGGAGCCTTCAACACGTTATTGTTAACACCAGAAATGACACTATATCTTAGCTTTCAACTGCGTTATGTAGTTATATCACATAAGATTTTTAGAAATATTAATGATTAACATCACTCAGATATTTAAGTATTTTTAAAGATAAAATTGACTGACCTGGCGTAACTTCGACAGCAACTCGTTATTACTTTATAATCTTTAAACTTCGGCGTCGCAGGAACAACTGAACTGCGCGCGGCCGTTTCATCATTTTTATAAACTAGACTCGCGTCCCCCGCCAACCGTTACATGATTTGAAAAAGCAGGCGGTAGTTGAAAAACTCATTTATTACGTACGTTAGGTACAATAATTTACTAAAATCCTAACAGAAGAAAGAAGGTACATAGAACAGAGGTTTTTTTTTAACGTAGGTAAAATCATCCAATGACAAATCCCGCCCTTGGGTGGGGCGGGAAATAGTGTCAGACTTTTACTGACTAAAACCTACCTTTCCGTTCCTTGCCTTTGTCCCGGGGCCCGTGGTGACATTCTCACATAGGTAACCTTTGGCCCCAGTAGGCTTCGGCCCTGCTGGACCCCTACAGTTTGCTGACAACTCCTTTAGGCGCGCGGGAACAGTGCGCGCCGTAGACGACCTGAGCTCGGACCGGTCTGTTACCGGACGGACGGACAGCGAGCTACCCATTGCCCACTGTCCGCGAGCCCGCGCCTACGGTGGCCGGAAATCGGGATCGGAAACCCGGCGGCGGCGGCGGCGTGTGCGCCCTTGTCTAATGCGGTCGGCCTCCTCCTTTGCTAGTATTACTGCTTCGCAAAAGGAGGCGACCGCCTGCCACTCCTCCTCGCTCCGGAGCATGGCTTGAACCAAGCCCCGGCGCGAGAGGACACGGCGATGCTCTTCCCAAGCGGGGCACACCTCGACACTGTTTGCTCCACCGTGTCCACCGGGCGGTCCGCACAGTGGCGACACCCGGGCGTCGTCTCCGCACGAATCTTGTACAGGTACGGACCGAACTTGCCGTGTTCGGTCAGCACCTGCGCCAAACGGAAGGTGACGACGCCGTGGGGCCTTTCCAGCCACGCCTCAAACATAGAACAGAGGTAGAGTGTGTTTGGTCAGATATATTATTATGATGATGTGTCTGTTATAAATATTCCTGTCATTAAATTAAAATACTAACCCGACTTAAAAGTTGTAGGTCGCGGGTTGAAACCCAGCCAGGCGCTTTACCTACTTTGTGAAATTTATATCATCACCACTGTTCTCTAAACGGTGAAAGAAAACATCGTCTGGAAACCGGCACGTCCTAGAACCAAAAATTCCGAGACATATGACGTCCACTAACCTGCACTGCAGGTCTAAAAAGGTCACTTTTGTAAAATCATAATATGAATCATATTTTTTTTATACGGCAATATTTACAAGGAATATGATTCTGAATGCAGTGAATTGAATATGATTCGACTAATTTGTGTAATCATTTTACGAACATTAGATGAATTGCTTATGATCTGCTAGGAATTCGGAATATGATTTGCTCTAGATGAATTGCTCATGTGACGTTTTTAGGCCCGCTGGGCCTGCGTGGTGGAGTACGGCCCATTTCCTGTCCTAGTGAGGAGGCCTGATTCCCAGCAATGGGAACATTATAAGGCTGATGCTATGCTATGCTAAGGGTTTCAATGTCATTGTAGCTATAATTATTCAGCCAAAGTAATTTGTGCCAGAAAGAGCTCACAGCTGTCTGAGCCTAACCCATTTTTTTATGGTAAGTAGGTAAAATCATATGACATCTCCCGGTGCGCTCAAGGGCGGCGTCAACATATTTAGTCATTTATGTTATATCGTAGAAAATCTGGTGCATTTGTGGTGCCAATTAGTCAGACTCTTACTGACTGAAAACCCCGTTCCTTCATTGCCTTGGTTACAGGGCCCTGTTAGGCATAAAAGACCACTTGTTTGTTCCTTCTTAAAGCCGCCTGAATCTGCTATCTTAATATCACCTGGTACAAGTGTGATTTCAGAAAACCCTTATTGGGCAGCTTAATATTCCCTTTAAAGGTGTTTAATACTCGAGACAGTGTGCACGCATGCTTGACGCATGCATGAGTTGTACCGTCCCTCACCACACATGCTAATATTGAAGCATGAAGAAACCTGAGGTCTTAGAACGCAAAGGAAAACCTGAAGTGCACTAGTGTGGTTTTACAGTAAAAGTCAGACACGCCCTCCCACTAAACCCAGAGCGGGAGAAGTCATTGGATGTTTATCCACCTTAAAAAAGGGGTGTCTAACGTATTTCTTATTGGAGTATTTAACGGTTCATCAAGGCCACAACACGCATATAATATTCGCACCACACAACTGCTCCGGTCGACCGCGGGATCGCGACTGACCGGTGTCAAATACATCATGTCACTGACGCTTGAAACAACCAACATATGGCTATGTTATTTGTTTCAATATACACTATAGGGTGGCTTTTTGAAAAGCCGCTCCCGTTGTCGCCCCCGCGTTCGCTTGTCACCCTGCTTGAGGTCATACGCTTATTGACTTAATATCGGTTACATGCCGTCACGAAATTAATGTTGTGTTTGAATGTCGTCACTGTGCCAGTTATGTTTGAGATTTGAAACTACGTCAATAGGTAGATCACCTACCTATTGACGTAGAATTCGTTGCAGTGCAAATGTGGGGGAGGAGAAATATTGATTGG
Organism: Leucania comma; assembly: GCA_958295575.1. NCBI lineage: Eukaryota > Metazoa > Arthropoda > Insecta > Lepidoptera > Noctuidae > Leucania > Leucania comma. The sequence continues at coordinate 1,425,224 of OY282469.1, read as the reverse complement.
ATGAAGAGCAAACGTCTTGAGTGTACAGGTAAGTATTGTAAGCGTATTGTTCCATACGTGCCTCAAGGAGATGTCAGCAAACCGTAGGGGCCCAGCAGGTCGAAGCCTACTAGGGCCACAATTTGTGCTAAAGTGAACCGGGGCCCTGAAACGAAGGCAAAGAAGGAATGGGAGTGTTTTTTTAGTCAGTAAAATTTTGACACACCCTCCCGCTCAGCCCAAGGGCGTGAGATGTCATTGAATGATTTTCCTACTTAAAAAAAGGTAATATGGGACAAGGCCAGAAAGAAGAAATAGACTTTCCAATGGTTGGACAAAGGCTACCCGAACTTCTTCCAGGTATTTTTTCTCGAGCTACCTCGAACCGTCTTCTCGCCACCTCAGGCACTGACTAGCAGACGCAAAATGAGTGAGCGATTTTTAAATTTTCTACCATGATTTTTTTTAATCAGACCCTTAAGTACCTACAAAGCCTTCCCAAAGTTGTGGCCCAACAGGCGTTGTACGAGGGGGGTTCCAGGTTAACTAAAACCCCTTCATCCATTGATAGTGATCACTAGGCTGATTTTACCTCCTGATCTGTTCTCCAAAAATCCAGGGACCTTTGTTTTGCCCAGATAATAAAAAAGGTACCTGCAGAGATTACCCGTAACAAAACGAAAAACAATCTTATTGTTTCATAATTTTTTTTTTTTTGATTACCTTCGCTTAGTGGACTTAGGTTCTCTATAATAATTATTCTGTCGCTCATATTTTTTAATTAATAAAGCGGTATGCATCCATCATTCTTCCGACAACCTCATTTGCAAGCTCACTTTTTGACAAAACCGCTAGCCTTAATTAGCGCCAATGCCTTGCAGTAATGTACCGGTTTATTTTCTTAGGCAAGAATCATATACTGATGGCCTAGTTGTTAAAATACCCACCTCTCATGCGTGAGGTTGTGGGCCCGAAACTGGTTAAATACCAATGTGATTTTTAGGGTTTCGATTTAAATCACTTTGTTGATCATCTGTCATGACCAGAGGTCGGAGTAGGTAGATTGATTTAAGGTCGTTGACGTCAAACGTAGAGGATAATATGGATATGCCTCCAAAATACCGGAACTTCATATTTATTGTGATATTTGTTCCGGAATTTTGAAATTAGCACGAATTTCTGTTTAAAGTGAAAAACGTATTAATAATATCAATCTACGCTGCTAGTGTTAGCTAATAGTGAAAGAAATCAGTATTTTATTTTATACAAAAATACCTTGGAATAGTTACACCGTATTTTGTCCCTTACTGTTGAATTAGAAATGACGCTTGACAGTATGACGCTTTATTTTATTTTAGTCCATAATTCCAAACCCGGAACTTTTTCTGGTACTTCCCGCACATTATGGATAAAATGGCATGTCCATATTATAATATCTTGACGCAAGTATATAAAATCAATCTACCTACTCCGACCTCTGGTCATGACCCTTTATCTCGGAAACGCGTAAAGGAGTCGAATTGATATTAAAATGATTTAATCAAGTCTGCAGTCCCATGAAACTGTGAAAAAATCAAGCTTATAAGTAAAAAAGGTATGGTCGTTTATGTCGCAAAAAACATATATTTCGACATCCTCATGGTAATCAAAATTCATAGAGTAAGTACTTCCCACAATATCTGTGGTACTTCCCGTTGATCTAGAATCCTGAAATTTGGCATGGAGTAAGGTCTTATAGCACAATTATAGGAACAAAAAGGAAAACTGTAAATTTGTAGTTACGTCACCAAAAAAAACTTCGGAAAAATCTTCAAGACTCGATTCGGAAATTGAACCGTTTTCATAAGTCTGTGCGAAACCCTCAGTGCACGAGTCCGGCTAACATTAGCCCTTTTTTTTTCAATTTATATGTACTTTTCTAAGTTTATTTAGGACATTACTGACACCCTGTGCCAGGGACAACACGTAAAACTGTTGATCAGGACCAATCGCTACACGTGTTGTCGGGGTTTTTCAATCATAAATTAGACAAAAACTAGGGAGATGATGAGGCAAGAATCATCCCTATTTTAAATTTGATCCTTCTTGAAGATCTGTCAAACAACTTTCATAATGAATTGTAGACGCCTAATTATTTGTTTGGAAGACCTCCTAATCATGAATCAATCGGGAACCGATCACATTTACAGATTAATTTTTGTTCGAATTTTATTTGACTGAAAACTTTTGAACGACTTTTTTTTACTATTATGCATTATTTGACATATTTTTATTTCAACAAAGTATCATGTGTCATAGGTATCATTTTAATGAATTGCTATTGACCGAAGCCTCTCTTGAACTTTTTTCATTTGCCAAATGATTTATTTGCCATATTTTCATCTCACAGAAACTACGGTTTACCGAATTTTGGTCATAAATATATAGACGGTTATAGTATGCGGTAAATAACTTGAATCATTTGCTATGGTAGCGCGCAACCCTTATTTTCGATTGGGACCCAAAAATCGGTTACTGCGCATTTAAGGTCGACCGCCATGATGGTTCAACATATGTGACGACGATTATAACCGATTTCGAGTCTTAGTCCAGGAGGGGAGCTGCGCGAAAAATCTGAGGTAAAAATTAAAAAATCGACATCATAATTTCATCAGCTACACGAGGACATACGCCTCCCTCAAGAGTCGCCACAATGACTGGTCCTGTGTATCTCGCATCTATCGGATCCCCACGACTCTTACCAGATGGTCAGTCCATCTTATGGGACGCCTTCCAACGCTGCGTCTTCCGTTTCGGCCTCATTGACTGTTCTCTGTACTGCGAGTAACGTGCCCTGCCCATTGCTTTTTAAGTTTAGTAATTCATCAGGCTACGTTTGTAACATATAAAAATAATGTAAAATAATGACATGCCTCCCCATCGTTTTAAGACTTATTCGTTAGATATTCTATTTTTTTGTAGTAGCCCTAGAGCAAAAGAATTCATCGGATGGTTTCTCATCATCCGATGAGTTCTTTCGTTATTTAACTATCTTCCATTATTTAACTAACACATTAACAGCACATAGCCGCATCATGCACGCATGCCTAGGCACGGTATTCGTTGCTATCTTATGTGCGTGGCAGTCTCTCGTGAAACGCAACCAAATTATTATCATTACCTTACCTTTTTCGTATTTAATGAGTGGCAAAATGCGTTTAAAACAATGATAAAATCCTTTTATAAGTTAATTTAAACATTATCTTCTTCACACTGTATACATAGATAAATGATTAAGCTACATGCGAAAGTTAATCTGTCTGTTTGTTAGCATAAAAAAGTTGAAAAACTAACATAGATGACAGCAAGCCAATTAACTTGTAATTGGCTTGCTGTCGTTGTCCTTACGTGTGTCGCTTGCCTTACGTATAGTGTTAGACCTAAAATTGAGAAGTGAGCATAAGTTAAACTTATTAAAAGGTTACGGTTACCTATACAAAGTCAATTAATAATCATTCATTATAAAACATAAATATATTCACTTTAAAGGACAAGATTTTGACATTAAAGTACAATTAGACACGTCATATCAAATAAACAAAATATAAAAGTATAGTACTAATATCCTGTAGCCTGAATTTGGTCATAAGATAAATTTTCATCACAGTAATAAGTTTCCTGATAATAAAACTTTCATGCGAAAGAACCCGCATGCAGGAGCTAGCTTTTCAATAAATGTAAAACGTAAGACAAAAGTCCTGTTCTCTTAGGTTTGTGTAAAGAATCTTAGCAAAACATTTCCCGTTTAAACCGGCTTCGACAAGAAAATTTAATTAAGTCATAGCAAGTGGGCTTTTGTACTTCAGCAACGAAAAGTACAAAGACAACATTTCCATATTTAATAACCACACAGCACTAACCGCTTGGCTCATTATACCACAGAGAGAGCTCATCCCAGTATATCTATTATCTACAGCTTAGTCTAAATTTAAACGTCGTAGAATGGCGATCTAGCTTAGAAACCTCTTTTCATTTCAAAACCAAACCTTATTTCTAACACTCAAAGTTGGATTTTGAGTGGAGGTAGTTTTACCATTACCAAAATCCCTATTTTATAGTCTGTAATCGCTGTAAGACGTGTGACACGTCTAAGCGATGTTTTGCGCGTTATCTCGTCTTGTAATCTCTCGTATAAGTAACTAGTTCCTAACAGTGGCTTCGCCCGCGTAAAACTAGATTTCTCCATATGAACTTTGGACCTCGTTTCTTCCTCTTGGAGGGCGAATTTTGGAAAATTCTGTTAGTGCTCGCCTACGTCATAAAAGGAAACCTTGTGCAAAATTTCATGCTGCTAGTCCCAGTAGTTTCGGCTGTGTGTTGATATGTCAGTCAGTCAGTTTTTCCTTTTGTATATACATTTATATACCTATAGCATATAATTATGTGGACCTGGTTTCATATGTCTGTCTCATTTCGTCTGTGTCGTGATTATGTCTCAAGAAAGTGTGAATCAAGCAAGTAATACTTGAGCGTCAAACATTAATAATTTAGAAAGCATTTGTTTAAAATAAGCTTTCATTTAAATGCGCTAAGAAGAAGAAAAAAGTGACTTAATTTAAAGAAAAGAAAATCAAACTTATCAATTTAAATATTACATTTTACATATAATTTATTTGCAAAACTCTTTATTTATTTAACAGTTTTGATCGGGTTTTGAAAAAGTCGCCATCTTCCCTTCCCGCGGTTTTGCGCGCGCCTTACGAATCGAATTACGGCAGACGATCTTATTATAAGAAATTTCACGCTTTGGGTAGACCGTAACAAAAACGGAGATTTCATCGTCATATAGATATTACTATAGTATAAATTATACCTTTCCGGAATCCTTATGAGTTTTCCTATCTATTAATATCGCTACATAATGAAATAAAACTGACCTGACTTCGCAGTGACGTGATATATTTTCATTTTGATTATTTTTGTGCACATAACCTTGACACTTTATCACAATACACTGAACCCGCACATGTTTTCACCAAAACGACACTATAATACGACTTTTAACACTTTTATACAAACTTTTGGCACTTCTAAACAAACTTTTTACGCGGAAGAAAATTTTCATTTTTTTTTTCAAATGATAACGCGCCAGCGGCGCCGGCCGCCGCCGGCTCGCGACGTTCGATCTGCGCATGCGCGACGCGCTAAGCTAACATGGCGGCTTATTACCATGAGCACAAAAACCTAAACACTAAAATTTCTTTGTTATTATTTTAGTATTATTTGCAATGAAATCTTTTGTTAATGTTTTTTTTTTATTTGTAATTATTCTTGTAATATGTTTTTGTATGTAATGTTACTTTATTCTAAATAAAATACTTAATATTATTTTTCTACTGACTGCGAACAAAAAATTCAATGTAACTATTATTTTCAAAGAATCCTTTTGTTATTTTTTTTTTTTATAATTATAATGTGATATTTTCTGTTTGTAGTGCTACTTCATCCTAATAATATTTTTTTACCGATTTTGATGCGGTTTTCAGAAGAATATTTGTCAAATTTAATGTATTCTAACCGGCTTCAAAAACGGAAGTTCTCAGTTTTTAGAATTGACATAATGATTTGATAATGGAACCGAATGGCGGGAGGTATCTATTTAGTTTTGGCTGAGAGGTACTACAACTAAAAAGTGTGAAATAATTAAAAAAAAAACGACTTAAAAAAGATACAAAAAAGTGTAAAATAACTTTAATTTCGGAAGTCGATGTTTAATAACAAAAAGACCAAACTATTATAGAAACACCGACTTCCAAAATTAAAGTTATTTTGCGCTTTTTTGTCATTTTTATTTATTATCGATCATTTTTCAGCAAAAGATATCCTATTATTTACTCTGGAATTCTAATGTGATGTATGCAATATTTTGTGGCAATCGATTCAGTAGCTTAGGTTTTAAATTGGAACTAACCAACAAATGTATGTACACGGGCATATTATAGCTTGGAGGATTATATTCAAGATAAAAATGCTTGGGTTAATGCTGGTCCAGCTCCACTACCAGCAGGGCGTACAAATTGATTAGTTTGAAAAATACTTTTTTATCTTTTTATTTAATATTAAATTATTATTGTATAATGTAGAAGCATTTATTTTCAAAGTTTGTAAATGTGAGTACCATGGAGCAATTTACGGTATTTGGAAATTGGACTTGTTAGACATAAATGAGCATGGTGGTTGAGAGTTTGTCAGGCTCACTCAAATGTCTCACTGATGGTGGCGCGTGTGTTGGATCATTCGGTTCCCTTCAAAATGGTTGAGCTCAGTGGTGCTGATATACGCGTCATGTTCGTGATCGAGCGCTGTCAGTTGAGACTGGTCATCTCTTAGCTGCCAGTGGTTTATTTTAATATCTTTATTTAGAATGCCTTTTTTTTCGTCTTTACTTTATTTTATTGACATTGTTCTCACATAATAGCAGCGACAAGAAACATGTAACAGAGATATTTGTTATACATCAAATTATTGAAAAGAGTGTCCATGGAGTTTCTTGCACATTCTTCTCCATAGAGATCTACGCTTTGGAATGTGCAATTAGCATCATTTTTTTTCTGACAGACTGACACCTTGACCTTTCAAAAGTGCCTGTAAATGGTTTATTTGAAATAAATGCTTTTAAATATTTTAATCTTTGAATCTTTGACTAATTTTTGCGTTACATTAGTAAAGATAAGGATTTTTTGAAAGGTTCTTTATTCCCAAGGCGGCCCCATATAAATTTTATAAATATTAGATGTATCTCAAAGTCCCTAATTGCTGTAATTATTTTTATTTATTCGAAAATAAAAATCATTATTTTTATACTTATTTACTTACTAACAGCTGCGTCAAATGACGTTTTGATGTATCACCAATCTTTCTTTCCGAACGATATCTAAGAGGTGGCTTCGAAAGGTTTGAAATAAAATGAATTTTCTTTTCAAACAAATTATACAATATATAATACTCGTAAATAAAAATAAAAAAATACACAAAAAACATTACCCTCCTTTTAAGGCAGTCGGGTAAAGATAGTTTAATGTAAAAAACAAATTAAACAACATACTGTATTGAACACAACAATTGTAATACAGCTCAATGTTCGCTATTTTACACTCCTCACGCTAAATTAACAAAATCATTACAGAAAGTGATGCATACGTCTTATATTATTTTTGTGAAAACAACATCCACACCCCAACAAGGTTCAACAACGCCTGGAAGCACTGTTTCAGAATGCCAAATTCTCCAGCAGTCCAAAAAGTAAAAATGTATGTCACACTGAACGCATTAAGTGCGAACTAATTTGGTTATCTTCTTTCGAAAACAGATCATACATCTACTTCTATTCGAAGTTCCCAAACTCTCTGGCTCGTGCACAATATCTCGCCTCAGCCTCATGTGTACACTTTTAGCTTAGCCGATCTCTGTTAAACAGGGGCGATGCCGTTTAACCAGAGATTCAGCAAGCGCAAAGCGAAACTCACGATGCGTCACAGGCAATTTATCGCGTCGTGTCAGCGAACTTTAGTACATGACAAGCGCATTGTGTACATTGACATTCAGTAACCTTTTAAATATTTCACGCCTCTCTTTCACTCCAACAGAGTCCTTACTCTCCATGTAAAGTTTTTGATCTTTGAGATCAATACCCCCATGGTCGTGTTGTAATCTTTTACACAAATGGGTTTCAAAAGCGGTTTACCAGCCTTAGTTCTATGGTAGGTATCGGGTTCGTGGTAAGTGGATATTATATTCATTATCTTGGAGTCCATCCATGCTATGACAGATAAGTCTCCAGAATGGCGAGCTATAATCGTCCTCTTACCCACTTTCTTCGGTACCTTCGCAATGTCACTAAGGACGTTTGGACGGTTTGCACGAAGGGTCCCTAAGCAATCAAAGCCCAAACTGTTGAGGTATCGTGCTAATGATGGACAATTGTAAAAATTATCCATCACTACACAATACCCCGATGTTCAAGACCTTGCAATAGCTCAAAAACCACTTTCGTGCTCTTCCCCCCCCCCGCTCCCATATAAACACCAAGTGATGGATCACCATCGGGACTGTCATCCTTGCCCGTGTAGATTTGGAATTTAGCCATATAACCAGTGCGGGGTTCACATAGTTCTTATGATATGATTCCAAATCGCGCAGCCATTGATCTTAATTATTTGGGCCCAGGTCAAACGGCCCTTGAATAAGGTCAAAGATTCATCGATGCTGATGTCAGTTCCTAGGTTATACAGGGATTTGAATTTTTTTCCGAGATGTTGAATAATAGGTGCCACCTTTCCCAGCTTAGTCGACATCCTTGTTAAAGAAGCAACTCTAGTTTGTGACAATGGCTGACTCTCGACAGTGTCACTATCTACAAAATGAAGAAACTTATTCAACAAAGTGTAACAATTATAGGACATCAAACGCTTGAACCCCGGTAATCGGAGAATTTCGTTTGATGTACAATATTCATTTACCGACGCCGACTTCCGCGGGTCAATAGCCATATCAGTACATATATTTAGGTGAGACCATTTGGACCCCAAACTAGGCAAGAAATTCCTGTATTTTGGGACATATATATTATACATCAACACTGCGAAAAAAATCATTATCTCGTCTTTATTTGTGTCAGTCTTACCATAGCTTATATGGGTTCTTCCAAGTCCTCGATGTCAGGAATACTTCTCCTGGCATCTGACATGACGGAAGCATCAAATTCGCTGTCCAGGTCACTACCATCAAACCTAGGCACTGTCTGTGAAGGTGCTGTCACAGTTGAAGTTGATGGACGAACATCAATTTTGGCGGCAACCGTCTCCTCAGACATGACACTAAGCGCGAGAGGAGTCGGACCAACCGTGTTGCTGCCGCTGTGCCGCTGTGCGTTCCTGCCAGAACTGTGAGCAAACACAATATCGTAAAAATATAATTATATTTTAACACGTACCATGGAGATACTCTATGAAAAGGGTTTACTTATCAGAGAGGCAAGTCCAGGCTGGATTGCCTGGACTGTCTGGCTTTCCCAATGTGCACGTGACCACCTGGGGTCTTCTTATCAAGTACAGATTCGCCGCACACGTTGACCGACCCCCCAGGTGTCACCTCAACTGGGGCCGCAGGAACTAAAATGGTAAGAAATACAAATTATTCCACTGAAACTAAATAAATGTAGTGTGTAATGTAGTAGGTAAGGGGCCGCTCAAGTATTACGTAAGCAGATTTTTGCAAAAATTAACCCCCCTCCCCCTTGTGAGCAAAAGTAAGCAAAGCTCTAACCCCCCGTGTTTATATAAACATTGCTCATAGATGTACGTTTACTCACTTTTATGTAATTTTGGAACATGGAGATCCGTAGGTATATATATGTCCGCTAAGAATATGTTTACGTAATAATAAAAATCCAACAGACATAAAAAAAAATAGTACCTAATCGTTGATTTTTTTTGCAGTCAGGTGCATAGATCGCACCAAAGTGACAAAAGTCCCTTTTTTCGTTCCAGCAAGATACAGCATCATAATTATATTTATTTCTTTTTATCCCACGATGCTTTAATACTTTTTTCTTTTTTAATCGAATCTAAAAACATTTCTTCATGCTTAAAATACGGCAATAGTTCGAGAATTGTGCATTTTGATTAAAAATTAAAAAAAAAAAAAATGTCAAAGTCAGTCGACGAAGCGTCCTTCGTTCGCGCGCGTAAAGTGAGTTATTGTCGTTTAGAATTTGACGTATTTTCGATTGTGGATGAGTGTTTTTGTGTAAATTACTGATTTATTGTCATAATTAGAATATAGTTTATGTGACTGCAACCGTATTTCAACCCGAGGGTAAGTATATTTCTATTTCTGAGTGATTTTCAGTGCACTTTTAACAGTATTAGACCTTTGTCAGAATATCATAAACTAATAAATTGTGAGACCAAATTCTGTGTAAACTATATCTTCGAATATTTATTCGATAATATTTTTAGCTAAAAAATATACACTAGCTGCGATATTTATGACAGGATTAGATTTTTTAGTGTGTCGGCCAAACGAAAATATAAACAAACAAAATGGCCGCCCCCCTAATTGTCCCGATTTTTATTATTTCTGTTTTTGTTTTTCTATGTTATTCAATATAGCAAGTGTGACACATCATTGGAAAGGGCATTTCTTGTAGAAAATAATTATATAAAATGTACTTTTTTTACTCAAACTACTGAACAAAAAAAAAAAACAGAAAAGTACAGTGCGTTTTTACGTAAGTAGGTAATTCCTTCAACCAATCCCTTATTTTTCTGTATTACTTAAACCTATCAACATACCTAATATTAACACATAAGTTACAATAGGAACATGGCTTTCAGATAGTAACAATATTTTTAATTTACGTGAAAGGGTATCTATTTATTTTGGATGAAAAATTATTCACCGTTAGTAAGTAAGTATTTCGTGCTAGTCATAAGCCTGTAAATAAGTATTTTTTTACTATGAAGTAACTATGTTTTTTTTTTATATTATATCTTATGTAGATAGAACCAGTTCATAAAATGTATAGATATGTTACCGCTTTACTTTTAAAAATAATCTTCTTTAAAGTTCAAATAATGATTGTTATCAACTATAGTCAATGTTTACCGCTCTATAAAAAAAAAAATTGAAACCAAATGTTAACAAACACTTGACACGACTTGAAAGGGTCAACTGATACACAGTGGCAGACGTGACTTCGATAAAAAAAAAAAATATCAGAACGATAATAGTTGAAAAGTTTTAGGTGAAATGAAATTCGGTCAAACGTTTTTCGAACTGATAGGTAACCATTCATAAGCTTATGCAAAAACATTACTTGAGATGACTCATGTTACAAACGACAGCACCAAAAAAAAAAAAAAACATTTTGAGCGCGCGGCCTCTTATCGCGCGGCGGGGTGGGGGTGCATTGTTATTTGATGACGTAACAGTTTACGGAATAAAACAAAATGGTGCATTCCTTCAAAGAAGTAGTGTAGGTTACGAATACTTGCTGTCATTTTAACGCCAATTTCAACGATTTTTACTCTTTGAACAATGATTATGATATCAATACTGACTTTCCTGTTGGACTAGTGGTTAGTGGCCCTTACTACTATGCCGGAGGGTTCAATTCCCACCCAGGACTAATATTTGTTTGATGAGCACGATCATTTGTCCTGTGTCTGGGTGTTATTTATCTTTAATATGTAGGTATGTATGTAGAAATATATAAGTACGAGTATGTATATCAGCTGTCTGGTACACATAACACAAGCTCTGCTTAGCTTGGGACTAGACGGTGTTGTGTGATAGTTGTTGAAGTGAAATCATCAGTCCTATTCGCCAAGGTCGTGTATTTTATTTTAATACGCAATAATATTACCTACTATATAGCAAAACTATGTTCATAGGTAAGTATACTAACTACTTACGCAAATTTCAAACTATTTAAAAGAATATTTGTTACAAAAATAGGTCGTAATTCGACTACCAATGTGCAAAAAAAAATTGTGCATCTAAAGTTTCGTCACTTTTTCCCTGAATTATTCATTACTTTTCGAAAAACAATTACTCAATACATAATCTACATTATTTTATTTCCCAGTAATCCATATAAATTCTTATTATAGGATAACTTACCGTTTCCTTCTCGAATTCATTTTATACACAACACAATTGAGCACAAATTTAGATTGCCGCGCGTCACTGAGCCGCCAAAATTTGAAATGACAGACTTTTTTTTAAATTAAGTTCATTTTAAACAGAGTTGTAACCATTAAAAATACTTAAATAGTTAGTGTATGAACTATTTTGTTTAAACGTCAGAGCGACCAATGCCGGCCGATCGATATTGTACAGACAAATGTACGAACGGCGCTAGGAGCATTTTTCAAGGTGTACAATCGGCGCTCGAGGGGTACACACTTCGAAGCAATAGATCCGAGCATATCTGTAAAACAGCTCTGGTAATATTAATAAAACATTTATCGTAATTTTTGCGTCGTATATGTGTCGTATATTTGTGTCGTATAGTTTCCCTTGCTGTAGAATCTGAATAAAGGCATAATCAGCCTTATAATGTTCCCACTGCTGGGACTCAGGCCTCCTCTCTAGGAGAGGGACCGTAAGCCCTCCACGTGGACACAGCTCGGATTGATGGATGTCACATGTTTTGGAATTTTTGGTTCTTGGACATACCGGTTTCTTCACGATGTTTTCCTTAACCGTTTTGAGAGAAGTGGTGATGAAATACATTACACAAAGTAAAGCGCCAGCCCCCCTAGCCAAGTTACAATCGTTTCGTTTTGCGTCAACGCTTGTAGTAAGCCACGCCCCCAACTCCTTTGTTCGAACAATCGAATTAGGGGCGTGGCCAACACCAAGCGTTAACGCAAAACGAAACGATTGTAACTTGGCTAGGGGGGCTGGTTGGATTTGATTCGCCTGCAACTTACAATTCGTAAGTTGGCACTGTTACTACTGAGTCACCACTACTCTTTTAAGAATCCGCCATATTGGATTTTCAATGACGCCATTTTGCTAGTTCTTACTTTCTCATCCAATCTGAAGCTCAATGCTAAAGTTTTGCAGATATGTTGCGGTTGGGATTAACTGTTTCAAAATTATAATTATGCAAACCTGCAAGTATTGCAAATTAAAGCCATAAGTACTACTATTATAAAAAGATGAAATTTTCGAGTTTGTATATCTATGTATATAGGAGCATTCAGAAAACCTGAACTCCAAACACACACATCTACACTACCTGTAGTCACTGATAGACAAGGACAGAGATAAGAGCGGGCGCTGTCGGGCGGGCGAAATAGTTTTAGCCTACGATCACACACATTGATCGTCGCGACCGATGTGAAATCGTGATAATTGTCACAATTTCAGCGGTAGAGGCGAGTTACCTATCTTCCGTTGTTTTGATTGAATCTAAGTGATATAATATGAGGGTAATATCTGAAACTACTTAACCAATTCATCACTCCAACGCAAACAATCAATCACTGATTGACATAGGACAGTTATATTTTTTTACTTTTACGCGGGCGAAGACGGTAGATGCTAGCTAGTCTTGGTTATAAACTTCATTTCAATTTACCCAACTACATCTTGTAGCAACAAAAATTCTCTCCAACGGCGACTAAATGCTAAAATTGTTCACGTAAAAGCCCAGCAATTTACTGTATAGAGTACATTTATTTACGAACAATCTCATTTACTTAGCTCGGCTCACGTTAAGTTGAACATGCGGCAGATTAATCGGCCGGTCGACACGACCAGCTGCAGCCGTGTGGGCTTGAAGGATTTACTTTAGCACTTATAGCATGATGGCGTCCCTGTGAGAGTAACCGTTTTATAATTAGATCTTAATTTGTTTAAAAAGATATATTTTCGGCTTTATAAAGACGATTTTGTTACGGTGTTTATTCTCAGGATAGTCAGCTAGGAAACGTCGGCCTCATGTAGTTTAAACTCATGAAAAAAAAATTACGTGTAAAAATGTTTTTTTTTTTTCTTTGAAAAATAAATATAATTTATCATTTAAAAGTTTTGCGGTTAAAGTAGCAAACTATTATCTCAAATTTGTGGGCAAGTTTATATTTTCAAAATTATAAATTTTCTTTTGACTTTAAAGTCTTCAATAGTTTCGGAAAGTACCTTTCTTAAAACTTATTGAGTTAAATAAACTTTTCCTAAAACTTGTTGCTCTTTTTAACTGTTAAGTGAACACCAGTGGCTCACTTTAGAAATGCCTCTGCATTTAATCGAACTTAATAGACATTCCCTCACAATGTTAAAGGTTGAAAGTTTAAGTGATACAGACTACATTGGTACATTTAATTTAATAAATACATAAATGACCTTAACTACATTCAACACAGATAAATAATATACTGCGTAATAGTCATCCAAAGCACGTAACTTCCAATCAATTTCCGAAAACGGAAAACCCCTTTAGCCACGGATACCGGACGACAGATGCACAGAAAAAACCTTTCAATTTCCCAAAGCACCTACAAAACGGTATCGTTAGGCGAACCCCTTGACATGACCGGCTCGGCAGCGAAAAGTGACGATGCACGATGTACCGATAGCTTAAAAAACGACGTCCTAGTAGCCAGGGCAGGGAAACAGCTAGGCAGCTAGACCACTAAAAAGAAAGCTGTGTCGAACGCGTCTGTCGCATCGTGTCAAGCCGTTGGCTAGCCGCCAGCCGACGCGACACTATCGTTCAATAATTCTAGCCAACCTTGAGCAAACATTGCAGCGAGGATCGTTGTATTGCCTCAGAGAGGTACTCGTACAGGCATTGCACAGAGCGTGTTCCGGGATGTTAGGTCTTTTAGATGTACTATGTGCATAAAACGGACTCTGTTAGGGCCGAAACGCATAATTGCGTTGCGGCGCCGCGCCGCTAAAATCGGCAGTGCAGCTCGCACCGACGCAGAAAGTTGCGGTGTGCACCGCAGCGCGAATATCATAGCTTTATTAAGTGGATATAACCAGTATCTTCTTTATCGTTTATTTAAAATAGAGTAATGTCTTCTTAATAACAAATACGTATAAGTTTTTTACGATCCAAGACAGAGAAATGGCTATCCATACTCAAAAATTTCGAGAAACGACGGTGGCGGTTGACGGTGGTTATCCCTGTAGGATACGGTGAAAGTTGCGTTGCGACGACGCGAAAAAGACTGGCGCAGCGCCGCGCGTTACGTGTTTCGTCCCTTAGTGAGATAAATATCTAGTGCATCCATCAAGCGTTGCCATAATGACGGGTCTTGTGCGTCTCGTATCCATCAGATTCCTGTGACAGTAACCAGGTCATGGGTCCACCTTGTGGGAGGCCTTCCAACGTTGCATCTTCTGGTACCCTCTTTCTGGCTCACCCTGGTCTTTTTTCCATAAGTCCAGGCCACCTTATTTTGCTATATTTGTTAGTCAATTACAAACTGGTAAGACTATGATTTAATAATGCGGTTTACTTCATAAAAAATTGATGTTAAGTAATATGTGGCTAAGGTTAAAATGGTCGTTGTAATTTATTTGTGTATCTTACCTTAAAGAATTTATAAAGAAAATATATTCCAATATCAAGTTACGTGGCTTAATCAAGTGGGCTCACGCTTGATCAGGTTACAGATTACAACGATAAATAAAAAGAGGGCTCACACGTGGAGTAAACAACATACTCTTTATATACTGGATGAAGTCTTCGAGGCAGCCAAAGTTTGAAGTACAGGCAAACTTTAGGTATTTTTAGCAGTTCCTGTCAAGTTTATGATGGATATGAGAGTGTAATTCCCTCCTGGAATCAGTTTCTTGATAACTTTAACCTGGGGATCTTTAAGACGAAAGGGAATAAGTTACTTCTAGGGAAGCGTGATCCATCGTCGATCGCGCAGTTGCATCAGGGTGCCTAGTGCGAGTTATTATTTTTTATTATTATTGATAGGCTCGCGTTTGACTACTGTCTCACCTGATAGTAAGCGATGATTCACACTTGACTTAAAGACCCTTAGGTTCAACACAGACTCCGGCAGGGAATTCTACTCCTCAGCTGTGCGCACAATGAATGTGACTCGTCAAGTGCATCACCACCGATGATCTTCTTGGCTCAACGTATAGTTTTCAAAATATTTATAACGTTCGGCTCTGATTAGCCTGCTCCAAGCTCCTGACCAATCAGAGAGCCAAACGCGGTAAGCGTTTCGATCGCGACGTAAAAACAACTCACACTCAACACACAGATAAAATAGTGAATCGTAAACCTAAAAAAAAATAGTACAAGACATAAATTCAACAAAACAAAATTGTCATCATTATCATATTGTTGCTTTGTTTCATAAGTGGTATGTGGTTTCAGTTCTTTGTTTGAATAAATAAAGTGAGAAATGAATATATTAGAGGAAGTTTGAAAGTGGCGCCAGTGACTGAAAATTTGAATAGCCATGTAAAGAGGAGAGGGTTGAAACGCATGTTACTAGAAGAGCTATGAGTATGCATGTGGATGGATGGAGAGGGAGACCAAAGAAAAGATGGATGAATTGTGTGAGAAGTGATATGAAAGTGTTAGTAAGAGGTGGAGTCAGTGATAGCATGACGAGTCATAGTAGAGAGTGGAAGAAAAAAACGTATTGCGCTGACCCCAAATAAAACGAGACAAGGGCAGGAAGATGATGATGATGATGTTTTCAATTCATTGTTTTCCACATGGTCATAGATATAATTAGATAGCCAGTAGTTTCTCCAACGAAATAGACACAAACCTTCCAAAAAGGTCAAGACAAACTTTTCCTACAGTATTATCGTAATACATTTTGTTTATACGATACTACAGAACTTCGAGGTGACCTTGACCCCTGAATTTGTTTGCAACAACTCGAAGAGAACTGGCACCAACTTTTTTAAAGTGATATGTAACTGAGTTTCACAAGACCTATTTACAAAATAAACAACATCGTTATGTGTTTATGTTCTTTAAAATACGTGTACTTTTGAGGAATGGCTGCCTTTTTAATTTGAATAAAAACGTAGTTTTAATACGAGTATTTGTAAGAAAGAAGTTTTACAATTTGTTAAAAAGTATTTTTTATAATTTAAATGTTGTTCTTTGATACTTGTATGTTATCCTTGGGAATTGGTTAGAGAAAGTGAAGAATCGTGATCATTGAAAAGAATAGAAGGAGGCCTTTTCCCAGCAGTGGGGCAATATGGGCTAATAGTGAGTAATAGTAAAGTTTTTTATGTAATCTACACTCCTTTTGGAGCAGTCGAGTACAAGAAAATCAGTACAAGAAAGACTAAGTAATAGTAAAGTTTTTTAAGTAATCTACACTCCTTTTGGAGCAGTCGAGTACAAGAAAATCAGTACAAGAAAGACACCAGATATATGGTTACTTTGGTCTGTCATAGATTAAAGAACTTGTTCGTAACCATCATAGAACCTTTTACCTTTTTTCCAATAAAGTATACAATAAATAAATAAATAAGTAAACCTTTTTAAGCATTTTTTGTCAACATTTTCTATGAACATGTTTTTCTTTAGATGGGAAATTATCTAATGACTTCTCCCGCTCTAGGGTGGAGCGCGAGGGCATGTCAGACTGTAACTGTCTAAGACCCTCTCCGATGTTCTTTCTTTGCCTCGCATTCCAGGGCCCCGGGTTTTCTTTTTAGAAGCGAACCCATGGCACCAAAGGCTTCGAACCTGCTAGCCTCCTATGGCCTGCTACTGTACTGTTGTTGTTGTGATTGTGGACGATCATTTGCTTTCATTTAAAAAAATAAAAACTTATCTCCTCAATAGGAATACCTCCTGTACACACAGCTCACATACACAAGATACCTATACTCGGAGTACCTCTCTGTAGGCTATATAAATATTTATTCCGTTTGGGAATCGAACCCTCGACATACGTGTCGAAGCGCAGCAGCCCATCGCTCAACCACTGGGCCAACACGTCATCATTGCACGAAGATACTGTATAACGCCTACCAGATAGCCTAAGCATCGTTGCACGTTTGGCAACGTACTTTTCTTTCCGCCTACCATTGATATATTATAAGGTAAGATACTTACAACTAGAATTGCGCGCTTACATAGCAATCAGAAAACCTGGACTCGAAACTCACACATCTGTTATCAGTATCATCACAGTCACCAACCTACAGTCACTGATAGACAAGGACAGAGATAAGAGCCGGCGCTGTTGTGCTAGCGAAATCGCGTTAGCCACAATTAGGTGACGGGCCTTTCAGCGGTCCTCGCGCTAGAGGCGAGTCACCTGTCTACCACTGTTTTGATTTAATACTTTTCTTATCAGTATATTTCCAAACCTGTAAAACAATTGCCTAATCCCATTAATAATAATTTAGATATGATACAGTTTTAGGCTGATAATAAGAATTATTACGCTATTTACACTGATGGCAGTAAAGGGACTGATTATGTGCATGCAGATATACACCGTTATATTTTAGACGTTTTAATCCCGTGGGGGTCGATTCGGTACATGAAACACTATTGATTTATAAAGATAAAATTAAAAAATAAAGTACTTTTTTTTATAAAACTCGAATTAATATACGCATGTACGAAATTAATCTCTTTAAGTAAACGAGTCAATTACCTTGCAGGAGGTTGTCGGTTGTTGCGTACTAACTACCTACAGTTCATTGGCCTCGATCAGCTGACGATTGCTTACAGAAATTCATTTTGTACATGCGTAAATTAATTCGAGTTAAAAAAAAGTACTTTATTTTTCATTTTTATCTTTACAAATCGATAGGGTTTCATGTACCGAATCGACCCTCCGCGGGATTAAAACTACAAAAACTTAACTGTGTATATGATCCACATAGAAAACTCTCTCAAAGCTTTGTTCTGCACCATACTTGTACTGTATTCACTGTATAGGCATATGCGGTTTATAAAGCATTATTACATAATCGTCAAGTTAACAATTGTAAATACGTTTTGATAGTTTCCGAGTTGAGTTGAGTTTGATAAAAGCTTTAATCTAAGCTGCCTACCCCAAAACAAAAGCACAAGTATGTGTTTGTATTAGTTTGTATTATTTACAACAACGTTCTAGCTTGTTCTTGTGTTAGTTGTAAGTACCTCGTTAATATTCCGCTGTTTATTGCCTCCATGAATAAATGTATGAGCGTACAAGTTTCCCGGCGCCCTGTATCGATGTAATGGAAGATATTGGCAGGAAGAATATCAGCGATGAAGAGTTTTGTACATGGGTTCAAAAGTTTTGTTTGCTTTTTGTTTTGGCAGATCAGCCGGTTTAAGTGGAATGTTTCTAGGCATAAATATGGAGGAAAATGTTTGGTTGCGCAAATAAGCTTGATGTTTTAATGGACTGTATGTTTGAAAAAGCGATCTAAGGTTTGTTAACAATATGCAGGTACTGTGCCTGGCGTTTATTAATGGGATGAATGTATTAGGGAGGAACACTGACCTTTTGACCTCGAAGGTTCCACGTGGCGCCGGCCGGCGAACCTCGACTTCGCACATTTAACCACTGCCAGGTCCTGTATTGCACTACACTGCACTATTGTTGAGTCTTTGAATGGTTGGATCACGAAATAGTCAATTTTCTTGTAATTTCGAGCGGGCGATGTTAGCGGAGCGGTCACATTCACAATCGATGCACACACGTCAATGTCATTCCAATTCTTGAGGTCGTGCGGGGAAGGGAAGCGAAAGGGATAGGATTGCTAGGCCAAAAAAATAAATTACAAAAAACAAAATCGCGGATCATAGCAAATTGGCGCAACCAATGTTCTTTTCATAGATGGATTTATATAATGTTAAAGAGTAACAACAACCGGGCCTTGGTTCAGGCCATGGTCCAGAGTGAAGAGGGATGACAGGTGGTCGCCACCTTCTGCGAAGCAGTAATGCTAGCAAAGGAGACGGCCAACCGCATCAGACAAAGGCAACGGGGCGCTCGCCCCAGCCGCCGCCGGGATTCCGATCCCGATTTCCGGCCACCGTTGGCGCGGGCTTGCGGACGGCGTGCAAAGGGTAGCACGCTGTCCGATCGTCCGGTAACCGACCGGACCGAGCCCAAGTTGTCGACGGCGCGTACTGTTCCCGCGCATCTCAAACCATACAGGCCCAGCCTGCTAGCTGCAGGCAGGCAGGGTCGAAGTCTGCTGGAGTCAAGGGACCGTTTTCTGATAGGATGGTTCAGCCCCGGTATGGTAATCAACGAAGGAACGGGGTAGGTTTTTAGTCAGTAAGAGTCTGACACTATTTTTCGCTCTGCCCAAGGGCGGGATCTGTCATTGGATGATTTTACGCTTCAAATACGAATGGATATTTTTATGTAAGAGTTGAAATGCAAAAGGTTGCAGAAGTATGATAAGATTTCCCTGATATATAATTTCGTTTTACGATGAAAATTAAGCTTATTCCTAAGCATAACTTTCAACAACAATACACTATCAACTACCAGCGAAGTAAAGACAACTTGGGTTGTGTTGTAACGAATCTTGGAAGCATCCTTTGTGAGGTACGAAATCATCAAATAATTTCTTAGACTCTGAGTGAAGGGAGAGGGAAGTGGCAATGGTAGACTTTGATTGACTACCAGTGTCCCTTCAGTTAGTCTTTGAGTTCCAGGACCGGGGTAAAGCTTTCCGATAATCCCACAATCTATCTTATAAGAGTCTTGTGCCCAGCAGTATATATATTACCGCTAATGTGCGTAAATAAGTTAGAATGCAGATTAAGTAGTTAATCTGTAGATTATTATCTGATTGAGCCCGATAAAGTGGAAAAAAAATGTTTAAGTTCTTATATTACCGTACCGTTATTATATTATTATCCGTGACGCAAAAAACATATCCGTCTTCGAAAAGCTAGTCAAAGAACATTTCCTCTCTACTGTCTCGTAAATTTATATATTATGTATTATTATAATTTAATTTATGTATTGTATTATTATTATTATTATATATATATGTTTACATTTATTTACTGTTATTGATACAGGTATTTATTTGTTTTATCTGATTTTAATTTTAGTCCATTTTAACTTGTATGAATTAATTATACACAATGCACGTCTGCTGGAAGAAATTTCGTTAGAAATAAGCAGTACCTTTGTACTCTTCTGTCTGTATATGTTCTTTTCTTTTTTTAAGTATTTATATGTACATAAATAAATTAACTAACTAATGTGCAGGCTTTCTGGGTAATTAGAAGATTAACGGCCAGGCATAATTATATTTCTGGTATAAAACAAGTTCTTTGTTTGACTAAAAAATGCAAATTCATTGTTATTATTAAATTTCTATTAATAATGTAAAGTGTGATGACATCTCTAACAATTTAATAGATGGCTAAGGCGAGAGCAAAACGAAGCGGGGCTCTCGCCAGTTATTTTTTTATATAACCATCCAAAAGTAAAAAAAAATCACACTTTAACTGATTGTACCCGGCGATTTGTAGATTACCTAGTTACTGCGCAAATTAACGTATTCCGCACTCTAATGGTAACATATGTACTGCTGAAGACTAAATAACTGCAAAAGAAAAGGTGCAAGCATGAATCACCACGCTGTTCAATGCAAGCCAGCATTTCAAGGCTTACATCCAAGTTCCCCCACCTCTTCCCATAACTCATTGGTCTCAAAACAAATGACTCTTTCCTTCTTAATTTCACCTATAAGTCCTTTCCATGGAAACAGTCTATCCTCATTTTTAACCTGACCTCTCTGAACCTGACCTCTTCATTCGTTATGTGGCCTGGCGGAGACTTCACACATATTTCAGAGGGCACGCATCATGACCTCATTTAATGCGAGGAGGCGGGTCATAAGGTTGTGTCTGTATTTGAGTTCGGAACGTTGACAATATAATGTTCCAAGTCTTGAACTTGATCTTGAAAGGTTGAACGGTGTTACCAATTATTTAAATCAAATTATTTCTACTTGATTACATTTGTGGTTCAAGGAGAATGGTTCATACTTAGTAGATATAAAATTCATGTCTTTAGCAATTTGCAGTTCAGTGTATCTCCAGGACTCCAGGCTTGGCTTGGCTTACGAGTTGTAGGTCGCGTGTCAAACTCAGCCAGGCGTATTTCTTTGTGTGATTTATTTCTTCACCACTGCTCTCAAAATGGTGAAGGAAAACATCATGAGCAAACCATTATGTCTTCGAACCAAAAATTCGAAGAGATGTGACATACACCAACCCGCACTGAGCCCGCGTGGTGGATTACGGCCCATTCCCTCTCCTAGAGAGGAGGCCTGAGTCCCAGCAGTGGGAACATTATATGGCTGATGCTATGCCATATATGCCATATGCCATAGCATGCGAAAATGTAATAATGTGTAACTATCTCACTAAATAGTACATTTTGATACATGTGGAGAAAGTTTGCGATGGTGACCAAGGCGGCATTCGCTCGAGCCGCAGGTGAAAGTGTCATGGAGCCGAAGGTTGTTATGACAAATTTCCACGTGTATCAAATGTCATTTTTCAATACACTTACGAAGATATAAATAAACGAGGCAGATTCGTGGAGATTTACAGGCGCATCATGGGCGTCGAGCCGCGTTCATTCTGATAAGATAAATGCAATAAAATCGTGGTGGAAGCACCTAAGCACACTTTTCTGCACTAGTGCGAAAAACAGAAAATTACGTGCCTAAAAAAGGTAAAGATAAGAGCGAGATTACGAGTAAGTGTACTGAAAAAAGAATGTTCTTTATTTTAATTTAGAATTTTAGTTATTTTCCTCTTGGTAGAACCATGTTTGAGTTTTAGAAATATTCAAACGTTAACAAACAGCTAATTCAATCACCATACTACACAAATTCACCCGATCGTTACAACTGGACGATGTTAGTAACCGGCCGGGGGGTAAATTCGCCCATACACTATACTGTTCACATTACAAGCCATTTCTAACACTAAACCAAACCATAATGAACAAGCTAAGGCCAGTGCTACACTTGCCAAGAATGCCTGGCAATGTAAGCCTACTTAATGTATTCGTGAGCGATTCATTTGGGTCGTGTGAACAAGGCATGGCCGTGAGGCATGCGGACAGCCTAATTTATGGGAACAATGAATTGCTGCTAGATTAAGGCCTTTTAAAACTATTGTGTGGTTAAATGAACATGTTCAAGGTGGTAATAAATTTTTAAGATATTAATCTGTAATAATGTTTACTTCGCTAGCTAAGCGTGTTTTTAAGGCCCGGTTCTACTCGTTTTGACCTTTTTAAACCTATGAAAATCCACAAATATAAAAGAGAACACCATGAAAACTTATTTTATTAAAATTGATTATATGACCAAGGGCTTGGCAAAAATGAAAACACGATATAAATTAGTTGGCTCGATAAAACAAAATCGTGAATCTGCCCCTAATTTACGATTTCAAACGTATTTATCTACGAGATTACGTTACGGAACTTAAATTATTTGAAAGTTACAAAAAAATAAATAAAGCTTGTTATTTAAAAGCGCTTCGCAAGAACAAAAATCTTGAATAGTTTTTTTTTTTTTTTTTGTTATATAAAAATAAAAGCGCTGTTTTGGGGCCGCAAAGACGACATAATCCCGAGCGAAGTTCATACAAAAAAAAACAGTGACTAGAACCGGCCCTTAATATCGTACGGATTTCATCACGCATGCGGAATTGCTTCGTACGCGTAGCCCCCGCAAATGTCCTTTTCATACAAATATTAATTGTATTGCGTGGATACGAAGACATATTGTGACGTTCACCAACCCGCACCGGGCCCGCGTGGTGGATTACGGCCCATTCCCTCTCTTAGAGAGGATGCCTGAGTCCCAGCAGAGGGAACATTAAAAGGCTGATGATGATGATGATGATGATGATGTGGATACGCACGTGGGACGCAGGGCGTGATATCGAGCAGCAGCCCTGCATGCCGAGCAGTTCTGCATGCGTGATGAAATCCGCACGATATTAAAAAACCCTAATAAGTACGGTCAGGGGTCAAAAGTGCAGTTGCACTCTAACAATGCTAAACTGTCTAAAATTTGTTTGTAGTAGAATTCCTGTGTTCTGCAACTAGTTTATTTAGTATTTTAGGTTCTATGTTACAAACTAAATCGATTATGATGCTTTGACCCTCTTTTAAAAAAAAAAATTACCTACTTTAGTATCGGTAGAGTGCAACTGAACTTTTGAGCCCTGACTGTACAGTTATAGTAGATTTTTTTATGTAAAGGCACAGTAAATTGAATTGTAGACTGTTTTTCTTTTTCTAGTTGGTTAATGCTAATCATCCAATGACTTCTCCCACTCTAGGTCAGAACGAGAGGATATGCCAGGCTTCTATTGACTAACACCACTCCTAGGTTCCCAGATCTCCGGTTTTCCCTTTCGGAAGTGAATTCACGGGCCCAGTAGACTTCTGCTTTGAGGCGAGCGTGGAACATTATACTCCTCGCTCTAGACCATGGCCTGTACCAAGGCCTGGCGCGAGAGATCGCTGCCCTCGGTCGCCCCCACGAGGACATTGTGGTGTCCGGATAGTTACTGGACAACCGGATGGCGTGCTACCTATTGCTCGCCGTCCGCAAGCCTGTGCCTGCTCTGGCAAAGGGTGGCACACCTCTACCGTATACTCCACGGTGACCTCCGGGCAATCCAAACAAGTGTGATACCTGGGTGTTTTTTCCGTAAAACTCAGGTGCAGGAACAGCCCGAACTTACCATATCCGGTGAGGACCTTTGTCATGTGGAAGGTGAGGACACCGTGATATCTTTCCAGCTCCTCAAAGAGGGGACTTACTGCCATGATTATGAGGTTACAGGTACTTAATCACTATCTCTCCTGATGCAGATGGTGATGAGACGATGTATTTGGCGATGGAACACGCTTACCTTACTTACTTAAATGTGATCCACCTTTGACTTGAAAGGCAGTCTATGGCAGGAAAGTACAAACGCTAGCTCTAGGTTCACCGGGCCCTGGTTCAGGCTACGGTCCGGAGGGAGGAAGAATGGCAGGCTGTCCCCTCTTTCTACGAAGCAGTAATGCTAGTGAAATAGGAGGCCGCTCGCGTGAGAGAACGAATGTCTTTACGCCCCAGCTACTGAGGTTCCGACCCCGACTACTAGCTGCGGTAGACGCGAGCTTGCGGATGTCGAGCAATGGGTTGCTCGCCGTCCGGCAATCCGGTAATTAACCGGACCGAGGCTAGTCAGCCCGGCGTAGTAATCCTTACGCTCCTTAAACAGATATCAACAAACCGTAGTGAACCAGTAAGGCCGATACCCACATGCTAAGACCGGGAATTTTTCGAAGGAGAAACCTGGAGTCCTAGAACAACTGAAGGACACAGATGTGGTTTTAGTTAGTAAAAGTCTGACACGCCCTCCCGCCTAAGGGCGGGAGATGTCATTGGATGATTTCCCACCTTAAAAAAAAGCTGTAGATACAATGAATGTGTTCCCGATACGTTTTGGGTGTATGTTTGTGTTGTCCACTACATTGTCCACCACACTGGTGGTGTATCGCCTTATGTCTGGTAGTTATTTATCAAAGATCCATATTTAATGCGATTAAATATTTGTCAATAGATTTTTGTTTTAAAGTAGACGAAAAAAAGTCATATTTATAATTGACATGATAATAATGTTTTTTTTTAATCGTGTTTTTTTTTTTTTTTCTTTATGTCTATTGTCAAGCCATTTTGGCCAACAAACAAACACCAGCATTATAAAGCCAGTGCTACACTCCTCACAGAATGCCTAGTAAAGTAAACATGGAGTAGACTTGAGCTGCCGAGTGTATTCGTAAACAATTCATCTGGGCGTTGCCTCCGTGGACAATGTCGACAGACAAGGCCCAGTCATATTACATCGTATGTGCTTCGCTTAACTGGACACATATATACTGTGTATATATATAGTGTGGCGGTTGACAGGATGGGAAGAAGATGACGATATTTTAGTAGCTACTACACCAACTAATACCTGCAAGTCTAAAGAGCCGTAAAAGTTTATACGATTTATCTTCAAAGACGTCTTCAAAAAACAGTGACGGGACGGGACATGAGATGCACACTGTGGAAGCAGAAACACCCAAATCCTCCACACTTCATCACCCCATTAGAACATCTCCCTCCTGGACGCAAACTGCTGTGGCTAAACTGACAATCTCTTAATCGGCTGCAGACCTAGGTTGGCCGCTGCAAAAACAATCAGGCCAAATGGGGCTTCCTCGACCCATCTCTGACACGGTGCTCATGCGGAGTCACTGCACAAGACATGCGTCACCTGTTATGCTGCCCATCTTGCACGACTACCTGCACTTTGTTCGGGGCCAATAACAGAACTGTACCTACACGTTATGAAATACTGGTTAGAAAAAAAAACTTTGAGTCCATCGACATGAAAAGAAATAGAAGTAGCTGCTGCCAGCGGCTTCGCCCTCGTAATATCCTAACGAATCATACATCCGAGTCAAATGAGAATCAGACTCGCGTTCTGAGGTTTCCGTACAAACTAACTTATGAAAATAGTTAGTGGCAGGCGGTCGGCCCCTTCTGCGAAGCAGTAATTCTAGCAAAGGAGGAGGCCGAACGTGCACGCGTGAGGGAGCGGCCCCCACGCCCCAGCCGCCAGGATCCCGATCCCGATTTTCGGCCACCATAGGCGCGGGCTTGCGGACGGACCATCCGGTAACCATCCGGACCATGCTCAAGTCGTCGATGGCGTGTAGTGTTCCACGCGCTAGTCAAGAAGATGTCAGCAGACCGTAGGGACCTAGGTCGAAGCCTTCTGGGAGCATGGATTCGCTTCTTACAAGAAAACTCGGCCCTGGAATGAGAGGCAACGATGGAACTAGGAGTGGGTTTTAGTCAGTAAAATTCTGACACGCTGTTCCACTCCGCCCAGGGGCGGGAGATGTAGTTGGATGATTTCTCACCTAAAAAAAAAACAAAGCTACTATGTTTCTAACACCAATCTAACTCGAAAAGCTTGTTACACATTGCGAGAATGCAAACACAGAGGATACGTGTGCGAACGATTCATTCGGGATGCACGGACGAGACGACCTCGTACCTCCCACGGCTATGTAGGAAAATGCGGTAGCACAACAAGCGAAATTCAGGCCATGGTCCTAGTACACAAAGAGCAACTGAAAGAACATAGTGTGGTTTTAGTCAGTAAAAGTCTGACACGCCCTACCTCTCTACCTTAGAGCGAGAAAAGTTCTTAGATGATTAAAAAAAATGCTCTCATCGACACATCAAGAGAGACTTGACTTCTGGCTGGTGACCCAAACTATCATAATTGTCAGAAGTACAATGCTGGACATAGGCCTTGCCCAGGCGTCAGCATTTTTGCCGGACCTTCTGTCGTATCCAACCAAATCCCGCAGTGCTCACCGCGGAGCACACCTCTATCGTAAGCTCCATCTTGTCTTCGGGGCGGTTCACACAACGGTGACACCTGGGCCTTTCTTCCGCACGAATCCGATACAAGAACCTTCAGAACTTTGCAGGAACCTTCCGAACTTACCATTTCCGGTTAGAACCTGCGTCATGCGGGAGGTAAGAACACCGTGCTGTCTTTCCAGCGACTTCTCAAAGAGGAGACTTGCCACCATAATTGTGGTGTGCCCATAATTCCTAGAGTGGGGTAAAGTTTTGTAAAAAAAAAAGAAGAGCCAGCCTTCTGCACCTTTCTTTTTGTGCTGTCTGCATGGGAGATGTGCTGTGCACCCCATCTAAAGAATATTTATATTTGCAATGCTTTGTAAGCTGCTGGTAATAAATGAGTTTCTTGTCGGTTCGCGGCTGTTTCGAAGCGGTAATGAGAATTCAGACCTAGAATAAATATGCGGAAAGGGTTTTTGTACAGATTTTGCTTCCTGTTCTCATGTTTGTTTGATGTTTTCAGTATTAGTTTTATTTTATGGATTTAAACGGCTTTAAACACACGTACGTTGTCAGTGAGTTTCGTGCCTTACTTTAAGGTATGACATCGTCCAATGACTTCTGTCGCTTTAGGGTGGAGCACAAGGGCGTATCAGACTTTTTCTGATTAAGACCTAAGCTTACCTCTGTCCTTCAATTACCCTTTGAATTCTAGGACAACGGATTTCCTTTTCACAAAATCCCGGCCCGACCCCTACGGTTTGGCAACTTTTTGAGGAGCACATAGAATTCCACACGCTGTCGACGGTTTAGGCTCAGTCGGATAAGGAGATACCATTGCTCGTCGTCCGCAAACTCATGCCTACCGTGGCTATACCTACCTAAGATACGGCTAATGTAACTTGGACTTCGTCACACACAATGCATAAAATAATTTTCATACTTCAAAGCATGTTTGCATCTTCGAAAGCAGGAACAAATAGTTTCAAAGACAAGATCTTACACAAACTTTCCATGATCTTGGACAAAGAAACAAACTAGACAGAGTCGGCACAAAAAACAAACAAAGAAAAGACTAGGCATGTGCGAGTCGGATTTGTGCACTGAGGATTCCGTATAAACTAAAGCCCCTAGCACATGACGTATTTTAAACGCATATACGACGCACGTTTCAGGAACACGTGTTTTCTGCACCGTAGATGCCGATGTTCCGCAAACTAACGCAAAGCAGCAGTTGAAGCAGGTTCCCATAATTATATCTAAATTTATCGTTAATGGGTGAGCCTGTTGAAAGAGTCTATAAGGCGCGTAATCTTGGTTTGCGAATGGACAATATTCTTAGATTTGAGAAGCACATTGCTGATTCCGTAAAAAAAAAATTTTATCGCCTGAAACTGTTATATAAAATGAGACCCTTCTTGTCTGAACAGCTAACAAAGCAGCTAATCGAAACCCTTGTTCTTCCTAAATTAAATTACACTGATACAGTTTACAGCTCTCGCTTGCTGGCTCGCACTGTTAGACTTATACAGAGAGTCCAAAATGCATGTGCTCGTTTCTGTTATACAGTTCCTCCTAGATGTCATGTCTCTCCTATTCTCAAGATGAAGTCGAGGCGAAAGTTACACTTAGCCTGTCTTCTTTTTGGTATAATTAAGTCTTAGAAACCAAGGTATTTGTACGATAAGGTTAGTTGGATGGCTAGTAAATGAGAATGCGAACCCCAGCTTTGTGCGCAGCAACTGTCAACACAGACTCATAGGACAGCAGCTTTCAGGGGTAGTTTCTGTTATGCTGCATCTAAGGTGTGGAATAATATTCCACCCCCATTAAGAGTACTGAGCTCTATCCATTCGTTCAGATCGCGATTGCGACAGTATTTGACAGATGCGCAACGGAAGCTAGACATGGCTATACTTAATGTGTCAATTATATAAAATGTCTGTGTCACGCTGAACAAATATGACGAGGACCACGTATAACTTTATCTAATTCTATTTAAAAATAGTTAATCATTATTCATTGTTTTTTATTATTTTCTGAACATCAACATTGCTGAAATTAATCTGGCGCAGCCGTGAGGCACACATAGTGTTGTAGTTTTTTTTTTATTTATTTTATTTAAGTGTATTATCCTGGTGACTGTCGCCAAATAAATATTTTTTTCTTTCTTTCGATACAATTGCACTTGTGAAGCGCATTCGAAACTCTTTTAAAGGGCGCCATTGTACAACTAACGAGAAATCTATGACCACAGTGCGGAAGCTACGAGCGACTACATCTCATCTGCATCACTGTATCTGCGAGCTTGCGCGGGATAGGCGCGCGTATCACAATCGCCCAGTGTGCTTAGGTTAGAAGATTGCTTTTAAGTCTCGTTTGAAGCGCATCAACGCGCGTCATCTGCGCGTTTAAAATACTGTTTTCAAATTTATTCCTACACTTGTGCTATAAGACCTTGTTTTTTGCTGAATTTCAGGATTCTAAGTAGACGAGAAGTACCATATATGAATTTTAATTCCTTTGAGAGCGTCGAAATGTACATTTATTTGGATATTAACGGCCATATTTTTTTTTCATTAACTTAGAAGTTTAGTTTTTTCACCGCCACAAGGGACTGCAAACCTGAGTGATTTTATTTTCAACTTGATACCTCCACGTGTTCCCGAGATAAAGGCACTTGATAGACAGACAGACAGACAGAAAACAATGTGATTCTATAAGGGTTCCAATTTTACCTTTTGAGGTATGGAACCTTAAAAGTAAGTTTTAATGAAAAGTATTTACCAACCCAACGAAAATAATAAACAGACAGTAGCAAGTGCGTCATACAACTAAAATAACATTTGATTAAAATCTCAATTAGGTACGCTCACCTGACCACAAAGTTGTGGAGCAGTTCCACATGACTAACGACACAGCTCATAAATATCACCTGGCTTCGGTAGGACACGGAGGTAATAGAAAATGGAGTGCTAATGCTCGATATGGTCCAGGAAGGACGACCAAAACCACGATGATTAAATTATTGGAATAATCATATTCAATTAGGTATATTTATTTCCCAAAAAGTAACAATATCCGCAATTTAACAAAATTATTAATAAGTATTAACAGAAAAAAATTCACATTATAATTCAGTGTTTCTTCTCAAATTAGTCAGCTAGGAACCGACCTTATCTAGTTTAAATTATGGAAATAATTAACGTGTAAAAGTGTTTCAAAAATCTATTTGCAAGATTATTATTATAATGATTGAGATCTATTGTAGGGAGTGTATACGTTAGATAATGAGGGTCTGAAGTTATCGTTAATTACAGGTAACGAAAGAATTTGGACAACACAAATGATTAAGATAGTCGTACATAACCTACGGCAATACGAAAACCAGCACCTGAAATTCTATTTAAAAAATGAAACAGCATCCAGCGTACTGTATGAAATTGACATGGATTACCAAAATGTCATTCGGTCAATCTCTAATATTTTGGCTTACCAGTCATGGGTTTCTGGTAGCTACAACCTTAGGGTCTATAAAGAATAAGTAATTTACTTTTAAGCAAGCGTGCTCCACACCATCGCTTACCATTTAGTGTGATAATGTTAAACGCAATTATTATTATTATGAGCCTTTTATGTTCCACTGCAGGACAAAAACCTCCCTTCCATTCTTTCAATCTTCTCAATCCTTAACCACTTCTGGCCAATTCTTCAGGTGAGAGTCCAAATCGTCGATCTATCTCCTTCTAAGCCTACTGCCTTGCTGGCTCCTGCTATTCGGGATCCAATCAGTGATAGCCTTCGCCCAATTTCATTACGACATACTGCAGATGTGGCCTGCTCAATTCCATTTTATTATGGCAGCTAAGTTGCCTTCCTCTGCAGTTTGTGTTATGGAATGAAGTACACTGTTCGTTATGCTATATGCAAACCTATCAATAATAAAAAAAGATTAGTTTATGTTAATGATGCTTACATTTTTTTTTTTTAATAACTGCAGTCTAATCTATGGTATAAAAAAATAAAATCGTTTTATCGTCTGTTTGTTTATCCACTGACTACGCATAAGCCACGTAATGAATTTAAATTGCAATAAATGAGTATGTTTTTTGGTTTTTATGTACAATTTGTGAGAAGTGCGAAGCCGGAACGGGTCACCAGTTAAAGTTAAATGGTGGTTTCGCCAATAATCACTCCATTCCCTCATAACTCCATGCCCTTATACCACAAATGGTTGCTGCACATAACTGCTGCCGTTTCACTGCATCAGTGTAGAACACTGACTGCTCCGCTCAATTGATCAATATCAATTCGTGTCGCAGTAATTAATGGTTATTCAATTAAATGTTGGATTACGAACGGATAACTTGTTGATGTCTCGTAGAATAGACGTTCGATGGGGCCGAAATGGAGCTGTTCTAGAGTGGCGACCGTGCGCTGGAAGACGCAGCAGTAAAAGGCTCCTAAAAATTACAGATTGCCGATCTGAGACCGATTATCTGGTGAGAGTCACGGAAATCCCATGACCGTTTGCTGTGACGATATTTGGGAAAAGCCTACGTCCAACAGTGAACGCTTTTTGGCTGAACGAATGACGATGGTATCTTCAATTCAGACCTATTGAATGAATTCGATACACTGTGTGAGAAAACAAAACGAAAGTGACTATATGAGTCACAAAACGCTATGTAAGCATGGTTTGTCATGGTGTGTTTTGTAAGAAACAAAGTCAGAAAGTAATATGCTGAACGTTCATGTCTACTAAACCACCCGAAACCACCCATCCTTACATTTTTGAAACTTCTAAGTTCCGGACTAAGCAATTTGACTCGTCATTTATAACGCACGCATCGAAGGAGTGAAACAGTATATCAGCTGCGGTCTTCCCGTTCAATTATAATTCCTACCCCTACTGGGCCCCTACAGTTTGCTGACAACTCCTTGAGGCGCGCGGGAACAGTGCGCGCCGTAAACGACTTGGGCTCGGACCGGTCTGTTACCGGACGGACGGACAGCGAGCTACCTATTGCCCACCGTCCGCAAGCCCGCGTCTACGGTGGTCGGAAATCGGGATCAGAATCCCGGCGGCGGCGGCGGCATATGAGCCGGTGCCAGATGCGGTCGGCCTCCTCCTTTGCTAGCATTACTGCTTCGCAGAAGGAAGCGACCGCCTGCCTGACTCCGCCTCTTCACTCCGGAGCATGGCATGTACCAAGCCCCGGCGGGAGAGTTCGCCGCCGCCGATCGCCCCCACACTTTACCATCAGGTGAGATTGCAGTCAAATACTAGTTTTTATCACTCAAAAAAAAAAAATTAAACCCCTTGAAGAAAATTTTAAATTCTTTTTTATTAGTCATCTTCATTCCTTACGATGTCTTGTGAAAAATAAAATGCTTATATACAGTACATTAACATTCACGCATGGTGGACGCAGTGGTTGAGCGATTAGTTGCTGCACTATGTACCGCGAGTTCTCAACAAATATTTGTATAACCAACAGATAGTTGTTCCGGGGTGTTTTGTTTGTTTATGTGAACAGACAGAAGTAATGCCTAGTGTGGGGACTGCCTGCACCAGCACGCACAGTATTGTAGTTTTTTTTTAAATAATATTTTGCGTTATCGTGCCCAAAGCAAAAAACAGAATTCTAGTCAATGCAACGTAGTAATACAACAAATGCTAAGATTCACCGGTACTTGAATGGCCCCACTGTGGATGAGGAAATACAAGCCAGGCAAAATATCTACCTGGAGTATCTATCAGTGAATAAAAGTTAGATAACTATCTTGTGGTATTTCTACTCATAGATAATAATATCTTAGTTAATTGTGAATTAGTTTAAAAAAAACTCATTAATAGATACTATTATCACGAACTACATAATTGTTCCTAACACCGCACATAACACAACACGTACCAAATCCGGTGACTATCAAGTTAATAACATGTATGCGTGGTTTCGTATTTATACGACCACAGATTATACAATATCTGCCACGGCAATAAAATAGCACTCGATTACGGAATACCACTGAGTTATATTGAATACTAGTTGTAGATAGATAGAAAATGTTATCGTTGCAACACAAAACATAGACCAAGCAGACATTATACAGAACTAATCATCCATAGATCATGGTTTTTGGTTCTAGGACATGCCGGTTTGTTCACAATATTTTCCTTCACCGTTTCGAGAGCAGTGGTGATGAAATAAATTAAGTGACCTACAACTCGTAAGTCGGGGCCGTTACCACTCGGCCACCACTGCTCACTCATTAGTATTTAAATTAAATGACAGGAACATTTAAATAACAAACACATCATCATATATCTGATATCTGATCACACACACTCTACCTCTCTTCTTTATAATTTGTGTGTACCTTCATTTTATCTTTCTTCCCTTTTCTTTATTAGAAGTATTTTTTTTTTTTTAATTATCGTCAATTATCTTTTTTTTTGTAAATTAATTTCGTATATTTCATAAAGTAATGCGCCTGGCCGGGTCCTACGATTCGTAAGTCGGCCACCACTGCTCGAAATATATATTATTTATAGAATCGGGATTATTATTACATTGGACTAGCGACCCGTAGGAGCTTGGCATAGGTGTTAAAATCTTTTCTCATAAATCAAACTCTTCTTTCGTGAAAACAACATGAAAATCCGTTCAGTAGTTTTTGAGTTTATCGCATTCATACAGACAGATAGACACAGCGAAGGACTTTCTTTTGTGTTATGTAAGGTTAGATTAGTAGAATTGGAGGGGAGCCTTGTTTCAATCTAGCTAAAAGCGTACACTGTGAATTGAGACCGAATTTAGACAAGACTAAGTTAAATAAAGAAATACGGAGCAACTTTGTTAAAGGTTCCTTGAATGGGAGGGCATTTGAATGAGTTATTCATACGCTATGGGTCTTTTTGTGCCAGAAATAGGATGATCTGGGCACAAAAGGTAAAGAACGGTATTTCTAAGAATGTTTTTTTTTACATTATATACTTCGAATGTATGCTATTTAGGAAATAGAATTGGACTCTACATTACCCTGATACGGAGAACAGTGGTGGCTGAGTGATAATGGCCCTGCCTTACTAGTAGTAGGTCGCGGATTCAAACCCAGCCAGGCGCATTACTTTGCGTAATTTATTTCATCACCACTGCTCTCAAAACGGTGAAGGAAAACGTAAGTCCTAGAATAAAAATTCGAAGACATGTAACAGCCTGCACTGAGCCCGTGTGGTGGCCCATTCCCTCTTTTAGAAAGGAGGCCTGAGTCCCAGCAGTGGGAACATTAAAAGGCTGATTAATAAATTTTGCGATATGCTGTAAGTGAGTTTATTGAATTTTATATATTATTATATTGAAAATCGTCAGTCAAATTTAATTGGAAGATCAGCATCTGTCTGGCAACATTGCTAAAATGAACCTTTCTTTGCTTCAAAATATGACAACATATTTTTTCGTCAACAAATTAATTGACATGCAAGTAAATTGAAGTTTTAAGTAAGCATCAGAATTTTCAAAAGTGCAATCTCTGCCAACATATTTGACGAACAGAGTGTTCGATGTTCCTTAGTGGTATGCACGTGCGAACAAATTTGTTCGTACGTGCATACACGGCTTTATGAATTGCATCCTGGTAGTCCCAGTAGTTTCGGCTGTGCGTAGAATCGTAGATATGTGATGAAGTCAGTTTCTTATTTAATATAATAAATAATATTTTTTGTCTTTACTATTTTTTTTATCATTAAATTCATATTTAAACTGTCAAGCCCCAAGAGGACACCGGTGTCCACACACCTATTGTATTTCTATTGTGTCTCTAATTACGGTATTCAAAAGGAGGGAGCGAGGGAGATAGAAAGTACCTGCGAGGACTGATATGTTCAGACCAAATTCGCTCACCCCTGGAATCGACTGACTAATATAACTTCACGCCCGTGAGAATCCCGACTCTTTGTAAGTAATTAGAACGCTAGAAGAAGAGAAATGCGATAGCACAGGTGCTTTGGTGTTTAAAATTAAATGTTTAATAGGTCTATTAAACATTTAATTTTAAATAATAAACTCATCACCCATTTTTTTATTTATCTACCTAGTACACGTATCCTATCGTAAAAGCAATCTACAAAAACAAATACTAAGTAATGTAAAACGGTTTCAAAGTCTTTGAACATCCTAGAATGTACGAAGAAGGGTAAGGGAGATAAACGAAGGGTCTAATGTCGCACGTAAGCGATCTATCACTGACGGCTTGGGGATTTTAAACGTTATTGATGTATTATGTAAAGGAGCTTTAGGCATATGAGGTGAGGAAGAATTAGAGAGAGATAGAATTTTGTAAGATACAAATGGGATGTTGGTTGCTTTTTAATGATGAAGGCACGTGTATAAGTAACAAGATATTTCCTTGGGGATCCAGGAGTATGTGCAGGATGAAAGCTACAACATACAACATAATAAACGCATATCGAGAAAGTAGTATGTTTAGAATGGACTACTGAATCGATAACAACAGTTTTTTAAAATAGAATATACACTTTATTATACGCCAAAATAGTACACGTAAGGCAACGGATTTTCTCACACCCCAGCCGACGAGCCACCGCAGGCGTGGACTTGCAGACAACAAGCAATGAGTAGCTCGCCGTCGGTCGTCCGGTAACAGTCCGGACCGAGGCCGAGTCGTCGACGGTGCGTAGTGTTCCACGTGTGCCTCAAAAAGGTGTCAGCAAAACAGTAGCGGTCCAGTAGGGGCGAAGCCTACTGGGGCCGTGGGTTCGCTTCTGAGAGAAAAAGTTATGATTCTGAAATGCAATTCAAAGAAAGAACATATTCGTGGGTTTCAGTCAGTAAAAGTCTGATACGTCCTCGCGCTCCGCACTATAGTGGGAGAATTCATTGGATGATTTTCCGCCTAATTTTTTTATCAAAAGTAAAAGTCAAAAAGGTTGCTAAGAAGATGCTATCTAACAACAACACATTACATAAAAATAATTAACTAACTTAAACTATATATACACTAAAGGATTCCTGAATAAAATATAGCGTTATAAAACTCCTCCGCATCGCTGTCAACTGGAACTGTGTCCAAAGAGCTGGCGGTATTGCCACGTTGTATGACAATTCTTAATCTCTGACCGAGGTAAAAGCCAGCCAAGGTCACGCAAAGTGTCAACTAAACGTTTTGATAATTCTTTAAAAAGTGTATAAGCACTCGGACCCCACGGCCCAAGGGTTTCAACTTAATTAAACAAAAAATGATAATAAGAACGCTATTATTATCAATCTATAACTTCTCGTAAAAATATTACACACTTACTTCCAAATGCCTTTAGAATCATCTCATAACGAAATATCCATATTTATTCAAAATATATTGAAAACTTCCTGCTATTTCCATCCTGAAACACTAATGTCTAAGAATAAATTCTTATAAAAATGTACTTCGCTTACTCTACAATGTTCAGCAAAGGAATTGATAGTCTCGTAGGGAACGCCTATTATAGAGCCGTTATAGAGTTTATCGATGCCTGCGAGGCAACTCTACTATAATAGAGCTGTAGAGTTCACGGAAATGTGCGCAAGGAAATGCTAGGGTTGGTATACAGTGTCTATTGTTGCAGTGTGTGCTGTAAATATATGTTTAGAAACCGATGGAGTTCGATAGGTACCTGTGTTAACAAATTTCTAAATACTCAACTGGTTGTCTAAAACGATGTAAATACTATTATATTATCAATGTTGCTGTGAGTCGGAGCGGTGCTGTACCACTAAGTGGCTTTGACTGCTGGCGTTGACCAGGAGAGGTTCTTGATGGCTCTTCATGTGACTAGCCATGTGTTTAACCAAAGTCGCTGATGAGGCTGAGGGTGATGGCCAGGTAGGGCCAGGCAGGCACATCCCTTATAGCCGTGGGTGCTGGCTGTATGGCTCGCTGCTCGAAAGCTTGATCCTCCGACCAGACTAGTGTTATGTCTGGTTTGGGCTAATCAAAAAATCACACGGAGAACTGTAATTGCGCGATGTATGATTACTTTGTTTAGTTCACATGTTAGTGGTCATACGTCGCTACATTA
Organism: Leucania comma; assembly: GCA_958295575.1. NCBI lineage: Eukaryota > Metazoa > Arthropoda > Insecta > Lepidoptera > Noctuidae > Leucania > Leucania comma. The sequence goes on along the minus strand of OY282469.1, from coordinate 1,388,233 downwards.
CTTTCAGTTCAGTAGTACAACAAGCAAACTTGAGCCAACACATTCGCCCTAACAGACATCGTCCTGCGGTCTCGCTCTATACCCACATAATTTCTCAAGTGATACAGTGTACACATCAAAAAAAAAAATTAAAAAAATTCATCAATAGGTCCAAATATTTTAATTGGTTCCATCCTTTTAATCGGGGTACCATATAATGTCCGCACAATCCACCAAGGACTAAGTGTCGGCGTGCACTGTTCCCGCGCGCCTCAAGGAGTTGTCAGCAAACTGTAGGGGCCCAGCAGGCTCGAAGCCTACTGTGATCTAGGGTTGTGCGAAAGTGAACCCCGGGGCCCTGGAATAAAGGCAATGAAGGAACAGGGAAAGTTTTTAGTCAGTAAGAGTCTGACACTATTTCCCGCGCCGCCCCAGGGCGGGATTTGTCATTGGATGATTTTACCTACCATAAAAAAAAAACAAAGTACTAAGTGCAGAAACCAGACCACAAAGATAACGAGAGAGATCCTCTACCCATTTAAGGAGTACGTGCGCGACCGTTTCCTCCAGCTTCATGAATGCACAGGGATCCTTTACGCCTATTGCGTGCAGGTAAGTGTTTATTTAGTGAGCAGGGTCTGGTGACGGGCGCAGGCTCCCTCTGTCCAGTTGCAGAAGGCTCCTAATTTTCTAAGGGTAAATCTGGCCGCACCGAGTCGCATTCCCATAGAAGCTTAGAAAAGTGTGATCCAGGACAAACAGATGTCGGTTAACCCCATCACTGAATACTCGCAATCGATCAGTATGTACATCTAGAGAATAGTAGTTACAAACTTATTAACAAACTAATTTATTACGACTACGATGTGGAGAAGTACTTTAACGCTTAAGTTTATTTCATATGTAAATGGTAAAGCTATAAATACTCGTTGCTAGTAAATATTTAGGTCGTACGATTGATTTACGTACTTATGTAAATCAAGATTACTAGCGTCTGCCAGCGGCTTCATTTGCTTAAAGGTAGGTTTCTACATAAAAATTTTGGATCCCTAATTATCCCCTTAGGGTGACAAAAAAGCCTGCGACTGCCGTGCTACAACCGCGCTGCGGCCGCGTCATTTATTTATACAAAGTATCACGATATCAGTGCTACAACCGCGCTGCAGCCGCGCTGCCGTCTCGCGGCACTTTGCGACTATTTTGAAGACGCCTAATTTGGGGATGAATTTTCGAAAATCCTCTCTTAGTGTTCTCCTACGACTTATAAATAAGAAAAACTTGTACAAAATTTTATGCTTCTAGTCTTTTTTTTGTCGATGGGTAAAAATCATCCAAAGACATCCCCCGGCTTTGGGCGGAGCTGTCAGACTTTTACTAACTAAAAACCCAGCCCGTTTTTTCTCAGCTCTTTATACCAGGCCCGGACATTCCTTTCAGAAATCAGTTCACAGCCCCAGTATGCTTCGGCACTACTGGGCCTCTACGGTTTGCTGACAACTCCTTGAGACGCGCGGGAACAGTGCGCGCCGTCAACGAGTTGGGCTCAGTCCGGACGGTTACCGGATGGTCAGACGGCGAGCTACCCATCGCCGTCCACAAGTTCGCGCCAACGGTAGCCGGTAGGGATCGGAATCTCGACGGCAGCTTGGGCGTAAAGAGACACATTTAAATACATATTTGTTATATATTTAAATGGGCCTCCCATCCCATATAGCAAACGTGATTATTTTGCCGATTTTGCAACGGATGGTACAAATCCCTTCGTGCACAAGTCCAAGTCGCACTTGGCCGGTTTTATAAATAAATGTTCTTTATTCTAACATAAACTTAACATAGTAGGTACATAGTGACTTGACAATTTATGTACAAAGGCGAGCTTAATTCAACAATGAGATTTCTCTTGTACCTATTATTATATAAGTTTCGATTTCAACAGCATTTTCGAGTGCCTCAACACCGAATTAATGTCAAACAAATCTCGGTCCAGAAGACATGACTGACATTTCATTTATTTATCTTGAGAGCACGTAGCACTCTCATTTCCTTTTCAAAGTAGGCTTTTTTTGTTTCCTTTTGAAGTCAAACTGTAACAAATGAGTGATGGATAGTTATGATTATGACAGAAATAACGACATCTTGTCTCGTAGAAGGGAATACTGTTAAAAGTAAATAAGAAAAAGTCGGCACAACGGGCTTTTGTAACTGGTTTTAAAAAAGGAGGATGTAAATCCTGGGCCCACCTTCCAATAGCTATGTGTGTTACAGCGTTGGATGGGTATTTTTGAACTGAATACAAGTTACTATAGCACCAAGTTTCAAATCTTAGTCCCTTCTAAATAATTCTTTGTTTGCAATTGTCCAAGCAATGATATAATGTAATTATATTGCATTTCTGTATTTTATACACTTAGTGTGTAATAATGACCTACAGTTATAAATTGTTTTGTTTGTTAATTTTGATACGCTAAAACAGTGACCAAAATCGCATTTTCATTTTCAGTGGCCTGCGCGCACTCTGCACTGTAGGCATAAAAATGTACCGATACCGCGCGGCCCCCTTAATGGGGCTAATTCAGTAGAATGTTGCACACGTGACGCATCACGATCTACCTGCTACGTAACCCGTGCTACTCTTTTGTTTTTCAAATTCTTTCTTTCCTGCCCTCAGAAAAAAGCGAGTGAAAAAACGAAACATTTGACCACATTTCTAAAAAAAGAAGCATTTGAAGAACTCTGAACGGACTAAAATTTTAAACTTGGTACTGTAGTAACTTATATTCAGCTCAAAATTACCGATCCGGTGATATAACACAAATAGCTATTGGAAGGTGGGCTCACGTTTCATAGAAACCATGGCTATCCTTTACAAAAATAATCCTTTTCAATTCTGTATTGTACACCATTTTAAGTCATAATATAAGTGGATAAGAGAGTTCATGTACTGATGATGTACACATTGATGTCTTCAAGGGCATTGAAGGCATCCACAGCCTCAGCGAGTTCACCTACATTATAGAATACAATAGAATAGAATAAACTTTATTGTACACCAAAATATGTAGTAACAATTTACAGGAACTTAAATCTATGGGTACAAAGGCGGTCTTATCGCTGACAGCGATTTCTACCACCACATACTCGTAACTGCATAGAGATGATTGTTAGAAGTTAGGACTGCAGTGATAGAGTTTATAAAACCTGGGAAGAAGAAAGAAGAAGAGAGACGACATCATCCTGTGGTACACGATGTCGGTGTAATTTGGCATCACAGAAGACAAGATCTGAACCACTCAATTACTGGTACAGAGACATTATGGGAGGAAAGAATTCTTAAGAGTGTCAAATCAAATGAGTTAAAAGTACTACGGAAGTCAAATAAAACCATATGGTTAGACAGCTATTTTCCATAATCTTATGTGGTCAGTTATTTTGACGAGGGTTGTTACAGTGTTATGGCCAGGGCAGAAAATCGATTGATAGGGACTTAGTAGTCAATTAGAAGACAGATAAAGGAATAGTTACTTCGAACAACACTCTCAAGGACTTTGCAGGGGATTGGGAGGATGGATATTAGTTGGAACTGGGATAGTGAAGAGGTATTTGAAACTTTAGGAAGCGGTAGAACGTGAGCCTTTTTCTAAGCAGAAGGAATAAGTTAGTGAAGAGATATTTTTTTTATCCTGAATTGCAGAATACCTTAGAGCTCATACACACGAGCGCTGTCGCGTGTCGATGGATGCAGTTACCACTGCCGTTGGTAACTAGTGCCACCGTGTGTATATAAGCTCTTACCAAAAACCTTAGTACTAAAATGAGACTCAGGCGCGACGCGACAATGTTCCATGATCAGTTTAAGTGGACTGGTAGTAATTTTTAGGGCGCCCTTAGGGTATTTTAGGGGATTCCATCACGCATACGGAATAGCTCCGCGTGCGGGGCTGCTGCCCGGTAAGCGAGCCCCGCGTCCCGCATGCGTTTTCCACGCATTACAATAAATATTTGAATGAAAATGACATTTGCGGGGGATACACGTGCAATCCCGCATGCGTAATTAAATCAACACGATACTAGAAACACCCTTAAAGACAAGTTAACAGCCCGCCTTTTTACAGAGTTTATTACCAGTATATTTCAGTTTAAAAAAGTAAATAATGTGACTCTGTTTTCAAGAAAAACGGTCGTCACGTCGGTGTCCGTTTGTTGCGTCGCGCTTTTTTTTAATTTCTAAAAGCGTTTCCAGGTTGCACAGACATACCTGGAAACGCTTTTAGAAATAAAAAAAAGTTTGAGGTTTTTTTCAGTAATAATAATAATAATAATAGCCTTTAATAACAATCTTACATGATAAATCGGTTCAACAATTAACACTAATATAAACTTGTTTTTCTCTTACACTTGATTTTAACCATCTGACACCGGTTCATGAAAATTGTCTTGCTTCCCAGCATAGGCCTCCCCTAGAGTTTGCCATAAAATGCGGTTCTGTGCTTGTCTTCTCCATGTGATGCCTGCTATTCTTGTAACATCGTCCTCCCATCTACGACGTTGTCTCCCTTTCTTTCTTTTACGTTGTCGCGGGCACTTTCGGGTTTTTTCAGTAGGGATACATTAAATATCTCTTCTCGGATTCTTCTCTGGATGAACTAGAGGGAGTGGTAATCTTACTGAGTAGCTAGACTTTTATTGACTAAAACCCACTCACGTTCCTTCAGTTGATCCTTGGCGTACCAGGACCATAACTTTAAGGCTAAGATCTCACGAAGCGGTTTTCACCCCCGGCCGTCGCGGTTGCGGGCCCACAGCTTCTGTAGAATGAATCTCCTCATCGTCATATCAGCCGAAAGACGTCCACTGGACATAGACCTCGCCCAAGTGTCGCCACAATGAACGGTCCTGTGCGTCTCGCATCTATCCGATTCCTGCAACCCTTACCAGGTCAGCGGTCCACCTTGTAGGTCGCCGTCCAACAATGCGTCTTCCGGTACGTGGTCGCCTTTCCAGAACTTTTCGGCCCCGACGGTAAAGGGTAAAAAAATCTAAAAAAACATTTAGGTGTATTCCCCATACCACCACCTTACCTAGGGGGTCCAGACGCCTCCTGCCGGAGGCTCTACGCAGGCATCGTTCGGTCTATGGCCCTTTACGGTGCGCCGGTGTGGGCGCCGTCGCTGCGAAAGCGAGTGGCGTCCCGGCTAAACGCCTGCCAGAGGGTCATGGCCATCCGGATAATCCGCGGATACCGCACGGTGTCCTGCGAAGTGGCGAGCCTCCTTGCTGGCCTACCACCATGAGATTTGGAGGCAACAGTCCTTGCACACATGCACGACTTACGCGTGGAGATGCAACGCCGGGGCGAAACTCCGCTGCCGCGACAAATCGCGGCATGGCGGACAGAGTTCCGGCGGGATCTCATGGTGAAATGGCGAGAGCGACTGTCACTCCATGCTGAGCACGCCACGATCGAGGCGGTAAGGCCCCTCTTTGAGGCGTGGCTGGAAAGGCCCCACGGCGTCGTCACCTTCCGTTTGGCGCAGGTACTAACCGAACACGGCAAGTTCGGACCGTACCTGTACAAGATTCGTGCGGACACGACGCCCGGGTGTCGCCATTGTGCGCTCGCGGATGGTGGGCAATGGGTAGCTCGCTGTCCGTCCGTCCGGTAACAGACCGATCCGAGCTCAAGTCGTCTACGGCGCGCACTGTTCCCGCGCGCCTCAAGGAGTTGTCAGCAAACTGTAGGGGTCCAGCAGGGCCGAAGCCTACTGGGGCCAAAGGTTATGGGAGAATGTCACTACGGGCCCCGGGACAAAGGCAATGAATGGAAGGGTAGGTTTTTAGTCAATAAGAGTCTGACACTATTTCCCGCCCCACCCAAGGGCGGGATTTGTCATTGGATGACTTTACCTACCAAAAAAAAAAATACCGCCACCTCATATTTGATTGCTAGCAGGCTTCGATGAAACATGTCAAAGCTAACAGGCATTGGTTTCAAGCTCTGTTTGTTTAATTTATCGGCAATTGGCACCCACAACACAGAAAACCCAATCAACGGTAATTATTGGTCGGAGGTCAGTTTCACATTAAAATAAACGTTGGATTTAACTGTGTATCAATTGGGGGCAGGACACAGTGGGTATTGCAGGCGTGTTTAGTGAGAGTAAACTCTCTGAATTTCAGTGTATATTGTAATAAAGGCAGAGCACAGATATTGGCAGACATGTCATGCACGATTCACGCCTACCAGGGCGTGAGAAGACTGTGTGTCTATCAAGTTCCTTTATATGAGAAAGAAATTGAAATAAACAAACTTTTTCACTAGAATGCTACTTATTATTAACTGATTAGCTATGTATATTTTACTATCGCGAGCGAAGCCGTTGGTTAAAACTAGTGAGTAAACAAACACATTATATTATAGCTCAACACATAATTTTAGTCGAAAAACTTCCACTGCTAAACATAGGCCTCCACCAAATGTCGCCACAATGACCGGTCCTGTACGTCTCGCAGATACCCGCTATGCCGATTGTATAGCTAGTATTGTATAATTATTATTAACTGCCTTGTTGGTCTCGCAGTCCTGGGTTCGATTCCCGGGTTGGGCAAGAAGTATTAAAGTGTTTAAAAAAATATAAATATAGCCTTAGAAAATAGCAGTGTGACACCCTTGTGCCTCGGATAGCACAAATGAAGCCATTAGTCCTGTGCTTACCACCCTAGCCAAGTTACAATCGTTTTGTTTAGCGTGAACGCTTGGAGTTGGCCACGCCTCCGATTCCTTCGTTCTGACGGTATCTCAACGGTCAGTCACGTGGTCAGAACAAAGGAACTGGGAGCGTGCCGAACGATTACAGCGTAGAGCTTCCAGCAGGACCGTCTGGTCCCCTGAGGTTGGGCAGGAGCCGCCCGAGAGCAGCCCCAGTCCTATTCAGTTTAGGAGCCAGACAGAACCTAGAAGTTTGGATTTTTCACAGCTTCAAGGGACTGAAAACCTGAGCCTGAGTATATATAGTATTAATTTCAACATAGTCTATTAGAAGAATTAATTACTAGTTGCAATCAGGCTGGTTATGATGGCTCTTTGTTAATGCAGCTCTCTCCTATATTTTTGGGACACGATCTTGGCAATTCTTTAATAAATCGAGAAGTGCGCATTGGTTGCCACTGATAACTCGATACCTACTCGCGTTCTCAAGATAAAAGGTCTTGACAGACAGACAGACCACAAAGTGATTCTATAGGAGTACCGTTTTTCTTTTGAAGTACGAAATCCAAAAAAAAATAACTCTCCTCACGATTTTTGTAAGTAGAAGCCAAAACCTGATAGCTTAAACGGAAGAATAATAAAATGTAAATCATATTATACTTGCCAGACATTGAACCCACGGACCGTCCCGGCTCCTAAGCCCTCCAAACCAGGGTTACCGACCGATAATTCAAAATCTATCAAAATCCCTACTGAAAAAATGTTATTGCTGATCCCCAAAATATTACGAAAAGATTTTTTTATCGTCCCAAAGGGTTAATCCAGTCATTGCCCTTGGTTTACCTTAGTGAATTCAATAGGTATTTTTTTCTTTTACGCTTAAATAATAATAATCCTCCCGACCGTATTTCGATCACGGCGGCCAATCTCAACAGAGATTAGCCAAATACCTACGCAGCAAACATAGTTGTACTCTCTTTTGCTTTACTCTCATAGCGCGTGGACATACACCGTTAAATTTTGGTCGTTTTAATCCCGCGTAGGGTCGATCCAGTACATGAAAGCCTATCGATTTGTTAAGATAAAAAATAAAAAATAAAGTACTTTTATTCTAAAATTCGAATAAATATACGCATGTACGAAATTGATTTCTTTACAAGGTCATTGACTCGTTTACTTTAAATTTTGTCGGAGGTAAATGATAAATGATATTTATTTTGTAAGTAGGTTTTAAAAACACTTTTACACGTCAATTTTTTTTTTGTCTTTTTGAACTAGATGAGGCCGGTGTTTCCTAGCTGACTACCCTGAGAAGAAACAACGAAACAAACTCAGGGGTCAAAGTCTCTTTTAAAGTCCATACAGTAAATATGTATTGGTCAAATTACATGAGGACCATGCAGATTTGTCTGAAATGGCCTTTTGAAGAAAGAACCATACAGATTTGAGTGGACCTGTCCAGTCAGTGCAAGAACTAGAAGCCGACGCCAACATTGTTGGGAACCATCGGGCTTGTGGACTACGAGAATAGGTAGCTCACCGTTCGCTAGTCCTAAAAGAACCGAGCCCGAACCGCGTAGTTTTCCACAAGTGCCTTAAAGAGACTTTAGCAATCGTAGGGGCAAGGCCATGGGGAAAGTATGAAAGGGATACTTGTAGTCCCAAAACGCAAAAGGCAAATGATGGAACATGGGTAAGATTTTAGTGAGTAAAAATATGACATGCCATCTCACTTCAGCATAGAGCGGGTGAAGCCATTAGATGATTACTTATAAAAAAAAACATTGTTGAGAAATAGATAACCAGTCTGATTATTTAGAATATTACACAAGATAAAATTCAAACTCTGCTTTGTTGATTATGTTAACCTGAATTTCACCAGCCAATACTGACGTAAATAATCAACATCAAAATAATTGGAATATAGGATTCATTAGTTCACTAAATGCCAGGCCATAATTATATTAGTGACATTAGCTTGAATATTAATAATCATTAGGGTGGATACAAAGGACCCTTGGAAATCATTTTGCGTTTTATCGCTCTTTAAAACTGCCCACAAAAGAACGGCCCGAGAAACATGTGAAATGGAAGGGTTTGTGGTAAGCTTTGCCATTCTGTTATCACATTTTTCTTTTATTTGGCATGAAATAAAGGAGAGGGCGTCTAAAGGAGAGGACCCTGATGGTTACCCGACCTTATTCTTTAATTTCACTGCTGTTAGTATGTGTAAATGTAAACCACTCTACATTATACACCGTTAAATTTTAGTCGTTTTAATCCCGCGGAGGGTCGATTCGGTACATGAAATACTATCGATTTGTAAAGAAAAAACTAAAAAATAAAGTACTTTTTTCAAAAACTCGAATTAATGTACGCATGTACGAAATTAATTTCTTTAAGAAGTAGTAGGAAGTATGCACATGTCCATGAGTTCTCTTTGGAGGGAAAGTGGAAGAGATCCTTTCATCAAGTGTTTCATCGACCAATAGCTCTTCCAGGCGTTCTCGGTGCGTCTAGTAACTTCCTTATCTTGCCTCACCTGGAAAGAGACTATGTGGCCGAGGTATATATACTCATGGACATATTCAACCTCCACGCACGCGTCTACTTTACGTTTCGTGCTATTCGTCATTAACTTTGTCTTTGTCATGTTCATTTTGAGTCCGACCTCGAGGCTAGTATGGTTCAATTTTTCAAGCTTAAGGTTCCTCAAAGGCCCAGGTCGTCAACGGCGCGCACTGTTCCCGCGCGCCTCAAGGAGTTATCAGCGAACTGTGGAGACCCAGCCTACAAGGTGCAGGCAGGCCGGGTCGAAGCCTACTGGGGCTAAGGGTTTACAAACATCTTCACTCAAGGACTTTTTTGTCGATGGGAAAATCATCCAATGACATCTCCGTACCCTTGGCCGGGGCGGAAGATAGTGTCAGACTTTTACTTACTAAAAACCGTTTGTTTCTTCTTTACCTTCATTTCAGAGTTTCATTTTCACATTTCCCATGGCTACTTAAGAACTTTAAAATAATATTTATAACATTACAGTAAGACGAAATATTTGGCATTCGTCGAATCGAAGCTCCTTGAGCGCTGAATAAGAGTTGCGTTTCAGGAAGTGTGCGTTGAAATTTCATAACTTTATTCCACTAAGCCCATTCCATCATAGAACCTCAGTAGTTCTCGTTCTACCAGAAGAACAGCGATGTGCCGGGCGATAAGGCCCATCCTTGAGGCGTGGTTGGAAAGACCTCACGGCGTTCTCACCTTCCGCACGACGCAGGTGCTTACCAAACACGGAAAGTTCGCTAAGTACCTGTTCCGGATTCGTGCGGAGGATTCGCCCAGGTGTCGCCACTGTGCGGAATACACGGACACGGTGGAGCACACTGTAGAGGTGTGCCCCGCCTGGGCAGAGCATCGCCGTGTCCTCGTGGGGGCGATCGGCGGCAGCGATCTCTCTCGCCGGGCCTTGGTTCAGGCCATGGTCCGTAGTGAGGAGGGATGGCAGGCGGTCGCCTCCTTCTGCGAAACAGTAATGCTAGCAAAGGAGGAGGCTGATCGCCGCCGGGATTCCGATCGTCCGGTAACCGACCGGACCGAGCCCAAGTCGTCGACGGCGCGTTCTGTTCCCGCGCGCCTCAAGGAGCTGTCAGCACACCGAAGAGGTCCAGCCTGCTAACTGCAGGCAGGCAGGGTCGAAGCCTACTGGGGTCATGGGTTAACTTCCGAAAGGAATGCTCGGCCCCGGCACGATAGGCTACGAAGGAACGGGGTAGGTTTTTAGTCAGTAAGAGTCTGACACTACTTCCCGCTCCGCCCAAGGGCGGGATTTGTCATTGGATGATTTTACCTACCATAAAAAAAAAACCGGTACATGGTACACTTCCCCACCCATGCTCACAAAATGTTATGGAGACAAATTCCGTGTTTCCTTATATTTCTAGAAGCAAATAATGAATTTTTGGTTACTTCTAAGCAAGCGTGCTTATCCGTCGACCACAGCATCACTTACCAACTTTCAGATGAGATAGTGGTCAAGCGCGAGCCTATCAATAATAATAATAATAAAGCTACTACCATACACCGATGGATTACTATATAGGTAGAAAATGAAGAAAATTTACTTCTGAAAGAGCAGATACTCGAATAAAAATTTGCACCAAAATCATTGACTATAACAATTACATTCGCACAAAATCATTTTCCTTACACAAGAGTAAGTAGTTTATATAGTTACTGAATTAGCTTCAATGGAAATTATTTGTTTTTGAGTTTAGACTTCCATCTTTACATTATATGAACTGGTAATTTAAAACAAATTGTCGTACACTTATTTTATGAATGGCAAAAGTTAAAAGGCCCATCGTGGTCCTCAAAAGAAAGCTTAGAGCCTGGTTGCGCCAATTTGCTATGATCCGCGATTTTGTTTTTTTGTAATTTATTTTTTTGGCCTAGCAATCCTATCCCTTCCGTTTCCCTTCCCGCACGACCTCTAGAAATGAAATGACATTGACGTTTGTGCATCGAGTGTGAATGTGACCGCTCCGCTAACATCGCCCGCTCGAAATTACAAGAAAATTGACTATTTCGTGATCCAACCATTCAAAGACTCAACAATAGTGCAGTGTAGTGCAATACAGGACCTGGCAGTGGTTAAATGTGCGAAGTCGAGGTTCGCCGGCCGGCGCCACGTGGAGCCTTCGAGGTCAAAAGGTCGGTGTTCCTCCCTAATACTTCATCCCATCAATAAACGCCAGGCACAGTACCTGCATATTGTTAACAAACCTTAGATCGCCTTTTCAAACTTACAGTCCACACCAAGCTTATTTGCGCAACCATTACTTTTGGTCCTACGAGCAGGATCGTGAATCATTTTCTTGTAATTTCGCAATATAGTATTTGTTCCATAGGGAATAAACGCAACGCGCCTGTTTACCTAGATATAATAGTAGAAAACCCGCATCTAGGCATTTAGGCAACTAAACGTTATTTCGCTCGTATAGTTAAAGAGCCATTGATAATTACGGTACCTACGCCGTCAACCGCACCGCATAATTATAGTTAGCTACGTAAATATCAGCGTAGATATAAATCGATCGCATTCTTTTTCTTGACAAAATTCATTCGGAAGTCCTACAAATTGCATGTAGGTAGACGCATTTCAAAAATACCCGTTCATTGTTGAGTGAATATTTGTAGGAAACGGATAAACCATAGATTATATACGCATATGAACGACGTGAATGATTTAATCGAGAAATTGGGTAATATTCACTCATTGATTCAGGTTATTCCGTTCGTTCGCCGTTCACTTTGTTGTTTACAATATTACCATATTGTTATCTGATAATTATCGCTTACTTAATAATTCGTTAAGTGTTTGTTTGAGTGTATAGTGTGAATATATCAAAACAAGATGTCTCTTAAGGGAACCAAGGTTAGTACTGATTTAAAGGTTCAGTTAAAGCTTTTATACGCTGAAAGGGACTCACAGTTTTCACGTGTTCAATCAATTTGTGATAAATCTTTGCAAATCTCGGATCTGACGATTAGAGATGCTTTCTTGTGTTCGTTGGAAACTTTAGATAGTTTGCGCGCGGATTTTAAATCTACAATTAAGAATATAAACATTTTAGAGTTGGAGTTAAATCCTGATTACTGTGTGAGTTATCAGGCATTGTCGTCCTTTGATGACTTGTATTGTCGTATCAAACGTATTGCTAGGAGTTTAGAGACTCCCCCCCCCGCGAGTGGTTTATCCAACCCTCCTCGCGAACGCCCACGATTGCCGCCAATTCAAATACCTGAATTTAATGGTGACATTCGAAATTGGAATTTATTTATAGATAGTTTCGAAAATATAATACATAGGAACACATCGCTGACAGATCACGAGAGATTGCATTATCTCGTAGAAAAATTGACCGGTAAGGCAAAGGCTGTCTGTGCTGGAATTACGTTTAGCGCTGAAAATTACACTTTAGTTTTGGACACTTTAAAAACAAAATACGAAGATAAGCGATTAGTAGCCACCGCATATTTAGATCAATTATTCGATTTGAAAAGTTTTTCCGTTTGTAACGATCATAATTAAGAGAAGTTTATAAATATTTTCGCATCATCTGTTCGTGCAGTAAAGAACCTAAAGGTCAATGACCTCTGTGACTTTTTGTTTTTGTATATCGGTTTAAAGAAATTAGATCCTGAAACTGTTCGTCTGTTTGAAACGACTCGGCGCGGTAACGAAATACCTAAGTTCGAAGATTTAGAATCTTTTATTCGCGACCATATTAAGGTATTGCAGCGCACGTCGGCACGTCATGAAGTCACGAATAGGACAGGTTCCGATCGCCGTATAGACGCGTCATCGAAGTCAGTCAAGACTGCACATACGCTAGTTAATACCGCCTCAACACCTGACTGTTCTCTGTGTAAGGGTAGCCATACACAGCTGTACAAGTGTTCGGGATTTCAGAGATTATCGCCTAGTGATCGTTATAAGTTTGTCCGCACTAATAATTTGTGTTTTAATTGTCTAAGTGACAAACATCTGGTTACGTCATGTAACAGTGGTGTTAGCTGTCGTAAATGTCTAGCTAGACATCATACCTTCTTACATTTTGAGAGTAGTAAGCTGCCATCGCAGCAGCAGCCTGCGCAGACGCGCGACGCTTGTGACGCGCGGCCTGCTGCAAGTGCAAACGACGTAACATTGTGTTCGCTTTCCGCCGCTGGTACTCAAATCACTACCGTTTTACTTGCGACCGCGCAAGTTGTCATTGTAGATGCCTTTGGCAAACCGCACACCGTTCGAGCGCTACTAGATGGCGCTTCCCAGAGTAATTTTATTACTCGGGATTGTTGTCAACGCCTTGGTTTTAGTTTTAATAATTGGTCATCCCGCTCAGAAGTGAAAGGTTTTGGAGGTTTAAAGGCAACCATTCACGGTTCCATTAAAATAATATTTAGTTCACGTTTTAATCGTAATATTTCGTTTGAAATGGATTCGCTAGTCGCAGATAAGATTACGGAACGGTTGCCCACGGTACCGGTTGACACGTCCATGCTGACGGAGTTTAAGAACTTGCAGTTAGCCGACGGAAATTACGCTTTCCCTGGAGATATCGATCTATTGATCGGTGCTTCGATTCTCCCGCATCTCCAGTTATCACGTAAAATTCAAGGTCTTCCGATGTACCCCGCTCCGCACGCACTGGAAACAGTTCTCGGGTTTGTTATAGTTGGTTCCGCACCCGCTTGTTTAGATAGTTACTCGACTGTGTCGCACTGTTGCACCGTCGAGCCGCCGCTTGAGTCTACCATCCGCAAGTTCTGGGAGATTGAAGAGGTCAATGTCCCGCCTATTCTCAGCCCTGAGGATCAGGTCACTGAGGAGATTTATACCCGCACGACTACTCGTGATAAAGATGGTCGTTATGTTGTCGCGCTCCCTTTCAAGGGTGATATTTTTTCGCTCGGTGGCTCCCGTGCCTCCGCAGAAAAACGCTTTCTATGCTTGGAACGTAAGATGCAGGCGTCTCCTAAGTTGAAGCAAGCCTATGATGATGTGCTGATCGAATATTTAGATAAAGGTTATATATCTCATCAGCGCCTGCCGAGACTGAGGAGACACGTGATTACCCGTTTTACATCATCCCGCACCATGGAGTTGTTAGAGAAGACAAGCTTACAACTAAACTGCGTGTGGTTATGGATGGTAGCGCTAAAACTAGTACTGGCATATCGCTTAACGATATCTTGTATTGTGGTCAGAACCTCCAGGGTAACTTATTTGAAATAATAGTAAATTTTCGCTTGTTTGCTATTGCGCTCTCTGCCGATATTCGGCAAATGTTTCTTAGTATTGGAATCAGAGAATGTGACCGTAGATTCCAACGCTTCTTGTATAGATTTTCTCCGCAGGAACCTTTGAAGGTTTACGAATTCAATCGTGTTTGTTTTGGGCTTAAGTCTAGTCCCTTTCACGCTCTTCGCACTATCAAGCAGTTGGCCGCTGACGAGGGTGATACATACCCGAAAGCAAGGGCCACTATTGAAACCGGATTGTACATGGACGATTTTGTGTACAGTGTACCTAGTGAAGCAGAGGCTATAGAGACCGCTGCTCAAGTAATCAGCCTCATGAAGTCCGGTCAATTTGATCTGGTGAAATGGACAAGCAACTCGCAAGCTACATTAGAGTCGATTCCACCGTCACACCGGTTGACTTCGGTAAAGGAATTCGATGATAGTGATTCGCATAAGATCCTTGGTTTAAGTTGGTCACCCGCAACTGATATGTTCAGTCTTAAAATTAGCTCGACTCCGCCAACTTGTACCAAACGCGTTATCCTAGCATGTGTAGCTCGGATATGGGATATAATGGGTTTTGTAGCTCCTGTCGTTTTATATGCAAAGCTGCTTATAAAAGAGCTTTGGCTTTCCAACTGTGATTGGGACGACACCGCTCCTGACAGTGTTGCTAAGTTGTGGGCTCGCTATAGGAAAGAGCTTCCAATGCTCGATCAGATACAGATTCCTCGCCATGTTGGTATAGTACCAGACACTGTTGTTAATGTGGTAGGTTTCGCAGACGCCAGTGAGAGGGCTTACGGGGGAGTGGTTTACTTTCAGGTCCAAAATGGCGATAACATTTCAGTTTTCCTCATTAGCGCAAAATCAAAGGTATCTCCTCGTAAGGTTGTCTCTCTTGCTCGTCTCGAACTCTGCGCTATTCTTATGTTGGTTCAATTGATTACATCTATAGTCAAAACTTGTCGTCCTCGCATTAATATAGAGAGAATTGTAGCGTTTTCAGACTCAACCGTTGCTCTATGTTGGGCCCACTCTTCACCCCATCGATGGGGCACGTTTGTCGCAAATAGGGTGGCTAAGATTCAAGCTGAATTGTCACCGGAAAATATATTCCATGTCGCTGGAACAGAAAACCCAGCTGATTGTCTCTCACGTGGTTTGCTTCCTGCGCAAATTTTAAATCATCCGCTTTGGTTTTGTGGCCCTCCCTGGCTTCATACCACTCCTAACAAGTGGCCAAGTGCTCCGTTTAACCCCGCTACTGTTTCAGAGCCACCCGAGGAGAAGAAACATAAGCTTGTAGTATCAGTTCCGCGTGAAGAGTCAGTTATTTTGTTGTTGTCTAATCGAGTCTCGTCTTGGTCGAGACTATTACGTTGTGTAGTTTACGTCTTAAGATTTTTGAGATTATTACCATCGCGTGGTTCTATAATCGCAGCTGATTTGGATAGAGCTGAATCAGTTGTACTTCGAGAGTTGCAGAAATTTTATTTTTCAATAGAATTTCGTAGTTTAGAATCACAAAAACCTTGTAGTCGCGCACTTCAACATTTGAAACCATTTTTGCAAGACGGACTCATTCGTGTCGGTGGCCGTCTGCGAAATGCTAAGTTAGAGTTTGAACAAATGCATCCAGTAGTTCTACCACGCAAGGATCACGTTTTGGATTTGTTGGTGGATTATCACCATAAGGTGAATTGTCACGCTGGTCCCGATTTATTAATGTCCATTCTTCGACAGAAGTACTGGATACTTTCCGCTCGCAATTTGATACGCGCTAGAGTGCACAGATGTGTGCCCTGCTTTAAGCTCCGCCCGCGTTTCAACGCGCCGGAAATGGCCGACCATCGTTCTTGTCGTGTTGTACAGACGGTGAAACCTTTCATACATACTGGGACGGACTATGCTGGACCGTTTAAAGTCACTATTGCCCGTGGTCGTGGTATACGTTCCACAAAGGCATACATTTGCCTATTCGTTTGTATGACAACTCGTGCGGTTCACATAGAGTTAACCAGTGATTTGAGTACGCAGGGTTTTATGTCTGCATTTAAACGATTTTTATCTCGCCGTGGTCCCGTTAAGCGCTTATACTCTGACAACGGCACAAATTATGTTGGAGCGCGACGCAATATTTCGGAATTACATACATTCTTACGCTCCAAGTACTACCAAAGTGAATTCGCCCATGTCTTAGCTAAGAATCGCATTGATTGGTGTTTTAATACGCCAGCGGCTAGTCATTTTGGTGGCAATTGGGAGGCGAATATTAAAAGCCTTAAGTCGCACCTGTTTCGGGTCATAGGCGAACAGATTCTCTCGTACGAGGAGTTGAGCACCGTACTCGCTCAGGTAGAGGCGTTGATGAATACGCGTCCGTTGTGTCGGACTTTGTCTAGTGATCCATCGGAGCCACTAGCGTTGACGCCGGCTCACTTCTTGACGACGACTCCTCTTAAATATTTGCCCGCTTTAGATGTCGAGACTGACAAACTGCAGCTTCACCCGCGTCACGCTCTGCTAGATAGCTTAGTTCAGTCCTTTTGGAAGCGATGGAGGACAGATTATCTGCATACGCTGCAGTCGCGTCAAAAGTGGAACACTCCTTCAGATCCAGTCACAGTCGGTACTGTGGTGATACTGAAGACTGAGAGTGCGCCTCCTCTGCACTGGCCTCTTGGTGTAGTGGAAGAAGTTTTTCCGGGTTCGAACGGAATAACGCGAGTCGTAAAGGTTAAAACCGCAACTGGATCGTACCTGCGTCCGGTTATTCGCCTCTGCCCTCTGCCTAATCAGTAGTAGTGGCATAGTTAGTTATAAGTTGTTTCGCTACCTAGTATTGATAGTTTAGATATAGTAATAGGGTTTAGTTTCGCTTTTGTTTTTTTTCTTTTCTTTGAAGGTAACCCTTCAAACCCGGGGGGAATGGTTGCGCCAATTTGCTATGATCCGCGATTTTGTTTTTTGTAATTTATTTTTTTGGCCTAGCAATCCTATCCCTTCCGTTTCCCTTCCCGCACGACCTCTAGAAATGAAATGACATTGACGTTTGTGCATCGAGTGTGAATGTGACCGCTCCGCTAACATCGCCCGCTCGAAATTACAAGAAAATTGACTATTTCGTGATCCAACCATTCAAAGACTCAACAATAGTGCAGTGTAGTGCAATACAGGACCTGGCAGTGGTTAAATGTGCGAAGTCGAGGTTCGCCGGCCGGCGCCACGTGGAGCCTTCGAGGTCAAAAGGTCGGTGTTCCTCCCTAATACTTCATCCCATCAATAAACGCCAGGCACAGTACCTGCATATTGTTAACAAACCTTAGATCGCTTTTTCAAACTTACAGTCCACACCAAGCTTATTTGCGCAACCAGAGCCACCAAAGGGCAATGGAAAGGACTAAACTTGAAGTTGCCTTGCGTGATCGCATCAGGAATTAAGATGGGTATCTTAATTCCTGATGCGATCACGCAAGAATCAAGGTTGCCGACACAGTCCGAGGAATCGCAAAACTGGCAGTGGGCACATTGCTCGCAGAACAGATAGTCAATGGGGCCGAGAGGTTCTGGAGTGGTGCAAACACAGCGCTGGAAGGCCTCCCACAAGATGGACCGATAATCTGGTGAGGGTGGTGGGAACCCGATGAATGTGAAACGCACAGGACCAGTCGTTGTAGACACTTGAGGGATGTCCAGCAATGGACGGTTGTTGGCTGAAATTATGATGACGTACTCAAAAATTATAGATTTATTGAATCAATTGAAATATATTCGTACTGTTTTCAGTATAAATATTTCAATTAATTGGTACTTATCACACTAAATAAAATGGTTTTATTAACAACCCTCAGCATATTTGGCATGTAGTGAAGCCAATTAACTGGTTTTTTGGTCATTTGATTCAAAAACAAATAAATGAATAAACAGTTATGTATATACACCGTTCAATTTTTAGCGTTTTTAATCCCGTGAAGGGTCGATTCGGCACATGAAACACTATGGATTTGTAAAGATAAAATAAAAAAATAAAGTCCTTTTTTTAACTCGAATTAATTTTCGCATGTAAGAAATTAATTTGTTTAAGTTGACGTCTGCTGGGTGAGTTCAATGACCTGTAAGTAGTTGGTACGCAACGACCGACTACTACCTACAAGGTCATTGACTCGTTTGCTTAAAGAAATTAAAAAAAAAAATAACTATTAAGCTACGGTGGGAATTAATCCCACCGTAGCTTAATAGTTAACTTTAATATAACTAAGTGCCTAAGTATTTTAAATAATGGATATTGTATAATTTCAACACTTAGAAGTATTCTTATTGACCGTAAAATATAAAGTTATTCATGAATATTTGCGCATAAAATATTCAATTTCTATCTTTGCATCTCATTCGAAACTTTAAGCCAATCTTAAATTTTACCCAAAAATACATTCGACAAAGTTTTCACTTGCTACGTGTCTGAAAAATTGATGTTAAAATGGTGTGAAAATACGGGGTGTGCTCTAAAATCTGTTATTTTAATTTACTAATAGGCTTATGCTTGAACTCTACCTCTGCTGATGGTAAGCGATGGTCTCATCAACGATTATCGCGCATACTTTTTTTTGAGTAGAAAATCATCCAATGACTTCTTCCACTCTTAGGCGGAGCGCGAGGACATGTCAGACTTTTCCTGACTAAAACCCACTCTTATATTCCTTCTTGACCTTGCGTTCCAGACTCCCAAGTTTTCCTTTCAGAATCGAAGCGATGGTCCCAGTAGGCGTGGAACCTGCTGGGCCTCTACTATTTGCTGACCTTTCCTTAGGATGTGCGTGAAACACTACGCGCCGTCGACGACTCAGGCTCGGTCCGTATAGTTGGTATATACCGGATGCTCGGAAGGCGAGATAACTTATTCATTCTTGACTTAAATAACCCTAGGTTTAAAAAAATGATCGCCCATTGAACATGGCGGAACATAAGGTGAAGGCCATGCGAGCGAAAAAAAAAGCATAAAATAGAAGTAATCCTCATGCTCCACTCACCGTAGGAGATGACTTGGGTGTCGGATATCGCAGGACGATTCCCGGCCACCGCACGAAGGGCGAACACTGGGTAGCTCGCTGCTTTACCAGCGAGCTACCAGCTCCAGTCCCGAGTCGACGGCGCTCGGCACTTAAAGAGATATAAGCATGATTGACGAGGCCCGGCTGATGCTTGTCAAAGCTGATGATGACCAGAGCTGTGAGATTGTTCGAAAGAGATTATTCTTTTACTGTAGTTTATATTACTAGCTGTTAAGGGTTATAACTTGGTGCTTGTAGTACTCTTCTATTAAGTGATGAGGCACAGGCTTAAGATCGAATTGTTCTCCTTTACGTGTATCAGTGAAAAGAAGAAATAAAGTAAATAAAATAAATAAATAAGAGGAAAAGGACGACTGAAAGAATACAGGTAAGTTTAAGTTAGCAAAACTCTGACAGTCTCTTTCGCCCCGCCCAAAGCTGGAGAATTTACTAAAAATTTAATCATTTCAATTTTAAAAAAATGTTAAATCGTGTTGTTTAATTTCAATTTATATCTTAACTAATGATCTGTCAGATTTTGGACTAGATCTGATTTAGTATAAATATAATTTTGACTATGAATTACAAAAGTTAAGCATTTTTTTATCTTTATAACGTATTTAGTTCAAAAAATTGAAAAGTATACGCGATTTGAACTACTCGTTTAAAACCAAATGAAACAAGCTGCCAGAATTGCACAACATAAATTGCACAGCCTGTATATCGAGGTCGTTCTACTCCTAGATAAGACGATATATGGTACTTGGACTATAATATATTCTTATTGAAAACACCTCATCACATATTCATACAATATATCTTTGGAATAAGACAATATAACCAAGATATCTCTGTGCTCTGGCGACATACATATTGCCAATGCTAGTCTCAATTTACGCTTTTTACACGTGCCAGAAAATAAATTGAAATCTGAAAAAATCTTGTCACAATTTTTTTCTAGGACGACAAGATTAGAACTTAAGTGGTACCATAACCAGGTATTTAGAAAACCAAGGGTTATGCAGGTATTTACCAACCAAGAAATAAAGTTTATTTCTTTTGAAATCCTTACAGGGACCCGTTTTCGGTGAATCGAAAGGATCTGGATCGAACACTGCACACCGAAAGACGGAGCGATTGAAAAAATTTGGAAAATAAATTAAAAGTAAATGATATAATCCGTTGGATGCGAGACACACAAAACAAGTCGGACTTAATGCCTTAGGCCGTGTTTACGGAGACGCGGCGCGTTGCGCGGCGCGTTTGTCGTTTCATCGTACATTGCAGCAGCGGGCCGCGTCATCGCTCGCGTAAACACAAATATATGGCAATGTACGACGGACCTCCCGACGCGCCGTGGAACGCGCCGCGTCTCCGTAATCGAGCACTTAGTCAGCATTAAGTCCGCGTTAATACTTTTGTGTTGCATAAAGATTAAATAAATAAAAACGATGATTGCTTTATCTCCGCGTGTAAAAGAGTGTAAAACACATATTCTCATTCCAGCCGTAAGACGTCTACTGTTGGACATCTCTCCCCCAAGTGTAGCCATAATGACCGGTCCCGTGCGTCTCGTATCCATCGAATTCTCGCGACCATCACCAGGTCATCGGTCCATCTTGTGGCAGGCCTTCCGACGCAAGTCTTCCGGTACCTGGTCGCCACTCCAGATCCTTTCGTCCCCATCAATGATCCATTCTGCGAGCAATTTGCCCTGCCCACTGCCACTAAAGTTTGGCGATTCACACGCTATATTATGTAAAACATTTTTCACGTAGGTGAAAAGTCCCTGTAGATGAAAGCAAATTAATTTTAAAATTTTCAATTAAGTTGTGAACATCAGTTTGGCATGACCTTTTATTTAAATAAATAAAAAATGTATAAACGTGATGAAGTTTTAATAGTAGAAAAACGACAGGTGACTGACGACTGTACAGAAGATGAGAAGACGCTTCATACTGCAATTGACAGGACTATGGAGCAAATTGGGCTATGTCCAACAGAGTTATATTGCATTTCAAATGCTTTACCAAGACATGCAATTAAATAGGTTTTTACTTATTATATTATTTATTTTCATTAATATGACTAGGTGCTATACTCGCAAGCAATCAAATCGACTCAACGTACTCGTACAAATGTGCGCACTTGCAGACGCTTTCTTCAAATAATAGAATCCGATCTTTGAGCGCCGATTGTACATAAGTCTGTACAACGAAAAATTCATAATTGTCGTTTTTTACACACATTTTTAACAAATTTATTTGGCTGAAAATTATGGTTTCTATATTTTTGTTATTCCTAGAAAAAAACAGAAAAAGTTTTTTATATTTATTTTCATTTTTTTGGGGATTTATTTATTTATTTTAATAAAGGGGGTCAATGGCTTCCCAGGGGTTAATGAATCCTGAGCTAGATCTACATCCTTACTATATTTTAGTAAGGATGTTTTTAATATCGTGCGGATTTCATCTCGCATGCAGATTTACTCCGCATGCGTAACCTTCGCAAATGTCCTTTTCATACAAGTATTTACTGTTACGTGTGCAACAGGCACGCGGTACGCGTTATTTTGCCTTTTGAAATTTTCATCGATAAGATACTTTAAATAGTAGGTAAGCATATTTTCTTAAGCGTTTAATTAAATTAATTACTACAAAAGTACTGAATCATTTTTTACAATAATGATACTATTTTGTATGTTGAGCTCCTTAGTGTCCTGCGTTGAGCTTTGCGAATACTGACAAATGCTTGCACTGACTGGACAGGTCCACTCAAATCTTTATGGTTCTTTCTTCAAAAGGCCATTTCATACAAATCTGCATGGTCCTCATGTGATTTGACCAATGCATATTTACTGTATGGACTTTAAAAGAGACTTTGACCCCCGAGTTTGTTTCGGTGCTTCTTCTCAGGGTAGTCAGCTAGGAAACACCGGCCTCACCTAGTCTAAAATGACAAAAAAAAATTTGACTTGTAAAAGTCTTTTTAAAACCTACTTACATAATAAATATCATTTATCATATCATTTATCAGTTACTCTCGAATGTTTTTGGTCGGTATTATTTTATCTAAATTATACTCACTCATTTTTAAAAACTTTAAGGCTTAGATAACTAATGTTATAAAGACTTGTATCAATAATAATTAAACCCTTATTTAAGAAGCAAGACAAAACTGATATTAATAACTATAGACCCATTGCCCTGATACCTGTGATATCAAAAATATTTGAGAAAGCTATATATCACCGTATGGATTCCTTTTTCACGAAACACAACCTCTTAGTAAAGGAACAGAAGGGTTTTAGAAAAAATAAATCAATAAATATGGCTATCTATGATTTCCTTAATATTATAATGACAGATATCGATGAAAGAATTCCTACTAGCGCTATATTTATGGACATGACGAAAGCTTTCGATCTAGTTGATCATAATATTCTACTACAGAAACTTAATGCGTATGGAATAAGGGGCAAAGCACTTTCCCTTATACAATCCTATTTAGAGAATAGAACACAGTGTACGGAAATTAAACGGATTTGTAAAAAGGACAAAAAAGAACTTAAACATGTATCTGAAAAACGTAAAGTCAATTTTGGCGTACCTCAAGGCAGCGTATTGGGCCCGCCGTTATTTTTGGTTTACATAAATGACTTTCCAAAACATGTCACTTTTCCTATGATTCTTTTTGCTGATGACAGCACGATAGTTGTAAGACAAATAAAAATAGAAACTATGAATGTGACATCAAAGACTCATTGCAACAATCAATTAACTGGCTTAATCAAAATAATTTAAAATTAAATTTAAGTAAAATTGTATTATATTTGTACATAGTTATGTCTAGTTTACATTCTTAGTTTAGTTTTTGTGTACATAGGTTTAGTATAAATTTTGAATTAGATTTAATAATATGATTTAATGTTTAATACGAATAAAAATAGTAAAACTAAAATTATGCAGTTTAGACAAAGAGTAACTACTCCTGACATAAACATATTTTTTGACGATAACAGAATTGAAGAAGTTGAGCATATAAAATTTCTAGGCTTGACCATTGACTCTAAACTGACTTGGAAAGAACATGCATCAATAGTCATAAAAAAATTAAGTCGCTTTGCCTTTGCTTTATACAAGCTTAAGAATGTAGTTAATCAGGCCGCTGTTATAGCTGCATACTATGGATATGTAGATTCCACATTACGCTATGGAGTAATTTTTTGGGGAAATTCTTGCGAAAAAAATAATGTTTTTAAAGCCCAGAAGAGGTGCATTAGATCGATTTGTAATTTAAAACCAACGGATAGTTGTAAACCTCATTTTAAATATCTTAAAATATTGACTTTACTTGGCCTTTACATATACGAAACCGCATTGTTCGTCAAGAAAAATAGTATATTATTTAAAAAAGCTTCGGAGAAACGTTATAGGTCGACAAGACCAGAATACCGACATGAATTATGTCTAAGAGCCTCAAAGAAAGCCCTTATGCACAAAAGCATTCTCTGCATGGCTCCAATAAAATACCAAATGATATTAAAGATTTGAACTTCACACAATTTAAACGGAAGCTTAATGATTTTTACAAGCTTTCTATTAGCTTGCACTGTATGTAACTATGTATGTTCGGCTCAAATCTTGCAACTCAATTTTGAAGCAGATATCTTCAACCGATTGAGCTGAAATTTTACATGCATGTGTAAATCGGGTGACAATGCAACATTATGATAACATGGAGCTGATCTGATGATGGAACTGGAAGGTAGCCATAGGAACTTAGCAATAAAACAATACAACCCCATCGAGTTTGGGCTCGCTTGATTCGTATTGACGAGTACTTCAATTCTGTATGATAGTCAGGGTCTGATGATGGAGCCGGAAGGTGGTCATAGGAACTCCGCAGTTAAACGATACAACCCCATCGAATTTGGGCTCGTTTGATTCGTATTGATGAGTACTTTCATCCTATATGGTAACCAAGGTCTGATGATGGAGGTGGAAGGTGGTCACAGGAACTCCGCACTTAAACGACAAAACCTATCGAATTTGGGCTCGTTTAGTTTGTATTGACGAGTACTTTCATCCTATATGGTAGCCAGGGTCTGATGATGGAGCCGGAAGGTGTTCATAGGAACTCCGCAGATAAACGATACGACCCCATCGAGTTTGAGCTCGTTTGATTAGTATTGACGAGTAGTTTGATCATGTATGGTAGCCAGGGTCTGATGATGGAGTCGGAAGGTGGTCATAGGAACTCCGTAGTTAAACGATACAACCCCATCGAATTTGGGCTCTTTTGATTCGTATTGACGAGTAGTTGGATCCTATATGGTAACCAGGGTCTGATGATGGAGCTAGAAGGTTGCCATAGAAACTACGCAATTAAAAGATATCACCCCATCGACTTTAGGCTCATTTGATTTGTAATGACGAGTACTTTGATCATGTATGGTAGCCAGGGTCTGGTGAAGGAGTCGGAAGGTGGTCATAGGAACTCCGCAGTTAAACGACACAACCCCATCGAATTTGGGCTCGTTTGATTTGTATTTACGAGTGCTTGGATCCTATATGGTAACCAGATTTTGATGATGGAGCTGGAAGGTTACCATAGGAACTTCATAAGAAATCGACACAATCCCATCGAGTTTGGGCTCATTTGATTTTTATTGATGAGTACTTGGATCTTATATGGTAACCAGGTTCTGATGATGGAGCTGGAAGGTTGCCATAAGAACTCCGCAATTAAACGATATAACCCCATCGACTTTAGGCTCATTTGATTTTTAATGACGAGTGCTTGAATCTTATATTGTAACCAGGGTATGATGATGGAGTTGGATCGTGGTCATTGGAACTCCGCAGTTAAACGACACAACCCCATCGAATTTGAGTTCGTTTGATTTGTATTGACGAGTGCTTGGATCCTATATGGTAACCAGGTTCTGATGATGGAGCTGGAAGGTTACCATAGGAACTTAAGTTACTAACCAAACACGGCAAGTTCGCGAAGTACCTGTACAAGATTCGTGCGGAGACGACGCCCGGGTGTCGCTACTGTGCGGAGCGCCCGGAAAACACGGTGGAGCACACAGTCGAGGTGTGCCCCGCTTGGGAAGAGCATCGCCGTGTACTTGTGGGAGCGATCGGTGGCGGCGATCTCTTGCGCCGGGGCTTGGTTCAGGCCATGGTCCGGAGCGAAGAGGAATGGCAGGTGGTCGCCTCCTTCTGCGAAGCAGTAATGCTAGCAAACGAGGAGGCCGACCACATTAGGATTGCCACCGCCTGGATTCCGATCCCGATTTCCGGCTGCAGTAGGCGCGGGCTCGCGGACGGCGGGCAATGGGTAGCTCGCTATCCGTCCGTCCGGTAACGGCGCAAGTCGTTTACGGCGTGCACTGTTCCCTCGCGCCTCAAGGAGTTGTCAGCAAACTGTAGGGGCCCAGCAGGGCCGAAGCCTACTGGGGCCAAAAGTTATGTGAAAATGTCACCCGGGGCCCTGGGACGAAGGCAATGAATGGAGCAGGGTAGATTTTTAGTCAGTAAGAGTCTGACACTATTTCCCGCCCCACCCAAGGGCGGGATTTGTCATTGGATGATTTTACCTACTATAAAAAAAACCATAGAAACTTCGTAAGAAATCGACACAATCCCATCGAGTTCGGGCTCTTTTGATTTGTATTGATGAGTACTTGGATCCTATATGGTAACCAGGGTCTGATGATGGAGCTGGAAGGTGGCTACAAGAACTCCGCAATTAAACGACACAGCCCTCTCGTCTTTGGTCTCGTTAGATTTATAATGACGAGTACTTTGATCAATATGGCAGTCGGGATCTGATGATGGAGCTGAAAGGTGGCCATAGGAGTTGCACAATAAAACGACACAATCCCATCGAGTTTCGGATCGAATAAAATAAGTTCTAACCGGTCATAAGCGACTTGGACTCGCGCACGGAGGGTTCCGTACATATTTACATAAGTAAATAGCTAGTTAGTTTTAATACACTCCTACAAAATACCAATTGAAAGGGCTTGCAGAGAGTAACTTGAAAAATAAAGTGACATTACTCTAAATCCAATATTCTCCTTTTTCTCAGTCATACTCTTGGTGGAGTTGTAGTGGTCTTCTGGTAGTTTGGTTGCGGCTTTTGCGAGACTTCTCTATCTCTCTCTATTCATGGCACTTCGCGTACATTCAATGAGGGAACACTCTGAAGATGATTTAGTGAGGTCTGTCCATCTGGTAGGCGATTGGCCGCGAAAACGTAGGCCATCTACTCTTTGCTGTACCACTAAACGTTCCAAAGAGCTTTCATTGCGTATGATATATCCAAACAGCTTAAAAATTCGCTGTTGCACAATCGACGAAAGTTTTTGCTTTGATGCAAAGCTCTTTAGGAATGGAACCGTTAGTGCGTTGAGCAGTCTGTTTTATCCTCAGTAAACGCCTCCAGCGTCACATTTCAAGAGCGTCAATCGGTTTACGGTGCTTGAATCTTCTCCGCATTTCCTAGGATTTGTGGATCCCAGGTAGATAAACTTTGGACAACTTCGCAATTGGCTATTTCATGTAAGTTAGGTTGATTGTTAGTCTTACGATCCACCACCATCATTTTGACAGACCGAACCAAGCCGAAGGGCGGGGGATGTCATTGGATGATTTTACACAACATTAAAAAAAAACCTGGCAGACTTCTAAAGATAGCAGACTAAGCTTCTTATGCTTTCCTATGATATGGGTACGAAATTTAAGGATTTGCTGAGAATACAAATGTGATTGAAATAAGGTATAACTAAAAAGTAAAAAATAAACTACAAATAAAAAAACCTTTTTAAAAACAAGCTTTCAATTAAATGGGCTAAAAAGAAGAAAATAAACTTTTCCTTTATAACTTTTACTATCAATTTATAACGACATTACACAATTTATATGATATAAAAGCTTGTCGCGAGATTTAACTGTGTAAATACACACCTAAATAACTTCATTTATTAAATAAGTTAAATAACTTCATCTATTGATTTTAATATTTTCAAAATCTCGCGACAAGCTTTTGTATCATATAAATTGTGAAATGTCGTTATAAATTGATAGTAAAAGTTATAAAGGAAAAGTTTATTTTCTTCTTTTTAGCCCATTTAATTGAAAGCTTGTTTTTAAAAAGGTTTTTTTATTTGTAGTTTATTTTTTAATGTTTATAATAATAATTAATTGTATTTGAAATTGTAAACTAATGTTTGACATTTGTTTTGTATTTTATATCCATTTAATTTTTTTTTTATATTGTTAAAATTAAATAGTGTATGCCTAATGGGCAGCTTTTTGAGTTACTATAAATTAACTATAAGACCTACCTTATCACCAAAAAGCACACTAATAAATACTTTGACTTTGACTTTGTATATTTGTTTGTAATGAATAAACATAAAATCGGCGGACTGGTTAAAAAAAAAATTCCAGCAGAATGCTACTTTATCACTGAGTGACATTCTATATAAGTTTTTGCTTTCACACGGGCGTAGCCGCAGACAGAAGCCAGTTAAGAATAAAATTGATTGGTTATTATTAAATAGTTACTATCTATCTACAATTTTAAATAGTATCCATTTGTGCTCGCAATTCGTTAATTGCACACCATTCACAATTACAATAAATCATATTTACGTCCGTGTATACCCACGATAATAACCTACCTGATAAAATGTATTGGTACCATTTGAAAAAATAAATTTAAAAAAAACTGGGCAAGGGCGAGTCGGACTCGCACACCGAGGGTTCAGCACAAAGTAACTTATGTAAATAGTTCAATTACTGAATCGAATTTCGAATATTTTTCCGAATCGATTTTTTTTTTGTTTCGTACTCAACTACAAAACAGTTTTCAGACTTATTGTATTTATGCTATAGGACCTTGCTTAATGCCAAATTTCAGGGTCCTAGTTCAGTACTTCTTGCTGACCTATAACCTACTCGTGTTATGACACCTTTTTTCATGCCCAATTACAGGATTCTAGGTCAACGGGAAGTACCCTATGAATTTTGATTCCCTTAACAGTGTAAAAATATACGTTTTTTGCGACATAATCAGCCGTACCTGTTTTTTATTAACTTAGAAGTTTGATTTTTTCACAGTTTCAAGGGAGCGTAGATCTGAGTATATGATTTTAATTTAGACAGACAAACAGACGGAAAACAAAGTGATCCTATAAGGAATCCGTTTTTACAAGCTTTCTATTAGCTTGCACTGTATGTAACTATGTATGTTCGGCTCAAATCTTGCAACTCAATTTTGAAGCAGATATCTTCAACCGATTGAGCTGAAATTTTACATGCATGTGTAAATCGGGTGACAATGCAACATTATGATAACATGGAGCTGATCTGATGATGGAACTGGAAGGTAGCCATAGGAACTTAGCAATAAAACAATACAACCCCATCGAGTTTGGGCTCGCTTGATTCGTATTGACGAGTACTTCAATTCTGTATGATAGTCAGGGTCTGATGATGGAGCCGGAAGGTGGTCATAGGAACTCCGCAGTTAAACGATACAACCCCATCGAATTTGGGCTCGTTTGATTCGTATTGATGAGTACTTTCATCCTATATGGTAACCAAGGTCTGATGATGGAGGTGGAAGGTGGTCACAGGAACTCCGCACTTAAACGACAAAACCTATCGAATTTGGGCTCGTTTAGTTTGTATTGACGAGTACTTTCATCCTATATGGTAGCCAGGGTCTGATGATGGAGCCGGAAGGTGTTCATAGGAACTCCGCAGATAAACGATACGACCCCATCGAGTTTGAGCTCGTTTGATTAGTATTGACGAGTAGTTTGATCATGTATGGTAGCCAGGGTCTGATGATGGAGTCGGAAGGTGGTCATAGGAACTCCGTAGTTAAACGATACAACCCCATCGAATTTGGGCTCTTTTGATTCGTATTGACGAGTAGTTGGATCCTATATGGTAACCAGGGTCTGATGATGGAGCTAGAAGGTTGCCATAGAAACTACGCAATTAAAAGATATCACCCCATCGACTTTAGGCTCATTTGATTTGTAATGACGAGTACTTTGATCATGTATGGTAGCCAGGGTCTGGTGAAGGAGTCGGAAGGTGGTCATAGGAACTCCGCAGTTAAACGACACAACCCCATCGAATTTGGGCTCGTTTGATTTGTATTTACGAGTGCTTGGATCCTATATGGTAACCAGATTTTGATGATGGAGCTGGAAGGTTACCATAGGAACTTCATAAGAAATCGACACAATCCCATCGAGTTTGGGCTCATTTGATTTTTATTGATGAGTACTTGGATCTTATATGGTAACCAGGTTCTGATGATGGAGCTGGAAGGTTGCCATAAGAACTCCGCAATTAAACGATATAACCCCATCGACTTTAGGCTCATTTGATTTTTAATGACGAGTGCTTGAATCTTATATTGTAACCAGGGTATGATGATGGAGTTGGATCGTGGTCATTGGAACTCCGCAGTTAAACGACACAACCCCATCGAATTTGAGTTCGTTTGATTTGTATTGACGAGTGCTTGGATCCTATATGGTAACCAGGTTCTGATGATGGAGCTGGAAGGTTACCATAGGAACTTAAGTTACTAACCAAACACGGCAAGTTCGCGAAGTACCTGTACAAGATTCGTGCGGAGACGACGCCCGGGTGTCGCTACTGTGCGGAGCGCCCGGAAAACACGGTGGAGCACACAGTCGAGGTGTGCCCCGCTTGGGAAGAGCATCGCCGTGTACTTGTGGGAGCGATCGGTGGCGGCGATCTCTTGCGCCGGGGCTTGGTTCAGGCCATGGTCCGGAGCGAAGAGGAATGGCAGGTGGTCGCCTCCTTCTGCGAAGCAGTAATGCTAGCAAACGAGGAGGCCGACCACATTAGGATTGCCACCGCCTGGATTCCGATCCCGATTTCCGGCTGCAGTAGGCGCGGGCTCGCGGACGGCGGGCAATGGGTAGCTCGCTATCCGTCCGTCCGGTAACGGCGCAAGTCGTTTACGGCGTGCACTGTTCCCTCGCGCCTCAAGGAGTTGTCAGCAAACTGTAGGGGCCCAGCAGGGCCGAAGCCTACTGGGGCCAAAAGTTATGTGAAAATGTCACCCGGGGCCCTGGGACGAAGGCAATGAATGGAGCAGGGTAGATTTTTAGTCAGTAAGAGTCTGACACTATTTCCCGCCCCACCCAAGGGCGGGATTTGTCATTGGATGATTTTACCTACTATAAAAAAAACCATAGAAACTTCGTAAGAAATCGACACAATCCCATCGAGTTCGGGCTCTTTTGATTTGTATTGATGAGTACTTGGATCCTATATGGTAACCAGGGTCTGATGATGGAGCTGGAAGGTGGCTACAAGAACTCCGCAATTAAACGACACAGCCCTCTCGTCTTTGGTCTCGTTAGATTTATAATGACGAGTACTTTGATCAATATGGCAGTCGGGATCTGATGATGGAGCTGAAAGGTGGCCATAGGAGTTGCACAATAAAACGACACAATCCCATCGAGTTTCGGATCGAATAAAATAAGTTCTAACCGGTCATAAGCGACTTGGACTCGCGCACGGAGGGTTCCGTACATATTTACATAAGTAAATAGCTAGTTAGTTTTAATACACTCCTACAAAATACCAATTGAAAGGGCTTGCAGAGAGTAACTTGAAAAATAAAGTGACATTACTCTAAATCCAATATTCTCCTTTTTCTCAGTCATACTCTTGGTGGAGTTGTAGTGGTCTTCTGGTAGTTTGGTTGCGGCTTTTGCGAGACTTCTCTATCTCTCTCTATTCATGGCACTTCGCGTACATTCAATGAGGGAACACTCTGAAGATGATTTAGTGAGGTCTGTCCATCTGGTAGGCGATTGGCCGCGAAAACGTAGGCCATCTACTCTTTGCTGTACCACTAAACGTTCCAAAGAGCTTTCATTGCGTATGATATATCCAAACAGCTTAAAAATTCGCTGTTGCACAATCGACGAAAGTTTTTGCTTTGATGCAAAGCTCTTTAGGAATGGAACCGTTAGTGCGTTGAGCAGTCTGTTTTATCCTCAGTAAACGCCTCCAGCGTCACATTTCAAGAGCGTCAATCGGTTTACGGTGCTTGAATCTTCTCCGCATTTCCTAGGATTTGTGGATCCCAGGTAGATAAACTTTGGACAACTTCGCAATTGGCTATTTCATGTAAGTTAGGTTGATTGTTAGTCTTACGATCCACCACCATCATTTTGACAGACCGAACCAAGCCGAAGGGCGGGGGATGTCATTGGATGATTTTACACAACATTAAAAAAAAACCTGGCAGACTTCTAAAGATAGCAGACTAAGCTTCTTATGCTTTCCTATGATATGGGTACGAAATTTAAGGATTTGCTGAGAATACAAATGTGATTGAAATAAGGTATAACTAAAAAGTAAAAAATAAACTACAAATAAAAAAACCTTTTTAAAAACAAGCTTTCAATTAAATGGGCTAAAAAGAAGAAAATAAACTTTTCCTTTATAACTTTTACTATCAATTTATAACGACATTACACAATTTATATGATATAAAAGCTTGTCGCGAGATTTAACTGTGTAAATACACACCTAAATAACTTCATTTATTAAATAAGTTAAATAACTTCATCTATTGATTTTAATATTTTCAAAATCTCGCGACAAGCTTTTGTATCATATAAATTGTGAAA
Organism: Leucania comma; assembly: GCA_958295575.1. Lineage (NCBI taxonomy): Eukaryota > Metazoa > Arthropoda > Insecta > Lepidoptera > Noctuidae > Leucania > Leucania comma. The sequence continues at coordinate 1,355,973 of OY282469.1, read as the reverse complement.
TGTCGTTATAAATTGATAGTAAAAGTTATAAAGGAAAAGTTTATTTTCTTCTTTTTAGCCCATTTAATTGAAAGCTTGTTTTTAAAAAGGTTTTTTTATTTGTAGTTTATTTCTCTTGAGGTACGGAACCTTAAAAATAAATAAAATATCTGCCATAATCTAGTACAGTTCACAATATAGTACCCATGTAAAAACTCTGAATAATTATTCGTCGTTATTTTATCGAATTCCCTCAATAAACGGGGGTTTTATTTCACATTATAATGCAACGCGGTATTGAAATTTTACACGTATTTTCACATATTACACAGTTCATTACTTGGGTTTGAAAACAGATATTACGTGGAAATTCAGCAACGTATGTACTCGTAAGTAATACACGGAAGAATGCTTTTGAAATTGATACTTTGGCTTTATTATGTTATATTATTGATACTACGAATGTGAAATCTTTCGTTATTTTACTATTCAACCAAAATACCAATTACGCACAGAAATAATTTTCATCGTCGAACAATTCCTTCGAATCGTAATTAAAAATAATTAATTTTCCAAATTATAGAAGTTTGCAACTGGAGCCAAGTTTTAATTACCAGCTTTAAATCAGTCTGAATTGAATTCCAGCAAAATTGTACATATTGGCATAATTAATATTGGTTAATGACTCATTAACGTGTCGGTAAACGATTCTGAAACAAAAACAGAACTCGATTTAAACATGCTTGAAAACAGTTTGATGAATACTGCTGTGATTACTAATGATACGTTCTACCCTCGGTTATTCAAATTTCGACAATAATCTATATCTATGTAAAAGCTAAATACCACTCACTGACTAATCACGAAATCTCAGAAACTATAACACCTAAAAACTCATGATTTTACCTACCATAAAACAAAAACCTAAAAAAAAAAATTACAGGTAGTCCTTATAGGGTGTAGACATCCGCTTAGAACGGTTTTTACGAAACTCTACCCCTAAGGCGGTTAGTGCTTGACTGCCACCTGATAGTAAGCTTGTATAGAGAAGTTTGCCATTGCGACCGAGCTGCAGGCGAGGGTATTATAGTGCCGAGCACATGTATCAAACGACGCGTTTTTTAATACACTTAAGAAGATATAAATAAATTGAGGTTCGATGCGCGACTCGTGAGGGTCGCTAAAGATAAATGTATTAAACTGTAAATTCCCAAGCGGACACCGGTGTCCGCACAACGATTGTCGTTCTATTGTGTCTCTAATTACGGTATTCAAAAGGTTAAATTGTGACGAGGCGAGCTCGCGCACTTTCCCGCAGTAGTGTAAAGAACAGCAAATTGAGTGTCTAAAAGCGGTAAGCATAAGAGCGGATTTTGGAATAAGAGTATTGAAGACTTTTACTGACTAAGGACTGATTTCATCATTCAATATAAAAACTTAGTTCAACTAAACTGAGCTCAGCGTAATCTAGTTTAAAGACCCGTGTCGTAAACATGGCCGACAACAAAAGAATTGAAAATGAGTTTAGCGTAAACTAAGTTCAATTCATCGCGGTGAAACGCAACATGAAGCTATAATCTCGATTAGGCGCTCAAACTGCGTTTTGTTATATATAATCGCGATTAGTTTATTGGTGAATTTGGCCCTTAAACCCGCCTGTGTAACTTCAGTTACTCTTTGTATTAAGACTAAGGTAAGTTCTTGAACAATCTTTCCTATCGATATCAATTTCATTTACTAGAAGTAGATATAAGTATTTTTAATTAGTTTACTATACACGGCTATATTTTGATCGTTTTAATCCTGTGGAGGGTCGATCCAGTGCATGAAACACTATCGATTCGTAAAGATAAAATTAAAAAATAAGTATTTTTTTAAAACTCGAATTAATTTACGCATGTACGAAATTAATAGTTCTGTAAGTACTTAAACGTCAGCTGAGCGAGTCAAGGACCTGTAGGTAGTTTTCGGTCATTGTGTACTAAGTACCTCAAAACGATCAAAACGAATGATCAAAATTTTGCTGTGTATAACGTGAATTTAAAGTCCCTATCTAAACCTAAAATTACGTTTGCTTTAACTAAATTGAAACATTCATGATCAATCAAAACAACTGATAGAATTCAAACTCGTTTACGAGTAACAAGATCAAATTGTGCAAACACCTTTACAAGGGCGCGCAATCAAATGTATGGCGCTCGACAGTCACCCAACCGCCAAGTCAAGTAATCACCGATTCCTTTGACAGCTTGCGATCGACTTCATAATGGTGAGCGTTGAGGCGCTGAATATGTATGGCGTGTTACCATACTGATCTTGGGCAAGAGGAACGTGTAATGGTTGGTGAAAAGGAATTAAGAGCCCACTCGCCTATCGTCACCATCAAGCATGGTTTAAAAGATTGTTTGTTTCATTTAACACAATCTAACGCGATATTTGATGAAGAGGCAACGCGAAAGAAGAGAGATAACCCCTGAAAACTCTGTTGGCATTCGGTAATTCCGTGATTTACTCGAATATTTCATAAAAACCTGTTTATTTAAAACCCTTAAAAGTTTTTGAGAAAAATTGTGTGTCATTCAGAATCTCAATTTAATGTTCAAGGCTTTTATAGACTTACTTTTTTATATTTTTAACATATGGGTGCATTAAGGAAGTTTCCTAGATTAGTTTTACACAAATTTACGTATTGATTTCTATAGAAGCCTAGATAATGTCTACAAGATATCTGTGTATCTAAAATATCTGTAAAAAGATGTGTTATAACATCATAATCACGTAAGAGCGGTTTTACGAAAATGTACCTCGGGTTAGTTAGCCTTAATGGGCACACTGTAATATTATGAATCATTTACTAAGAAGAATGAAAAGAAGATTCTTAACGATAAATATCTATTATGTATTAAAAATAATTCATTTTAGGCAACATTTTGACAGCACGGTCGACACAGTGGTTGAGTGATTGACTGCTGCCACGTGATTGCTGCGCTGCATATCACAGGTTCGATTCCCGTACGAAACAAAATTTTTACGGTCTACAAATAGGTGTTCGGTACGTAATTTTATAATGTTATAAAAGTACATATGACACAGGAGTTATTTCTAGTTTGCGGCAAGCGTTAAAAAGAAAAACGAATAAAAAAGAAAAGAACTTATGTAATTTTTACTTCATAACGCACTGGTTAAAGAATATTAATATTATTTGTTAGCACCTTTACGACCGCCCTAGATAATTTACTAATGTGTTATTTATTATGTTAATTATGAGCGTGTGTGTGTTTGCTGACTAATGATAACGACTTTAGAACACGCAGTCGTTATCATTACATTATTAATACAACAAGTAATGACACAAATCAAGAGAGCCAAGAGGGAGTTCAGGAGAGACAACAAGACTAGCAGTAGTAGTGTAGTCTAGTAGTGAGTTCAAGTATAGAACACGTTAACTTAGAACACTAACCTATTTGCCGCGTACGGTTCGCGGCAAATAAGTTGAACCATCCGCCACGGCTATTGCGCAGCTCCCCTCCACGTCGGAGACCCGTTATCGGTTATAATCTTCGTCAAATAAGTTTAACCATCATGGCGGTCGACTTAGAATGCTCAGTAACCGATTTTCGGGTTCCAATCAAAGTGGGGGGGTTACGCGCAACCGATTTGTAAAGATAAAATTAAAAAATAAAGTACTTTTTTTCTAAAACTCGAATTAATATACGCATATGCGAAATTAATTTCTTTAAGTAAACGAGTCAATAACCTTGTAGGTAGCTGTCGGTCGTGGCGTACTAACTTCCTACAGTTCATTGGCCTCGCTCAGCTGACGTTTACTTAAAGAAATTAATTTCGTACATGCGTGAATTAATTCGAATTTGAAAAAAAAGTACTTTATTTTTCATTTTTATCTTTACAAATCGATAGAGTTTCATCGACTGAATCGACAATCAGAGGGATTGAAACGACCAAAATTAACGGTGTATAAACATTATGTAAGTTGCATAGCATAGGATCAGTCTTATATTGTTCCTACTGCTGGGACTCTAGCCTCCTTTCTAGGAGAGGGAATGGGAATGGGCCGTAATCCTTACGCGGGCCTAGTGTGGGTTGGTGGATGTCACATGTTTTCAAATTTTTGGCTGTAGGACATGCCGGGTTTTGAAAGCAGTGGTGATGAAATAAATTACACAAACGAATGCACCTGGCTGGGTGTGAACCCGAAACCTAGTAAACACAAAACCCGTATATAACGCACTTATATGAATTGAATGCAATCTGAAATGAAGCAGTTATACAACATAAAATACCCAGCAGGTGTAACTTCAAAATTACCATGAAAATATAGCAACGAAATATTTTATTTGCAGTTTCATTTTAATTCCACAAATTCGTTGAAACTACATAGAAGCCGAGATGCATCGTGTTTTGCAATTTGATAGATTGAAAAATAAACTGAATGAATTGGAAATTTTCAATATTTCTGATTTTATTAAAGTGCATTCAAACTACACAGACTCATGGGTGAATGTATGTTCAATTAGAAACAAATGATGTGTGTTTTTGTTTGTGAATAGACGACGATGCGAGCAAGGTGAAATATTTAGCAATATTAAAGTTGAATGACATTTATTGCTAAAATGGTTGCTTTTTGCAGTTGATGCGAAAATCACAAAAAGAAAGTGATTTTATTTGGTATTATATGTCTACATTGCGTGATTTTACAGTGTGATAAAGTTTTTTAACGCCTGGTATTAAATTCCTAAGGAGACATAATACTACACAGTAAAGTGTTGGCTACGTTAAACCTGTTACTAATTTTTATAAGTTAAGATTCAAGTAGATAGATGCAAGCCGATAATGTGGTAACTTTTAATAGAAATATTTCTATCTATAAATTTTCTCATCATCATCATTTCAGCCAAAAGACTTTCATTGTTAGACATAGGCCTCCCCAAAGTGTCGCCATAATTACTCGTCCGCATTAATCGGAGTGATCACGCTTACATAGAATTAACCTATTCACTTTTAACGATTTATAGACGCCTAGGTTATAGATATTAGGAAAGCTCTGGCAAGAATTTTTACTTCTTAATTGTATGCATCAGTAGGTGGGCACAAAGAATGTTTTTCCTAAACGTTTCGTGCGTATAGGTGGGACCATTATTACACTACTGACTGTTGACTAGTGGTCTGATGTGACGTGAGAAACAAATTAGTTGCGGAGGCTTAAATAGCTCGTGCGCACTGTCTTAAAATATAATAAACGCTTCGTCGCAACATTGTCAAATCGCACCTTTTTGCAGAAGCCTCAAAGTATCAATGCGAATCTAAGAACCTTCCTACACACGATGTCTGATTCAAAACCTAACGTGAAATAGTAATGTCAGCATGCTCTAACTAGTACTACATCGAGCGTAATTTGACGGTAACATATCGACATGCCATCGCATCGCTCATCGTTCATTCTATCGCCATTCGAACTCTGACGACGACGCGACGTACATTTGATGGCTGATATGCTGTCAACGTTAGGTTCTAGCGATCGGAATGGAGCAGATATTCACGTACACAATAAATTAAAGCTTAAATCTATTGCTATTAAAGCCTCGCATTTGTTGCATTGCCTTGCATCAGCCTTATGATGTGCCCACTGCTGGGACTTGGGCCAGTAGGCCCAGTTTTGAATTACAGCCCATTCCCTCGCCTGGAGAGGATCTAGGAGAGGGAATGGGCCGTAATTCAAAACGCGGGCCCAGTGCAGGTTGATGGATGTGTGTCTTCGAATTTTTGGTTCTAGGACATGCCGGTTTCCTCACGATTCCTTCACCGTTTTTAGAGCAGTGGTGATGAAATAAAATACGCAAAGTAATGCGCCTGGCTGGGTTTAAGTCCGTGACCAACAACTCGCAAGTCGGGGCCGTTACCACTCGGCCACCACTGCTCTTGTGCTAGTTACTAATTAGAGCACTTTGAAGCTATTTCACTTGTGGCAAGAGCCAGCCCTTGGTACAGGAGAAGTGTCAACAAGACATTTATACAGATCTTTATGCAATTTGTGAGCAATCGGACCCCACGATTCGAGAGTTTCAACTCCAAACGGTTCGATAATACAACTTCCAATTTTGGACAGAAGATAAAGCTATAAGTACAGTAGACCGACGCACACGTGTAACACGCCTGATTTGTACGTAGAACGACGTCGCGTGGTTAGCGCAACACGTTTTATTTGGGTTCAGCGCAACACGTTTTATTTGGGGTCGGTGCAATACGTTTTATTTGGGTTCGGCGCAATACTTTTTATTTGGAGTCGGCGCAATACGTTTTATTTGGGGTCGGCGCAACACGTTTTACTTGGGGTCGGTGCAACACGTTTTATTTGGGGTCGGCGCAACACGTTTTATTTGGGGTCGGTGCAATACGTTTTATTTGGGTTCGGCGCAATACTTTTTATTTGGAGTCGGCGCAATACTTTTTATTTGGAGTCGGCGCAATACGTTTTATTTGGGGTCGGCGCAACACGTTTTACTTGGGGTCGGTGCAACACGTTTTATTTGGGGTCGTCGCAACACGTTTTATTTGGGGTCGGTGCAACACGTTTTATTTGGGGTCGGTGCAATACATTTTATTTGGGTTCGGCGCAATTTTTTTAATTGGAGTCGGCGCAATACGTTTTATTTGGGGTCGGCGCAACACGTTTTACTTGGGGTCGGTGCAAGACGTTTTATTTGGGGTCGGCGCAACACGTTTTATTTGGGGTCGGCGCAACACGTTTAATTTGGGGTCGGTGTAACACGTTTTATTTGGGTTCGGTGCAACACGTTTTATTTGGGGTCGGTGCAACACGTTTTACTTGGGGTCGGTGCAAAAGTTTTATTTGGGGTCGGTGCAACACGTTTTACTTGGGGTCGGTGCAAAACGTTTTATTTGGGTTCGGTGCAACACGTTTTATTTGGGGTCGGCGCAACACGTTTTACTTGGGGTCGGTGCAACCCATTTTATTTGGGGTCAGCGTAACACGTTTTATTTGGGGTCAGCGCAACACGTTTTACTTGGGGTCGGTGCAATACGTTTTATTTGGGGTCGGCACAATACTTTTTATTTGGGGTCGGTGCTACACGTTTTTTTTTCTTCCATTATGTCCTAACACTTGAATCTTCTTTCGCCTCCCTCTCCCTATCCATCCACAGCTTTAGAAAATGAAACTATTGGTTTTTTTTTTACCTAGAAGCATTTATTAATAGTTTAGTTTAGTTTTCTAATGTAGTTTTATTAAGATTAACTATCTTTTATTCTAAATAATATTTTCTAGACCTATATTTTTAGTAAAGGTCAAGATTAAGACCTTGATCTTTCAATTTGTTTCAGTTTTTCTTTTCAAAGTAGGTAGCCGAGAACACCGGTCTCGTCTAGACGAAAATTATCCACAAAATATTCATGCTGAATTAGAATCGTTTATCATGCCCACAAAGATCTGAAATGAAAGTCATAATAATCATACTGAACATCAGAAACATCAAATATTCGTGGCAAAGCTTCTGTCAAAACAGAGCGGAAGCCTAACTATGACGTGTTAAAATGTAAAACGTGCGAGCGAGAAAGAGGAGGAGCTAGTTGGCGAACCACTACGGGCCGAAACCGCGTTGCGTCGCCGCAACGCTAAAATCGACAGTGCCGCCCGCCACAGGGAGTGCAAAAGCGGCGGACGTTATTGCCGATATTAGGGTTGCGGAGACGCAACGCGGTTATATGTTTCGACCCTATGGGTGGCCACAGAACGGCTGGCGCGAGACGCGGGGCACGTACTTCGCCAACTCACGTGCCGCCACTCGGCTCTAATGCCTTGATTACACGTACCAAGTAAAAGGGCGAGACAGTAAAATATTGATCGGCCGAGGTAGTGATTTAAGCGAGTTGTAGAAATAAGAACTCGGCCGAGCACTCGGCGCTATGTTTATACGTAACGAGTATTCGGTCGAGAGCACTGTCCCTTTACTCGGTACATGTGATCAAGGCATCAGACGCTGTTTGCTATAGCCACTTATCAAATTTGTAATCGTGGATAAGTTATAATAAATAATTTAAAAATTTTAACTCCATCACTGGTTGACTGGGAGGTGCCGTGCTTGACCGACGCCGTAAACGCTTGGAAAGTGGCTTGCCCGGACAAGGCGTTGCCCGAAAACTCATCTTCCCAGAGACAGTGGGATGAGCCGCTCTGCAGGTTGGTACGGAATAATCTCATTAATACGTCCACCAATAATGCTGAGCGTGGTCGCCTACTGGCTGTGGGTGAATGGGAGTCGGGTCTCTGGCTACAGGCTCTTTCGTCACACAACATAGGTACCATGTTGAGTGACACCACCTTCCAGATCGCTGCATGCCTGCGTGTGGGTGCTCCTAGTGAGCTCCACATCGATGTCAATGCGGTGAAGCAGTCGACAGCCTCGGACACCATGGCCTGTCTTGCAGTAGAAGCGCTGGTCGGATAGCACGGCATGCCAGCATTAATGACATTATCCGCCGAGCTCTCATCACCGCTGGAGTGCCAGCTGTTTTAGAACCTAATGGCTTGGCACGTGACGATGGAAAGAGGCCAGACGGGATGACCATAATGCCCTGGAAGTTGGGTAGGCCTTTGGTGTGGGACGCAACTTATGGCGACATCCTTGCGCCATCCCGTCTTCTGAGTACGGCAGGATGTGCTGGGGCGGATCAAATGGCGCAAATACGAGTATATTAACCATCGGAAGTTATATGTTTGAGCTGTTTGGGGTTGAAACACTAGGGCCATGGGGTCGGAGCGCTCATCGAGTTGTTCGTGATATTAGCAAACAGCTAGTCGAATCTTCCCGTGACCAGAGGGCTGGGCTTTTCTTCAGTCAATAAATCAGCATTGTCATCCATCGAGGCAATGCTGCCAGCGTTCTGGGCACTTTTCCTATTGATATCGATGTGGATGAATTTTTTGATGCCCGATAAGTTTTTTTTCTACCCGTTTGTACATATTTAATTTGTATATATACTTTTAGGAACCAGAAGCGGATTTTAAATAAAAAAGACAACTGTCAGTCTAGCCTACCTTACATTTTATTTACAAACTCATTAATTACAGAAACTATGACGCACTATTTTATTGGAAACATTCGACTACGACAACACACAATAATTAAAGGAAATTAATCAGATGAACTCAATAACTTAACTGTGATCCGTGACGAAATCCAACGACCTTACTGCGCGGGCGCTGACTGATGAAAAAAAGGGATGCGGACCGATTGACAAGCGCTTTTATAGGTGTTGTGTGAAACGTCAGGGATGACAGCTATACAATCATTCGAAATATCGATTATAACCTAATAATACCTATTAAGTTTTAATATTTATTTGTTTTTTAAGCAGTTGTAAAATTTAATTAAATATAATTTATTTTGATATTTTTAAAAAAATGTAATTTATTATACAGTTCACTTTTATTTGGAACCACGTAAAGGCCTATTTACATCATCATTATGAAGCTATACTCCATCTCTATATTAGTTCAGTTCAAGTCGTAAATACATCGCGTTACGAGCGTGGTAGTAGCTCTGAATTTATTCTGCAATGTTTTTTAAGCTTAGTTAAACACAAACGGCTATGTTTTGTACACAACACTTACTTCCAATGCAATATTTTGATGAAGTATGAAACTTCAGTTGAAACAGAACTTTAGTATTTACTGGGAAGCAAGTTAGTGCTTTTGAAAGTTGGCAGGAGGTGGCGGAAAAACTTGCCACAGTGCATGCGGCTATAACTTGCCAACAATGTGAGAATTATAGAATAAGAACACACTTGGGTATAGCATGCAGGCTACTACCGCTAACGGCTCACAACTTTCAACTATAAAATTCCACACGCGCCACAAAGAGATGTCAGTAAAAATGTACGGACCCAGCAGGGCCGTAGCCTACTGGGGCCGTTGTGTTGACTTCTGAAAGGGACCCTGAGGTCCTGGAATGTTCAGCAAAAAAGGAACATAGGTGTGGTTTTAGTCAGTAAAAGTCTGATATGTATTTCCTGCTTCGCCCTAGAGTGGGGCAAACTATTGGATGTTTACCCTTAAAAAAAAACTAAATTAGGAAACTAGTTTTCCATTCGTTTGTTTATAGTAATACTAGTTGCCTAAATATACATGTGTATTGATGTCTATGTTTATTACTCATTGACATTGAAATGGCTGAAGGGATTTGTATAAAACATTAGAACGCGGACAGGCCATGTCCTAGAATAAGACAATATCAATAACAGGCCATGTTCTGGAATGACGCTACGTTAAACGGGTGAAAGCGCGGACGCCCGCGCAAACCCATCCGTCGCGTGACTATGCGCGTGTGTCATGAGCGGCGGTCCCGCAGTGTCGCTAGTTCAACTTTAACGGTGTGCATGTAGTCATGTCGATGGAGAACTTTTAATATATTTTTATGTAGCAAAACGTTCGTGGGGCGCGGTTGTCCGCAACGGATTCCCGCGCGGCGACCCGCGACGGGGCACTTTTGTATGGGACCGCGCGGGCGACCGCGTAACGCAACGTTGGGCCTAAGATAATAAGAGTAGTGTACGTTTTATTGCAGAAATATGTTTCCTTGGGATAATGTTCTAATTTAATACGGAAAAAGACACTGGAGAAGCTATATTTAATAATGATGTAATCATTAATATGAACAAAACCGCAGAGATGAAATTATATCTTTCAAATTGGCTTTCCGTACGATGAAAAAAAGATATATATTTAAATATGTTAGAGTAAAATAAATTATATTCTATCTACCCTTACAACTGGTGTTATAGTCTTGTGTATATAAGGTGACTGGTAATTAGTGAACGATACTTAAACACGTGATTGTAGTCATGATAAAAAACATCATTTACTTACTTATAGGACTAAACCAGAAATCGTGAAAAAAAATCTGCTTGTCAGTACATTTGTGTTCGCCTAACTGGTCAAAATGTACTGAACTTGGCTGAATTTTTTCGCGATTTCAGGTTTGGTCCCATAGTAAAAGTTGTTAGTTACCATGACTACAATCACGTGTTTAAGTATCGTTCACTAATTACCAGTCACCTATATATTTCAGGAACATAACTTGCTAGTTCATTATCTCAAGATATGTCAATAACAGGAAGTTCCTTTGAACTTGCCTGTGTTTGACAAAGACATAATTCAGCAAGGCTGTAAGGGTAATATCGCATGGTGATTGTAGTACATTACTATGTTACGACTCAAATGCGGAAAATTGAAACAAGTCAATAGACCGTAACGAATCTGCCATCTTTGACAAAGGAAATATGACTTCAAAGTTATACAAAGCCTTTGGTAAACTGAATGCGATGTGTAGGAAAAGTTGCCTTTTTTTAAGTCGGATCATATCCCACTCTAGAACGAAAGGACTTGTCAGACTTTTTCTGACTAAAACCCACCTCTAGCCTGCAGTTGCCCTTTGCGTTCTGGAACCTAGTAAACCTAGCCAAGTTACGACTATTTCGTTTCGATTCTGTTACGTCGAACGCCTCGAGTTGGCCATGCCTCCAATTCCTTTGTTCTGATGTCATCTCAATACTCAGTCAAGTGGTCAGAACACAGGAATCGGAGGTGTGGTCGACTCGAGGCGTTCGACGCAAGAGAGTCGAAAAAAAAAGGTCGTAACATTGCTAGAAGGGCAGATCACACGGATTCAAATGTTCCCACAGGCATTGGTTCTTCAACTTTGCTGACATCTTTTTGTGGTGCACCTGGAACACTACTCGCCGTTGTCTTGGGCCTGATCCTTACCGAGCTACCTATTACCCGTTGTTTGCGAGCCCGCACGATGACTGGCAATAGCCCTGTGACTACTGATGCCCAGGGCGTCTCCTTCAGTGGCAGTTGGGGCGTGAGGATATCCTTTCCCTCACGGTTGCAGCTATCTATATACATCGCTTGAATTACTGCTTCGCAAAGAAGGCGATCGTTTTCCACTTCTCTCACGCTCCGGACCATGGCCTAAACCAGAGCCGGACGCGAGAGATCGCCACCACAAAGACACAGCGGTGCTTCTCCCAACCTAGGCAGACTTTTATCGTATACTCCACCGTATATCGTGTCTTCCGAGGGTTCAACACAATGGTGACCAGGGCGTTTCTTCCCTCTAATTCATTAATTCCCAAGAGGACGGCGTCCGCACACCTATTGTCTTTCTATTGTGTCTCTAATTACGGTATTCAAAAGGATTCAGAACAGAAACCTTCCGGAACTGGCCATGTCCGGTGAGAACTTGTATCAAGCAGGTAGTGAGAACGTCGTGGCGTCTAGTTATACCTCAAAGAAGGTACTAACTGCAGTTGCTGCCTCCATACCACCATGAGATCTCGCCAGAACTTTGTCCATAAAGCCGACATTTACCGTGGTAAAACAAGTAGCCTGGTATACTGCAGATAGACAGCCGGTATTACCACCATTAGCAGCAGTATTTTACATAGAGGAACTGCCTAACTGACCTTCACAACCCAAAGTGTCGAGGGTAACACGATACCTCTGTGGCGGGACTTGTGTTAAATTTTCTGATTTCAGACTACCTGTAATAACTGTCAAAGATCCACTAATGACGTTGCCATACCTTATTGCCTTTCACTACAGCGTTAACGGTGTATATTGTATGTATCTTGTTTTGGTTTTTGGTGTATTTATAATAAAATACCTATTGACATTATGAGCAATAAAGAACTTCAACTATTTAAATGTAAATTCCGTAATTTCTTAATCGATAAAGCGTACTACACGATCCAGGATTTCTTAAATGATTGAATAATTATGTAATTTTGACATTTATAATAATTTTGACTCGATTAATTTTGACATTTAAAATAATTTTGACTCGATTAATTTTGACATTTATAATGCTTTTGACTCGATTAATTTTGATATTTATAATTCTTTTGAATCGATTAATTTTTAATATTCAAATGTATGTTATTTATTTATTTATTTATTTATCCTCACATCGGAACGCCTTACAGCAATTACACCAATGGAGCACAATTAGTTCAGAATCTGCTGCGCGGTGGAGTAGTAGTCATCAAAGGAGCGGCGCGGGCGCTGTGGTGGGTCACGAACGCTCGCTTACGCAGCATCAGGCCATGTTATTATAATCTGTAACTTTTTGTTGTATGCCTAATAGGCAGAACATAATAGAACTGTAATTTATTACTAAGTCATACCATCTGTCAAAAAACCTATGCCCAGAATAAAGACATTCTGATTTTGATTCTGAATATTTCCAACTCGACGACTCCAAATGACGTATTATATGAAAGCAATTTCCCAAAAGCTCAGACACTCGACACTAACGCATATTGCAATTAGCAGCCATCACATTTCTGTTCCAAAATGGACCCGCGCCCGACTGGCTCTTTCTTGGCCCACAGATGGTGTGACACAGACTGTTTACTTCCACGGCTTACTGGTAAAACCAATATATTATATTAATTTTCGTAATTTTAAATTAAAGCCCATATTCTGAGATAACTGACTCTCCTATGCGTAATATTATCTTATTTAAAACTATATAATGTGCTAAAGAATTCTATACTCGTACATTTTTGGAGTAAAGACACAAGGCCATAAAAATATTACAAAAATCTATGATTCAAATTGTTGCTATATTTGTTACGATCAGTTCCTGCTACATACAATTAATTGCTTTTTAACACGGGAGGAACAAGATCTTAATTACTTTAAAGCCTTTGAAGAACGTACATATACAAGTACATACGTTTACAACGTCATCCATTTAACATAATAAAATAACACCTGCATCTACTCAAGAGTTACCGTAAAAGTATACATGGATGTATTTTATGTAATCAGAGTGTGCTAGTGTTGGCAATAAGTGGATCAATTTAACAATTAAAAATTAATTTAGCTCGCAATTAACATATGAATCATGATTTATTTAATTACAATTAAAGTTAATCTGATTTAAATTTGTTTATTAAAATTTAATCAAATTAAATAATAATTCAATAAAAATCGATTCATGCCATCACGGGAGTGTGCAATCAGCTCAACACTTTTGTACACGTTCCTGGAAACTTGGTGTTGAGGTTTTTTTTTTGTAGGTAAAATCGTCCAATGACAAATTCCGCCCTTGGGCGGAGCGCGAAATTGTGTCAGACTCTTACTGACTAAAAACCTACCCCGTTCCTTCGTTGCCTATCGTAAACTGACCCATGACCCAAGCAGGCTTCAACACTGCCTGCCTGCAGCCAGCACTCCAGCAGGCTGGGCCTCTACGGTTTGCTGACAGCTTCTTGAGGCGCGCAGGAACAGTACGCGCCGTCGACGACTTGGGCTCGGTCCGGTCGGTTACCGGTTAGCAGGCTGAGCCTCTACGGTGACGAGCAATGGGTAACTCACCATCTGGACTGAGCCAGAATCGTTGACGGCGCGTATTGTTCCACGCTCACCTCAAAGAGATGTCTGCAAAACCGTAGGTCCAGTAGGGTCAAACGCTACTGGGGCCATAGGTTGCGCGACAGAGATTTCTGGAATAAAGGCAAAGAACAAACAGGAGTCAGTTTTAGCCAATAAAAGTCTGACACGCCATCCCGCTCCGCCTAAGAGTGAGAGAAGTTATTGCATGATTTCCCACCTAAAAAAAACCGCTTCCTGGAAACTACTTGCTGACAGCTTCTTGAGGCGCGCCGGAACAGTACACGCGTGTCACATTATCATTTGCAACCACTAGACTTCAAAGACATTCTAATATGTAATGCAAAACCTTTATCTGAATATGTAACCTATTGAAGGTGGTAACAGAAATACACGTGTGTTTAGACAGACTATAACAAGAATAACGAATGTTACACCCAGAATATTTGCGTCTGTGATTGAAGCGTTCGTTTTATGAGTCCCTGGGAAGGGACGATTTTTTAAGAACTCATAAAAAAAAAACACACTAAAAAAGTTTCGTGAAACAGGTAACAATCTATTTAAAGCCGGGTACAGGTTGCTGTAACATAACATGTTATGAAAGAATTGGCCGTCCACATTGTCGCAATGTAACAGAATTCCCATAGGATGGGCGCCTTGCGCGTGCACAAATTTCAGGTTTGAGTTAACTCTAATGACGTCATCAGAGTAGATACTTTACCCTCGCATTTTTTAACGCGAACGTAGAGTTCAACTGTCAATATCAAGCAAGCGTCATTTACCTAAGTATGGCCGCTTACACCAACCTACCCTGCTCGGAGTTAGAGTTAGTTGGGTTAACTCTAGGGTAGCTACTCGAGTTATAAAAGAACAACCCTGGGTTACAACTCGAAACATTTTTGAACGGTTGGATTAGCGACTCAACCCTACTTTGGTTAGCACGCTGTCCGATCGTCCGGTAACCGACCGGACCGAGCCCAAGTCGTCGACGGCGCGTACTGTTTCCGCGCGCTTCAAAGAGCTGTCAGCAAACCGTAGAGGCCCAGCCTGCTAGCTGCAGGCAGGCAGGGTCGAAGCCTGCTGGGGTCAAGGGCCGTTTTCTGAGAGGAAGGCTCAGCCCCGGCACTATAGGCAACGAAGGAACGGGGTAGGTTTTTAGTCAATAAGAGTCTTACACTACTTCTCGCTCCGCCCAAGAGCGGGATTTGTCTTTGGATGATTTTACCTACAACAAAAATAAACAAAACCCTACTTTGGTTATGTTTGAACGCAGGGCTGAAAACAGATGCGAGTTCAGTTCATACGCGCAGCGTCAACACTTATGGAATGCTTCTTTCATGTTATTGCATGTTACTTTACAGCAGTTTGTACCCGGCTTTAAGATATCGAGACCCGATTATTATCGAGCTTGTAAGAAGACTTGTCTGATAAAATATTACAATGATACACTACTTCTGTAGTTAAAAGTAACTGCTGTAGTGGAATAGAAGATTTTTAAATCTTTTCAAATCATTTAATTTATCAAATGTGTTCATAGAACCAACTCGAACTACCACTACTTCTGCTACATGTATTGATAATGTTTTTTGTTGCTGTGACTATTTAGAAAAGGCCATTGTAGATTATCTGCCTTCTGATCATAGCGGCCTGTTGGTAACTTTTGAATCCATTATACCAATACAACAAGTGCAAATACAATCCAGACCAATAACATCCGGTAAACTGAATAAATTTAACAACACTTTAATTAACAAGTTAGGTGATTGGAACCTTGCAGTGAACAATGGTAATATTTTGTATAACGATTTTTTTTCAATAGTCCAAACCGAATTTAATAAGACTTTTGAGAAGAAAACTAAAAGTATCTGCCCTAAGTTTAGATTTAGTGACTGGGCGACTAAAGGAATCAGGATAAGTAGGGAAAGACTTTTCGAGCTGTATGGTCTTAAGCCTATTATTAACACTGAAACTTTTAATAAGTATGTTGCTACCTATTCAAAAATGTTTAAAAATACTTGTAAGGCAGCTAAGGCCTTATATATTAGCAACAAGGTTAAAACAGCAGATAATAAAATAAAAACGGTTTGGAAAATCATAAATAATGAAACCAACAGGAACAAAATACATAATAATGATTACATATTAGAGACTCATCATGGTCTTATTAGCGATAGCAAAGTAGTTGCGGAAGAATTTGTAAATTTCTTTACCAGTGTACCAATAAAAACTACTGAAGCCCTAAATTCATCACCATCTCATGCTTTTGGTTTATTACAGGCTAATGTTGCAGCCTGCCCCACTGAATTTAACTTTAAGCATATAAACCCCATAACAGTAATAAAAGCATTTAAACAAATCAAGGTTAAATTAACTGAAGATCTTTGGGGTATGTCTATCAAAGTTTGTACCTCAATTATTGAGACTATAGCGCCATACTTAGCTTTAATATTTAATTTGTGTATAGATCAAGGTGTCTTTCCGGATCTAATGAAATATAGTAAAGTTATACCACTTTTTAAATCCGGGGACAGTAAAGACTCTAATAATTATAGGCCAGTGTCCGTGTTGCCAGTTTTTAGCAAAATATTTGAAAAGGTGATGTTAGATCAAATGCTTAATCATTTTAACACAAATAACATCTTACACGATAAACAGTATGGTTTCACCAAAGGACGTTGTACAACTGACGCTGGTGTCTCCTTACTAAAACACATTTTTAATGCGTGGGAAGAGGCACAAGATGCTATAGGCATCTTCTGCGACCTGTCTAAGGCGTTTGATTGTGTAGTTCATGAAACATTACTCCTGAAACTTGAGCATTACGGACTAGGCAAAACAGCGTTAAACTTATTAAAATCTTATTTGAATGATAGACAGCAATTAGTTCAGATAAACGGTGTCAATTCGTCGGGGTTAAATGTTAAAATGGGAGTACCCCAAGGTTCGATTTTAGGTCCTTTTTTATTTTTAGTTTACATTAATGATTTACCTCATTTGTTGCAAAATAAACTTAATATGGTGTTGTTTGCCGACGACACTTCTTTGATTTTTAAGGTAAATAGAAGGACTAATAATCTTGACGACGAAAATAACGCCCTACTGCAGGTCCAAAACTGGTTCACTGCTAATAATCTAGTTTTAAATGGGAAGAAAACTAAATGCATAAGATTTTCCTTACCGAATGTCAAAAGTAGTGAATGTGACATAGTATTGAACAACGAAACACTAGAATTCGTCGATAAAACGGTTTTCCTGGGGATAACGCTTGACTCAAGGCTACAGTGGGGTCCTCATTTAACATCTCTTGCAGGACGGCTTAGCTCAGCTGCATATGCTGTTAGAAAAATCCGCCAATTTACGGATGTTGATACCGCTAGACTAGTCTATTTTAGTTATTTTCATAGTATCATGTCATACGGTATCTTACTATGGGGACGGGCTGCAGACATCCACTCTATTTTTATATTACAGAAAAGAGCCATCAGAGCCATATACAATCTCCGCCGGTGCGATTCTCTAAGGGAACTGTTTAAAGATATTAACATCATGACGGTACCTTGTCAATATATCTATGAAAACATCATGTACGTTAGAAAGAATCTTCACCTTTTTAGTAAAAGAGGCGATAGGCATAATTATGTTACAAGGAATAGGGACCTTTTAGTTCAACCAGGTTTCAGACTGGCTAAAGTAGCGTCTTCTTTCATGGGGTACTGTTTAGAATGTTACAATAAAATACCTCCTCCCATATTAGAACTCAATGAAACAAAATTTAAATCTTGTATTAAACGCACACTATGTACACGGGCATATTATGGCTTGGATGATTATATTCAAGATAAAAATGCTTGGGTTAATGCTGGTCCAGCTCCACTACCAGCAGGGCGTACAAATTGATTGGAAAATACTTTTTTATCTTTTTATTTAATATTAAATTATTATTATATAATGTAGAAGCATTTATTTTCAAAGTTTGTAAATGTGAGTACCATGGAGCAATTTACGGTTTTTGGATATTGGACTTGTTTGACATAAATGAGCATGGTGGTTGAGAGTTTGTCATGCTCACTCAAATGTCTCACTGATGGTGGCGTGTGTGTTGGATCATTCGGTTCCCTTCAAAATGGTTGAGCTGAGTGGTGCTGATATGCGCGTCATGTCCGTGAACGGGCGCTGTCAGTTGAGACTGGTCATCTCTTAGCTGCCAGTGGTTTATTTTAATATCTTTATTTAGAATGCCTTTTTTTTTTTTTTGTCTTCACTTTATTTTATTGACATTGTTCTCACATAATAGCAGCGACAAGAAACATGTAACAGAGATATTTGTTATACATAAAATGATTGAAAAGAGTGTCCATGGAGTTTCTTGCACATTCTTCTCCATAGAGATCTACGCTTTGGAATGTGCAATTAGCATCATTTTTTTTCTGACAGACTGACACCTTGACCTTTCAAAAGTGCCTGTAAATGGTTTATTTGAAATAAATGCTTTTGAGTTTGAGTTTGAGTTTGAGTTTGAAGATCGGAGACGAAATTCTAGGACTAACTTTTTGAAAGTTTGTTTTCTTATTGTGATAACATAGAAAATACTGTCACGCTTACAAAAAACACCCGAATTAATCTACAATATAAAGATTATTAAGTTAAGGAGTTTGTTTATTTGAACGCGCTTATCTCGGGAACTACTGGCGTTATGCTACGACCCACGACCGGGGCAATAACCAAAAATGCCGGCGAAACCATGGAGGACAGCTAGTATGGGAATAAAACATTTCGAAACCAGCCCTAAATAAGAGCAAAAGAATGATGATGAAACCAAACGTTGATCCATAAATTTTCTGCCATCGTAAATCGGATTATTGTATGTAATAGGAATTCACATCAGAAACCATTGTTTTTACCCTAAAACTAACCTCCCCTCCTAAGAAAATACAACGAAAAAAATACAAATCTAAGAGAACAAACCTACCTATAAGGAAAGAAAACCTCAATCGAAGTAGGGACGTAGTTGGGAGGTTGGAACATTCAAATACATAAATCTTTGGGGCGACGTTAAGTTTTTTATGCCCGACCCGATAAGTAGCCGGCTCCCTCGGGCACACTTACACATTCAGAATATCTTACTGAGCGCGCACTTGCGACTCAGACTGGTCGGACGACAGTTTGTCTGCGGCGTAAAATATGGCCTAATATTTTAACATACGACTGTTAATACATGTTTTGTATGATGTATGGTGGCCTGGTATTATGCATGAAATCGTTTCCTGAAATTTTCTCATTCGCTTGCTTGGATGAGCGACGGAACCGCGTATTATCACATAAAAAGGATGATGGTAATGACGGTGTCTGCTAGTTAACCAATGGTGTTTGTTATTTGTGGTAGAAAATCATACTAAAGTTCGAGAGATATTTGGGAGCTAATTCGTAAGAAGCTGGCAGTAGTATATTTTGACTGGCCTGTTGGTCTAGTGGTTAGTGGCCCTGACTGCTATGCCGGAGGTCGTGGGTTCGATTCCCACCCAGGACAAATGTTTGTGTGATGAGCACGATCATTTGTTCTGTGTCTGGGTGTTATTTATCTATAATGTGTATGTATTTAGAAATATATAAGTATGTTTATCAGCTGTCTGATACCCATAAAACAAGCTCTGCTTAGCTTGGGACTAGACGGTGTTCTGTGATAGTTAAAAATGTTTTCCGATTTGGACCATTTGTTTCACGATATTAGTATAGGTATGTAGTTTGTTAATTTAAGTATCTATTGTATTATTATTTTGGTTTATTAGTATATCTAATCTTGTATTCGCCTTTTCTCTCTCTATCATTTCACCTGCCACTATTTTTCTCTGCGTCACTAGAAAATGCCTGAGACGAGTTACGATCTACACTTTTGTGTTTTTTATGCACACAAAAGTATTTCATATCTCATTTAATTAATAAACAAATCATTAAATTAATTTTCCCTCACTAGGGTAGAAAAAGGCGAGAATGAATATTAGACTGATTGAAACCAGTCTGTAGCCTTCATTTGACCTGTGCGTTGTAAAGCCACGCAAACCCTTTCATACGTTTCTACAGCAATCAATGGCAATTGTAAGTCATTTAGTTTCTAGCACTAATCAAAATCGTTGGTTTGTGCACAGCCTATATTACTGCCGATTTCACCATAGTATTTGGTTTTACGAGCAAGAATAGAAGTAGTCCTAGATTGTTACAGCTCCCGATTGTAGGACCAGTCTCTGAAGTCTTCAAACTTATGTCAGTTAATGTGATCTTTGTTACGAAGTTAGTTTGTAATGTTGAAACCTGCCTATTATTGACAAGCGCACATGAAATGGAATAAAATGATTAAAGGCTGAAATATACATGCCTTTTTTAAGGTGGTAAATTTTCTAATGAATCTCTCCGTGTCAAACTTTTACTGACTCAAACCACACCTGTGTACTTCACTGGTCCTTTGTGTTTTAAAACCACGGGTTTCTTGCACAAAATTATGCAAATAGTTTATAGATTTAAAAAAAACGTTTGACTCTCAGCATCATCAACATATACGTACGTTCGCCTCCTGTGAAGCGGTAATGCTTAAAAAAAAAAAAAAAAAAAAAAAGCAAAGGAAGAGGCTGATCGCATAAGGCAACGGCGCTCACGCCCCAGCCGCCACCGGGATTCCGATCCCAATTTCTGGCCACCGTAGGCGCAAGCTAGCGGACGGTGAGCACCGTCCAGTAACCGTCTGGACCGAGCACAAGTCATCAACGGCGCGCACTGATCCACGTGTGCCTCAAGGAGTTATCAGCAAACCCTAGGGGCCCAGCAGGGTTGAAGCCTACTGGGGCCAAGGGTCTGCTTCTGAATAGACAGTATGAAAGGCAACAATATTAAAAAAAAACAAGTAATTCTAATCACATATATATTAAAACAATAAAAACCCATAACTAAATAAAAATAATCTAAAATATCTCATCAAAAAACTCCTCCAGATCTTTGTCAAGTGGCAATGTGGCCAAAGATTGACGGCATTGCCACACTCGACGCCATTATTAATAATATCATTAAAGACAAATGTAAAGAATGTTTTGGAGCCTCTTATAGTTGGTAAATGTTTCTAGTTTTTTGAACAAATCAACATAATATTTCATTATTAAACAGGCATTAGGTGTAATGCCTATTTGCTAATGGTAGTCAACCCTGTGAAAACCTTGGAATGATTTCCTTCACAAAGAAACTGTTTGAGTTTGCTTGCAAATATTAACATAAGCATAATCTACCTTATAATGTTTCCACTGCTGGAACCCAGGCCGCTTCTCTAGGAGACAAAATGAGAGTGCACATTGGTGGATGTCACTTGTCTTCGAATTATTGATTCTAGAACAAGCCGATTTCCCCTCGACGTTTTCTTTCACCGTTTCGATAGCATTGGTGATGAAACAAAATAACCAAAAAAATAAGGTGCCTGGCCAAGTTTGACCTTTTATAACTCATCTCAGTCGGGGTGTTTTTTTTTCCTTATATATTTTGGGGTTTTTATCTGACCAGATATACCAACCTCATCATACCTTTTAACATTAATAATGTCATCACATTTACCTTAACTAAAATAATTAAGATATTAACATACACTTTACAATCATAAAGATAGAAGTCACAATTGAAGCACTGTTACTAAATGACATAATTTTTTGGCATCACCTGCAGTTGGTCGAGACAAATTTGACTGTATTAGTCCTATATTAAGTCGATTTAGATTTAATTCCCTCAAAAGTGACTCCCTCTCACTACTATTCCGGACATAATCCAAGTCGGGGTTGTTACAACTGGATCAAAACCACCCTAAAAATAAACCAACTTCTGTCAATATTACCTCTTTATAATGTCAATACAGATAAAATAGTAAGTTATCGAGATACCATGTCACTTCAGGCCCCTATACTAATTAACTCTACACACGCTAGCTAAATCTTTATTACCGCATTGCACAAATGAGCACCATTGAAAGAAAGTAAATACATATTGAAACTGGTTTAATTCACACTCAAAAGTGTAGAACGACGCAAAATAAGAGTAAAACCATAGTTATTGATTCTCTAATTTAGTTTGCGCCAACGAATGGAACGAATATCGAATAGGGGCGACTTCGGGCGGCGCTAGGAGGCGGAGTGGCGTCCAACTTCATTTGCACGGTTAAAGTAAACCTTACTGCTTTATCTTTTAAACCGTACAGGTGATAGGATACAGCGAATGCTAATGTTTATTATTAGAAATTGTAATAGCTACTAGGTTATCATCATCATTTATTTATCATGGTACTCCAAATGTTGATGTTGAATGTTGATGTGAATGTTGTTGTTGTTGATGTCGTTGTTGTTGTTGATGTTGTTGTTGTTGTTGATGTTGATGTTGATGTTTTTGCCTTCCTTGGCAATTGGCATGAAGTGGCTCAAAGCTGAGAACACTGAAAAGAATGGAGGGAGACATTTACCCAGCTGTGGGGCAGTATACTAGATATAATAATAATACAATCTTATCAATAACAAATTATCACAGTGAATTTTCGACTTTAAGGTGTTGACAGCATTTTCAGAATTTAGTTAACACTTATGATTATGTTTTAATTTTTCATCCTTATACATTGAATAAACAATAAAAAGGTTTTTTTTTTAATTAAATAACCAATTAAATAAATTAAGTCAGATTTTAAAATTAATATAAGTTTCATTAGAAACCATTATATCACATGAAACTACAACATTAGATTACATAAAATTGAATTAAATTTCATAAAATTAAATAGTTGGGTAATATAATGTTATAGATCTACCGAAGGAGCAAAAGATGCTACCGAAACTAAGCCAAGGTATTGGAGAAGATGTCAATGATATTTATGCTATCATCATCATTTCAGCCGAAAAACGTCAACTGTCGGACATAGCGACCGTTCCTGTGCGTCTCGCATCCACCGGATTCCTGTGACCCTTGTGGGAAGCCTTTCA
The DNA here is from genome assembly GCA_958295575.1 of Leucania comma. Lineage (NCBI taxonomy): Eukaryota > Metazoa > Arthropoda > Insecta > Lepidoptera > Noctuidae > Leucania > Leucania comma. The sequence continues at coordinate 1,332,567 of OY282469.1, read as the reverse complement.
ACACTAGACCAGGTACTAGATAACTTTAGATAAATATGCTCATTTGCCAAAAGTCTTAAGAAGTAATTAAATTTGATAATGCCGGAATCATATGCATGACGATAAAATCCCGGGATTTTTATTGTACAGGGTGGCTTTTATTTATAAGCAATGTTTCAAGGGTGAATCTTGATGGTGTTTAACTTTTATCTATTGAAATATTTGTTCGAGGTTAAAAAAAAAAAATCTTTTTGAAATATCTTTTATTGCCGGATAATTCATAGCCAGATGTACATAACCCTAAAAACATGGTATACTTGACTCCAGTTACTACTGGAGTGACTGGAGTCAAGTATACCATGTTTTTAGGGTTCCGTGTCTCAAAAGGAAGAAACAGAACCCTTATAGGATCACTTTGTTGTCCGTCACCCCCTTAGTTGTCTGTCTGTCGAGACCCTCTGTCTGGGGCTCTGGGGAGGTATGAAAATGCATACCAGGGCCCTGGAACCAAGGCAGGGAAGGAACTTGGTAGGTTTTTAGTCAGCAAGTGTCAGACACTATTTCCCGCTCCTGTCGGATACGGATCTGACATTGGATGATTTTACCTACCATAAAAAAGACCCTCTGGTCTTAACAGACAGGCAGACAGACGACGCGTTCCCGAGATAGAGATCTCGGGACCGCGTGGAGGTAGCAAGTTGAAATTTAAACCATAATTCAGGTCTACGGTCTCTTGAAGTTGCGAAAAAATCAAACTTCTAAGTTAACGAAAAAAAGGATACCACTGTTTATGTCGCAGAAACCGAATATTTCGCCTCCATAATAGAATCAAAATTCAAATGGTACTTTCCGTTGACCTAGAATCCTGAAAGGCATGAAGCAAAGTCTTATAGAACAAGTCCAGGGAAAAATCTCAAAACTGTAAAGTAGTTACGTCACCAAATATTATTCTTGCCGTTGTCTTTTCTGTTTTAGGCCCACGCTGACTCTGATTTGCACGTGAGAAGTGCGTTCTCTTTGAAAAAAAATCTTTACTGGTTTTTTCCAAGAAAAAGAAATATATAGGAACCAAAATTGTCGGCCGAATGAATTTCGTCATCGACCTATTAGATATTATTTCATACATACATGTGTACGACAATTAACTTTTTTCAAGATCATTTAAATTGCACAAACGTAGGTACAATCTGTCTTCGAGGGGTTAAAAAGAATGAAAAATGCGCCCAATGAACTTACACTTCATTAAGAGGACATCTCACAAAATACTTTAAACTGATATCTTTACCATAGATTCCTCCAGAACTCTTAGGTTTTAGAAAGTATATCCACTAAAAACGCAGGTTTGGGTTTTGGTCAGTAAAAGTCTGGTAAGTCCTCCTGCTACACCTTAGAGTAGGAAAAGTAATTTCCAACTTCAAAAAAAACCATGGATTTTTTATGTGCCTATTTTTTTTTTAACGTTTGTACTTATAAGTTGTGATACTATTTTAGTATACAAAAATGTTTATTCTATTCTGTTCTATAAATAAATCTTTGGAAACACTGTCACCGAAAATTTATTTCACTAAAACCTTTAGACAGTTACCTTTGTATATTTGTAGACATTTCCAACGAAGTGTTTGAGCTCTCAGCGCTGTGTTAATGGCACAATTTCAAGTGTAAAAGATCGATAAAACAAAGTAATTCGTCTCAAGGCTGTGACTTCAGAGTCCTCACACTCAAAACTATCTCTCTCAGCTTCGACATCAGAATACGATATCAAATGGAATTTCTATTGATATTTTCATACAGTGAAGACTCAAGGAGGATATAAGAGGATATTTTTAAATGTCGAAGTTTCTAAAGCAATTTCAGCGAAAACTTTTAAGTGAGACGCAAGCTTGGGACCCGTGCAAGTGACGCCCCTTGAGCATTTGTTAGAATAGGCAACATTTTATAAAACGTTCGGTATATTTGCAAGAATCGCCGTCGGCGGGGACAACAGATAACTGTCGGCCTGTCGGAACACTCGTCGGTTTGTGTCGAGTTTAGCGTAATTTGAGGGTAGTTAGAAACGTACTTTTTGTTGTTTGCGGTTTTATTGTGACGGGCGGGATGTGTGCTCGTGAACGCGCATCTCTGAATTAATGGCATGTCAAGCTAAATGAAATGGTTGTAACATTATTAAATTAGGGATTTAGGTTATAATTGAGTTAAAAATAGAAATTCCTACACGCATATTATGTTCTAAAGTGGAAGAAAATGGAATTTTTAAACTAAATAGAACATGGAATTTCAATTAGGTGCTTTTAGTCCCAAGTACAGTTTCACTCAAGTTTGTTCTTGTTCATTAGTGCTACTTCAGTAGTTCTATTGTTCATAATAAACGTTGACTGATAAAACTGTTAACGGCTGTTCCATTTGGCCCTATGGTGTCCCGAACACTCTGTAGTGTGTACAATTTCCTATGTATGTAAACGGATGCGCAATCGCAGATAGATTTCATTAGAAGTGAGAGTAAATCTATTGTTTACTTTAAAAAAAAATTGTATCTTATCCCAAAACCGAAAAACTTTAATATCTGGTACATACCTAATACTTAGGAGACCAAAACTTATGAACAAATCTGCCAATTATAGCGTATAAAATGTGATCGCAATTTGAGCAAACCATCCTTTTTACAGGGTCACTGGGAAACATGAGACGGGAAAAAAGATAATGGTGATGATGATGGCAAGGGAAAAATACAATTAGCCACCAAATTGCTAGCTTAGGAATTAGGAGCGCGACCTCTATTACTTAACTTACGAGTTGTAGAACGCGGGTTTAAACCCAGCAAGGCGCTTTGCTTTATGACAGAGCATTTCTCTCAAAACGGTGAAGGAAACCGGCATCTCCTAGAACCAAAAAATCAAAGACATGTTACATCTACCAATCCACCACGGGCCCGCGTAGTGGATTGCAGCTAATTACAGCGCATTCCCCTTCCTGAAGAGAAGGCCTGAGTCTCAGCAGTGAGAACTGTGAAGCTGATTCTGCTATGCTTTTAAGCTATGCATTGAGTTTGTCATTGCTGAGCCTATACCCGAAGTATATCGGATCAAGATAGCCTCATCTCGTTTCACGCTATTCAAAAGTCCAAACCTGGCGATGTAGGACATCAGCACGCCTGTACATAGCAGGGTAGTTTAGTCCCTATCGTACCATTAGATCACGCCCATCCGGCACGCATTGCTTTCTGCTAAAAATCCTTTATTACCAAGTCATTAAGGGCCCTAAGGCATTGTTATAGACGTCCAACATATATCGATTACCAAATTAATCGACGTTCGGTAACTGCCAGCATTCGGACTGGAATATTTACGCGATGGCGCCGCGTCCGGCAGAATTGACGTTTATGAACCGGCTCCGGTTCGAATGGAAGCAGTTAGTGGAAATACGATGAATGTCTGATATCTGTATCCCCATTCATATTCCGAGAACCTGTATTCCTCGTCGAGTCAGGCAGAAGATTGTAAGTAACCAGGCGTAAAATCTCAGAGCTAGGCTAAAATGCATCGTCATCATCATCATTTTAGCCAAAAGAAGAGCAAAGTTGGAGAAAAGCCTACCTGAGGAGTGTACTCCCTTAGCCTTCACCAGCTCAACTAGACTTCTTTTCACTTGAGCGACCGGTACACACGCGGTAGTTTTTATTAAATTATGGTACCACTATTTTGGTGGTTTCGCATATTCTAAAAATGATGTTGTATAGGCCCATTGTTCTAACTTCTAACATTCTACCTTCAACACATTCCCATGACCCTCAACAGCTGCCTTCTAACGCTGCGTCTTCCAGTATGTGGTCCACACTTCAGAACTTTTCGAGCATATTATAGACCATCTGTTTTGTGGCTCACTGCCACTTAAGTAGGCGATTCTTCGGGCTATGTCTGTAACCTTGGATCTCCTGCAGAAACCTTCATTTCTCATCTGGCCTGTAACAACACGATTTAATTTATCGAATTTATGTAACGCTTTATGGGTTTAATAAAAACCTCCTTATTCTTTTCACCTGTATATTGTTAATTCCTCTTTTACTTTGAGCCTAAGTCGCGCGGTTTTACATCGCTCGGACAAAATTTAATCTACCTTTTAGCATGCAAATATCCGCAATATTCCTTCAAGCGGTTTAAGAAAGACATAAATGACGTAATTCCGAGGTTTCTTACTGTTCCCTGCGGTTATGGACGGCCGTGGTTTATCTAACGACACCTTGTATTCACGGACTTGATCATTTTATAAGTTAATGAGCACCATTTGTATTTTCTTTTTTGTTTTTATTATCATACTTTTACGTTACCGCTGAAACGTTTGCGGTTGACCTTTTTGCGTTTTAGAGCTTTTTTTTACTTTTTGTTTTCTATTCTTTTAGAATAACTATAGCCTAACAATAAGCATCTTGTATGTGAATGGTTATAACTTTATGTAATATATAAACCATATGCTAGCTGCGTCCGTCTTCTGTATTTTTTTTTTTGTTGGGGAAAATCATCCAATGACATCTTCCGCCCTTGGGCGGAGCAGGATATAGTGTCAAACTTTTACTGACTAAAAATACCCCACCCCCATTCCTTCTTTGCCTTTCAAACCAGGGCCGAGCCGTTTTTCAGAAGCAGACCCTTGGCTGCAGTAGGCTTCAACCCTGCTGGGTCCCTACGGTTTGCTGACAATTGAGGCGCACGTGAATCAGTACGTGCTGTCGATGACTTGTGATCGGTCCGGATGGTTACTGGACGGTCGGAGGGCGAGCTACCCATTGCTCGACGTCCGCTAGCTCGCGCCAACGGTGACCGGAAATCGGGATCGGAATCCCGGCGGTGGCTGGGGCGGGAGCGCCGTTGCCTCACGGGTGCGGCCTCCTTTGCTAGTATTAGATACTGTATAAGTTCATTTATAATAATACTCAACAACTACTACTACACATATAATTATGCAATTACATATAAAGAAATAGTAACAGTAATCTAGGTACACAGTCGAGAAAATCTTCAGAGTTTGAGGGTCCTAGAAAACCTTAGACATTGCTTAAAACAGACTGAATGTCAACAGCAAGCACGAAGCCTTGGAATGCCAGTTATTTTTATTAAAAAATACAACGACGCCATTTGCAAACTTTGCTGGCGAGAAAAACAGGTCGACGATCTCGAAGCTACTAGAAAAAAAAACAACATTCACGCTGTTTAGTTTTAAATTAAACTATTCTAAAATTTTGAACAACTTATTCTACGCGCTTGAACAAGGCATGATGCTTGTAATCTAATTCTTTTCGATTTTTGGATCATGCGAGGACGATATCGCACAAAAGAGATTGGATTCCCGAAGTAAGTCCTGTTTATTGGCTGTAATGTAGGAATGACAGTATATACTGTATCGGTTTATGATCCTAGCTTACTTCAATATAGATAAGATTAGGAGTTACTGTACTTACGAACTGAAATGCGAAGGACATCTGAAAGGAGCTGTCCTTACAAACCTTGATTACGTTTTCTGAGAGACGTCTCAAGGTTTAATGGAGCGTATACATCGCGTGAATGTAAACTAAGACATATTACACACTAATTTGATTAATTATAAAGTAACGAATTAATTAATGATCAAATTGTAATTTCTAATCTAGGCAATTTGAAATTAAGACTTATGTTAACCTTAGTTTTACAAACGCTTGTTCTACCTGCAATGTATTTATACGTTTTTAGTATTATGTATGGACTTGTACCACTGCCCTTAATACTTACTAAGTTATTTCATAACTTAGTAAGGGTGCTGGTTGCAACACCAATCCGTTTTTGTTATTTTTTATCTGTAACCTACAAACAAATAATTCTATGACTTGAAATTTTATTATAATTATTAAATTAAATTATATTATCAGTTTATTAGCTTTTGCCAGCGACTTCGCCCGCGTGAAAATAGGTTTCTAAAATTTAAACTATAATTTTTGGTCCTTCATTGCATACCCTTAAGGGGTGAACTTTATAAAATCCTCTCTTACTACACGCCTACGTCAAAAAACGAAACCATGCGCAAAATTTCACGCTTCTAGTCCTAATAGGGAAAACTGACTGACTGCCACATCAACACACAGCCGAAATTACTAGGACTAGGAGCATGAAATTCTACGCATGGTTTCGTTTTTTGGCATAGGCGTTGATGGTTCGACTCAACAATAAACTGCAAGGGAGTTGAAATACGGTTTGATGAGATCTCTCATACCTCAATAGACTAGCTCAGTTGAACTGAGTACTGTACTAACAATTGGACAACTTCCAAATATTCATCTTTTCAGTTTGCATTATTTAAGAAATCTTGGGAGTCGTCACTAAAATTATAAAATACATTCTTCAACTATTCCAACTTTTCTTCTACGCCATTAAAATTTGAAGCACTTTCATAGTTCGTTAGTCTTTACATACAATCGAGTTACATTTTCTGAACGTCTCAAGTTCGAAGTGGCGCTAAATCCTCGAAGTTTAAAGTTCTATGCCAGTGTCCGATGGATCGTTACATCCCAAGCCTTAATCGAGGATCGAAACGGGATATTAATTGATACAAGGATCTTCCATATTCCTTTACATCGCTAAATTCGGAGTTGCTACCAAAGTGAGGTTATTGTACTCGAGAAATTCGACAACTACTCTCTGGGGAGCTTAGGGGAATCCATTTATTGTTTTATGTAGATGCTTAGATTGATTTCGACGAAAATGTACTTGAGGGAACACTGCCATATTGTGAGCATACCACCTATTTTATTTATAAAATATTTTGTAGCTTTTTGTGTGAACTCATTCGATCTTGTAATAAGATACCAACTTAGGTGTACTTACAGAATTGCGATAATATGGCTTGTAAAGAAGCAACACACATAAAATTAGGTACGAAACGGCTCCAATAAAAACGACAAAATATAATACTCGACAGAATATCCAAAGATAAGGCTGCTCTTAACCCGCTACTTTATTACGCTGCCAAGATTCACGAAAGAAAACAACTACATAAACCCAATAAATAATAGAAAATAACAAAAACGAATCTCTCTAGCGATTACAATCAGCACGCTCGAACTGTTACATAAACAACGGAAATAAATCATACATTCATTCGTTCATTCGTTCACGAATGGGATCGGACGTGATTCGTTCATTCGGACATTGTATGAATTGGTGGTACTGTTAAACAAGTCGCCGGGGATGATTCAAATATTGAACAGAACATCACTACGCTCGTTAATATCTGAAATTGTGAACAGAGATATGGTATGCAGGTACTACTTTCAATTTATTAAATTGCACGATGTGGATGAAAGATTTATTCAACGTATCAGTTGGTTATGTGAGAATTATCGTTTACTTTAATCAAAATATTACGTGACAGTAAAACTTAAAATGCAGGAGAAGCAACAGTCCTTGCACACATGCACGACAAGCGCATGGAGATGCAACGCCGGGGCGAAATTCCACTGCCACGACAAGTCGAGGCATGGCGGACAGAGCTCCGGCGGGATCTCATGGCGAAAAGGCGTCAGCGACTATCGCAACCTCGTTCGGGGCGCGCCACAATTGGGGCGATAAGGCCCATCCTTGAGGCGTGGTTAGACCTCACGGCGTTCTCAACTTCCGCACGACGCAGGTGCTTACCGAACACGGAATGTTCGCTAAGTACCTGTTCCGGATTCGTGCGGAGGATTCGCCCGGGTGTCGCCATTGTGCGGAACGCCCGGAGGACACGGTGGAGCACACTGTAGGGGTGTGCCCCGCCTGGGCGGAGCATCGCCGTGTCCTCGTGGGGGCGATCGGCGGCAGCGATCTCTCTCGCCGGGCCTTGGTTCAAGCCATGGTCCGTAGTGAGGAGGGATGGCAGGCGGTCGCCTCCTTCTGCGAAGCAGCAATGCTAGCAAAGGAGGAGGCCGACCGCATCAGGCAGAGGCAACGGGGCGCTCGCTCCAGCCGCCGCCGGGATTCCGATCCCGATTTCCGGCCACCGTAGGCGCGGGCTTGCGGACGGTGTGCAATGGATAGCACGCTGTCCGATTTTCTGGTAACCGACCGGACCGAGCCCAAGTCGTCAACGGCGCGTTCTGTTCCCGCGCGCCTCAAGGAGCTGTCAGCATACCGAAGAGGCCCAGCCTGCTAACTGCAGGCAGGCAGGGTCGAAGCCTGCTGGGGTCAAGGGCCGTTTTCTGAGAGGAAGGCTCAGCCCCGGCACTATAGGCAACGAAGGAACGGGGTAGGATTTTAGTCAGTAAGAGTCTGACACTACTTCCCGCTCCACCCAAGGGCGGGATTTGTCATTGGATGATTTTACCTACCATAAACAAAAAAAATAAAAAATAAATAAAAAAAAGTGTAAAGGAAGTCGTGTTAGTTACACTATTTATAACTCAAGAACGGCTGAACTGATTTGGCTGAAAATTGATGTGAAGGTACCTTAGAACCAGCAGAAGGGTAAAGAATATAGGATAATTTTTATCCCGTTAAATAAAAAAAAACAAATCCTGCACATTTTTAGGGCGACCGGCCGAACTTAAGCCTGAATTTCATTTATTTAGATAGCAAGTTTTTTTTTAAGGTGGGAAATCATCTAATGATATGAGACTTTTACGGACTAAAATCACAACTTACGTTTGCCTCTCATACTTTGAGTGCGGAGCACCACCGTGTCCTCGTGGGGGGCGATCGGCTGCAACGACCTCTCTCGCTGGGCTCCAAAGCGAAGAGGAACGGCAGGCGGTCGCTTCTTTCCTTGCTAACGAAGATGGCGACCGTACACGTAAGGGAACAGACTTCCTCACGCCTCTGCCATCGGGATCCCTAAAAAGAATTGGCAAGATGTGGCCCAGAGACGGGAACATCTGAAGCCCATAGGCTAAGTATATTATTATTATATATATTATAATTATGATAATACTATATCCAAGCTTTAATGAATTTCAACTCTCAAAAAAGACTCAATTCCACACAGTCTGTCAGTCACACTCAGCGTGACAGGTGTCACATTTCACAATACCCTCGATGCCGAACAATGCGGAAATTAAAACACTTCGGGCCACACTGCGCGAGTTTCCAAGTCGTTTTTAATATTATCCCGGAGCGCCTATCACAGTAGGTAGGTAATCTTTATACGCGTACTTATGAACAAGTTACAGCGAAAACCCGTATTTAATCAAAACGCGTTCTTACTAGTTACAACAAAAATTTTGATACAGTGGACATTTTGATACAGTGGACATTTTGATACAGTGGACATTTTGATACATTGGACATTTTGATACAGTGGAAATTTTGATACAGTGGACATTTTGATACATTGGACATTTTGATACAGTGAACATTTTGATACAGTGGACATTTTGAAACAGTGGACATTTTGATACAGTGGTCATTTTGATACAGTGGAAATTTTGAAACAGTGTACATTTTGATACAGTGGACATTTTGATACAGTGGACATTTTGATACAGTGGACGTTTTGATACAGTGGAAAATTTATTATAGTGGACATTATGTGTGATTAAAGAAATTGAATTAAACTGAATCAGGTTCAGTTAAAATAAAATAAAATAATTAAACTGAATCAGGTTCAATTAAAATAAAATAAAATAATTAAACTGAGTCAGGTAAGCAGCGATGCAATCGTTGATAATAAATCGCGCTAGTTTATTAATAGCCTATTCACTCTAGCTTTGATGATATCTAAATTATAATAAAACAGAAAGACCGCAGTAGACAAATTGTTTCAAAACTTCAATATACTCAGTATAAACGACGAGATGAAACGCTTAGTTCGAATCGTAGAGTATTAACAACATAAGAGCGGACACTCTTAGTACGTTAGATTATCCGATAGTCGTAAGATGATAGCGGAATCAAGTCATGTAATTCCTGCGCACACTCTGAAATAAGCATCCTGTAAAATACCGACAGGCTCGCTACCCTACGCCTGTGTTTCAGGCCACGCCATTATTGAAACCGCCTTAATTGAATTCATAGTACACCTGGTAGCCTAAATAATGTCGAACAAGATCGTACTAAACATCGTTAAATTTTGGTCGTTTTAATCCCGCGGAAGATCGATTCGGTACATGAAACCCTATCGACTTGTAAAAAATAAAATAAAAAATTAAGTACTTTTTTTAAACTCACCATAATTTACGCATGTATGAAATTGAAATTTCTTTAAGTAAACGTCAGCTGAGCGAGGCCAATGACCTACAGGCAGTTAGTACGTAACGACCGACAGCTACCTACAAGGTCATTGATTCTTTTCTTTTTTTTAAATAACGGTTTATTCTAGTTTTAACAAAACGCGTCCAGTATAAACTGATCTCAACTGGATAAAACGTGTTTCAGCTAAATGCGGGTTTTTACTGTAACACACTCATACATACTTCAAACATTATCTACTTAGGATGTATAAGGAAACGCTTACCTCGACCAATTTTGAACGAAGACTTTTTCCTTTTGATCTAATTTTTTGGTTGTTCGTTCTCTGCTAATCTGGATTAAAAGTAAATTAAGGAAGAGAGCTTGGAGTTTTCATAATGTATAGTCTGTGTCGATACTCTTCCGCCATCCCATCTTCCTAGCCCACCGTACTGATGATGCCGCTGCGGCTGCAGAGAACTTCATGCGTCGGAAATATAACAACCTTTTGGGGGTAATGGAACAGAGAGTAAAGTCCCACATACCTCCGTTGAAAAGGGAGGATCCTCCGACCAGACAAGTGTTATATCTGGTGGGCTACTGCCCGATAGATGATTTCGGGTTTGTTCTATATGTTCCAATCGCGCCGCGAATCTTACTTGCGCGATGCAGGATTAGTTCATTTGTGACGACATAGATGTCGCTACATCACTCCCCTCCAGAGATCGGAGATCGATGGTTCTTGATGCTTCTTGATGCGTCATGATGCGTCGTGATGCGTGCCAGGCCAGTGGAGGTTGGTTCCAGTGAGTCGGAACCGGATTCCGCATAGTTCTCGGTGAGTCGGAACTGTCTGCGGTGATGCCCCAGTGAGTCGGGGTGGTGCTATCCCAGTGAGTCGGGATACGATGCTGCAGACTCCAGTGAGTCGGAGTAGTGCGGCAGGCTCCAGTGAGTCGGAGCGGTGCTGTGCGACGTAGGGCTTGACTGCTGTCGTCGACCAGGAGAGGTTCTTCAAGGCTCTTCATGTGACTGGCCGAAGGTACAGGTGCTTAGCCAAGGTCGCTGATGAGGCTGAGGGTGATGACCAGGTATGACCAAGTAGGCATGCTGGTGGTCAGGATACCCATATAGCCTTGGGTGCTGGCTGTATGGCTCGCTGCTCGAAAGCTTGAGGAAGTGATGATGACGTCACGAAGTAGTTGCTGCACGAAGGCTGCGCTGACGTTCTTTGTCGAGGGTCACCAGTTTGGGGGTAGTGGAACAGAGAGTAAAGTCCCACATACCTCCGTTGAAAAGGGAGGATCCTCCGACCAGACAAGTGTTATATCTGGTGGGCTACTGCCCGATAGATGATTTCGGGTTTGTTCTATATGTTCCAATCGCGCCGCGAATCTTACTTGCGCGATGCAGGATTAGTTCATTTATGACGACATAGATGTCGCTACAACCTCATTGGCAGTTATATTTTTGAGCCGTTTGGGGTTGAAAGACTTGGGCCGTGGGGTCCAAGTGCTCATACGATTTTTAAAAAGTATCCGAACGCATGCATGGGGCATGGCAATGCAACTAGCCTTTTGAGCACACTTAATTCCAGTCGACAGAGAGGCGGAGGAGTTTTATGACGCCATATTATATCTAGGAGTTATTGCCTTTAGTGTACAAATATAAACAATAACTAATTAAAACTATGTAATATTAGAAATTAGAAAAAGAAATCTGAATAAAAATTGGATTAGTTAAGTGTTTATATTTTTTCACAATACTTAAATAAAAAAGTCTTAGGATCAATTCTTGGGATTAAAATTATTAAGACTATGGTTTATTCAAATAGATCGATCAAGGCTACAAAAAATCCGGCAAGCAGGTTGGACTCGCGCATCGAGAGTTCCGTTCAAATTAATGTAAGTAAATAATTCAATTCCCGAAACGCGACTCGAATCATTATTTCGTGTTGTAACTACACAATTGACTGACTCTTTTACTTGTATTATGAGACTTTGCTTCTTGCCTTTCAGGATTCTAACTGGAAGTATTCTGTAGGTTTGATCATTGCTAGTATCATAACAAGTGCTTAAAAGGGTAGATAGTATACTCGCAAGCACATATAAGAACGTCAAGAAACATGGCTTCACAGCATGACGTCACGCCAATTACGTCACGGCATTCTAGTGGGTTTTAGTGTCAAGGTGCGCTAATTGATGTTTCACACAATCGGTGGTGACTGTACATATCTTTAGATAGCGTTAAAATTTGATTTACATGTTCACTGTGACAGCTGCAGTAATTTCAGTTTCATAGTCGTATCGTCGCTTTCCATCAGGTGAGATAGCGGTCAAGCGCGAACCTATCAATAATAAAAAAAAAATAGTTCCACGCGTTCCTAACAAAAAGAGTTTTGACAGACTAATAGACGGTCAAAAAAGTAGTCTCCACCCAGAACCCTGAATAATAATTAAAACTTGTTTAATTTTATTGTCAGCCATTTCCATATTATTGCTTTGTCTATGTGACTTCATAGATCAAAATTACTTTTGACCTAATTTAATGAATAATTACGCAGATAATCAATATTCCACAATTCGAACCACGCCCCGACCATTGCTCCTAAATCACGACAGTATATCGAATATACCATAATTTATGAGCGACCTCAATTTATCATCAATACCTAATTTCAGTTACATATTAGATGATTTGTTTATCCATTCTATTAATTTGACAGATAATTAATATGCTCAGTGTTAAATATGAAATATCAGTAAACAAACATGCTATATCTCCGTTCTGTGATGAAATCAAATATTAAATTAAATATTGATCGTCAATCAATGCCGTTCGGAATGTTGCTGTTTCAAGGATTAAACCGATGTGGATATGAAACCGACAAGATTCTAAGGTACAAATTTGAATCGAACTTTGCAGACGGGATGATCTCTTGCTTCACCGGCGAAGCCGCTGGCAGAAGCTAGTTTGTGATCAGTGCTTTAGTTCAAGCTTGAATAAATTAGACACTATTCTGTAATGTATTATTGCAACGTTTATAGTATGAATGTTTAAAAAGGAGTTATAATAAATTTTTAAAATAATTAAATTATGTAAAACAACTACGTTAGTAACTCGCACGCACACATACGGCAGTCAAGAGCGGTGGCATCACGGCATGACAACGTCACACCATTCTAGTGGTTTTTACTGTCAAAGTGCGGTAATTGATGTTTCACACGTAAAATACCATGAACCTCGAAAAACGAAGGGTCTTGGAAGTCTTCAAATGTTTAATGTATGTACGAAAAAATATCCAGCTACACTCGCCCCCAAAGATATTAGAAGTTTTTTACATTTCTGTGCTCGCCCCACATCGCAATGATTGTAATTCTAACCGTGTAGGGGTTGCGAAGTCAACTACAAACTAAAGGAAAAGGCTACACCCTGGCAACAACTTCGCACGTGTTTAATTACCTTCGGTTAATTGCCTTTTCTAGCAACGTTTGGTGTTGAGAACTGAGCTTAACTATCCGGTGGATTCCAACTTTACATTGGTTGGAGTACTGCACTGGCGCGCATTAAACGGGCCACGAGTGACGATTATGAAGGTGTGACTAGCTTGCTCTTGTTAATCTTCCAGCGCGTGGCTTTAGGTTTTTCTCATTTATCGCGACACCAGGGAATTATAAAAATTACGCCAGTGTTGGCACATTTTAAAGAAAAAAGCGGGGATGTGTTGGATGAGACTAGCAATGAATTTAGTTGAATTACGTTGTTTTTTGATAGTGTTAGTTTCAATCATATGAATAATCAGCCTTATAATGTTTCCACGATTGTGACGCTGGCCTTTTCTTTAGGAGATGGAATGGGCCGTAATCCACCACGCGGGCCCAGTGCCGACTGGTGAATCACGTCTTCGAATTTTTTATTCTATTTATTGCCATGTTTACCTCATTTAAAGTAATATTTGAAGACAAAAATTAAATTTCTGTTCAGCAACTCGAGATTTCTTTGTATATGGCAGCTTAACACTGGTCGTTGTGGTAACATTTAGGGAGACGTATATCCAACAGTGGACATTTTTAGCTCAAATAATTGTCAGTTTTTCAGCCAGTATTTTTTTAAATTTTTAGCGTTCCGTACCTCAAAAGGAAAAAAACGGATCCCTTATAGGATTACTTTGTTGTCCGTCTGTCTGTCTGTCTGTCAAGACGCTATATCTCAGGAACACGTAGGGTATCGAGTTGAAATTACAAACTCACTTCTGCGGTTCCTTGAAGCTGTGAAAAAATCAAGCTTCTAAGTTATCGAAAAAAAGATACGGCCGTTTAAGTCGCCAAAAATGTGTATTTTGACACTCTCAAGGGAAACAAAATTCATAGGGTACTTCCAATTGACCTATTGTAAGGGCCTTTACATATAATGTTGAATGTTATAAATGAAAAGATGTTAACGTTCTATGAATAATGTTTAATAAACAACTTCACTAATTTAATGTTACTTATAAAAATGTTAAAATAAATGTTACTTAAAAAGACTAATAAAGGTTTTATATAATGTTAATAAGATATTAAACTGTTACGAGAGTTCGGTGCCAAACGTACTACTGACGCACTTGTTTACGTGACGATACAGCAAACCTACTTTTACCCGATTTGCAGTAATTGCTAACTAGGTCTGAGTCCAATGTACGGATGCTGACCGTACACCTAGAATCCTGAAATTTGGCATGGAGCAAGGTCTTACAGCACAAATATATGAAACAATCTGAAAACTGTAAATTATTAGTTACATGTGCAAAAAAAAAACTTTTTGCGATTCGGAAAAATCTTCAGAGACTCAATTCGGGTATTTAACTATTTATATAAATAAGTTCATTTGTACGGAACCCTTGGTGTGCAAGTTCGACTCGTACTTGTCCGGTTTTTTAGTTATCAATGCAATTCTGACTTCTAATCCAGTGCCTCTAAATCATTCGAGTCTACACTGAAATATTTAATTAAATCAGGTGATTTAATTAAATATTAAGTTTTCCAGTAGAATTCTCGAATCATAGGTATGATTCGAGAATTCTACTGGAAAACTTAATTACTTGGACGTATTTACAGGAATACAGCGTGTTCGTGACTGAATAAAGATTTCATTCCATCGAAAAGCAAATTAAACTTATTTCCACAATGAGAATTGCCTGTCCTTTGAGAGATTTTAATGAAGAATACTTCAGTACACACCTGGCACCTGTCGTGGGCGCGATCGGTGGCGATCTCTCGCGCCAGGGCTTGGTTCAAGCCATGCTCCGGAGCGAGGAGGAGTGGCATGCGGTCGCCTCCTTTTGCGAAGCAGTAATGCTAGCAAAGGAGGAGGCCAACCGCATTAGGCAAAGGCGCTCACGCCGCCGCCGCCGCCGGGATTCAGATCCTGATTTCCGGCTACATTAGGCGCGGGCTCGCAGACGGTGGGCAATGGGTAGCTCGCTGTCCGTCCGTCCGGTAACAGACCGGTCCGAGCTCAAGTCGTCTACGGCGCGCACTGTTCCCGCGCGCTTCAAAGAGTTGTCAGCAAACTGTAGAAGCCCAGCAGGTTCGAAGCCTACTCTGGGGCTGTGGATAAATGTGAAAGTGTACACCAGGGCCCTGGTACGAAGGCAATGAAGGAACGGGGTGGGTGTTTTAGTCAGTAAAAGTTTGATACTATCTCTTGCTCCGCTCGAGGGCGAAAGCTGTCATCGGATGATTTTTACACAGCAAAAAAAACCATGAGGACCGGTGCGGAATGGTGGAAGTCATATGTCTTCGAATTTTAGGTTTTGAGACATTCCGGTTTTCACACGATGCTTTTCTCCTTCCTGTTTTACATCGGAGAATTTTATTACGTAGATTATTTTTGTGAGCTCTCCTACCACACGGCGAACGTAGATAAAAATCTCGCCACTTCCCTACCTACAAGTCGAGAATCACTTGAAGCTCAAACCATGTATGTCACGGATATGTGTAAATAACACAAATAATAATAATAATAATAATACGTTTATTACAGATAACTAAGATCCAATTTGTTAGTAGTACAAAAACTTATAACTAGTGTTAGTAATACAACCTTAATCTACTCGCCCCCTGCCCGACCCATGAAACGAGGTATCAATACTCATGTGAGCACTAATACAACGATTCATGTACAGGCAGTCCACTCTACTAGCTATCATACTTAAAACGATGTTACGACTAGACCGCACTCTGCTCAGCATCGACGCGCATCGCTTGCGCAGAGTAGCGTAGAAGCAATCGATGCGCGCCTCCGCAAACATACGTGACGCACTACAGTGGCGGGGTAGCCGCAACATCGTTCTAAGCGCATTATTGTATTGTACCCGTAGGGCACTGTACGCTCTTTGAGTATATAAATAAATGTATTGATTGCTTCGCTACATGAGTTTGTAATCAGCGGGGCAATGTTCCTATGAATATAGTTGTGAACGAGTTGCCGACTGTCTGAGGAACTAATAGGAATATTGGGGTCTGTTTGGGGACTAGATAGTGGTACTTACAGTGCTTTGGGGAATGGATAGACAGTTGAGGAAGTTGTAATTGGGGTAGGTAATAATTGTAAGCATTTACGCTTGCCAAGGAAATTTGAATTACCTTTTTTTAACTACTGTGATCTCTGAGTTTATTTTTTACTTCTTCTTAAGTTAGCTAGAAAACATCGTACAGTTTAAGTTAACGAAAAGATTAACGTGGAAAATAAATATTCGCATATTCACGATAATTTAGTACATAAAATATGAAAGCTGAAAGATAGAAGCTACATAATATTCCCATTGATGAGACTCAGACCTCTTCTCTAGGAGAGGGAATGGGCCGTAATCTACCTAGCGGGCCCAATGTGGATTGGTGGATATAACATGTCTTCGATTTCTTGGTTCAAAGGCATGCTGGTTTTCTCACGACTTTTTTCTATCACCGATAATTTCATAGGCTGCCGTTTAATTTAACATTGCAGGCATGTTTAATTGAAAGTGAGGCAGAATGTGCCACAAATGTTGGAACTTGGAAAGTAGCATATTCAATACGGGACGAGACCCACGGAAATCGAGGCAACATTAGTCCGGGGTAACGGAAGTCAAACAGCGCCTAATTTCCGCCGACAGTAGGCGCGGACTTGCGGACGGCGAGCAAAGGGTAGCTCGCTGTCCGACCGTCGTATAACCGTCCAGACCAAGCCCAAGGTGTCAACAAACCGTAGGGACCTAGCAGGGTCGAACTTACTGGGGCCACAGGTTGGGCGAAGGTGAATCCCGGGGCTCTGGAATGAAGGCAAAGAAGGAACAAGATGAGTTTTTAGTCATTAAAAGTCTGATACACCCTCTCGCTCCACCCAAGAGCGGAAGATGTCATTGGATGATTTTCTTACCTAAAAAAACAGCGCCCGACACAAATGTACGAGCTAACACCCGGGTGGTTATAGTCAGTAAGAGTCTGACAGAGCCATCCACGCTCCCCTGGGCCGAAGACATCTATAAGGAATTGCAAACTGAAAAAAAAAGAAGAAACTAAAATACTAGGGCTACTGAGTTAACTTCTTACTTAAAAACAATAATCAGATACCTGATTACGGTCCGACACCGCACGTCAGTACCCAACAGAAACCATAAGCAAATGAAATATTCATGAGCTCGAGCTAGCGGAACCGAAAGAGAATATGCAAAGACTGGCGCCCTTCACTCACAGGGACGAGGGTCTGAGTATAGACTTGATATACTTATAATTTATAACTACACTACAAACATACATTAAAATTATATCTAGACTTTAAAAGGGATGATATAGGATATTGGTCGCGTGATAATTAAAGATCGCTCGGCAAAAGTAAAAGGGGCATGCGATGCGAAAAATTCAGCGTTTATACCCATGAGCCGATTACCCCCACTTTTTTCATCGAGCGATTTTAAACCATCGCGCGACCTATAAAAGTATCGTCATGGTTCATGAGGAGGCTGCGGGTTCGAAACCAGGCAAGCACCAATGTAATTTTTTCATTTCATATGTTTAGCATATCATAATCTGCTTGAGAGGGAATGGGCCATATTGCACCACGCGGGCCCAGTGCGGGTTGGTGAATGTCACATGTTTTCGAATTTTAGGAAAACATAATGAAAGAACTAAAATATCTTAAAACTAAAAATTCGAAGACAGTATGACTTTATAACCGCATTGGGCCACGTGTCGTGTTTATTACTACCCACAGAACAGAAGAATGTAGTTTTTCTGTTCTGCGTTACAATCCACTCCCTCCTGGGTTGTCCTTAAGAGTTGCTTAGCTGAGCGTCCTTAGAATCCTGAAAGTCTCTCCCGCTCCATCCAAAGAGGAAGATGTTACTTATAAATTATTTTCCATCTCAAAAAAGGCCGTTGTCTTTCAAGAGAAGGCTTGTCTTAGTCGAGCAAACATTTCAGGCTGATTATAGTACGTGAAAACTAGCTGTACGTTTACTGGGCTGACGCAGTTTTTGTCAAACTTTAATCCACTAAAACCACAGGCGATACCAAGACTGAATGAGGATTTTTGAATCTGTCATCATCGTCATTATTATTACAGCCAAAGGGCTTCAATTTCTGAACATAAGCCTCTCTCAACTGTCACAACAATAACCGGTCCTTTGCGTCTTGCATCCACGCCGGGGATCCCGCGACACTTAACAGGTCATCGTTCCACCTTGTGGAAGGCCTCCCACCGCGTCTACCGACGTAGTCGCCACTCTAGGGCGTGTTAACACTATCGACCATTTGTTCTGCGCGCATAAGTTCGGCGGTTCTTCGGGCTGTGTCGGCAGCCTTCGTTCTCCTGCAGATGTTTTCATTTCTGATTAGTTTACGCAAGAAAATTCTGAGCATAGCCCTCTCTATCCTACTAATTCTCTATTCCTTCCTTCGATTATCTGATCAAACGTTGACTATCTTGAGCTACGTCTATAAAAAAAAACCCAGAACAAACTTACGATTTTTTTTCTTTTTTCAGTGGTTAAAAATCATCCTATGACATCTCCCGCCCTTAGGCGGAGCAAGAGATAGTGTCAGATTTTTACTGACTAAAAAACCTGCCTCGTTCCTTCATTGCTTTCTTATCGGGGCCCTGGTGTACACTTTCATATTTACCCATGGCCCCAGAGTAGGCTTCGACCCTGCTAGGCCCCTACAGTTAGCTGACAACTCCTTGAGGCGCGCGGGAACAGTGCGCGCCGACGCTGACGGCTTGGGCTCGGTCCTGACGGTTACCGGACGGTTGGACAGCGCTCGCCGTCCGCAACTATTGGTTTCCTCAACGGCCTCGCGGTATACATACCTTTCAAGACTTGACCTCTTATGACTCCCTGTAGTCGCTAGAGAGATGCGCCAAGTTCCCAATCATGATGATTCTATCACAATAACGTTGTTTGAAACTTTATATATGTCTGTACTCATCTGTGGTGCTATTCTCTAAGAAAACCCCAGCGCTGCCGCAACGACGAACATCCAAATAGGATACATTGAATTAACAATCCAATGTTTAGGAACATTAGGTTGAGAATCCAATGTATCCTATTTGAGTGTTCGTCGTTGAGGCAGCGCTGCGTTTTCGTAGAGTATAGCACCACTGCTCTGTGATCTTAGAATGTAGCTGCGTATAGAGATTACGTCAAACGTACCGACGTGACGAAGATGTTTCCTTGCTAAAGTAAATATTAATAAAACGATAAATAACCGTCACTATACACGTGTCGGCGTGGGAGGTGACCTAAAAGATATGGATGGGTACCTGGTACATACACGTTAACGTATCAAAATTATTATTAACTCTCCCGCTCTAACATACTCTACCTTACTTTACCCTACTCTACCCTATTCTACCCTACTCTAAACTACTCTATCCTACTCTACCCTACAGTACCCTACTCTACTCTAGTCAGTAACTGTTAGGGCTTGTTTACGGAGAGGCGGCGCGTTGGGCGATCCGTCGTATATTGCCATATCTGTGTTTGTGCGTGCGATGGTGCGGCCCGCAGCTGCAATGTTGACGAACGCCCAATGCACCGCGTCTCCGTAAACACGGTCTAATGCTATTTAGCTACAGCCACAAAAAGCACCGATGCATTGTCCTTGTAACGAATGTGTTTGGTCAACACGACTCTTCATAAGTCAGTAAGAAGTAAATTTATACGATTTGGCCACCTTGGATTAATTGTTGCATATTATAATGATGGTTTGATGGATCATTTATGATGTAAATAAAAAATGGGTGTTTAGTTTATGAGGTGGCCAAAGTTTACATAAGTATTCCAAAAAGTCACTAATTCTCATTGCCTTTTCCGTCCGGGCATAAGTTAATGAGAAACGAAAGAGTAAAAATAATAAGGTGTTTTTGGCCATTTTTCCCTTATACCGTTGCTAGCTTACATAAGCTGTCATCAGGAATCGATTCTCCCTCCACCGAACCCGACACGGTCAGTTCGTGGAACGACCAAAAACCCACCAACATTTATTAAAACGGGCCGCGATTTTCGTGAAATTAGCGATCCATTAAAGGATCGGTCCGTTTCCGTCCGAATGGGCTGATAAATGGGTTTTTTTGAGCCACCGGGCTAATTGCAATTTTGCGGATTATTTGTGATTATTTTTGGTGGATGATTTATTTTACTGATGATGTTTTTCAGTAACGTTTTGATAAATATTTAAACAATATTTTTATGTAAACGTTTCTTTTTTTGTTTCGTGCACGGTGTATACCGCCATTCTGAGAAAACCAGAAGTTTGATTAGTACACAGGGCCGTAGCTACCGCTGTTTCTGCTGTATCAATGATACGAGGCCCCCGCGCTACAGGGGCCCCGACATAGGCAAAAATTCTCAACATGTTATCCACAATCGTCTCGTAGGGTAAACCAAGCATTTATAAAAAACGCAACATTTATTTTTGTCACGGGGTACTGACAAAAATAAATAATTAATAAAATAATTAATTAATTTAATTTTGTCCTGTTGTACTTTGTTCCATTTTTTTTAAGGTGGGAAATCATCCAATGGCTACTCTTGCTCTAGGAAAGAGCGGGAAGGCGGGTCACACATATACTGACTAAAATCACACCAATGTTCCTTCTTTGCCTAGAATTTCAAAAATACTACAACCGTTGTTTATTTTTCAATCACATTCAAATGTCAACATAACTATTCCTCGGTTGACTTTTGCAAAGAAAATACACGAAAAATGTCACCGCTGTAACTGTATCACTAGTTCCCTAGGGTGAAGAATAAAATAAACAAGATCTCTTTGATATTGCTGCGAACTGCATTGGAGCTGAGGTTGAATCGCATTACATGAATAAAGCATTAAGTACTTTTGAAGCTGCACCTGAGTGTGCTGGGCAAGACGCGAACAGGTGGTGGTTTTTTTTTTTTTTTTTGGTAGGTTAAATCATCCAATGACAAATCCCGCCCTTGGGCGGAGCGGGAAGTAGTGTCAGACTCTTACTGGCTAAAAACCTACCCCGTTCGTTCGTTGCCTATAGTGCCGGGGCTGAGCCTTCCTCTCAGAAAACGGCCCTTGGCCCCGGCAGGCTTCGACCCTGCCTGCCTGTAGCTAGCAGGCTGGGCCTCTACGGTTTGCTGACAGCTCCTTGAGGCGCGCGGGAACAGAACGCGCCGTCGACGACTTGGGCTCGGTCCGGTCGGTTACCGGACGATCGGACAGCGTGCTACCCATTGCACGCCGTCCGCAAGCCCGCGCCTACGGTGGCCGGAAATCGGGATCGGAATCCCGGCGGCGGCTGAGGCGAGCGCCCCGTTGCCTCTGCCTGATGCGGTCGGCCTCCTCCTTTGCTAGCATTACTGCTTCGCAGAAGGAGGCGACCGCCTGCCATCCCTCCTCGCTACGGACCATGGCCTGAACCAAGGCCCGGCGAGAGAGATCGCTGCTGCCGATCGCCCCCACGAGGACACGGCGATGCTCCGCCCAGGCAGGGCACACCTCAACAGTATGCTCCACCGTGTCCTCCGGGTGTTCCGCACAGTGGCGACACCCGGGCGAATCCTCCGCACGAATCCGGAACAGGAAATTAGCGAACTTGCTGTGTTCGGTAAGAACCTGCGTCGTGCGGAAGTTTAGAACGCCGTGAGGTCTTTCCAGCCACTCCTCAAGGATGGGCCTTATCGCCTCGATTGTGGCGCGCCCCGAACGAGGTTGCGATAGTCGCTGACGCCATTTCGCCATGAGATCCCGCCGAAGCTCTGTCCGCCAAGAACAGGTGGTGGTGGGTGCGCTGCTGAGCGTGCCCAGCGCGCACCAACTTATTCCACCGCGCACCACTGATGCGCACGCTGTGCACGCTAAACACAGTGGTGAAATTTGAACGACATCACTCAATAGAGCCCTAGAGTTTTATGTAATAAGGATAATTAATTTCACGCAATTCTCGTAAATGTATATCATTTTAGCAATTTACTAAAAACATACAGATGGTTATATAAGATTATCCCACTGTAACGGTAAAATGTTGCTTGTAGGATAATTAGATAAACACTCAGAATGATTGTACGTATATTAGTCCGGTTTTGAATCGATAAAGTAATTATTTGTGGCATCTTCGTGATTTTTTTTTCTATCGTACTAAGCTAAAGTGTTTTGAACAATGTGTTCTATCCAGGATTTAACGAAAAGTACTCAAGCCAAGATTTTTTTTTTATTTATATAAATTAGTGTTTGATTGCGATCTCACCTGAGGGTAAGCACTGATGCAATCGTTGATGGTGAGGCGCACTAGTTTATTAAGAGCCTATTCACTCTAGTCTTGAAGACACCTAAATCATAATCGGACGGGAAGACCGCAGCAGGCAAACTGTTCCAGTCCCTCGATGCTATGTAAGGGTGGATATTCGTCGTACGTTTACATTGTTATGACTTTACAATGTTCTCAAAAGTCAGTAGAAAGATAAACGACCGTGGAATGCGAAATATATTTCACAACTTACTGTTAACTGTATCTGAAAGCTCGTCGACAGAATGTGAAGATATTATAACTGATGAAAATGTCAACGTCGTGTCACCAAGTCGTGAGTTTTTTCGTTGATTACATGTACGTTTTGCACCAAAATATTGCCGGACTTCTAAACAAATCAGATCTTTTAAATATTTACATTCAAGAATTGTCAAGTAAACAGAAGGCTGTAGACGTATTATGTATTACCGAGCATTTTATAATTTCAGGCCAAGAAAAATTATTAAATATACCTAATTACAAGTTAGCTGCATGCTATGCTAGACAGAATAGAAAACGTGGTGGTGCCTGTATCCTAATAAAAGTTGGGCATGAGTACAAAGAACTACCTGAGATAATGAAATGCTCGATATCAGGAATTATAGAATGTTGCGCTGTAGAATTACCTGTACAAAGAATTATATTTATATGTGTATATAGACCTCCTAAACTGTGTAACCTGAATAAGTTTTATGAAAACTTAGATCTCATTTTAAAAAAAGTGTGTATCAAACCTTTAAAAAAAGTAATTTTATGTGGAGATTTTAATATAGATGTGTTAAACAGGAATAGAATGACGTTAGAATTTGAATGTTTTCTTAGGAGCTACAACCTCAAACTAGAAATTAATCAACCAACTCGATTTATCAGTAATACGTGTTTGGACAATTTTGCACATAATTTTAAGAATGACTGCCTCCATGAAGTAATTGATTTTGGATTATCTGACCACACAGCCCAATTACTGAAAATAAAAGTAAAAAAAACCAGACATTTAAAATCGTGGAGAACATTAAGAAGAGATATAACCGAGGAAAATCTTATTAAATTTAGAACACATCTCCAAAGCCTATCGTTTTCTGATGTTTATAACACAGAAAATTCTAACAAAGCCTATGATAACTTCTTAGAAATGTTCCTACTTTTATATGATCTCTGTTTCCCTCATAAATTAGTAACTATAAAATCTGAAAAAAGAATAAAATGGGTTTCTCGGGGGATACGAATATGTAGCAAGAGACAACGTCAATTACTGTGGCAACATAGGCTTAAACCAAATTGTGAAAATAAAAGGAAATTTATTGATTACTCAAAAAGATTTAAGAAAATCATTAAACTGACCCAGAAAGCTCAAAATAACTATATGATAAATAACTCTAAAAATAAATCCAAGACTGCCTGGCAAGTTATTAATAATAATAAAATGGTAAAAGAACCCATTTGTCAAATAAAAAAAGGTGATGAATTAATCACAGACCCTAAAATAATAGCCGAATCTTTCAATAATTTCTTTATTGACCAGATTTCGGGTACAACAAAACACACGTCAGGCAATATTAATATAAACATCAACCCACATTCAATATTCATGACTCCAGTTATTCCGCAGGATGTAACGCGTGTAATACAAAACTTAAAAAATAAAAAGAGCGTCGGCTATGATGGCATTTCAACCAAGGTTGTGAAATTTGTTTCAAATTGTATAGCTGCGCCCCTTGCTCATATCATTAACGTCAGCATATACTCTGGAGTATTTCCAGAAAGTCTAAAAACTGTAATAGTTAAACCACTGTATAAAAAGAATGATAAAGACGAAATGGCAAACTATAGACCAATTTCACTAATTCCCATATTCTCAAAGATCATAGAAAAATTCATTTATGAATCTCTCTACAGCTTTTTAACAAAATACCACATACTTTGTGATGAACAAAAGGGTTTTAGGAAAAATAAAAACATCAATATGGCTATTTTCGACTTCCTCCATAAAATAATGCCAAAAGTGGACTCTAAAATACCTACATGCGCAATATATGCCGATATGTCGAAGGCGTTTGACTGTGTGGATCACGATACCCTTCTAACCAAACTTTACGCATATGGTATTCGTGGCAATGCCCTTAATCTAATCAAAACGTATTTAAAGGGTCGTAGACAATGTACGGAGATATCGAGCCTGTGTTTAAAATCTAGAATGGAATTAAAGTCTATGTCATCTTTTAAGGAAATAAAATATGGTGTCCCACAGGGCAGCGTTCTCGGACCTCTGTTATTTTTATTATATATAAATGACTTGCCACAGCATATTCTTTATCCAATGGTATTATTTGCAGACGATAGCACATCAATTGTTTCATGTATCAATAAAGAATCTTATGTTAATGACATTAATAATACAATTTGTAGTTTAATAAAGTGGCTTGATCATAATAATTTAGTTATTAATCTCCAAAAAACAAAAATCATGCACTTTCATCAACGCATACATATGGGAGATATGGATATAAACTACAATGGTCAGGCTATAGAAAAAGTAAATAGTACAAAATTTTTAGGAATTTTAATTGACAGCCAGTTAACTTGGAAGCCGCAAGCAGAACATATATGTAAACGATTAGGTACAGCTGCGTTTATGTTGCATAATTTATCCAAAAAAGTAAATATACCGACAATATTAGTGGCTTACCATGGTCTAGTAATTTCTATATTAAGATTTGGTATAATATTTTGGGGTCATTGCAGTGAACGGGAAAGCATTTTTAAAGCACAAAAGCGCTGCTTGAGGTCTATATTTGGTCTTAAAGTAACAGACAGTTGCGTATCTATATTTAAGTCTCATAAATTATTAACCTTCCCATGTCTCTATATCCTAGAATTGGCAATTTTTGTAATAACTAATCGGTCTTTATTTGCAACTTTAATAGAAACCAGAAAACGAAATACAGCTATGAGATCTCAATACCAGAATTTGTTAAGCACGGGTGTATATAAAACTAGCTTATTAAAAAGAAATGTAATTTGTATGGCTCCTCTAATCTTTAATAAAATACCTGATGGAATCAAAAACTTACCATTACAAAGATTTAAAAAACGTTTTACAGAACTACTTGTAGATAAATGTTATTATTCTGTGCAAGATTTCCTAAACGATAATTTTTTGTAATGGTTTTTTTATTTTTTTTGTTTTATTCTACTCTAATTATCTATTCTAGTATTTTATAACTTAGTAATTACTTTGTATTGAATGTAGACAAGCATGAAAAATAACTATAAAAATAACTTTAGTATTTGAAACTGACCTAAGAATTATAAATTGACTTCAATATTGCAAATGGACATTGGTATTGTATGTTGACATTTTTAATTGCATATTGACATTAATAATGTATAATCACACTAGCACTGTAAACTGACATTAGTATTTTATATTGACATTTTTGTATTGTATATTGACACCATCGCCTTGACATTGATATCTGTCGCTATTTATAATTAATCTATATGTACTAAGGAATCTTTTAAAATTGTTTTTTGCTGTCCAGGCTGATTGAGGTCTTTATGAGATATATTATGATAAATGTTACAATTCTATGCAAGATTTTATAAACAATAGTATTTTTATTTTTTTTTATTTTGTAATATCCTAGATTCTTTATATTGTATTAAATTTGCATGCTATATAAGGCAGAATGTACACGGATCCTATTTTATTATCAACAACTTATGTTTATGTACCTACATTCTAAGCAAATAAAAAATATTCTATTCTATTCTATTCTATTCTGTTGGGTTATCTGATGGTAGAACGGTGATGGCGGAATAAAGTTATACAATGACCGCGCATGCTCTCCAAAATGCAACCTGTAAAATACTGAAAGGTTGGCTCTGTTGGAGTATAACAAAAACAAATCTATCCTACTTCAGCACTATAGTCTTTCTCTTTTTAACCAATAAATCACACCAGACCAGACCAGACAGAGTCCCCTGTCACCAATTGACTGAAATCTCTAGTATAGTCACCGTTACTGTATCTCACTAGCCTTGCTTAGCAGCACACGTCTCACGTAATATTACTGAAACACACCTTCCAGTAAATTAAGAAAAAGATAATAAACAGTTATTATAGACATCCTTAATACGGTCTTTACTTTGCTGTCGACGCAATCCACCTAACCCCAACAGGCTCCCTACGCCTGTGCTCAAGGCTTTGAAGATTGGACTTAACCATATCAGAAACACCAATTAGCCTCTTCGCACGCCTTTCCACCGAGTCCAAAGCTGCTAGGTGGCATTTTGCAGCACCAGCCCATATGTGGCTGCAGTACTTACTCCACACACGAAACCTTAGCAAAATGATTAAACTAGTTTGATTTTGTAGCACAGTAACACTAAAGGCAAAGAAATATCAATGGATACAATTGCTACATTGAACAAATCTAAGTCTAACCTACTTAGTATTGTTTAGTTAAATAGGCACTTAGAGAACAATTGTAAGGTCACACCGAAACAGTTAAGCGATTAATTCAGTAACTTGAGTAAGAGATTAACACCTAAACCTCTCGCTGTATCAAGTAGTCCACCCAATTAACTTACAAATGTCTCGAATTACAAGATCCTGTTGAATTGGAGCCGTTTATTGAGAGTTGTGCTACCTTCAGCTTGAACTAATACGCAAGATCTGCGTTGAATTCAAGTTAGTAAAAGAGCAAAATGGACGATTGAAAAGTTTAAAAAGAGAGGTGGAAAATATATGAATGTACTTTGCACGTAAACAAATCAACCTTCAATGGTAGGTCAGCTTCTTTTTTTGTGTTTTTTTGGCTTGGATACAAAGTTCTTTAAGCCATGTCGTCGTATGAATAGTTCATTAGTTTACCATTAGGCACCCTCATTGTGCAACACATTCTAATTTTTTTGCAGTATTTGGCAGCAAATCAAAAAAAAAATTGCTATTCGGAAAAATCTTCGTAACTCAATTCGTGATTTGAATTGTTTTCATAAGTAAGTTTGTACGGAACCCTCAGTGTGCGAGTTCGACTCACACTTGCCCGGTTTATTTTTCTATGCTTTCCGTACGAGAAGTGACTGTACCTTTAAATACTACTACTACCGAACTACCGTTCACTCTCAGTAAGATTCAGTTGAAAACGTCAGGCAACTACCACTGACTATCACGTAGTTGTCTAGCATTTATGCTGAACTGGACCTATTTGGCGTCACCGTGAGGCACAAATTGTATTTGTATTTACCCGACTGCGTCAGAAGGAGGGTTATTTTTCTTCTTGTTTTTATCTTAAGTTTTATAAATTTGGTTTTACAGTGTGTGTATCCATAAGTGCCAAATAAAATATTTTTCTTTCTTTCTTTAAATAACCAAGTAGGTTATAATTATAATAACAAACTTGTGATATAATTTAACCGGAAAAAACCGGGAAGGTTCCCATCCCTAACACTATTAGCTACACTTTATTTGTCAGCAAACTCACAAGTACAGAGTAGTCACAGATGTGGAGACTGTTCGAGAATGCGTGTAGCGGGAGTTAAAATGTGGCCGCGCGAGCTCTGATATAATCATTGCTCTGTGACCGCAGACGATACGAGCTCGGGACGCTGATGTGCGAAAAGACTAGATGTGACATTTTATAATGGTTTTTTTTAGTTCTCCTGGTCGTAATCATATGGCCCAATATTTAGGTTGAAATAAAATACCCACTTCTTTGAATCAATGCAGAAGACAGGTTACTGTCTTCTTAAGTAAGTATTATTTAACTCTGCCGTTGCCGGTCCCAAGCCCAGATGAGAAAAGAGGAGGGTTAGCTGCGAACGACGTCAAATACTATCAAAACCTTGGTATTACCAACATCCAGGCAGCCTTAAAAAGACGTCAACGCCGAGTAAGGGCGGCGATTACCTGTGTCGTGTTGTGATGTGTCTGGTCGAAGTGTGAGAATTTCTTACGCATTGATCGGTAGCTGCGCGATGCGACCCAGGTATCAAATTAACCCTACCAGGCTACCGTAAGCCCTGAGGCTTAAATACCCTCAAAAAGAAACGGATGCAAGTACATGGGAAATACTTGCCATTAGTGTCCCGTTACAACCATGTCTGCAGAACAAAAAATAGAATTACCCCAGGAGGGTACCGGCTGTGCCGGAGAATCCCTCCCTGAGCTTAGCTCAGGCTGCTCCACGTATTCTGGGGGGAGCAATGTGCTGCATCATATGGATCTTACTACGCCCAATACAAGCAAAAAAAAAAATTTTGTCCAACAAGCCTTTCACCCAAGTCTTTTCGTGTCCAGACCCAGGAGTTTATCACTAAGCTCCACAACAGATAACGCAAAGCAAGTCGAAAGTGGTCAGACACACACTCGAAACAGGGATACCCTAACATCCGAGATATTCAGCTCCACAGCAGAAACCACGCCTCCTACATGGCAAAGAGCACCAGTACTAAGAAACGCCAAAAGGAGAAAAGTATCCTCTCCATCCCCTGAAAGGTTGATTACCAATAACCAATTTAGTGGACTACCTGTGGATGAAAATGAAGACTTCACTACTGAAAATAATGTGACAAAAAAGGTCTCAAAACCTCCACCAATAATTCTCTACGGCATTGAGGATATCAACAAACTCTCCGAACTCCTCGAAAGAGTCGTAGACAAAGTAGATTTTACTTACAAGATTACAAACAAAAACCAAGTAAGGATCAATTGCACAACAGCAGATGCTTATAAAAATATTATAGAGATTGTAAGACAAAAAGGATTAATTGGACACACTTTCAATAGTAAAGACAAACGACCTTACAGAATTGTAATTAGAAATATTCACCCTACCACGCCAATCAATGAATTAAAAAATGCAATTGAAGAGACAGGAAACACAGTGATTGGGGAAATAATAAACGCCAAGTATGGACCAAATAAGAAACCAACTTCTACGTTTTTTATTAATATACAACAAGGGCCCAACAACAAAGCTGTGAAAAATATCAAATATATTTACCATCAATCGGTCACTATAGAAGACCCACGAAAACGAAAGATAATTGTACAATGTCAGAGGTGCCAGCAATATGGTCACTCTAAAAACTTTTGTATGAGACCATATCGGTGCGTGAAGTGTGCAGAATCCCATAGAACATCTGAATGTCCAAAGACTGACCGCAACACTCCAGCAACGTGCGCTCTCTGTCTTGGTGCCCACCCGGCAAATTTTAAAGGCTGTGAAGTATACAGAGAAATTTATGCCAGAAAATTTAATGCAAGATCACGCTTAAACACCAAGGATAAAAAGTCGAAAAATGATGAGCCAACTCCTACCAGCTCTACTAGCTCCAGCCAACTTCCACCAAAGCCTAACGTAGAAAAAGTTATATCGAAGATATACTCCAATAAAACGGAAAGCTACTCGTATGCCGAGGTTTTAAAGTCCAACGTAAATGGCAAAGGAGCAGAGAACCCTTCATCAAACAATATAATTGAGCAGATGTTCCTAAAACAAGCAGAAAAGCTAGATATCATCCTTCAACAAATGAGTACCTTAATCAGTCTCATAACAACCATGCTGTCCAGAGATTCAAAATGACTTCCCTTAAGATTGCAACCTGGAACCTTGATGGATTATCTCCAAACAAAGAGGAAGTTCAAACTTTGTTACAATCGCATAATATAGACATACTTTTAGTGTCTGAAACTCATTTTACCGAAAACAGTAGTATTAGAATACGAAATTACAATATTTACGCTACCAATCACCCAGATGGCACTGCACATGCTGGATCGGCTATTATTGTTAGATCTAGCATTAAACATTATGAATTACCACAGTTTAAAAAAGCCCACATACAAGCAACAACTATTGCAATAGAAGATCGGAATGGAGCTTTCAATGTCTCATCCATATACAGCCCTCCGAAACACAAAATGACAGAGGAGCAATACAACGAGCTCTTCAATACCTTAGGCCCGCGCTTTATAGTCGGAGGAGACTGGAATGCAAAGCATGTGCATTGGGCCTCTCGACTAACAAACACGAGGGGAAGAGAACTCAAGAAAAGCCTAGATAGAAACAAACTGGTTACAATCTCAACGGCGGAACCCACAAACTGGCCTACAGACCCAAATAGATTACCAGACGTCATAGACTTCTTTGTCACCAAGGGTTTATCTAGAGTATACTACCACATTAAAACATGCCTAGACACTGACACAAACCATGTTCCGGTAATTCTATCTATTGGTACTACAGTTCTTAATGTTGAAAAGATCCCAAAATTATACAACAAACGCACGGATTGGAATAACTTTCGCGAGTTAATTGAGGAGAGACTAGAACTTAAAATAGCTCTAAAAACTAAGGATGACATTGACGCAGCTACCGAAATAATAACCACTACCATCCAAAAAAGTTGCTGGCTCTGCACACCGGAATTTAACGAGCACCCACAACAACGTAAAGTCTATTCTGAAAACATACGACAACATATACAGGAAAAAAGAAGACTTCGACGAATATGGCACACTAGCAGACATCCAAGTGACAAGAGAGCGCTCAACAATGCGACCAGGAAGCTAAAAATACTGATATCAGAGGCAAATGCTGTCGCCCTAGAGACGTACCTAGAAGGTCTTTCGCCTACTAAAGCCACGAACTATTCTCTGTGGAAGGCATGCAAAAACTTCGATCGACCTCTATATCACAAACCTCCACTCAGGACACGAGAAGGAAACTGGGCCAAAACTGCCCAGGAAAAGGCTGACGCATTTGCACAACATCTTAGCCAAGTTTTTAGCCCAAATAAAGCAAACCCAAACATAGACGAAGCTGATATAGACTCTATACTCGACCAGGACCTCCAACTTGATCTACCCCTGAAACCAGTGACACCCAAAGAAGTCTCTAGAAATATCAGATCTATGGAAAATAACAAAGCCCCGGGGTTTGATCTCATTGACAAAAAGGTTCTGGAAGAGCTACCGCGTAAAGCAATAGTGTATCTTACCACCCTATGTAATGCCATTCTCCGTGTGGGTTACTTTCCAGATTTGTGGAAGGTCTCCCAGATCATAATGGTACACAAACCTGGCAAACCAAGCCACGAAGTGACTTCATACCGACCCATTAGCTTACTACCAGTTATGTCCAAGCTATTTGAGAAAATACTGCTGCATAGACTAGCTAATGACCTAAAAGAAAAGTCCATCATTCCCGACCATCAATTCGGCTTTCGGAAAGAACATGCAACTACGGAACAGGTTCATAGAGTGTGCAGAGCCATTAGAAAATCATTTGAAAAAAAAGAATATTGCTCATCAGCCTTCCTTGACATACAGCAGGCTTTTGACAGGGTTTGGCACAAGGGACTGTTATGCAAATTGAAATCACTTCTGCCACATACATATTTTGGAATTCTAAAATCATATATGTCCAACCGGCTATTTCAAGTCAAAGAAAACAACTGCACATCAGATTTCCATAATATCACCGCAGGAGTGCCACAAGGTTCTGTCCTAGGGCCTGTCTTGTACACCCTGTATACTTCTGACCTACCACAAAGCCCAGAGATCACAGTTGCGACCTTTGCAGATGATACGGCTCTAATAGCTTCAAGCCCATGTCCAGTTCGGGCCTCAGAGCTCCTGCAAACAGGACTATATAAAATGGAAAAATGGTTGAGTAAATGGAGAATCGCAGCCAACGTGTTGAAATCAGTGCACATAACTTTTACACTCCGCAAAGAGGACTGTGCTCCAGTTACTCTCAACGGTACCCAACTTCCACATCAAAATACAGTTAAATACTTGGGATTACACCTGGACCGCAGACTCACCTGGAAAAAACATATCCAAACAAAAAGAGACGAGATGAATTTGAAATATAGAGGTCTCTACTGGTTGCTAGGTAGAAACGCAAAACTAGGAATCGATAACAAGATTCTTATTTATAAAACTATCCTGAAACCAATCTGGACCTATGGCATTGAACTGTGGGGTTCAGCATGCGACTCCAACACTATGATAATTCAAAGGGCACAAAACTGCATTCTAAAGCAGATATCTAATGCACCTTGGTTCATCAAAACAGAAGAGATCCATGAAATTCTGAATGTGCCAATGGTTAAAGAGGTGATCAATTGCCATGGTGCTAACTACAAGTCACGTCTCCAAAAGCACCCAAACCAACTAGCAGGACAGCTTACTATTCCCGAAAGTATTCGTCGACTGAAGAAGCGGCGGGACATCTTTGACCAGAAAAGTCACACATAAGTCTCGTGACTTCATTTCAGGAAGGGCAGGCCCCGCAGGGGGCAGCAGCCTACAAGCCATCCAGACTACATCTCATCTGTTTATAGTCCACAGGACTGATCACATGATAAAACTAATAACAAAAAAAAAAAAAAAAAAAAAGTAAGTATTATAAACTTGTATAAAAAGCCAAAACAAATGGATGCATTAAAACCTAAAAAAATACATTTATAAAATGTAATGTAATATTTTTATCTTATTTGTCATTTCTTTATATGGGAGTCAGTTTCTAGAATATAATTTTAAAAGAAAACATTTTTTTACTGGTGGTTATGAGCCTCCTAGTCGGTACATCCCAAGTCGTCGACGATGCGTGAAGTTTCACGCGCGCCTCATGGAGTTGTCAGCAAGCCGTAGGGGCCCAGCAGGGTCGAAGCCTACTGGAGCCATGGACCGGTTTCTAAAAGGAAGGTTCGGCCCCAGTATGAAAGGCAAAGAAGGAACAGGAGTTGGGTTTTAGTCAGTAAAAGTCTGACACTATCTCCCGCTCCGCCCAAGGGCGCGGAGATGTTATTGGATGATTTTACCACCAAAAAAAAATTCGGTACATGTCAGAACAAAATAATCTCCTTTGATAATGTATACATGACGTGATGTCTAACTAATGTCATTAACATAAACGTTTTAACGGGTGCCTGGACCTGATACCACAGTGCTGCCACCTGCTAAACGCTATTTTAGAACACCCTACATTTATCGCAATTGAATCTGATTTAATTTGGTATCGTTTTGTGGTTTGTCGGACCATAATCTACACAAACTAAAAATCGTATTGTCTTATTTATACATTTTGGCAGTCCAATCTTAGGGACTGCCATGCCTTTTTAAATAAGAATCACTTCCAGAAACCCTCAGAGTCGTGTTCTTAAGACGGAATCATCCCCCCGGGAATGCTCCCGAACGTATTAAGAGCTCTTCTCCTGCTAATGTTCGCTCCGGTATGGCACGAAACTTCTTCACGACCACACAAGCGAGGCGCAGCAGAACAGTATCATTTTGTACAGTTTGTTGCAGCTTACAATTCCAAAATAATTAGTCTATTATTTATTTATCGTTTATTTCAGGCATTATTTAACCCGTAGTAACAATGCGATCGGCGGCAGCGATCACTCTCGCCGGGCCTTGGTTCAAGTCATGGTCCGGAGTGAGAAGGGATGGTAGGCGGTCGTCTCCTTCTGCGAAGCAGTAATGCTAACAAAGGAGGAGGCCGACCACATCAGGCAGAGGCAACGGAGCGCTCGCCCCAGCCGCCGCCGGGATTCCGATTGCGATTTCTGGCCACCGTAGGTGTGGGCTTGCGGACGGCGTGCAATGAGTAGCACGCTGTCCGATCGTCCGGTAACTGACCGGATCGAGCCCAAGTTGTCGACGGCACGTACTGTTCCCGCGCGCCTCAAGGAGCTGTCAGCAAACCGTAGAGGCCCAGCCTGCTGCAGGCAGGCAGGGTCGAAGCATGCTTGGATCATGGGTCAGTTTCTGAAAGGAAGGCCCGGCCTCGGCACGATAGGCAACGAAGGAACAGGGTAGGTTTTTAATAAGAGTCTGACACTATTTCCCGCTCCGCCTAAGGGCGGGATTTGACATTGGATGATTTTACCTACCATAAAAAAATCCGTAGTAAAAATTATTAAATTAAATTGTTATAGCATAATAGTTAAATTTAATTAATGAATTAGATAAATAATTTTAAATTGTTGAATACCAATAGTACTCGTTTTACTCTCATATTGTTACCGTAAAATAAGAATTATGATTTAAAAAGTAATGATATTAAAAATTATTTTATTCCCTATAAGATTATTTTTATTTCTTCTAAGATTTTTGAGATGTACTTAACGACCATAGACTTGTTTACTTTAAATAGTAGGTACGTACGAAAAAAATGAATAAATGACGCAACTTAAATAAATGGAGTTATTTTAATTGATTAACAATATATTAGATAATTTATTACACAAAAACATTAATATATACACTAAAGGCTACTCCTAACTAAAATATGCCGTCAAAAAACTCAAAAACCTCCGCATCGCTGTCGACTGGAAGTGTGCCCAAAAGGCTGGCGGCATTGCCACGTTATATGGCAATGCTTAATCTCTGACCGAGGTAAAAGCCAGCTCTTCGGTCACGCGAAGTGTATGTATGCGAAGTTCTTTAAAAAGCGTATAGAGCCCTCGGACCCCACGGCCCAAGAGTTTTAAATAATATCGTGCGTGAAAAATGACGTATCGTATCATGTGTGACATATTAAATACACTAGATCCTATTGATTTTATTAATTTAGTAACCAAATTGATAAAACAAAAACATTTATTCAAATTCGTAATAAATTTATAATATTACGCACGATAGTTTAAAGCTTGTAACACTTCTACATTCAACGATAAGAAAAAGAAACATCATAGGGTTGCCCCAAGGATGTTTTTTTTTTCCTATCACTCGGTTAATGCATTAAGGCAATGTTAAAGAGTTTTTGACGGTATTTATTCGAGTAAAGTTACTGAACTTCTGTTTTAAATTTATTCCTAGAGGATGTTGTTATGTAAAATTGGTGTAGTTTTATACCCAAACACTAGAGTCCAACATAGCAGCCCTCCTAACCAAGTTACAATCGTTTCGTTAATGGCCATGCCCCCAATTCCTTTGTTCTGACGTCATGTGATTGCTCAGTTACGTGGTCCGAACAAAAGAATTGGGGGCGTGGCCAACTCCAAACGTTCACGCTTAACGAAATGACCGTAATATGGCAAGGAGGGCAGATATATCAGTCAAATTAATCAACAACAGGTCTCCCAAAATCTCTCCTTACACACGTAAGTTCAAATTGCTGTTAATTATTTTACCCTCATTTAATACTCGTACCTGCTAATTAGCAGTTTTTAATTACAAAGTCGGGCTGGTGGCGGCGGCATGCGAGTTCCGAACAATACGCATTGTTTTGTTCAACAACTTTGTTCACCGAGTTTCAACTTTACTGTGTGCACGTGTTACTTTACGTAAATATCCAGTTTCCATATTCCTTATTTCGTTTAGGTTTTAGACACAGATGTGTAGTTATTATTTTCTTATCCTTATCCGATTTTTGTAGGTGGGAAAATCATCCCATGACAGAGTGTCAGAATTTTACTGACTAAAAACCCACTCCTGTTCCTTTGTTGCCTTTCATACCGGGGCCGAATCTTCCTTTCAGAAGCAGACCCTTGGCCCCAGTAGGCTTCGATCCTGCCGGGCCCCTACGGTTTGCTGACAACTCCTAGAGGCGCGCGTGGAACAATACGCGCCGTCGACGACTTGGGCTCATTTCGGACGGTTATCGGACGGTCGGGCGGTAAGCTACCCATTGCTCGCCGTCCGCAAGCCCGCGCCTACTATGGCCGGAAATCGGGATCGCAATCCCGGCGGCGGCTGGGGCATGAACGCCGCTGCTTTACGCGTGCGGCCTACTCCTTTGCTAGCATTACTGCTTCGCAGAAGTGGACGACAGTCTGCCACTCCTCCTCACTTCGGACCATTGCATTCGAATTTATTTAATGTTTCCGCACCATGTCTTCTTCCTTTATAATTCTCTATCTATCACCATCTCAATCCCCTTCCTTTTTTTAAGTAGGAAATCATCTAATGACTTTTTCCGCTCTAGAGTAGAGCGAGAGGACGTGTCAGACTTTTTCTAACTGACTAAGATTTTGACTGAAACCACCCCTCTTTTCTTGAAGTCTACCGGAGGTATTGGTTCGCTTCTGAAAGGAAAATCCGGTGCCCTGGAATGCAAGACAAAAAGTAACATAGGACTGGGTTTTAGTTCGGGTTAGTTTCGGATGAAAAAAGATTGCATGTAGTGGAGATGAGAATGTTGAGAGGAATGTGTGTTGTGACAAAAAAGGTTACAGTGAAGAATGAGCTTATTAGAGGAAGTTGAAAGTGGCGCCAGTGACAGAAAAGGTGAAGGGGAATCGTTTGTCTTGGTATGGTCATGTAAAGAGGAGGAATGAAACGCATTACTAAAAAGGTTATGGTTATATACTCATAACCCTGTGGATGTATGGATGGATGAACAGGGAGAGGGTGGCCAAAGAAAATATGGATGGATTGTGTGAAGAGTGAAATGAAAGAAAAGGAAGTTAGTAATAGCATGACGGGTGACAGGGCAGAATGGAAGAAGAAAACTTTTTGCGCCGACCCAAAATAACACGTGAAAAGGGCAAGATGCTGATGATGTCAGTAAAAGTCTTAGAGGCCCTCGCGCTCCATCCAAAAGCGGGAGAAGTTATTTGATGAAAAAAAAACAGTCCTTCAGTTGCGCTTTGGGTTCTAGGACCACCCTTTTAGAAATCCCCCAGACATCGGTCCTGTTGGTCCGTATCATTTTACTGGCATCTCAATAAAGCACGCGTAGATTAATCACTAAATGTTAAAGAAACTCAACAATACGATGTTACAACAAAACATTCTAGTTTTTAGCCAAGACCTCTTTCGTTAATTACTTGGCTATTAAAGTTTTGAGCAGAACATGCAGTTAACTTGAAAGTTGGGAGTAGTTCGAGGAAAGTGTCTTGTAATGGACGAATTAACCACCCGACTACTTCCTCAACTTTCGTATTACCCTCTTTATGCTCGTCTCTAAATCACTGGTGGACTATAAAAAAACTGCGGCTGTTTCTATTTCTTGTTTCTTTTTATCTACAATAGAAGTGATGAAGAGATATAGCAACCGCACAGTTGGTTAAGACTGCGTGTGACCTTCTTAAGAAACCACTCAGTCATTGTACAAATTAATATAAATAAAAACCGATTTATATTAAAAAAAAATACTGGGCAAGAGCAAGTCGGACTCGTGCACTGAGGGTTCCGCACAAATTTACCTATGAAAACAAATTTAATTCCCGAATCGAGTTACAAAGATTGACTGGCCTGTTGGTCTAGTGGTTAGTGGCCCTGACTGCTATGCCGGTGGTCGTGGGTTCGATTCCCACCCAGGACAAATGTTTGTATGATGAGCACGATCATTTGTTCTGTGTCTGGGTGTTACTTATCTATAATATGTATATATTTAGAAATATATAAGTATGTTTATCAGCTATCTGGTACCCATAACACAAGCTCTGCTTAGCTTGGGACTAGACGGTGTTGTGTGATAGTTGTGGAAATATTATTATATTATTATTATTATTTTTTTGTGATATAACTAAAAAATTTTAGTTTTCAGTTTTTTTGTCCTATATTTATGATATGAGACCTTACTTCATGCCAAATTTCGGGGTTCTAGATCAATGGGAAGTACACTATGAACTTTGATTCCATTGAGAGTGTCGAAATATACGTCTTTTTGCGACATAATTAGCCGTATCTTTTTTTCCGTTAACTTAGAAGTTTGTTTTCACAGCTTCAAGGGACCACAGACTTGGGTGTATGGTTTTAATTTCAATTCAATACCTCGACGCGTTCCCGAGATAAAGGGTCTTAGACAGACAGACGTACAACAAAGTGATCCTATAAAAATCTGCAAAATAGTTAATTTTGGAAGTCAGTGTCTCTTTAATAGTTTTTTCTTTTCCCAGACTCCGGATTAAATATATTTTTATTTTGCATACAAACATAAGTTATTCTATCATAGCACGCAAACAAAGCTGAGATATTATTGAAAATTGCTTAGTAGGCTATCTGAACACAAGTGAAAAACATAGACCAAAGCTATGAATGTTAAACTGGTTAAATAATAATAATAATAATCGTTTATTTCAGGCAATAAAAATACCCTTAAACAATGAAATAAACTTGTAAAATACATTTAAAATCATGGAGGTATGTACCCATAGTCATCCAAAAAAAGAAAAATAAAATAGGTAATCTCTGCTAAGGCTAGCTCTTGGTTTGCAACAGGAGCAAAGCTTGCTTGTGTCTTTCCTCTTTTAATATTTATGTTAGAATATAATTTGCAATGTTGTAATAATGAATTAATACTAATATGACTTGGAATTTAATTTGTATGTATTAATAATTTGGAATATTTTAATAATGTAATGAAACTAATATGACTAATTGTGTTTTAACCTCTGATTTGTATCTTATTATTGTATGCCTCAACGGCGGGACATAGCTGAACCTATTTTAATTATTTAAGACCTGTATTTATGACGTATACCTATAGTCCACAATAAAGATGATTTGAATTTGAATTTGATTTGAATTTGAGACTATGATCAAATTAAAAGAAAAAATACTACGTACCTCAAAGTGTTCCTAAAAAAAAATATTTTAGGAACACTTTGTTGAAGTTCTTTGAGCTCAGAGTAGGTAAAAACTAAAGCACACATTCTGTTATCAGGACTCAAACATTGTTTTTGATCACCAATTCCAAAGCCCACTTTCGACGAAAACAGAAAACTTATTTCTTCAAGATTACTTTGAGGCCTCAATGTGAGATAAGACTGGATTACGAGTGAAATTAGGATTTTCTAGACTTGGTTTTATCAGGCTATCTAAGTCTAAGACGGAAATTTAGGATCTATTTTCGTGGCTTAACTTCTATCCCTAATTCTAGGTCAAGTGTGCGAGCGACAAAAGCCTACCTTTTCGAGTGGCTAAGCTCGCATGAATGTCGGCAACTTTCCCACGGTAACATAGTACTACCGAGATAAATTTATCCTAATTCAGGACATAGGGATAAAGTTTCGTCCTAGTATTCATCAAGTTATGTTTAAGACCTAAAGCATGATTGCTAAACTTATCAAACGCATACATTTGTTTTGTAGCATAATAGGATATCCAATAGATTTGATTTATAATGTAACAGCAATAATGGCGCCACATAATAGTATAATATAATATATTCCATAACTATCACACAACGCCATCTAGTCCCAAGCTAAGCAGAGCTTGTATTATGAGTACTAGACAACTGATAAATAAACTTATATATTTCTAAATACATACATATCATAGATAAATTACACCCAGACACAGAACAAATGATCATTGTCATCACACAAACATTTGTCCTAGGTGGAGATCGAACCCACGACCTCCAGCTTCGCAGTCAGGGCCACTAACCACAAGACCAATTACAGGCCAGTCAAAGAACCAAAGTCAACATATAAGAACTAAAAATTCGAAATCCTGCATTGGGATAATAAAGTTCTTCACTCGATTTGAACGATAATATATTTGCTAAATATAATAAAAGTAGAATAGATAATAAATTAGATAGACTATATATTATAGTTTCCATTTACAACTTGCTTATCAATCCAGTCAAACCACGTGTAATAAACTGACAAAATGTAATAAAATTACGAAGACTTTGCCTAAATGATCTTGTTATTATTATAAGCTCATGTAGACGAACTGTCTGAGATAAAGACAGTCTGTAATTCTACCTGCAAGCAGAGGATCGTGTCCCTCGAAGGGAGAAAGATGTCGCGATTATATTCCAAAGAGACGGCGCGCCGGTGGCGGCATGCAAAGCGCCTCGCTCGGGGCTTGCGACCAGTTTGCGGCGGCTGGCAGTATCTGAGGATTCCGGGGCTGTCACTTTGCGAGATTTATCATGTGAATGAATTATTTAAACGTTACAATTTTGACAGTTTGTTTTAGTGTAGAAAAATGTTGAGCTGGGCTATGGTAGTTGGGAGTTGGAAGTTGGAAGAGGACGTTGGAAGGCCTTCCACAATGTGGACCGATGACCTGGTAAAGTCACGGGAATCTGATAGATGCGTGACGTTCAGGACCGGTTATTATGGCGACACTTGGCCTATGTCCAACAGTGAACGTCTTTCGGCTGAAATGAAGATGAGGATGATGGTAGCTCATATTTCGCCATCTCCTTTCTACTAACGTACAACCGGACGTACGGCGAGTATCCCTTGCATTCCCTCTACGGTTTGGACTAACCGTTTCACCTTGTCGTTTATACCACGTACATTGAAGGACTGGAACAATTTGCCTGTTGGAGTTTCCCCGTCCGATTACAATTTAGGTGTCTTTAAGGCTACAGTAAATAGACTCTTAATAAACTAGTGTGCCTCACCTTCAACGATTGCTTCATCAGTTACCATCAGATGGGAGCGTAGTCAAGCACTATCTTAAAAAGCTAGGTATTCGTATATGCAGATTTGACACGGTGTACGGGTTACCTCATCTCGATTATTCCGGGTTTTCTAAGAATTCATAAAAACTTTCCAGGACTTTCAAACTTTCTTAGCTCCAGCTAAACTTTCAGCGGGTAATTTCTCCGGCGCACGGAAGGCGGGTTCCTTTCATCGGTTCTCTAAATGACGCGGTTACTTAGCGGAGAATGGTGCGATCGGTTCATGGACCTACAGAGTGGACTCACACGAGTGCCGCAGCGTGAGTGCTTTCTGGTTTGTGTGCTAACCAACTCACGGGAAGGAATCTTGAACAGAACTGCTGACGTTTTCTAAGATATGTACATTATATGTCCTTCTTGCAATCATCGCGACATAGATAAACCCATGCCTACCGCGTCTACTAAACTCTTGCCACCTTCACCGGGTCGTGATTCCACTTTGAGTAACATTATTTTAACTAAACTGGCAATAAGCCGCACAACTTTTTGCAAAAGAAATACATACAGACGTGATCAGAAATTTTTATTTTGTCATAGTCGCTTTACTGCTTTATTTATTTGTAGAAACTTTATGCATATAACACTGTACAAATGTGAACTTAGTGCCTTAGGAATTTTCTACCAGTCGACCTTAGGGTGGTGCAGAAACATAACAAAGTAGGTGCAACTCAAAAAAAAGACAAACAGAAAAGAAACAAATACAATAATAAATATGACCGCTCGTTCAGGATGGTTCGAGCTCTGATCATCTACCAGGTGGGCCTACGTGGGTATCATGCAATGAATAAAAACGGTTAGGAACTGAATCGGTTTACTTCTCAATACATTTCGGTACAATGCACTATTATTAGGTAGGTACAAACAACAAAAGAGAGAGTTTCAAAACGTCTTGACTCTGAGACGCCCTGGCTGAGAGTGTCCGCTGTACTCGGCGGATTCTCCCTCCCCAAGCTATTAGACAAAGCGGAAACGGCTGACTCTGTCTAGGCCCACCACCTCTATTTCTTCTAGTTGCCACTAGATGGCGTGCCTTGTTTTGTTGTCAAAAAATCAACACCGGTTCCGACAAATACATACTTAGATACATGCATATAAATAAGCAATGATACTGTGTAAAAACAAACCCAACCAATCAGCGCTGAGATAATTCTGCCTTCTCCTAGCGAATGTACTCACGTAAAATATGCTCAAAATATTTGAGAAGTAACAAAATAGGCCCAGTTTGGAATTTAAGTCACCTTCTCAAATTAAAAAAAAAAGTCAATTTGGTTCATAAACAATGCAACTCTGAAGTAACAAACATAAAAAAAAAACAAATTAATTGAGAACCTTTCCCTTTTTTGATAGTCGGTTAAAAAACGGTAACATTCTCATCCCGTATATTTCCATCTAATGCGCCTCTTTCGTCCGATCCGTACTTAGGTCACGCGCTTTCGTACAGCCTCCTTTTTACCCGCCGCCTGACTGACACAGCGCCGTAATAACTTACAATACAGGGTGCTGGGTGCTTGATGTCGAAGGGGTTTTGTTATACTAGTACTAACTTTTAGTACCTACTTGGGGTTTGTGCGTTTTGTAATACTTTCTATTGTTATTTAGTTCGGTCTGGCTCTAATTTCATTGTGTGTGTAATGATACGACTGCATTTTAAAGTACTCTTTTTTACAAGCTTTCTATTAGCTTGCACTGTATGTAACTATGTATGTTCGGCTCAAATCTTGCAACTCAATTTTGAAGCAGATATCTTCAACCGATTGAGCTAAAATTTTACATGCATGTGTAAATCGGGTGACAATGCAACATTATGATAACATGGAGCTGATCTGATGATGGAGCTGGAAGGTAGCCATAGGAACTTAGCAATAAAACAATACAACCCCATCGAGTTTGAGCTCGTTTGATTAGTATTGACGAGTAGTTTGATCATGTATGGTAACCAAGATCTGATGATGGAGGTGGAAGGTGGTCACAGGAAATCCACACTTAAACGACAAAACCCATCGAATTTGGGGTCGTTTAGTTTGTATTGACGAGAACTTTCATCCTATATGGTAGCCAGGGTCTGATGATGGAGCCGGAAGGTGTTCACAGGAACTCCGCAGTTAAACGATACGACCCCATCGAGTTTGAGCTCGTTTGATTAGTATTGACGAGTACTTGGATCCTATATATGGTAACCAGGGTCTGATGATGGAGCTGGAAGGTTGCCATAGGAACTACGCAATTAAAAGATATAACCCCATCGACTTTAGGCTCATTTAATTTGTAATGACGAGTACTTTGATCATGAATGGTAGCCAGGGTCTGATGATGGAGTCGGAAGGTGGTCATAGGAACTCCGCAGTTAAACGATACAACCCCATCAAATTTGGGCTCCTTTGATTCGTATTGACGAGTACTTTCATCCTATATGGTAACCAAGGTCTGATGATGGAGGTGGAAGGTGGTCACAGGAACTCCACACTTAAACGACAAAACCCATCGAATTTGGGCTCGTTTAGTTTGTATTGACGAGTACTTTCATCCTATATGGTAGCCAGGGTCTGATGATGGAGTCGGAAGGTGGTCATAGGAACTCCGCAGTTAAACGACACAACCCCATCGAATTTGGGCTCGTTTGATTTGTATTGACTAGTGCTTGGATCCTATATGGTAACCAGATTTTGATGATGGAGCTGGAAGGTTACCATAGGAACTTCGTAAGAAATCGACACAATCCCATCGAGTTTGGGCTCATTTGATTTTTATTGATGAGTACTTGGATCTTACATGGTAACCAGGGTCTGATGATGGAGCTGGAAGGTTGCCATAAGAACTCCGCAATTAAACGATATAACCCCATCGACTTTAGGCTCATTTGATTTTTAATGACGAGTACTTGAATCCTATATTGTAACCAGGGTATGATGATGGAGTTGGATCGTGGTCATTGGAACTCCGCAGTTAAACGACACAACCCCATCGAATTTGAGTTCGTTTGATTTGTATTGACGAGGGCTTGGATCCTATATGGTAACCAGGTTCTGATGATGGAGCTGGAAGGTTACCATAGGAACTTAAGTTACTAACCGAACACGGCAAGTTCGCGAAGTACCTGTACAAGATTCGTGCGGAGACGACGCCCGGGTG
This sequence comes from Leucania comma, assembly GCA_958295575.1. Lineage (NCBI taxonomy): Eukaryota > Metazoa > Arthropoda > Insecta > Lepidoptera > Noctuidae > Leucania > Leucania comma. Next base: position 1,288,136 of record OY282469.1, on the reverse strand, counting down.
TCGCCACTGTGCGGAGCGCCCGGAAGACACGGTGGAGCACACAGTCGAGGTGTGCCCCACTTGGGAAGAGCATCGCCGTATACTTGTGGGGGCGATCGGTGGCGGCGATCACTCGCGCCGGGGCTTGGTTCAAGCCATGCTCCGGAGCGAGGAGGAGTGGCAGGTGGTCACCTCCTTCTGCGAAGCAGTAATGCTAGCAAACGAGGAGGCCGACCACATTAGGCAACGGCGTACACGCCGCCGCCACCGCCTGGATTCCGATCCCGATTTCCGGCCACAGTAGGCGCGGGCTCGCGGACGGCGGGCAATGGGTAGCTCGCTGTCCGTCTGTCCGGTAACGACGCAAGTCGTTTACGGCGTGCACTGTTCCCACGCGCCTCAAGGAGTTGTCAGCAAACTGTAGGGGCCCAGCAGGGCCGAAGCCTACTGGGGCCAAAAGTTATGTGAAAATTTCACCCGGGGCCCTGGGACGAAGGCAATGAATGGAATAGGGTAGATTTTTAGTCAGTTAGAGTCTGACACTATTTCCCGCCCCACCCAAGGGCGGGATTTGTCATTGAATGATTTTACCTACTATAAAAAAAAACCATAGGAACTTCGTAAGAAATCGACACAATCCCAACGAGTTCGGGCTCTTTTGATTTGTATTGATGAGTACTTGGATCCTGTATGGTAACCAGGGTCTGATGATGGAGCTGGAAGGTCGCTACAAGAACTCCGCAATTAAACGACAGAGGCCTCTCGTCTTTGGTCTCGTTAGATTTGTAATGACGAGTACTTTGATCAATATGTTGCTGTGTTATGTTGTTGTTTCTTATTTCGTTAGAAATAAGCAGCACCTTTGTACTCTTCTGTCTATATTTGTTCTTGTCTTTTTTTAGTGTTTGTGTGTAAATAAAATAAAATAAAATAAATAAATAAATATAGCAAGGCAAAACGACACAATCCCATCGAGTTTCGGATCGAATAAAATAAGTTCTAACCGGTCATAAGCGACTTGGACTCGCGCACGGAGGGTTCCGTACAAATTTACATAAGTAAATAGCTAGTTAGTTTTAATACACTTCTACAAAATACCAATTGAAAGGGCTTGCAAAGAGTAACTTGAAAAATAAAGTGACGTAACTCTAAATCCAATATTCTCCGTTTTCTCAGTCATACTCTTGGTGGAGTGGTAGTGGTCTTCTGGTAGGTTGGTTGCGGCTTTTGCGAGACTTCTATATCTCTCTCTATTCATGGCACTTCGTGTACATTCAATGAAGGAACACTTTGAAGATGATTTAGTGAGGTCTGTCCATCTGGTAGGCGATTGGCCGCGAGAACGTAGGCCATCTACTCTTTTCTGTACCACTAAACGTTACAAAGAGCTTTCATTGCGTATAATATATCCAAACAGCTTAAAAATTTGCTGTTGCACAATCGACGAAAGTTTTTGTTTTGATGCAAAGCTCTTTAGGAATGGAACCTTTAGTGCGTTGAGCAGTCCGTTTTATCCTCAGTAAACGCCTCCAGCGTCACATTTTAAGAGCGTCAATCGTTTTACGGTGCTTGAATCTTCTCCGCATTTCCTAGGATTTGTGATTGTGGACCCCAGGTAGATAAACTCTGGACAACTTCGCAATTGGCTATTTCATGTAAGTTAGGTTGATTATTAGTCTTACGATCCACCACCATCATTTTGGTTTCATAAATCTAACCTGGTAGACTTCGCACGTGGTCGCCTCCTTCTTCGAAGCAGTAATGCTAGCCAAGGAGGAGGCCAATCGCATCAGGCAACAGCGCTTACGCCGCAGCCTCCGCCGTAATTCCGATCCCGATTTCCTGCCATTGTAGGCGCGGGATGGCGGACGGCGGGCAATGAGTAGCTCACTGTCCGTCCGGTAACAGACCGAACTAAGCCGAAGGGCGGGGGATGTCATTGGATGATTTTACCCAACATAAAAAAAAACCTGGCAGACTTCTAAAGATAGCAGACTAAGTTTCTTATGCTTTCCTATGATATGGGTAGCAAATGTGAGGATTTGCCGAGAATACAAATGTGATTTAAATAAGGTAAACTAAAAAGTAAAAAATAAATTACAAATAAAAAAACTTTTTTAAAAACAAGCTTTCAATTAAATGGGCTAAAAAGAAGAAAATAAACTTTTCCTTTATAACTTTTACTATCAATTTATAACGACATTACACAATTTATATGATATAAAAGCTTGTCGCGAGATTTAACTGTGTAAATACCTACACACTACATAGCTAAATAACCTCATTAATTAAATAAGATAAATAACTTCATCTATTGATTTTAATATTTTCACAATCTCGCGACAAGCTTTTGTATCATATAAATTGTGTAATGTCGTTATAAATTGATAGTAAAAGTTATAAAGGAAAAGTTTATTTTCTTCTTTTTAGCCCATTTAATTGAAAGCTTGTTTTTAAAAAAGTTTTTTTATTTGTAATTTATTTATTACTCTTTTATTTTTGATTATTATAAATATAAAGATACTAGCGGAAAATAATGAGAACCCTATTGCAATTACACCTTCTGGGTCCAATTGTATTTTCAATTCATCCATATATTACGCGATGTAGGATAATTCCTGTGTGTAGATATACCTAGATGCTGCTACATACACTGCAAATAATTTTTTTATCTATCTATCTATACACAATTTCATCTAGATCGGCCAAGCCGTTTAGAATAAGTTAGATGACAAACACACATACGCAACAATTATATATATATATAAAGATATTATAGACCGAAATGGTGGTGTCAGCAGACACACACTAACCAATAATATACATAATTATGACATAATTACATAATTACATTAAAAACAGACTGTTAGGTGTGTTTATTATACATTGTATAATAAACACACCTAACTGTCTGTTTCTTTGTTTTGGAGCAATATAGCATAGTTGATTTCTTTTGTGTTTTACCTTAGAAAACACGTGGCGCCAAAGGTCCTGGGCCTTGTATCGCCTCGATCGTGCCGATTTGCCATTCTATCGGACTATAAAAGCAAAGTAATCGAGAGTACACCTATGTATGTTTGCTCTCACACTTAGGCACTATAAGATCTCCTGCGTACCTGCCTACTTTTCATTGAGACCGGCGACCATGACAGATTCGGTGGATTATTATTACTATATTGATCTTATATAAACTCTTTAAAACTTGGCTTTGAGTTGACAGCGATTATTGAATGCTCAAGACATACTATTTAGGCAGTAATGCAAGCAAAGGAACGGCTGAAATATAACAACCAGTTAGAGCTAAAGCCTGCCCGCCGATAGACGTCCACTGTTGGACATAGGCCTCCCCCAAGCGTCACCATAACGACCCGTTCTGCGGGTCTCGCATCCATCGGATTGCTGTGGCCCTCATTAGGTCTTTGATCCACCTTGTGGGAGACCTTTTAACGATGCGTCTTCCGATGTAGTCGTCACTCCAGGACCTTTCATCCTTATCTACCATCTGTTTTGCGAGTAATATGTGTTCCCACTGCCATTTAAAAGTTAAACAATGTTTAGAATAATCCTATACTAAGTCAAATTTTGATATAGGTAGCACATAAAAGGCGGGTATATATGTACTAACCTAAAATAGGATAACTGTTTACCCGAAAAGGGAACACATAATTGTCACACAAAGGCGGTTGCTGAAATTCAGCATCGTAGATAGCTAGATTTGCCCAGCTCGCGGTAAGATACGCTGAGCAACGGCCTATTCTTTCTCAGATGCGATGCACTTGTGTTTATAAATTGTATTTGTTAAAATTATGTTTTCTTTTAATTTTGTTTATGTTGGTAATATTTTTCTCTTCTGAGGCCAGCGTCGGTAAAGTAATAGATTACCTAGAAAACTGTGTTCTTATAGTCATAAGGTGTAACACAATTATGCCTGATCAACACATGGCCTGACAGGGAACCTGTTTTTTGTAAATACATAATTGTACGTCTATTTAGGCAGAATATACAAGTTTATTCTTTCTTAGAAATCTGTGTTTTAATCACATACCACCACATGAGTGGATTGCACGTGTATGAAGCACGGGCGGGTCCTCACTGGTTTACAAACAGGCAGGCTCTTTATTAAGACTTGCTCCTTAATCTTCCCACAAAACACAAAGATATCGAATGAAAGGTTGCGCCGGTTCAGAGAACATCTTCAAAGGGTTATAATTACGAAGCAAGAAGTAATTAATGGTCGACATCTTGTTTCGCTGTGAATCTGACCAGTGAGCCCAAGGTTGTGGAAGATTGAGTTAATTTGGTGGAACGGTTTGGTAAGGTCCGATGTTGGTGAGGCTTAGCTCTTAAGCCTTTCAAAATCATGACGCTATCAGAGCTCTCAAAGTAATACCTCTGAGTTTAACTAAAAAAAACTGAGCAAGTGCAAGTCGGACTCGCTCATTGGGGGTTTCATACAAACTAACTTATATAAATAGTTCAATTGCCGAATCGAGTCTCGACGATTTTTCCGGATCAATCAGGTGTTTTTTTTTTTGTGGCGTAACTACAAATTCACAGTTTTCATATTTATTCCTATACTTGTGCTATAAGACCTTGCTTCATGCCAAATTTTAAAGTTCTAGGTCAACGAGACGTACCCTACGAATTTTGATTCCATAAGACCGTCGAGATATACGTTTTTTGCGATATAAACGGCCGTATCTTTTCTTTTCGTTAGACCAGGAGGTGTTTAATTCCGAATGATTGACATTAGAATTGTGACGTTAGGTACTCTTGAATTCGATGCTAGCGCCAAATTGCGTGACCTTTTTGGGAATCTAAGTAAAATGGGGGTTGGGCTTGGCATGTGGTCACGCAATTTTAAACCGATTTGGCGCTAGCATCGAATTTAAGAGTACCTAAAGTCACAATTCCAATGCCGACCGATTGGAATTAAACTCGAGAGTAAGCACCCTGATCTGAGTATAAAATAATTGTGTTACACCTTATGACAGGTGTAACACAATTATGCCTGATCAACACATGGCCTGACAGGGAACCTGTTTTTTGTAAATACATAATTGTACGTCTATTTAGGCAGAATATACAAGTTTATTCTTTCTTAGAAATCTGTGTTTTAATCACATACCACCACATGAGTGGATTGCACGTGTATGAAGCACGGGCGGGTCCTCACTGGTTTACAAACAGGCAGGCTCTTTATTAAGACTTGCTCCTTAATCTTCCCACAAAACACAAAGATATCGAATGAAAGGTTGCGCCGGTTCAGAGAACATCTTCAAAGGGTTATAATTACGAAGCAAGAAGTAATTAATGGTCGACATCTTGTTTCGCTGTGAATCTGACCAGTGAGCCCAAGGTTGTGGAAGATTGAGTTAATTTGGTGGAACGGTTTGGTAAGGTCCGATGTTGGTGAGGCTTAGCTCTTAAGCCTTTCAAAATCATGACGCTATCAGAGCTCTCAAAGTAATACCTCTGAGTTTAACTAAAAAAAACTGAGCAAGTGCAAGTCGGACTCGCTCATTGGGGGTTTCATACAAACTAACTTATATAAATAGTTCAATTGCCGAATCGAGTCTCGACGATTTTTCCGGATCAATCAGGTGTTTTTTTTTTTGTGGCGTAACTACAAATTCACAGTTTTCATATTTATTCCTATACTTGTGCTATAAGACCTTGCTTCATGCCAAATTTTAAAGTTCTAGGTCAACGAGACGTACCCTACGAATTTTGATTCCATAAGACCGTCGAGATATACGTTTTTTGCGATATAAACGGCCGTATCTTTTCTTTTCGTTAGACCAGGAGGTGTTTAATTCCGAATGATTGACATTAGAATTGTGACGTTAGGTACTCTTGAATTCGATGCTAGCGCCAAATTGCGTGACCTTTTTGGGAATCTAAGTAAAATGGGGGTTGGGCTTGGCATGTGGTCACGCAATTTTAAACCGATTTGGCGCTAGCATCGAATTTAAGAGTACCTAAAGTCACAATTCCAATGCCGACCGATTGGAATTAAACTCGAGAGTAAGCACCCTGATCTGAGTATAAAATTTTAATTTCAACTCTTTACGCCCGCGCGTTCTCGAGATAAAGGGTCTCGACCGATATTCAAACAGACAAACAGACAGATAGACGAACAACAAAGTGATTCTATAAGGGTACCGTTTTTTTCCTTATAAGGTACGGAACCCTAAATTTTTTTTATTATTATTTGGTAATACACACCAGCAGCTATTAACTAATGCGTGTGTTTCACATAGTATGGAGACATTTAGTATGTCCAATCAATTTTTAAAGCAGTTCAATGTAGCAGCTTTTCAACACTTTCCTCGAGCCTGTTCTATGGTGTTAAAAACTTGGTTAAGTAGAAATTGCTGAAATACTGATTCTTGATTAATTAAAATAATTTAGTTGCATATTATTTGTTTATGATGAGGCGCTTACAAAAAAACATTAACATATAGACTGAAGGCTCCTCCTAACTAAAATACGGTGTCAAAAAACGAAAGCGCTTGTGTTGATTGAAAAATGAGCCTAGTGCTGCACTCGTCAAATCAAAACTCCAAAGTCTTGAGCATCGATGCGGTGTTGCTAGCCTGTCGGTTTTCTAATGTTTACATTTCGGGGAGTGTTATTCCACCCAGCCCGTTTTATAATCGGATCACTAGACGTACAGCGTAGCGCCACTAGTATATAGTGGACATATTATGCACAAAACTTTATGGGAACAAATTCAATGTGCAAAAAGCTAAGGGGAAAATTCCCTGCCCAGTCAAGAGTAAATAGGTTACTTTTAGGCAAGCGCACTCCATCGTCGACCGCATCGTCGCTTTCCATCTGGTGAGACAGTCAAATCAAATGCGTGCCTATCAACAATAAAAAAAAATTACTTATACATATCCATCTCCTATTGAATAGATAGATATCGATAAACTAAATGTACAACACTATGGTTCTCGAACATAGCGATTCTAGTGCGGCGCTGCCATAGCGCGGCACTTCGCAGCTAATTTGAAAGCACTCATAAATTTAAACTTAGTTAATCATTTTTATCAGTACTTTCTTCCAAATACCAATGAAGAAATCGAACCCGCAACCTAGCCTAACGAGCAAAGCTAAGCCAGCACGCCATGCCACATCAAAGTAAACTATTATCCAGGAATTTTCTAATTAGCCAAGTTAGTAGCTGCGCCAGTCAAACCTCGAAGCAGAATAGTAATAAATTCAGTAAAACTAACTTTAAACCAACTTCAAACACGGAGAGTAAGGAAAACGTCCGTCCAATTTGTTCATACGAGTGCGGTGGCCCACTGTCCAGCGGTGGGCTTATATAAACTGAAACTATTGCCACTAAACCGATAATGTACAGAAGGTACCTAGGCTTTAAGGAGTTTATACAGTTTTATTTTTAAGTTGGAAAACTGCGCCTACGGTGACCAGAGATCATGCTACGACTCCCAATATCTAGGGCTCTCATGTAGTTGTGGGTGGGTTGTAATGATATCTGTTCTCTCTCGTTTGTAGCCATCTCCTTCGCTATTATTATCGCTTCAAAGATGGAAGCGAGCGCATCTCTTTCCCTCTCGCTTCGGATCATAGCCTGAACCAGGGCACGAGAAATCCTTGCCATCAATCGCATCCACAAGGGCACGAAGGCGCTCCCTAATGAACATCTACAGATGCAGAGCGAATATGCAATAGCACGATTCAAAGCTTTATTAGGGCAAAACAATTACAATATTTAGATTGTGAAACTCTTTTTATTTTAAAATCAGATGTTAAAATCATAATATAAATCATTCAGTCTAAGGTACAGACGCCAGCACAGCATCAACCTACCACAATCTGTCAAATTTCTTTAATAGATTTTCAACTTTATCACAATAGTGGAAGGTTAATGTTCGATTGGTAAAATTTGACAGATTGGGGTAGATTGAAGTGCTGGCGTCTGTACCAAACAAAATTATTATTATATATTCTTTATTGTCCACCGCATAACTATCGTTGTTACCGTTGTACTGTTGTTTATCTTATATACTGATATTTTTTATATAAAAAATACTTAACTAATTACAGTCAAATAAAAATAACATTAATAAAAACCCTACGCTAACTACGACTAACTAACGTCAAACTAAAATATGGCGTCAAAAAACTGTTTCACATCGCTGTCGATTGGTAATGTGCCCAAAAGACTGGCGGCATTGCCACGCTGTATGTTAATGCTTATCCTCTGTTCGAGGTAAAAACCAGCCCTTGGGTCACGCGAAGTGTCAATTCGACGTTTCGACAGATCTTTATACAACTTGTGAGCACTCGGACCCCACGATCCGAGAGTATCAAACCCCAAACGGTTCGAAAATATAACTTCCAACTTAAATTTCCGCTGTTTGAGGTTCTCCGCAGCCGCAGTGGCAGCACCAGTACAACAGGACCAGCTAGAAAGATGGGAAGGCAAAAGAGTATCGATACAAGTAGCGTCCCATCTTCCATGGGAATATCGACATGCCGTCCGCTCTCTTGAAATCGTCTTGTGCCAGGCCATGGGGTTCCAATACGGCTGGAACACCGACGAAGACGAGAGCGCGTCTGATGATGTTGTTGATAGGTGTCGCGCTATGCGACCTGCACTTCGGCCGCATGACAGATTGTAGTATCCGAAGCTGTTGACGACTTCGCCACAGTGGCAGCGATGTGGCGAACAGCAAGGAACACCTAGACGTAAGGAAGCAGTGAGGTGGAAAGTATTATCATCGAGCATGATGCCTATATTCGACGACTGTAGTACATGAAGTCAGAGACCCGACTCCTACTGTCCCACTGCCAGCTGCCGCGCACGCTCCGTGAGAGCAGTAGATATCAGGTTTCCCTGAACTACTTTGCAGAGCGGCTCATCCCACCGTCTTTGGGAGGATTGTTCATCAGGCAGATTAGAATTCGGGCAAGCGAGTCTCCAGGCCTCTATAGCCTTGATGAAGCACGGCACAATGAAATCAATCAGTGTGGGAGATAGGATATTCCTGATAAATAAGATGCAACATAATACATATGTCCGATCGCGCCATGAATAATTTCGAAATCATTTTGTTTCCAGCCGTAGAAAGAAGGCAGACAAAATCGAAACTAAGCCGAAATTTGTGTTTACGCCGAAATTATTTCAAAACTGATGTCGAAAGTTCGGTCGGATACTAGTTATCGCTCTGTTGCATTTTGTCTGATTCAAGTAGTTTTAGTACAATGATCGAAAGAGCACTCTAGAAGTCACGACTGTCGTCTGTGTCAAGCCGTATGCGTACTAACCGTTACGTTAACGTGTTTGCGTCTAATTTAGTTCGATCGGAGTCGACCTTCTGAATCTCTCTATACTGCGTCGAGATACTACCTATTATATTAAGTTGAAAGGATTAACTTTTGAAACTATACCTCGAGCTTCTACAGGGCTGGCGAGTTGGAATTTATCTCCTTTTTTAGGTACGAAGCAAGGTAGAGAGTTGTTTTATCAATAAGATACATTGATTGTGCGTACAGCTAAGGAGTAGAATTCCCTGTCGGTGCCTGTTTTTCCTGACAGTTACAACCTACGGGTCTTTAAATCAAGAGTGAATAGGTTATTTATTACTAGGTAACGCGTCCTATCAGAACAGTGATGGCCAAATGGTAACGAGTCGCGGTTTCAAACCCAGCAAGGCTCCACTTCATCACCACTGCTCTCCAATGTCTTAAAATAAAAAAATCAAAGACATGTGACATCCACCAAACCGTAAAGGGCGCGCGTGGTAGTTGACGACTCATTCCCACTCCTAGAGTCCCAGCAGTGGGAAAATTATAAGGTTGGTTAAGCTATGCTATACGCTACATTGTCGATCACATCAGTACTCACCATCAAGTGAGATAGTGTCAAACGTAAATGATAAATGATAAATGATATTTATTTTGTAAGTAGGTTTTTAAAAACACTTTTACACGTCAAAATTTTTTTTTTGTCATTTTTATCACTAGATGAGGCCGGTGTTTCCTAGCTGACTACCCTGAGAAGAAACACCGAAACAAACTCAGGGGTCAAAGTCTCTTTTAAAGTCCATACAGTAAATATGTATTGGTCAAATCACATGAGGACCATGCCGATTTGTCTGAAATGGCCTTTTGAAGAAAGAACCATACAGATTTGAGTGGACCTGTCCAGTCAGTGCAAGCATTTGTCAGTATTCGCAAAGCTCAACTCAGGACACTAAGGAGCTCAACGATTTGACGAACAATACCAAGGAAAGGACATTTGGGTAGGCCGCAGAAAATACTCAAATTGCCAGACATAATTATGCTAAAAATTACTGAAAAGAGAGAAGAGAAGAGAAAAAATAATAATAATAAAAACTAATCCACATTGTCCTCACGTTCACAATATTAAAAGAAAAAAAAAATATAGTTTACAAAATGTAATACTTAGCAAAGTATTTATGTCAAACATTATTTAAAACAATATATTTATATATATATACATCTAATTGTAAAATTAAAATAATCTACAATGTCAAATTGTAAAAGATGAACATAAATATCAAACGATAAAAAAAAATATATAATAATAATAAAAATGAAAATAATTTCACAAAAGAAAAAAAAACAAAAGAATTGCAGAGCGTACTGGAGCAGGTCAATCCCAAGCCTTTTCATCCTCAACGTAGTCCTTTACAGTGTAAAAAGCCTTTTCGCAAAGTTTTCGCTTTACAAATGATTTGAATTTATTTAGGCTTAGTTGTTGAATATGACTAGGAAGTTTATTATAGAAGTGTATACATTGGCATCTAAATGAGCCCCCTATTTTTTTGAGCCTGGTAGCAGGAACTACAAATTTATGTTTATTCCTAGTATTAAAATTATGAATATCACTGTATTTCTTAAACATGTTTTTATTTTTGTGGGCATACAAAATATTCTCGTAAATATACTGCGAAGGTACGGTCATTATATTGATATCTTTAAATTTATCTCTGAGGGAGTATCTAGGACTTAATTTATAAATCGAACGAATAGCCCTTTTCTGCAAAATAAAAATTGTCTGGATATCGGCGGCATTTCCCCACAGTAGAATACCGTACGACATGACACTATGGAAGTAGCTAAAATAAACTAGACGGGCTGTCTCTACATCGGTTAAATTTCTAATTTGTCTAACAGCGTATGCTGCGGAGCTAAGTTTCTTCGATAATTTGTCTATATGTGGGCCCCATTGAAGCTTAGCATCTAAAGTTATGCTTAAGAACACTGTACTATCTTCAGGACTCAACTCTTTATCTTTGATTAGCACACTACTTTCCACTTGCCTAACATTAGGCATGGTAAACTTAATACATTTTGTTTTTTTTTCATTAAGCAGTAGGTTATTTACATTAAACCAGTGTACTATTTTTGAAAGAGCTAGATTTATATCATCAGTTACCGGCTGCTGACGTTTAAGTTTAAATAAAAGTGATGTGTCGTCTGCGAACAACACTATATTATGATTATCTTTTATCAAGTAAGGTAAGTCGTTTATGTAAATTAGAAACAAAAATGGTCCAAGAATTGAGCCCTGGGGGACACCCATTCTAACTACAGATCCTGGAGATCTTCTTCCGTTTACGTCAACTCTCTGAATCCTTTCACTCAGATATGATGTAAGAAGATCCAGGGAGGAGTTCCGGATTCCGTAATGGTGTAGTTTCCTGATTAATGTGTCATGGAGAACGCAATCGAAGGCCTTAGACAAATCGCAAAAAATGCCGAAGGCATCGCATTTGTCTTCCCATGCATCATAAATATGTCCTAAAAGTTCAACACCAGCATCGGTTGTTGAACGACCCCTTGTAAAACCAAACTGTTTGGTATGTAACAATTTATGTCTGTTAAAAAATCTTTGTAATTGCTCTAAAATAAGTTTTTCAAATATTTTACTAAAAGTGGGTAGAACTGAAATGGGTCTGTAATTCGTGGGGTCCGATGTACTACCCGTTTTGAACAATGGTATTACTTTACTATTCTTCATCAAGTCAGGAAACTCACCGCGATCGATACAACTATTAAAAATAAAAGCTAAAGAAGGAGCTACAATGTGGATTATAGACTTCACAACGTCCACAGAATTACCCCATAAATCTGCAGTCTTTTTTACATTTAAGGAGTTAAATGTCTTAATGATATCTACACAAGTCACATGTTCGAAATTAAAATCAGAATCACAAACTTTAACATTTTCTTTAAGCAGAGCCTCTGCAGCACTGGGTGATGAGTTCAGAGATTTTGTTGTTGATATGGGAATCTCTGAAAAGAAGTTCTCAAAAGCCGCGGCAACCTGTGAGTCCGATGTGATCACACATTGTCATCAATTACAAGTTTATAGTCATTAGATTGTCTTGTAGACCTGCCAGTTTCACTATTTATGACATTCCACGTAGTTTTAATTATATTATTACTGTTTTTAATTTTGGAACTCAAGTAACGCGATTTCGCTACAGAACAAATTTTTTTGAATATTTTTGAATAATTTCGCACATATAAACTAAATTCAGCAGTATTAACAAGAACCCTTTCATCATACAATTCATAAAGCCGAGTTCTGCTTTTGTGAATACCAGTGGTTGCCCATTCACTGAACGACACGTTGCTATTAACCGAAATAGTCTTGGGTATAAAAGTAGAATTAAATTGATTACAGTATGTGTTAAAGAAACCTTCATATTGACGATTGGGATCATTATATGTAGACAAGTCTGGTAAATTATTAATGAGTTTAGTTTTAAAAGTTTCTAAACGACTTGCAGTTTTAGGGTTAACAGTGATATTCTTTTTAGCCACTATGCTGTTTTGGTTTTGAAAAGTAATTAATTGCCCGCAATGATCAGAGTCTAATAAATTTATAATTTCTTTGCGGTTTGGTACAACATCCGTATAAATATTATCTATGCATGTGGCACTGGTAGGAGTTATTCTCGTGGGCTCCAGAAATAAGTTAACAAGATTGTATGACTTAAATAGACTTAGAATTTTGCTACATAAACCTGAGTTTTCCAATAAATTAACATTAAAATCACCACAAGTGATTATATACTTGTTAGAATTACAAATTTTATAAAAAACTTCATCCATTACCTTTTCAAAGCAGTCATACAATCCAGAAGGGGGTTTGTACACACTTAATATAATAAACTGCTCCAATTCAATACAGGCTATTTCAATTGACCGCTCAACAGATAGACTTACAATATCCTTACGTTCTTTATATTTCAGGTGGTTATTTATTAAAATCAATGAGCCACCACGTAATGCATTAATTCTGCTAAACGAGCTACCAATCTGGTGATTACTAAAATTAAACATGAGCTGGTGGCTTTTAAGCCAGTGTTCAGTTATACAAAGAATATCAATATTATTACAATTAAGAAAAAGTTCTACTTCTAAATCTTTATTCATTAAACCTTGAATATTTTGATGCACCAGATTGATGCTATTTATTGAATTTGAAACTCGAAGGGAATTATTTTTGTTCATCAGTATATTATTATTGCTAGAGATTGACTCTGTTGTCTTACTTTCTAATTTAAATCAATAATAATATCAATATTTGATGCCAACTTATTGGCAAAATCAATTGTCAAGTCATTGCGTTGCTCAATATGAGCAATTTGTTTAGCCAAGTTCTTGGCTGTAATTAAAAAGTAATATGATAGCGACACAGCTATCTGTCTTCTACAAAATTTTGAAAGATAGTATCTATCTACCAGATATCTATCTTTTGTCAAATAAAAATGAGGGCCAACATAATTGTTGGTGTCAATTAAATGAAACAAATTGTTATTTAACATCAAATTGTACAATGTCATATTAATTTTATATCTAGTTCGATTTTCTTCCTGTGGCAAACTTTGGCTGTATGGGAATGTGAACATTACAATTTTTCCTACACTCAGGTTACTTAAGGTGCTATAATATTGTAGTAATTCTCCTTTGTTCACATAACCCCTATTACCCACAAAAATTAAAAGTATACAATCATGATTAAATTTACATTTTATATTTTTTTTCATTATATCAAATAATGAACAGCCAGGCATACAATTATTTATTATTGAGCGTCCCTGATACTCATTTGTCAAAAGGTGGCCTAAACCTTTTCCAATTTCATCACAAAATATAACTATTTCTTTATTTACACTCTGTTGTGACAAACAATTAGTAATTTCTACCGGCAAATTGACACTGGACTGCGTTAAGGTGGTATCACATATTGACAATGAATGGTCCGGAGTAGAAACAATTGATGGTAATTGACAACTCTCACAGGTGTTTTTTTGTGAGCTGACCAGTTCATTCATCGCCAATACATATTCCCTCATTTGGTTTTCAGAGGCTGTATATTTGATAGTCATTGAATTAAGTTTGTGTTGCAAACGGTTAAGTTCATTTTGTAACTCTTCAGTGTCAGTTTTGTATTTCCTGGTACTTTTTTCTAGGTTTGAAGAATATAAATCTAATTGTTTCAGTAGATGTAACCTTTCCCTATTCAATTTGACATTTTTGATGAAGTACTTTTGTTTCTTGACCATTCGCTTGGTTTTAACTATATATTTATTGATTTTAACATATTTTTTGAGTTTATTTTTACTAGAGACTACCCTCACTGTTTTACTTAATTTAGAATCATCTTCACTTGTTAAATCTATAATAAAAGAGGGGTTCATCTGGGAAACCATTGATGGAGCAATAGGCACCAACTCGCTGAAAAGACTTTGATTCAACGAGGCTGTGATGTTATGATTAGTTGTCTCAAGTTGGGATATTTGAGTTTTAGCCTCTTGCAGCTGTTGTTGCAATAAGTATTTATGACTCAGAGCATGCTCATACTCTGTGCTACATTGGCTGAACCCGTCCACAACAAGCTGGAGCCTATCCCGGTCTTCTATGGCTTCAGTGAATAGAATGTGTAACTGAGCCATTTCATTTTTTAACTTCTTATTACTTTCATGGGATTCCAAGAGTACCTTTTCATTGTCATCTATTTCCTTATTCAGTTGGTCACAGTACAATCTCGACGCCTTTAATTCGCTCAAAGCCAGACTGAGTTTGGACTCCTCCTGACGAGCGTAGGCACTACGAGTCATAGGCATGATTATAAATAAATGAAAAGAAAATAGAATAGACTAGGTAGGTTGTGAAAGAAGTTTGAAAGATAGCTAGTTAAAAGAAAATAAAACGTTAGAAAGTTAAGTTCTGTCACCAACCAACTAAGGTTATGTTTACGTTTCAACTGTTAGTCACAAATGTAGGCTAATAAAAGAATTAAGAATGCAAATATAATTAAATTAACAGTACGCAAACAATACAATAGCAAGTCAAATGTAAATTATTGTACCTGTTATCAAGATGACAATGCAAAAGTTACTCGTACCGGTAACCTCTACCTGTCACAAAGTTTTATTTAATTTTTTCCACTTATTTACACTTAATTGCACGAATTTAACACTGAATACGCATAAATACTCTATTTACTCAAAAAGTAATTGGAAATAGGCCTTAAAAACATAAAAAATAATATTTACAATTAAAATTACAAGGGACTAATTTAAATCAGCTGTTAGCTGTAGTGTTGCCACAGGAAAAAGCTAAGAAGTAAGCTTAAGAATAACAATAAAAAAAGAAATTCCACACTATTTTATTCATTCCAATTATCTTCCTTAACTAATACGTGTGAAAGCAAATCTTTCCAAAACCGAAGTAAGTAGATAACGTTATTTAAACATTAATACATAAATTACTGAACCTTTTACGTTAACAAACGATATAATATTGACGACTTTGAGTAATTAGGCGCTAATTAGTAACGTAATAAGTTACAATATGTAGGTCGCGTGTTGCCTGCAGGCTTGGAATATTCGTTATTGTATCTATAGGTTCAATATACAGCATGTACTGTGTTTGTCTCCCCCAAGGGATAAGTTGATTATCAGTATAGCCTCAGACTCAGGCCTCCCCTCTAGGAGAGGGAATGGGCTGTAATCCACCATGCGGGCCCAGTGCATCACATGTCTTCGAATTTTTGGTTCTAGGATGTGCCGGTTTCCTCACGACGTTTTTCCTTAACCGTTTTGAGAGCAGTGGTGATGATATAAATTACACACTTACCGTAAACACAGACAACCCGACGAAATAGAGCTAATTTTTTTATATAATATTTAGATGAGGTTAGAACCTTTGGCTTAGAGCAAATGTGAATAATAATACAAAAAACTTAAATACACAAATTAAATAACGACATATCCATCCAAACTAATGCCAGGCAACCCTACACAATTTCACGATAGTAAACAAACGTTTTTTTTTTTTTGCTTTAGTAAAATATCTTTAAACCGGTCAAAGGTAAGAAAAATAGGTAATTTAGTGACGTCACCGCTCTGGTAACGGATTTTAGGATTATCAATTATCTATTGAAGCGCTTTTTTTTCGCTTTCAAATCTTTTAGGTGGAATGAAAAAATATTTTTTAAAAGGTAGGTTACTACTAAATCATAGACGAAAAGAAAATATAAATAACAAGCTTATACAAGCAATTTTACCAACATGAAAGTACAAATGTTATTCCAGAGATATTAAGAAAAAAAAGATTTTTCATCTATATCCGTTAATCCCTTTGAACGTGATGGAATTACAAACATACACATTAACTTTTACCTGTTTATTGATGGAATGCTATATTGCTCACTAGTTTTCAAGGAAAATTCCATTGTCAATTGCAGGTTGATTGGATTTCCACGTAAATTCGCGTATTTGCTTATGAACTACACATGTTGGTCAAAACATATTGCCAGATACAAAACAGGCAATACAATCAACGTGCTACATAATATGCAAGCTACCCAATTATCCGATGTTCGTTTTTTTTTTATGGTAGGTAAAATCATCTAATGACAAATCCCGCCCTTGGGTGGAGCGGGAAATATTGTCAGATTCTTACTGACTAAAATACTTCCCTGTTCCATTCATTGCCTTCGATCCAGTTCCCCGGGGTTCAGTTTTCACCTAACCCTTGGCCCCAGTAAGCTTCGGCCCTACTGGGCCCCTACAGTTTGCTGACAAGTCCTTGAGGCGCGTGTGAACAGTGCGCGCCGTAAAGGACTTGGGCTCGGACCGGTCTGCTTCGCAGAAGGAATACGATGTTCGGTGTCCTACCGATTATTGAAACAAACTTTTTGCGACATTCATTTTTCATTTTTTCGACAGAGATGAATACATCATGACGTAGATCGTGGACATCTTAACATGCCGTTTGTGCTTTTCTAAGGCACCTTTGACCATCTGAAACTCACGCAAGGTCCTTGACTACCTTCTTTTTTTTGAGCTGGGAAATTAACAAATGACTTCTCGTGTCAACCATAATCGATTTTTATTGGCTAAAACCCACCTGTGTTCTTCAATTATTCTTGGTCTTCCAGCCACGATCACTTTTCTTTTTTGCTGACATCTCTTTGAGGCGCGTGGAGCACTACGTACCATCGCCTCAGACCTGGCTCTTATCGGATGGCTGTAGCTATTGATTGCTCATTGTCTGCAAGTTCTCGCTTACGGAGGCCGTAAATCGCCCCGCGACTTTCGATGCCCGTGGCATCCCCTTCGGCAGTGGCGGGGAGCGGCAGGGGTCATGGTTGCGGCCATCTCCTTCGCTCGCATTACTGCAGCGCAGAAGGAAGCGATAGTATCCTACTCCTTCTTGTTTCGGATCATGGCCTTATACACAGGCGGAAAATGAGGAAGCCATAGTACCTTTCTCTCAACTCCACAAAGAGGGGATCGCAGAGATTATGGCATACCTAGTGCTAGGTTGAGAAAGTCGCTGTCTCCATACCACCAGCCAAAATTCTGCCCGGAATTATTGGCATACCTACAAAAGTTTATCGCAGTCTATAAACTGTATACATAAACACATCTACTTCAATCTCTAGACAAAGTCACATTGTACCGATAAAGAAAGTAGATTATTAGCATTCTAGCAATAACGGCCGTCAAAAAAATAAAAGATTTGAATTGACATGTGTTTCTAAAAATCCATGTGATCAATCCTTAAAATCAGATTTCTCGACAATCGTTATTGCTGAAAAAGTGTGTGTTTATTTGTATGTTTATTGTGTGTGTATGTTTTTTTTTATGGTAGGTAAAATCATCCAATGACAAATCCCGCCCTTGGGCGGAGCGGGAAATAGTGTCAGACTCGTACTGACTAAAAACCTACCCCGTTCCTTCGTTGCCTATCATACCGGGGCTGAGCCTTGCTCTCAGAAAACGGCCCTTGACCCCAGCAGGCTTCGACCCTGCCTGCCTGCAGCTAGCAGGCTAGGCCTCTACGGTTCGCTGACAGCTTCTTGAGGCGCGCGGGAACAGAACGCGCCATCGAAAACTTGAGCTCGGTCCGGTCGCTTAGCGTGCTACCCATTGCTCGACGTCCGCAAGCCCGCGCCTACGGGGGCCGGAAATCGGGATCGGAATCCCGGCCGCGGCTAGGGAAGTGTCTCTATGTCCGAATTCTCTGTTACACTGAAAGAATTTAGCCATTGGTCCTCAATTTCTACAATCTACTATCAGTAAAATGGTTGTTAGTACTTCCTCGAGCCAATCAGAAATGAATCAAAAATGTTTCAAACGAGAAAATGGTAATTTAAGCTTCAGTCACAGATTTTTAACAACGTTGACGCCAAAAAAACATCAAAGCAGCCTATTTTTAGCTGCCTTCAATTATTTTTCAGATCCACATCTGTTGATCGAACCAATATTCCTTTTTTTCTACTAGAATGTGGAAATATAGGATTTCAACGTTTACGTTGTATAAGTGTGTTTGTCTATATTTGTTACTTCAATGAAACTTGGTATATAGGTAGTCCATGTCATGGAATAGCACATAGGATACTTTGTATCCTGGGATTAGTTTCCCTTAGGATAATATTCTACTAGCATATGGGCGAAGTCGGTGGTGGCTAGTCGTTGTATAAAAAACCTAGTATTTAAAATTTGAATTGTTATTTTAGTACCCTTATTGCTAAGGGTTTTTTTGGGCAACGATGTCACGGACGCTCATACTGGGGACACTGCTCGTCCACCGAGTGACCCTTGGTATAACGGTAGAACAATGACCACATACTGGAGTGCACGCCCGTGCTTTTTCCTGAGCTTTCCTCTTCCTGCGCCATCCATCCTCAGGCACGAGCCTGTGAATGACGAGCAATGGTTTGCTCGCCGTTGGTACCAAACCCGAGTCGTTAACGGCGCGTAATGTCATGAGCTCTTCAAAGAGACGTCATGATGCGATGGCATACAAAACCGTAGGGGACCAGCTGGACTGCTGCTCATCAAGGCCCCCCAAGAGCCGGTAAAAAGTCTGACATGCCTTCCCTTTCTATTACAGAGCGAGAGAAGACAATGGATAATTTCCCACCTCAAAAAAAAAACATGGGAACTCACTATGTGGCTTACCATGATTGTCATAATAGTTCAGGCGGTTACGCAACCCTTCCAAATATTATCCAATCCTATTTTAGTCTTTTTTAGTTTATAAATTCTAATCACTTGAAAAACATGATCACACGTCAATACGAAGTACCCAAACGTAATTACAATGTCGGCGAGCGACACCTTGCTCCATAATCACTGGCTCATTACCGAGCCGAGTTAATTACACCGCATTTATCTGGTGGCACTAGAAATTATGCTAATTATACCAACATATATGTCAGTGGTATCCCTGTGGTCTGGGAGTTCGGCCTGATTAGGATTTTGTGTAGCGGTCGGGAAATGTGTTTTGAATATCATCGTCATGATAATTGCTGGTTAGAGTATCAGCAATGATCACTGCCCAGGCTTGAAATGAGAAAATCTATAGGCACCTAAATATAAATAAAATTGAAATGTCTGTTTGAAATATTAAAACAACATTTTTTTTACCAAATAACTAAATAAAAATAACAACTGCTAAAAGCACATATTTTTTTAAACCATCTAAAAAAGTAAATGCCAATAACAGTTGTAAACAGCAATATCAACTGCTAATACCATTTATTTTTTTAAATCATTTATTTTTATACGACTGCACAAGCGCTAAAGTTCACAGAGCCTAACTTCAATTTCGCCAAGTTAAAACGGCCGTACTAATTACACTACATATTTATATGTACCTAGTAATTTCAAGTATCACAATCGCATTATTTATTTGCCGCATATAGGTATAATGGTATAGTACGTACATGACACAAGTGTGGTTGTAGTCAATAAAAGTCTGACACGACCTCAAAACTGATTGGATGACTGCCACTCATAAAAAAAATAACCAAATGATTTTAGACTGGTTTTAGTACCATTTGAATACCTTATTTAACTTACCTTGTTAAGCTTAATGAGTAGTATTTTATGAGAAATCTCAACGAAGATAACATTTCAAGAAACAATCAGATTTGTAGAGCGACGTCTCTATCTCACATACCCTACCCATAATGCTGTCTCTTTCTGAAGCATCATCACAACAAAAATTAAAAAAAAAGATAAATTTTGAATCAAGCAATGTGTATCCCTTATCAATTTTATTGTAATTTTTTATTATTTTTAATGGTAGTGTGTAATGGACATTTTTAAAATATTCCATTTTATCAAGTAAATATTTTTCTGATCTATCCGAAACTGTAGCGCTTTCTATAATTTTTAAATATTGTGAAATAAATAATTACATTTGTACGCTAAAGCATAGAGAACCAAAAAAAATGTAAATAAATATGAATCTGAAATGACCGCAGCAAAAACCAACCTCCACAGGTATTTTTTATGCTAGATAAAATCATCAAATGACAAATCCCGCCCTTGATTGGGGCGGGAAATAGTGTCACTCTTACTGACTAAAAACCTACCCTGCTCCTTTCATTGCCTTTGTCCCAGGGCCCCGGGGTTCATTTTCACATAACCCTTGGCCCCAGTAGGCTTCGTCCCTGCACTACACTTTGCTGACAACCTCCACAGGCGGGGAATCTCGGATGATCTTCAATTTATGAACCATTCACCTTACGCCGCACCCGTGAGGACCTATGACTGTCTAAAAACGGAGCTACCTTATCTCAAAATATTGGGCCAAGGAACACTATTACTTTAATTTTAGGGAACGAGCATTTTTATCATCAAACCTATAAAAATATTTACCTAATTGGGGACACATCAAACCGTGGCGCAAAGTTGCCTCATAGCTCGATAGATGGCGTTGTTAGGTCTGTGCGATGTTTCTGAATGGCGATATGGTTTCGTTCCCGATTCTGATACAGGTTGGAGCGCAAACTTGTGGCATTTTATCTTTACCGAACACATCGAGCAAATCCCATGAAGGGAGCTCATAGCGCAAAGGAGCCCAGAATGTGTAAATTTTTGTGGAGGGTTGTGCAAACTGGTGTACAACCCTTGAATCAATTGTGTAATGCTATTCATTTCAGTACTGGCATGCTTTGTAATGTATGCTTTTGTGTAATAAATAAAATGTCAGTTTCTAGAAATTTTAGAAAGTTATCTTTTTTCGTGGAATTCAAAATCTAGTTATTTTCCGAATTAAAGTCTTTTGCCAATTATGTTGCCAACTTTCAAAACCATAGAGAAGAGGGGTTTGATGCATTTGGTGCACATCTCAACTTATGCTCAACTGGTGCACTTCTCAATTGGTGCACTTCGCAAAAGGAGCACTTTTTAAGATGAGATGATTCTCGAGAATCTTTGGTTTTGCGTAGGTAATTTTCTTAAAAACTATTTTGTTGTTTGTATTTTTAAGAAAATTACCTACGCAAAACCAAAGATTCTTTAATTTTTAGACATTTTTTCTAAATCTCCATTCAACATAAAAAGTGCTCCTTTTGCGAAGTGTACCATATGAGAAGTGCACCAGTTGCTAAGTTCACCATTTGAGCATGGTGTACAAGTTGAGATGTGCACCAAATGCGTCAAACCGGAGAAGAGCACAATACAATAATTTACAGAATTAAGTATTTATTTTGGAAGTTCAACACCTAAATAACATCCTAAGCTGGGCCTACTAATATTTTGTTTAATTAGCATGACGTGACAGAAAACCTCTAATTACTCAAGACGTTTTGGGAACACATTAATTGTGCGTACAGCTAAGGAGTGGAATTCCCTGGCAGAATATTTAAGTCAAGAATGAGAGCACAACACTGTGTTTCGTAAATTGACAGATAAAACATCTTTATAAAATTACCGTAACCTTATTTTTGAAAAAACTGTTCTTTACTTATTTAGGATTGTTTTCTGAAAGGAAGGTTCGGCCCCGATATGAAAGGCAACGAAGGAACAGGACTGGGTTTTTAGTCAGTAAAAGTCTGACACTATCTCCCGCCCCAACCAAGTTTGTAGAGTTGTCATTGGATGGTTTCCCCGCCAAAAAAAAGGGTATAATAGAATGATTTCAGTGTTCATCATGACATGGTACAATTAAGCTGAAAGACACATTCTCGTAATTTAAACTCATTGTATTCATTTATTGAAACAAAACGATTCTATAACAAATAAAACCGGTGAAGAGGGTCCAGGGAAGGTGACTTACTACCAGTGACAACCATTATACACGACAAGTCAGACCTATTTATTTGTACTTTGAGTGACTTCAACAGAGTTGCACTAGCGGTTATATGCTTTGGTTAAAAATAATAATTAATTTACGTAGGTTTAGTTACAAATATATTATTATGTATATAGTTATTTATATTGGCTGTACTGTCGCATTAGGCTTTCCTGTAAAGATAGTTTATGTTTGATAAATAAATATTTTAATCTAGTGCATAATATACGTATAGGTTTGCACACTAATTCCAAACTTTTTGATGATTTTTATGCTGTAATGAGAAGGCTTAAAGCATCCATTCTTGCAAGATTAATGAGCTGCAAAAATAATTTTGAGACCACGATTTTTGGAACACTTTGTTTGACTTCTAAATATTTTATTATTGTAATTTACAATTATTAGTATATTTACAAGTATTCTGTGTTTTTTTTTTTTTTTATTGATATGAATCTAATAATTTTATTATTTATTTAACTAAATCTGACATTGTAGTATTTAGTGCTCTGAATCTGACATTTTATTACTGAAAGTAATCTGAGAGTTTAATATTAATAGATCAACCTTATAATGTTCCCACTGCTGGAACTCAGGCCTCCTCTCTAGGAGAGGGAATAGGCCGTAATCCACCACGCGGGCTCAGTGCGGGATGATGGATGTCACATGTCTTCGATTTTTTGGTTCTAGGACATACCGATTTCCTCACGAGGTTTTCCTTCACCGTTTTAAGAGCTGTGGTGATGAAATAAATTACACAAAGTAATGCGCCTGGCTGGGTTTGAACCCGCGACCTACAATTCGTAAGTCGGGGCCGTTACCGCTCGGCCACCACTGCTCCTAATATTAATTTTTAATATTATTGTCTTCAAATTGTAAATAAAATTTAATGTAATTTAATGTTGTTTAACTGTGGGAATTCTAAGCCTGAAATAAATGAATTTATTATTATTACTTAAAGTTTTAATGATAATTATTGCGAATAAATGATATCCGCTGGGCTATGGACCACAAAACTTTTACGTTACTTGCTCTTCTAGATCTCAGCAGTGCCTTCAACTTTGTTGTCTTCGATATCCTTCTTGAGATCCTTAAATCCCTAAATTTCTCCTCTTCCACAATTCATTTTTATCTTAATGGTCGGTCGAAACATCGGCCTCATCTAGTTTAAACTGTTTTTTAAAACCTATTTGCAAAATAAATATCATTTATCATTGTCACTTTGTCAATTACAATAATTCCGAGAAACTAAGTCTAAATATGGAACTAAAATCAAATATAGGCGTGATATTCGAATGGCATCCTTTATCGTCACTACCCTATTCGTCTTACACCCGTCTCAGGCCGATAGGTCCCGACCTCGGCCGCCATTGTTCTCAGCATTTTGATTTATAGCACTCTTTAGGATCACCGAATTAACTTAAGTTTAATAGCCTTTAGTGGTTAGGTACTTTCTTGGTATCTTGTCAAGTCTTAGAGTTAATGTGGTTAAGTACCTACAACTTGTGATGTTTGAGTGTGAAACTTTACTATTGACTAAATTCAGCGCCAACGGCTTCGTCCGCGTATATGATAAAATAGCATTCCAGTGGTGAAAGAATTTGTAAATCAGTCCAGTAATTTTTTAAGTTATTAATTATAAACAAAACACGAATCTTTCGCTTCATAATGTATAAACGCATTAGCAGCCTTATAATGTTTCCACTGCTGGGACTTAGACCTTGTCTCTAGGAGATGGAATGGGCCGTAATCCAACACGAGGACCCATCGTCTTGATAATTTATTTATTTATTGTATCTTTATTTATAATAAGCACACCAACAGCACAGTCACTTATAATTCATATAAAATTATACGTATAAACGACATCACTAACCACGTAGATAACAGACATGCATGACATTGACATAATGATTGTTAGAGAAAAATAGAAACAATAAAAAGTGTGTCCAGTAAACTTAAATCTAGAACACTACAAAGGCAAAATAAACCAAACTATACAGACGTGCATTGTTCGGACTGTTTATCGCAGCGTGGTTATCTTTAGACTACGTTATTTTAGACGTTTCATTTTTCCTCTGCTATTGATTTCAGCTTAATACCTCCAAGTGTTCCTAAGAATAAAGATCTTGACTAACGAACAACAAAAAGAACCTATTAGAGTTCTATTTTTGCCAACTGAGGTAAAATAACTACGATATCTGTGCTCCTTATCTTGGAAACTAAAGCTGTAGAAACTAAGCAGGTTGGAAACCAAGTAAAGTTGGAGACGGTAAGGAAACCAGAACTATATGGAATCACAGGAAGTTAGTCTTGCCGCAGAGATGGCTCAAATGACTTTAACGTCCGTGCCGGTCGTATTTCAAATTATTAGCACATTACTGCATCTAACAATTTTGATTTAGTTTGTGACAAATTGCAATGTCTGAGGGAAATAAATCAGTTATAAGCAGGTTTTACTGTAATCTTTAGTTGTAAAAATAACATTCAAGAAAATTTTAAAAGAAACTTAAAACATTAATAATTTTTTATGACGAAACGTTAAAAGAATGTGATTTACCATAAACAAAACATTAGATAAAAATTAATAATGTCACTTCTCAAACAGTGGCTTTGTTTTTGATTTCATTACTAAGCTTTTGTCACGATTTCACAGAATAAAAACAAAACTTATCGTTCTATTCCGTGTCTTATTATCTACTCGTGTTTCAAATTTCATTCGAATCTGTTTAGCCGTTTGAGCGTGAAGAAGTCATAAACAAACACACACATAAAAACTTTCATGATTATTTTAAGCACGAATATCACGCAACAGTAATTACCAACGCAATAATAAACACAAAACCGAACTACCCACAAACATTTTATAACCTAATAACAATAATTATAACAAAGGCTCGCCAAAAAGCCCAGTCAAGCAATATTACTGAATAAAATAAATTATGTATAGGCGTGTACAAAGTTTAATACATAATTAAGTTACAAACATACGGCAGTTACTGCTCTAGTTAGCAAATTAGAATTAGCATTTTATTGTATGTGGTCACCTCGTTACTACCATCCTTTATTGTTCTGTAACAGTGATAATAATTGATAATAGAGATGTCCACATCGATTTGAGTGTAATATTCCGGTTATTCGGCAAACTGTTCAACTTTGTGAAAAGGGTTATTCTAGTAAACGGTAGTTTTTGAAGTTAACTGGGTCGATTTTAACAATGTTAGTTTTGATGTAAGCCTTTTGATTTATGTAACAAATTATCGTTTTTGGATTGTTTCATTTTATGACTTTGATTTGTAATAAAACTGCTTACTTCAGTATAAAATAATTTATTTATTACTGAATTCTTCCGGAACTTCTAGAAGTCAGTCAGTCAGAAAAGTGATGCTAATTGCACATTCCCAAGCGAAAATCTCTATGAAGAAGAATGTGCAAGAAACTCCATGGACAGTCTTTTCAATCATGTGCCTTATCATATATCTCAGTTACATATTTCTTGTCGAGACAAATGTGTGTCCTCAACATCGTTATATATGTACTACGCACATATAGGTCGATGGTCCTCAACGATTTCTAATTAAACTACCACAAAACAAACTAAAGCTACATTGACAGCTTTTCTACAGATAATAATAAATACGTTTCGGTATTGCTAGCACATCTAGTCGATTGCAATGGATATTCGAATAAAAAAATAAATTAAATAACTTTCTTGGTTACATAAAACAGAGTAAATATTCTGATTACTTGTCAAAGCCTAGCAGATTGAAATACATTTATTTGGGAATAAAAAGTTTCATAAAGCAAACCAAATTTACCAGAATTTAATCATATGGAAATATATAAAAAAATCATCTCTCTTGAACTCCACCACTTACGAACTTAGTATTCAATGATTCGGTCTCTTAACCTTTCAATTCTTCATAAATCTCAAAGAAGAATTCTAAGTAGAGATCTAATCAAAAATATCAATGTTCTAACAGATAATCTAGAGTAGGGCCAAGTTACATCTTGTAGAGGCACTTATCTGAGCGGATCAAAGTTGCCGGCGGCGTGGCGAGTACAGTCGCTATCAGCGCCCCAGGGATTAGCGTCGCCGTGCCTGACTGTACCTCCAGATAATGGGGACAGTTCGAGAGAGCCTTTCATGGGATCAAATAATTGTGGAGTTTTTTGGGGTCATGTACGCAAGTCAGCAAAAACGGACAGTCAAAGTCAAAAGTTTATTTGATACATGGCAATAAGGATGTTATATACAACAATGAGAACAATCATAATCTAGGTTATGATTGTTAGTTCAGCTACGTGTTATACCAATTATGTTGGATTAAGTCATCTCGATGTTAGTTATGATAAGCCCTTCGAGCTCGTAAATCAAAATATATCTTGCTGTTGTGTTGTATTTGAAAAGATTATGCCAACTTCATCTTTTTTTTTTGGTAGGTAAAATCATCCAATGACAAATCCCGCCCTTGGGTGGGGCGGAAGATAGTGTCAGACTCTTGCTGACTAAAAACCTACCCAGTTCCTTCATTATCTTCGTTCCAGGGTCCGGGCTTCACTTTCGCACAAACCTTGGCCCCAGTAGGCTTTGACCCTGCTGGGCCCCAACAGTTTGCTGACAACTCCGCGAAGCGTGCGGGTGTGAACAGTGCGCGCCGTCAATGACTTGGGCTCGGACGGCGCGTAGTCTTTCACGCGCGCCTCAAAGAGATGTCAGGAAATCGCAGGACCCCAGCAGGGTCGAAGCCTACGGAACCATAGGTTAGGTGAAAATAAACCCCGGGGCCCTGGAACGCAAAGCGAAGAAGGACCATAGGACTGGGTTTTATGGGCCCAAGGGCGGGAGAGTGCCACCTAAAAAAACCGCCTAAAAATAAGAGCGTGTAACGTTAGCGTGAGTCTTATGGCAGTTTAGCGGATTGAAACGTAAAGATGAATGACAGATGTGAAACATGATTGAGTGAAAAATGTAAAATATACGAGGTGGGAGAGGGATAAATAATTAATATTTTTTTTATATGTTATAAAGTGATTGGCCTCACATGATGGTAAGCAGTGATGCAATCGTTTATATCGCACTAGTTTATTAAGAGCCTATTCACTCTAGCCTTGAAGACACCTAAATTAGGAAGATAAAGTAAAAGTTAAGGATGTGAGTTTTTGTGATTTATTTCATCACCACTGCTCTCAAAACGGTGAAGGAAAACATCGTGTGGAAAGTGGCGGGTCCCAAAACCAAAAATTCGAAGACTTGTGACATTCACTATTCCGCACTGGGCCCGTGTGGTGGATTACGGCCCATTCCCTCTCCTAGACAGGAGGCCTGAGTCCCAACAGTGGGAACATTAAAAGGCTGATAATGCTAATGAAAATAATGCTAAAGATATGAGAGAGAATATAAGACGAAATCTATATTATGAAGTAATCAATAAAGAAGAAACAGTCAGTTTGCCTGCTGCGGTCATCCCGTCCGATTATAATTCTGGTGTCAGCAAGGCTAGAGGAATAGGCTCGTAATAAACCAAT
This sequence comes from Leucania comma, assembly GCA_958295575.1. Lineage (NCBI taxonomy): Eukaryota > Metazoa > Arthropoda > Insecta > Lepidoptera > Noctuidae > Leucania > Leucania comma. The sequence continues at coordinate 1,260,014 of OY282469.1, read as the reverse complement.
GTGCCTCACCATCAACGATTGCATCACTGCTTACCATCAGGTGGGATTGCAGTCAAGCACTAGTTTATATAAATAAATAAAAAGAAACTTAAAGTTTACTGAAGCGATCAATGATTTCAATCTAATTCCACTTTTATGACCTACTTATTCAAATCTAAGTTTGCAATCTTTTGTGTTCATAAACGGGCGGCGTCGGGTCTTTAAGTTTAAGCAGATTATTTTACTTGTTCCACTTTTAAAATTTAAATAGTGTACTTATTTATGTTAATGTGCACTTTTCCGGATAACTACTGCCATAACTTAGGTAAATAGGTTTCTTTATTACATTAGTACTTAACTTAAGCATGTCTAAAATAAAATGTTGTGGCCAGGTTAACCTGTAGTAGCTAAGTTTAAAAATTATTGTTTAACTAGGTATAAAATTTATAATATGTTATAGCTTCATTGAATTTTGTAAAATTACGCTTATAACTTGTCTTTTCGGTAAATCTTGACCGGTTACGAAAACAAAGTTGAAAATAGACTCCGCTCACAGTGTCCAATTTTTTTTTTTTTCTTGATAGGTTCGTGCTTGACCGCTATCTCACCTGATAGAAAGCGAGGATGCGGTCGACAATGGAGCGCGCTTACCTAGAAGTAACCTAACCTAATTACCTATTGTTAACCTAATTACATACTTATTTATTCTTCAGGAAGCGTAACAGATGCGTCTCTATGTATGATGGTAAATTACAATTAGTATTTAGTTAACTATGCCCCAAATTAACTGTGATAACACAAAATTGCGTTCTTTCATATTCGAACTTCAAACGTTAGCATTCTTACAGATATAACTTCGTTGCGATATATTAAAAAATATGATATTAATTATGACTCGTAAAATTTCATATAAATAAACGATCATTCTGGTAAAAATAGTTAATCATTTTATTAATCCAGGATGAGAATGTATGTATGTACAGTTAAATCTGAGTATCTTTTGCTTTTCTGTGATTTTAAATTTTTCAATGTGTTTTTTAATACTTATACATATTCCACGAATAAATGAAAAATTCAAGAACGCTATCAAATATATGACTATGTTTATTAATAATATTAATTTATTTTAATTGAACAATAGTTAGTCCACAATATTTGTTAGTCGAAAGTGTTAGTAGCATGTTCGATCAGGTGTACAAATATTTTATAATAATATTAAGATGAACTTTAATCACTACATAGTATAAAACAAAGTCGCTTCCCGTTGTCTGTCCCTATTTATGCTTAGATCTTTAAAACTACACAACGTATTTTGATAGAGAAGGAAGGTAGAGGAAGGAAGGTACAGGAAGGTTTATATGTATAATACAGGCATGATATTTAATATCACAATTGAGCCCGTGCGAAGCTGAAGCGGGTCGCTAGTATTCCAATAAAATTAAAATTAACTCACAATTTTTTTAGTAAAAATTGAAATGATCAATTAAGGAATTCAAAAGATTATTCGGGGGTTTTGGTTTTATAAAAATAACTACTTAATAAAAGATACATAATAAAATAAGTATATAATGTCAAAGTTGTCATAGTCTTTCAGTATATTAGAATAAAACTCCATTATTGGGCATTCAACGCAAAAATTGCGGTCATAATGTAACAGCCCTCTTAAGACTTTTTATTCCAAGAGAATATTATATGTATTGTCCAGGAAAATAATTCACGGGCGCAGCCGCTAGCAAAAGCTATATCATAAATTATCGTTTCCTCAGCATCTGCAGAATTTCCAGGTATTCTATATTGCAAACATTCAACCGATTATATGAGCATCCTAATAATTTCACGAACGTGTCGAGCTCGTAGCTCGCTCGTAGCAGGCGTAGCAGCTGGGTTTGCGTAGCTGCGGTACTACGGCGTAGCAGACATTGTTTGCGAGCAAGATAGCGTGGCTAAGCGTTATCTACTCGCAGATTACTGATATCGATTTACACGGTTGCTGATACTATAAGTGATTCTCGTTGATACATTTTATATATTATATTATATATATATTCTATACACATTCTACTGCATATTTAGGTATTTCTTTGAAAAATGAATACGCGAAAATTCATATAAGAATAGGTAAAAAAATACCAGCTACGTGTGGTCCCGGGAGGCTCTGCTGAGACGAGCGGAGCTTGGACGGAGCACCGCTGTGTTCTCGAGGAGGTGATCGGCGGCGGCAATGTTACACCAGGCTTCTCATGGACTGGAGCGAGAAGGAATGGGATGCGGTCACATCTTTCTACAAAGCAGTAATTATAGCATAGGAAATGCGCTAGGCTGGGTGAGAGGATGTACCTTATCCGACGTCAGGTGTGGTAGAGTGATCCCCGGCTACCATAAGCGCGGGCTTATAGACGACGAGCAATGGATAGTTCGCAGCTCTACTGATGGCCAGGGTCACAGAAAGAGGAGCCTCCAATACGAGCCGTGTCCAGAAGTACTCAGCTTTCTGAATCAAGCTCTGAATCTAGATGCCTAACGACAGCCTCTGTTGGCTGAGACTGGTGCTGACACAACAAATAAACCCCTATTTTTTAATTAGTGCACAAAAACGTGAGGCTCCATCAGTACCCGTTACTGATCATTTTTATGTAGTCAAAAGTAAAATAAAACGAAATCCCAAAATTGACCACGAAAATTTGTCATTTGGTAAATTTATAATTGAATCAATCATTCATAACAACTACTACTAGAAAATATTAAGCGAAGTGTTTTTTCCATTTTTATTGACATTCTTTCATTCATTAACAATAACCTGTACAATGTTTCCATAAATTGAGTGAGATTTCGGGATATAAACAAACGCTCATAACTTTGCTTTTTATGAATATTATTTATTGAGACTTAACTTAAATAATAACAAGACCTTTTCTAATAAGCCCTTTAAGTATTTGCACTAATTAAAAAATAGTGGTGTATTGCTTGTATCATAAAATCTGTCATCATCATCATCATCATTTCAGACAACAGACCTCCACAGCTAGTATCTATCAAACACAGAAAATTTTAAAAAAATATTAAGTTTAAATACAATTGAAGCAATAACAAAAAAAAACTGTAAATACATAATTGTTAGTTAAATTAAAACGGTATAGTATTTTCATGGCTGAATGCAATTAACAAAAATAATAGCCAACAAAATACCGCACGCAAATAAATATGTTGCACTGACTAAAAACCATTATGAATGTAATTGAAACAAATTGCTGAACATCAATTTAATTGGGACTTTCAAACAATAAAATTAATATTTTGTGTTGCCATTACGAAACTAGAAATGTAGTTAATTAGATCATTACAATTCGAGTCATTATTTTGCAAACAGTGACAATATGAAAGAAAGAGAGAAAGAAAAACAGTGACGCGAAATTACGCAAACTTAAAACTAGCTAATAAACATAATCATTAGCGGAGGGTCTATTCAGTACATGAAACACTATCGATTTGTAAAGAGAAAATTAAAAAATAATGTACTTACTTTTTTTTTACTCGAATTAATTTTCGCAAGTACGAAATTAATTTCTTTAAGTAAACGTCAGCTGAGCGAGGTCAATGAACTGTAGGTAGTTAGTACGCAACGACAGACAACTACCTACAAAATCATTGACTCGTTTTCTTAAAGAAATTAATTAATGATCGAACCTCCACGGGATTAAAACAACCAACATTTAACGTTGTATAAGGAAGATATGCGTCACATCCGCGCAATACGGCCGAACGCTCAGCATAAAGCCGTGGCCTCATGCATAAAGTGATAAGCTCTCAGCGCTGGTTTTCAGCGAGGGCCGGTGGCGATATCGGAAATAAAGACACCGAATTATTTATTTATTTATCTAAAATTTCAGTAACAACACCTTAACAGCTAACGCCAATGCGATGCTATTACGTACACACATGCCTATATTATTAATTACACTTACACAAAATTATTATAAATGAATACGAATAAACATCAATCAAAAAAAGACACACATATTTAGGGTCAGTGGAAATAAATAAAATTAAATGCTAAAAAAAAAATATAAAAAGAAAAAAAAATGGCTTAATCCAACATGAATTGGCATAACAGATAGATGGACAAACAATTATGATCTAGGTCTATGCAGGAGTCGCTTCCTTGTGTAAAGCAGTAATGCTAGCGGAGGAAACAGCCGCAACCATGATGCACCCCGGGCGTCGGCAGTTACAGGGCGATAACCGGCCATCGCAGGCGCGAGCTTGCAGACGACAAACGATTAGTAGCTCGCTGTCCGAACCAGAGTCGTTGACAGAGTTTAGTATTCCATACACGACTCAAAGAGATGTCAACAAAACCGTAGGGGCCCAAAAGGAATTTCTGAAGGGACACTATGGTAGTGAAACGCAAAAGGCAACTGAACGTCATAGGTGGATTTTAGTCATTAATAGTCTGTCCAGCCCTTTCGCTCCCCTGGAGCGAGAGAACTCATTTGATGTTTTCCCACCTCGCTTCTAGTATTCCAGGCGAGTATTCCTGAAAAGCTTAAGTCATCATCATCATATCAGCCGAAAGACGTCCACTGTTGGACATAGGCCTCCCCCAAGTGTCGCCACAATGAACGGACCCGTGCATCTCGCATCCATCGGATTCCTGCAACCTTGGCCAAGTCATCGGTCCACCTTGTCCGTCTTCCGAAACGCGGTCACTGCTCCAGAACTTTTCAGCTCCAACGGCCATCTGTTCTGCGAGCACTGTGCCCTGCCCATTGTCACTTAAGTTTGGCGATTTTTCGTGCTATGTCAGCAACCTTAGTTCTCCTGCGGATATCTTCATTCTTGATTTGATTACGCAAGGAAATTCCGATCATAGCCCTTTCCATTGCCTTGAGTGACTTTAAGCCTTCTTATTAGGTCCATTGACCATGATTTGGAGCCATATGTCATCACTGGCAACACGCACTGGTCATAGACTTTCATCTTGAGACAGTGTGGTATGTTGGACGAGAAGATACCGCGCAGCTTACCGAACGCCGCCCAGCCGAGTCGGATTCGACGGTCGACCTTAAAAGCTTAAGTAGATATATGAGATAAGCACAAGCTGTAGAAATAAGCTTTGCCTTTTACTTTTGTGGTGGAAAATCAAATATCTTCTCCCGCTTTGGGCGGAAGCGCGAGAATGTTAGATGTTTACTGACTAAAACTCACCTGTGTTCCTTCAGTTGCCTCTTGCTTTCCAGGAATAACTTCCTCCCAATTTCCTAATTAAGAGCTTCAAGGTGAATATTTCTCAGACTTTGCTGAAGTCGGAAAACCTGTCAAACATTTACAAGCTGACTTTGACACTTTGATTCCAAATACTCAATTCAGAAATCGGCCTTAACTCTCTTGTATAGATAATAGTATATCTTTAAAGCCTTTTCTTAGGTCCTTACTTGACATGTCAAATCTGCTGTAGACACCCCTCAAATCTTCAGGGATCGGTGCAAATAGACGAGCCATTAGCCAACGTTACCTATCGAAAAAGGCACTTTAATATTCTGAGAGATGAGTTGTGAATGTTACTTTTATGTACAGAAATGGCAGTTAAGTAATATATATATACATATATGTTTTGGAGAGCAGTGGTGGCCGAGTGGTAGCGGCTCCGCGGCGTTGTAGGTCACGGGTTCAAACCCAGCCAGGCACATTACTTTGTGTAATTTTTTTCATGACCACTGCTCTCAAAACGGTGAAGGAAAATATTGTGAGGAAACCGGCATATCCTAGAACCAAAAATTCGAAGACATGTGACATTCACCAACCCGCACCGGGCCCGCGTGATGAATTACGCCCATTCCCTCAGATAGAGAGAGGAGGTTTGCGTCCCAGCAGTGGGAACATTATAAAGCTGATGCTATGCTGCGATATATATGTTTTATTGATATGACCGCGTTTGATCACTAACTCATCTGATGGTAAGCGATGATGGGGTCGACGATGGAGCACGCTTGCCTAGAGGTTACTTCTTCAATCTTAAGGAACAGCTCTAGGACCACCTAGAGCTACCAAGCTATCGGGAAACACAGACTCTGGCAAGAAATTCTATTTCCTAAGTCGGTAAGTAAGGTGAGAGGTAATTTGGTAAACTACTCATCCGATTTATAAAAAAGTCTCATAGTTTCTTAGATACTTTATAATATGAAATTTCGACGTGTTGCGTGGTCTTTAAATGGGCATCCAAAAACATAATTGGATGCTAACTTCTCCTGGCGGTTTCATCCGCGTGAATATCGGTTAGTTAAAATCGGAAACATATAAAAAGTAGCATTATGTCCTTCCTTGAGGTTCAAACTAACTCTGTACCAAAATTCATCAAAATTGGTTCCGTAGTTTAACCGTAAAGGCTTAACAGACTGATAGAGTTACATTCACATTTAAAATGTTACGTATAGATTATTCAGACGTTATGCTGTAAAACTTTAATATTAGGCGTCTTTTAAAATGAAGACATTTGAATGTCGTTGTCTGGTTTGACATGATAACACAAAAACTAAAAAAAGTTGTTACGGTGGGGTCATTTTTCTTCTACTCTGTGTTGTCACCCGTCACACTATAACTAACTCCCTTTTCTTTTATATCACTCCTCAAATAATCCATCCATCTCTTCTTTGGCCTCCCTCTTCCTCTCCATCCATCTACGTGTAAACTCAGAACTCTTTTAGTAATATGCGTTTCATCCCCCCTCTTCACGTGACGATACCAAGACAAACGACAAAATTTCTCTAAACACGATAAATTCTGCAAAAAAAAAAATATGGCACGTCAAAGAGAATGCGACAATGCCACCAGTGCTAGAAAACGAAAACAAAAAAAATAAAGAGGTTTATGAAGACATTCTTAAACGAAATCTTTACAAAGATATAGCTATCTTATGAATTTATTTAACAAAAATGTTTGGATTAGATAGTCTATAGAAGAACTGATCTAATCATGATCATTTGACTGTATAAAGCTCAACGATCACTAAATTTATAAAACTTTCTTATCCATTCCAAGCCATGAAAAATCTAGTCTTCGACAATATACACTGATGCCAAGAATATTAACTTTAATGAAGTTAGATTAGCTTTAATACGTGTGTCTGTGCGGAACAAGATCATATATACCTCATATGCGTCTGGCTTGTGGTGCGGCTATGAAAAATATAGGCTTCTTATGCGGAAACCGTAACATCACTTTGGAGTAGCTTTGACCTCGTACCGCACTTGACCAAAAAAATTAGTTTCTTAAACATTACGGGGTCTAATAAGCCCCTTGCCGCCATTACGATAGTTTTCAAGCAAGCAAGCCAAGCATTAGCCTTATAATGTTCCCACTGCTGGGACTCAGGCCTTCTCTCTCTAGGAGAGGGAATGGGCCGTACGTAATCCACCACGCACGCCAATACGGGTTGGTGGATGTCACATGTCTTCGAATTTTTAGTTCTAGGATATGCCGGTTATTCCTCACGATGCTTTCTTTTAGTTTTGAGAGCAGTGGTGATGAAATAAATTACACAAAGTAATGCACCTGGCTAGTTTTCAAACGGGGTCTTAAATACCTCGTACCGCAACAACAGAATAACACAAAAATGAGTGCCATTGCCAATATGTAATGATCCTTATCACTATTTTGTCCTAGGCAAGTTGATTTTAGTTTTATGAAAAACCCTCTGTTCTATATCTCTTAGGGTAAGCTAAAATATAGCTGATATAAGCTAGAATCTGAACACAACTGAAACCCGACTGGTTTTAGTGATTAAAAGCAAAACTCTTGAGAAAATACAAAAGCAATGTATCACATAATTCTTAACATTCTTACAAATCATTATTGACAGCATTATCCTGAGCTGAGGTTGATGAAGCAATGAACCCGAAATCTTCACCGTCTCGGGGTGGAGGGTGTGTGAGGCTTGATTAACGAAAAATTCGTCAATTACGGTCCCTCGGAGAAACGTGCGGGAATTTTGTTAGAGTCAAGTATGGCTTTATTATAATGTTATCTACAAGGTGTTTATTGTGTTAAAATTCGTTATCGTCAAACCTGATAAATGTCTATGAATCCATCATTTGCTGGATATACCTTTTTTCCGGTGCCATTTCCCGCCCTTGGGCAGAGCGCGAGATAGTGTCAGACTTTTACTGACTAAAAAACCCACCCCGTTACTTCTTAGCCCTTCATACCGGCCCTGGACCTTCCTTTCAGAAGCCGGTTTATGGTCACAGTAGACTTCGGCTCTGCTGTGCCTCTACGGTTTGCTGACAACTCCTTAAGGCGCATGGGAATAGTGTGCACCGTCGACGACTTGGGCTCGGCCCGGACGGTTACCGAACGGTTGGACGGCGAGCTACCCATCGCTCCAGACGGCGGCTGGAGTGGATATACCTTTGACTTATAAATGTGCCCTGGCGGTTGGAAATGTCAAGCTCAATCAAACGTCTCGCTGATGGTTGTGCATAGGTTGGATCATTCGATATCTTATAAAATGGTTGAGGTAAATAGTGTTATTATCATAAATCATGTTAGTGAACGGACGTCGTCGGTTGGGACTGGTTACCTTTCAACTGCCACGAACTTTCACGAATTAATTCTATATGTTTTTTTCTTTGAATTGTTTTTTACTCTAAACACTTAACATGCACGTCTTTCTACATCGTCGTACTCGTATTTGTAAAATTATATCATTAACGATGTAATCATTAGTTTTATACCATTATTTTTAAAATTTAATTTATTTTGTGCGGAGTTTCTTACAAGTTTTTTTCTGTTGAAATATACGCATTTTGACATGCATCATTATTTTTTGAAAATTAGTTTAAACATTGAATAATCTTTTAAGTAAAAACCACGACACAACCCACGACTTTATCAATCACAGAATTAAAATTACTAGATAGTAACTATACTTTTAAACAGAGATACCTCGAAATTTAATCAATGGCGTCTTGCAGTATTTCTCTATCACATACCAGGAAGGAATCTTGATAAATAAATACTGAATTTCCATGAACGGACCTATAGATTCAGTTCCGGACACCCATGTTAATACCGGACAGCGTTCTAGTGGACACGACACATCGTAATCCCGTAGAGATTGTATTTACGGAGCATATTGGATGTTCCTGCATTCAGGAACACATAGGAAAAGCTGGTCCTTGCTCCTGACAACCGTTATCGAAATGATTCGGGATAAAGTTCCAGCGTCACTGTAAATATATACTGTTTGTAAATTGTTCAAAACTTGATGGAAGTTATAAATACATTAAAGTTCTTGAAGAGCAAACATGTCAATGTTTGAATGTAAGTTTAGTGAAAACAGTTAAGCATTCTTCCGGCTGGTCTGTTGGTCTAGAAGTTAGTGGCGCTGACTGCTATGCTGGAGGTCGTGGGTTTGATCCCCACCCAGGATAATTTTTTGTGTGATGAGCACGATCATTTGTTCGGTGTCTAGGTGTAATTTATCTATAAAATGTATATACCTATTTAGAAATATATAACTATGTTTATCAGTTTTATAGTACTCATAACACAAGCTCAGCTTAGCTTGGGACTAGACGGCGTTGTGTGTGATAGCTGAGGAATATATAGGGTGACTGGTAGTAGGCAAGTTCAGTACATTTTGACCAGTTAGGCGAACATAATTGACAGATTTTTTTCACGATTTCAGGTGTGATCCCATAGTAAAAGTTGTTTGTTATCACGACTACAATCACGTGTTTCAGTATCGTTCACTAATTACCAGTCACCCTATATATGTACTCGTATATAATTATATACCTCAAGGATCGTTGTCGAATACAATATCGTAAAATTAAACTTTGACAATAATTATATTTGTTTGATCCTCCTACGCAATTTGTTACACAAACGTTGTTTTCCAATATTTATTCTGACTTCCCTTGAATAAATATTTCTTGCGCGAAACTTAATTAACAATGCTAGTGTTTTTTTTTTTTTGGTGGTGGGTAAAATCATCCAATGACATCTCCCGCCCTTGGGCGGAGCGGGAGATAGTGTCAGACTCTTACTGGCTAAAAACCCACCCCGTTCCTTCGTGGCCTTAGATACCAGGGCCAACAATGCCAGTGTGGGCTGGCTGCCGAATACATAATTTTATAAGATCAAACGAACTTCGGCAAGTGAAGTTCGATCGATATTATATTAATCGCTTCATTCGAAGATATAACATTCACAACGTAGTTCCTCTACCCTACAAGGCAACTTCGCACTTTTTTTAAATTTACCCCCGTGTTTTTAATTTTTCTTAAGTAGGTCACTCCTAGCAGTTCTGTCAAACCTCATTCTTTTTAGAGTAAGTGAATCTAGCAAAAACTTACTTATGGGCAAGTAGGGTGGGTGGGTGTTTATATCTTCGAATGAAGCGATTAATATAATATCGATCGAACTTCACTTGCCGAAGTTCGTTTGATCTTATATTATATTGCATCGCTTCATTCTTCAGATATAACATTCACAACGTAGATGTTTAGAGATTAAGTTTTTGCTGTTCTTTTTTATTTTTATTTTTTATTTAATATTTTTTGTTATTTATTATTATTATTATTTTAATTCAATAATAATACCTAGTGTAATTAATTCGATCTAATTATACAATGACAATATTTTAATTTACGATAGGTATTTTATCTATTGCTTGATTCTACATTAAGTCAACTGCTTAAATAATGGTACTTATTTGGGTTGATTCTTAATTTATAACAGATCAGTATGATTGATCAGTCTTATTTAATTTGTATTTGATGGAAAACAAACAGAACTTGCAAAGTAATTTTCTTCGCGTATGGGCCGACAATATTATTTCGCGAATGTTTGAGAAGCTGCTGTCCAACCAGGATAGGCCCGCGCGGCGCGCCGTGGACGTGGAGTGGGGTGTGCTGTGCGCGCTGAACATCGCCACATCCACGCCGGCGCCGCTCTCACACAACACTAGTTTTATCCAACGGCTGATTGACTGCGCCGTAGCGCGCCTATAGGGCTGTTTAAACGTTAGGAATAAATTAGGTACGTTTTCGGGTCTAATTTCTTTAGTTCTTTGAAGGTAATCTTCTAAATAAAGTCACTGGGCAAATACTTGGTTTGTCCACAAAGTATGGTTGAAATAAGATTGGTTGGGCTCTACCTGGGGCCGATGTTTTTACGGTTTTTACTATGTCAATTATGACTATATCAATGCCTTTAGAATTTATTTTTAAGTTTGAGGTCTTTGTAAGCGAGAACGTTTGAACTCTGTGGGCTATGCAAATAGCTAATAAAACAGCCAGCATTTTTGATATTTTCGATTGGTGGATTCCTATTTGGGAACCCATTAGAGATATAGTCGAGTGCCACCTGAGGATTTCAGGTACTCGTGTATTTAGATACACACGGTCGCAACTTGTACACTCCTTACAGTGGTCTTTTGATGCAGTCGTTTTTTCCTATACTATTTCCTAGAAGTAGCGCTAGGGCAGAACGATAGCTGTGTAGGGAGCCATATGATGCTCTCTCATCAACTTGATTGGACAAGAAGGTCATGACGCTTGGAATTGACAGCTCAAACATGCTAATATTATTAGCTATACAAAATTTCCATCATAGTTTAAAGGTAACTTTAGGTTAAGAGCGCAAGCCGGAGTGCACCGCGGCACCCAGAGTAACCGACTTGTAAAGTGGAAGGGAAGATGAAAAGATATTTTTTTTTTTTTTTTTTTGCTTTTATAATAATGATTTCTGAAACAAGCATCATTTTTAACTGGGGATACCAGGCTTGTGATGCTTCTATGGCCATATAGAATACAAGAATTCCTTCGGCTATGTCTAAAACAATTTTTTGTAAGCGTTTTAATATTAATGAAAATGGCGGAAGTCATAAAATAAATTATTGCGCCATCTAACAGTAAAGGCGTCGACGGTGATAGCATCAGAGTCTAGTCACCAATACACCATTTTGCATTGGTGCAAGAAACGAATAAATCTATAACTGGCTTAGGTACCTAATTTATGTATGGAATTCTTCATTAGATAATTCCCATTCTGTATGTGTTTTTATTATTATTATGTTTTAGATTGTTCGTCGGCTATAACACTGTCGTGTGTGTTTAATTAATATGCAAACCACCAGATTTTTCGGTTCTCACACCACTGCCGAATAGACCGAGATAAATTGTTTAAATGAGGAAATTGTATTCAACCCATTTAGTTGATATAGCTAGTAGCTGGCGTATTATCAATACGTAATATTATAACACAATCAGAATAATTGCGACCACACCATTTTTACACTAAAAATACCACCACTAAAGATACACTTTTTTAATTGGTATAAACTAGTTTATTAAGAGCCTATTCACTCTAGCCTTTCCTCTAGATAGTTAACGTGAAACTTTAGTTCAAAATTTTTCCAGGCGCCATTTATGCGTTCGTTATTACAACAAACACCCCAGCCTGTCCTAGAGGCATCAGTGAATAAGTGAATATTTCTAATGTGAATTAATGTGTGCTTTTATGGAGTTGGATGTGTTAACCACCAATTTAGACCTTTTAAAATTATATTTAGTAATATAATTTTTGTTTCAAAGTTATTGTTTATTTTCAAGGCTATACATTTTTGACACTAAAATTTTTGCGTAAATCCATCCGTATTTTGCTGCGGGGAAAGCAGCGGTAAGTAAGAACTCTGGTTGAGCACATTCTCATAGAGTGCTGTGTGGCAAAAGTATAAATGTATCAATTAATTTAGAAATATGATTGCGTTTTTGATCTGGTAAGGACATTGTTTTTTTTTTTTTTTTTTTTTTCTTAGTTTTCATACTAAGAATTTGCGTTTCTGTTTTGGTTCTAATTAACTCTTGTTATAAAATCAAGAGATTCTAATAATTTCAAAGTTTCTGTGACGTTATGACGACATTCCGAGTAATTATTATAAATATATAGTTGGTGCAATAGATAAACCGTATTGCATAGCGTTAAATTCGTACAAAACCTTTTGTGCGTTATCGTCCTCGAAATAAAAAGTGCATACTTTTTAATTCTTTCACATCTATGAATCAAATCTATAGATTTGATTTATGTTGGCCATGAATCCATTATCAGGGATTAATTTAGAAACAGTTCTTCAATTTTAAAATGGAACTTGGATATAAACTCCTTTAGTGGCTTTAAATTCAAAATAAAGCGCTTTTCACCGTATGATTTGGCAGTAGGGAATATTTTTTATATATTATTTTATCCTTAGACGGTGAGCATGTTGATATTGCTCCTATAGGTATCGAGTAACTTCTTGATAGCCTAATTCATATCCTCTTTTTCTGTCTGTGAGAGACAATTACGAGGTAACATGGTTTGTACCGGAGTTATGTTAAACCAGTGAGTATAAAAATATTGTATTTGTCCAGCATGCACCTGATCTATTGTTGAGGTTGAGCACGCCCTTTATTCGTGTTCGAATACCTCGTTTGCGCCGCTGGCTATGCCTTACGTACTGCAGGGGCTTGTCTCCTCTGGTCTCCGCCCCCCCCCCCCCCTTGTTCGACTGGTAACGCGAAGGACCTGGCCAGTTTTCCTGGTAGTGAGGTCTAGTGATGGCCGATCGAACGGTGTGTGGGGGTTTTTGTGGCACCGGAATCTTTTTTATTTGTAGACCCTGCCTTTCGATAGCATTTGAAGCTTTTTTGTTTAGTTTTAATCCGAACAGAGTACTACCTTTGGTTATCTTCGATAACATTGAGGAATTATTTTCCGGGTGTAACCATTTTGATACGTGCTTTAGTATCTGTATGGTGAAGATGGGACAAGATGCGACAACTGTCACTTAGCATTTTAATTGCCAGTCATGAAAAGAGTCATCGCCCTGTTTAGGGCTGTGATCCCAGCACCAAGAAGTAGTTGCGACAACTCAATTTTGTTTTGTCGCGGTTTCTAGCCATATCCGTTATAGCAGCCGAAATTTCAGCATTAAGACTGGGTGCTTGCAAAATTGGACAGTTGGAAGGAACAAGATATATATATGTAGGTATATATATATATATTTTTTTTTTTTTGTAATAACTTGTCCTTGACTTCCATCGGAAGTTTTCTTTTTAAATAAAATAGGCCATCTTTGTGCTAATTTTTTCTCATCAGAGAGCTCCCCAAGTGCAGATAGAATTTCGGAGTCGAGCTCATGTTCGACCAGAGGTACGTCATTCGTTACTGGTAATCCTGGATCAAGAACTGGTATCTCAGGAACGTCAGTTCGTTGTGGATTAGCAGACTAATCTAAGTTGAATTTATCGGCCTCAATCATAATAAAATGATTTGTTTGAGATTGCTAATACTTTGACAAAAATTATATACCTTCCTTCTATCTCTCGGATAGACCCCAGGCTTTTGTCTTATTTTGCAAAAATGTTTAGCTGTCTCATGTAAGACAGGCTATTATTTTGCTTTTATACCTTCGTGTTAACTCACGGCCAACCCCCAGGCTTGCCACGTTCGATTTCGAATCAAGGCAACAAATAAATCTTTAAGATTAGGTATGTATCAATTGGCACTATGAAAATAACATTTTAGCACTTATTCACCAAAATTACATAAAATAAGTAAGTACTTACTGTCAACGGCGCGGTGGCGTTATTGAAATCAACATCGTAATCCGAAATTTCTAACACTCGCGCCATGCGACGACTTTGTTGTCGTTATTTTTCTTCGAATTTACGAATTTTTTAGTTTATTATAATGCTCAAATTTAACTTTAGTACTGAATTTGGATATAGTTAACAAGTGAAACGGAAAAACAACTCAATTTAAAATAATAAAACCGTTAGTTTTGAAAAAGGGCAGTCCCCTTTTTCAAAACTAACGTTCCCAGAGAACACGTACTTTCGTTGCCTCGCACGGAAAAAGAAATGAGGTTTGACAGAACTGCTAGGAGTGACCTACTTAAGAAAAATTAAAAAATACGGGGGTAAATATAAAAAAAGTGCGAAGTTGCCTTGTAGGGTAGAAGAACTACGTTGTGAATGTTATATCTGAAGAATGAAGCGATGCAATATAATTATATGTTGTTTGTTTTTTAATGGACTTTTAAAAAAGAGGAGGTTGTTAAGGTTTTTTTTTTAATTGATATAAACTAGTCATCGTCATCTTCCTGCCCTTGTTCCACATTATTTGGGGTCGGCGCAACACGTTTTTTTTTCTTTCGTTCGGCCCTGTCAACCGTCATCACTACATACTATAAAACAAAGTCGCTTCCCGTTGTCTGTCCCTATGCATGCTTAGATCTTTAAAACTACGCAACAGATTTTGATGCAGTTTTTTTTAATAGATGGAGTGATTCTAGAGGAAGGCTTTTATGTATAATATGTAAATAATATTTTTAATTACACCATTGCACCCATGCAAAGCTGGGGTGCGTCGCTAATGCTATATAAACTAGTGTTGTCGTTTATTTTTAGGGTTCCATACGCAAAGGGTTAAATTGGGACCCTATTGTAAGACCGGAGTCTTACAGGCAGACTGACAGCGGACTGTCCGTCTGTCTGTCACCGGACTGTATCTCATAAGATACAGTCCTGCTACACTCCCTCACTATTACGGTTCATGAACCGTGACAACTATTGAAATTGTCACAGATGATGTATGCTTATATAATAAGCGACAGGAACCACTACTTTCTTTATTTTCTGAGCATAGTTTTATCGGTCGGAATTTCGCCGTATGGTTTATACTGCGTACATCGAAGGACTGGAACAGTTTTCCTGCTGCGGTCTTCCCGTCCGATTATAATTTAGGTGTAGAGTGAATAGGCACTTAATAAACTAGTGCGCGTCATTATCAACGGTTGCATCACTGCTTACCATCAGGTGGGATTGCAATCAAGCACTAGTGTATATCAATAAAAGAAAATTTGAAGTCTATTCATCACATTGGCGCTATCAAGCGAGTTTGCTTAGCGCAATGCACTCAAATATCAGAAATAAGAAAGAAAGAAAGAAAGAAAGAAAAATCGTTTATTAGACCTCTCACATACAGTAAAAAAATATTAAAAGAAAAAAAAAAAATAAAAAATAAACAACATTAAAAACTGTGCAAGGCCAAAAAGGCACCTAACTCAGCATATGCTGCGATATTTAAGAACGTTAAATAACGCAGCGCTGGTATTCTGTTAGGGCCCGCGGTGATGTCACGATAACACTCCCGGATGTTAAAATAAACTAGATCTCATAATAAACTAATAATAAATAGAACATTGATATAAAGCGTAAAATTCATATTAATGTGTGTCGTGTAAGTGTTAAATAAATATTGAAAAGAGAATAAATAGTGCATACAATAAAACCATTAACAGCTCAGGCGCCAGGCACGCGCGCTCTCGCGCTCCAACAACATTTGTCAATGCCATAGACAAACGGATGAGCGCGGGCGCACGGCTCACGGATATTTATCAGTTTAAAGCAAATAACAAACTACTATACTCTGTGATATTTATGTTCTGTGGCTTGATCTACCGATCGACTGTCAAAAGAAAAAATAGAAAATAAATAAATAAAGCCAAACCTCAGATTGGAAGTCAAAACCGCCAGGTGGAGGACATGTTGAGTATACAGTGGAGGTATACCTCGCTTAGGTGGGGCATCGCCGTATCCTAGTGGAGGTTATCGGCGGCAGCATTCCTTTACGCCAGACCCTGGTTCAGGCCATGGTTCGGCGAAAGAGGGAATGAAATGCGGTCGCAACTTTCTGTGAAGCAGTAATGCAAGCGAAGGAGGTAGCCGTCGAAGAGCAATGGGTATTTCGCCGTCAGCTCGTCCTACAAAGACCGAGCCCGGGTCGTCGACGGTGCGTAATATTTCACGCATACCTCAAAAAAATGTCAGTAAACCGCAGGGTTCCGCTACTTGCTGGGTCCATGGGAATAAGTCTGAAAGGGATAGTCGCGGTCCTAGAACGTAAAAGGCAACTGAAGGAACATAGGTCTAATCTAGTAAAAATTTGACACGCCCTCTCGCTCCACCCTAGAGCGGGATAAGTCATTAGACGATTTCCCACCTAAAAATTGTCTGGTAGATATCGCTATCAGCGAAAAGACAGCCATTGTACCCATAGATTTATGTTTATGTATAAATTGTGTAACTTTTTTGATGTACAATGATTTTATTCTAAATTTTATTTTATTCTTTAAAAAAAGACTGATAATCAAAAAGCTTTTAATAAATTCTATTTAATACCTTGCTGGACCTAAATTTAAAAAACCAGGAGCTATTTTAAATACAGCGGGTACAATAATGCTATTTCCATTGTAAATCCGCTAATCCCGCAGTAGCGTTAATAAAATATATAATTAACAACGAATCCTATAAGCTGGCTTTACAAACTGTTCCGAAGCTTACTAACAAACAGTCCCCGCGGTCTGCGGGCGCCGGCGTCCCACAGATTGATATTTTATAACCTCGCATTTACGACAGCACTAGCTGCTGCCGACGGCTTCGCCCGCGAGTAAGTAAACGCATGGGAGCATAGGACTTCCTCAATACACGATACTGAAAAAACCTTCCACAAGTTTTTTTTTTCAGGAAACAAAAGAAATCTGCCACTCCATACAAATCAAGTTTATGGTCAACCGTCAAAATTTTCCGTATCTTTCAATTTAAATCAAATCTTAAAGCTTTTTGAATAAGTTTTTTAAAGGAAATCTTAAAAAAACTCATTCAAAAAGCTTTAAGATTTCAAAAATAGTATTAAAATCTATTGCTACGCTATTGGATATTGGTACATGTGGAATCCTAGAAGAGTATTGGTCTGAGGTGCGTAAGCGAGCATACGTTTTCAGCATAACAATATTAGTATTACCACACACATTTTCAGCATAACAATATTAGTGTGATTCTCCTTTTTTGGTTAGTTCTGCGAAAAGATGCATGCAGGTATTTTGGGGAAACGTAATACTAGTAAGGTTTGAATTGCTGCTGTAGTACTGAACCACTTTAATCAGAAAATATCTTTAAAGTTAATAAGCACCTCTTTATCATAGGAATTACAGACACCTCACTTTGCAGGGCCTGCATGGAGGAGGGTGAGACGGCAACTCATCTGCAAGCTGCCTAGTGGTTGCTAGATACAGGGCAAAGTACATCGATGACCCAGGTATCCTCTGCTAAATGGTTAGTTACACAAATGTGCTGCTGGCATTCTTTGAGAAGTTGGGGTGGATATAATGATACATTAATTTGTCCCACAAGTACGCAAGATACGCGCACGGACACCAACTCGAAATACAAAAATATAATAGAAAAGAGTTGCCTTTTGCGTTCCAGAGAGAGAGCAGAGAGAGTAACTCTTTAGATCAAACTTCAGTCCGGGCAGGCATATGCTCTAGCAGGCCCCGTCAATTTAGTTGACATCTCTTTGAGCCGCATATGGAACACAACATACCTTCGATCCAGGCTTTGTCCCTAACAGACGGCAAGCTATTGCTCGTCGCCCGAAAGCCCGCGAATCCTTCTTGACGGGATGAGAAAAAGTAGGTAGGTAACTAAGGCCGCACCAGCAGCTCTCACACAAAGATTTAATACTCTTCATACACCTCATACTCTTTACTTACATGTACCAAAAAGTAAACGACTAGAAATGCCTTTGCTATATGACATTCATACCGCGGAATTGCGCTGAGCACAAGTTTTGGGTGCCGGCAACACCCGCTGACACGACTAGTTTATACAGAAACTTTTGACGATACCATCGCTAGTGACCAGTGAGGCAACCCGGTGCTCGAACGAAAACCCATTTCGAAACTCTAACCACAAAATCATCTATCACAACTTAGATCACGCGTTAAAACAGTTATTATTCGTCGCGCGCGCGTCAGAGCACGTAGAGTAATTCTGTTGGGCGTCTTTGTCGCGGCGACAAGGAAGTTTGCGAGCGACAAACTCTCAAATAATACGTGCCCCAGTTGCCTTCTGCTTGCGATTCCGCTGGCGACTGTCGTATCATCTCGCGTTACCTAAACTTGTAAGTTGTTCGGAGTTGTCGCGTGTTGAATGGGAAGCTTTAGCTAGATTTTTGTTTGTATCTTAGTTTGTTATATTTGTGTTTGGAGGAATAAACTGCAGAGGGCCTGCGTAGTTTATTAAAAACTTGAAGAGGATGTAGGCGACGGAAGTCTCTAGCAACCAAGTTTTATCTATGGAAAACGATGCGCGGAATATTTGCAAAAGGTATTTCAGCCTCCCAGTTTGAATTTTAGACGTTTATGGGACATACATTGTATAGCTGCCGTACCTATCAAACAGTAACAAAGTTAAATAGAAACACGTGTAGCTTCTTATTGACTGTAGGCGTGTCCGAATTTCAGGTAATTTAAGAGTTTCATGCAAGGAAAGTGGTGTGATAGTTCTGATTCCCTTGTTCAAAAGCAAAGCTGGAACTACAGAACAGGTATCTTATCCTGACATACGAAAGAAAATTCAAAAAAGCATAAGCGGTGAAACCACACATAAGGTGAAAGTATGGTAGTATTTTTTTTCGATGGGAAAATCATCCAATGACAAGTCCGCGCCCTTGGGCGGGGCGAGAGATAGTGTCAGACTTTTACTGACTAAAAACCCACTCCTTTTCCTTCGTTGCCTTTCACATCGGGGCTGAAACTTCCTTTCAGAAATCGATCCTTGGCCCCAGTAGGTTAGGCCCCTACGGTTTGTTGACAACTCCTTGAGACACGCGTGGAACTAAATGCGCCGTCTACGACTTGGGCTCGGTGGTCGAAATTCGAGATTTGAATCCCGGCGGAGGCTGAAGCGTGAGAGCCGTTGCCTCACGCGTGCAGCCTTCTCCTTTGCTACCATTACTGATTCGCAAAAGGAGGCGAAGTTTGCTAGTGTACCTATATGTTTGCATATTTATTTTTTCTTCGTGCTCGAACGGCTAAAATGCGGGATGAAATTAGGCATACAAGCAGACAATATTCTGGAATAACACATAGGATACTTTACCCCGGGAGTATGATATTCCCTTAGGATAATTCTTTACTTTCACATGGACAAAGCCGCTGTTAACAGCTAGATCACCATATTTTTGACGTTAGTAAATCTATACTAACGCTTTCGGTAATAAAAAAAACATTGACAGGTGTATACAACATCCCTTTTCTGTTTTAATAAGAGAGAAAAAAAAAAGGACGTATCCTCAAAGTTTAGCTTGTGAACAAGGGGTTACATACCAATTTCGACCAAAAACTTTTAGGTAAAGTAATACCATCGATCAAGGCTTGATGAATAGGATTAACTTCGTATATGTAGGTGGAATAGGTACCTGTATTGGACGTAGGAGGGTACTCCTACTTACACATCGTTTTAGCTCTTAGCAGCCGTTTAATCTACATATAGAGGTGGGAGGCCTTTCAAAATAATGTTAAATTGATTCTATCAGATCTCGCTTTATTTATCCACGATATAGAGGTGTAGGTATAGGTATACTTACGCCTCTGCATCGTAGGTGTATAAAGTTGACATTATCGAGTGATACTAATTTTATTCTAATAGCTACATAGAAATTGTACCTGTTACTTAAACTAAAGGTATTTCCCAACTTTAAGTAACAGGTACAAGAGCATAAAAATCAACACGATTCACACTTTCCGTACTTCAATACTTTCGAGAGCGGGAATCGCACACGGCCGTATCGACGAGGCGATCGGCAACGCGCTCTCTTTTTACCCGACTGCAAGAAGGGTTGTGTTTTTCGCGCGGATCTTGTATGTATGTAATATTCTTTATTACCTCATATCTTCCAAACCGCTGAACGCATTAAGATAATTGAGATATCGTTAGATTTATCTTGATAACCCAGGTGTTCTTAGATAGGCGACGTTAACAACAACGACTGTGAGACGCCATACTTTAAAGCAAAATAAAAAATGTTTTTGATACTACAATATGGGTATCAAATTAAAGAGCTTATCATCAGGATTCCAAATGGTACATCACGACTAAATAAAATAAAAAATACAACAGGAAATATGTCATTTATTATCTACTAGCTGTTATTCGCGACTTCGTTACTCCCCTTTTTTTTGGCAATCGTGTAAAGAGTTGTTATCCATTTCAGAGATATGGGGAGATGTCTGGGAATGAAGTCTCGTTCCCGCGAGAAAATGAAAAGTAGTCTAAGTTACTCCTTATCGCCGTCAGTTGGGCACGCCATAATCATGGAGGTAAGTCCCCTCTTTGAGGAGTGGCTAGAGAAGCGTCACGGCGTCCTCACCTTCCACACGACGCAGGTCGTCAGACATGGTAAGTTCAAGAGGTTTCTGCACCGGAATCAGGATGAAAAGAACCCTCGGGGTTTTTTTTTTTTTTTTTTTTTTTTTTATGGTAGGTAAAATCATCCAATGACAAATCCCGCCCTTGGGCGGAGCGGGAAGTAGTGTCAGACTTTTACTGACTAAAAACCTACCCCGTTCCTTCGTTGCCTATAGTGCCGGGGCTGAGCCTTCCTCTCAGAAAACGGCCCTTGACCCCAGCAGGCTTCAACCCTGCCTGCCTGCAGTTAGCAGGCTGGGCCTCTTCGGTTTGCTGACAGCTCCTTGAGGCGCGCGGGAACAGAACGCGCCGTCGACGACTTGGGCTCGGTCCGGCCGGTTACCGGACGATCGGACAGCGTGCTACCCATTGCACGCCGTCCGCAAGCCCGCGCCTACGGTGGCCGGAAATCGGGATCGGAATCCCGGCGGCGGCTGGGGCGAGCGCCCCGTTGCCTCTGCCTGATGCGGTCGGCCTCCTCCTTTGCTAGCATTACTGCTTCGCAGAAGGAGGCGACCGCCTGCCATCCCTGCTCACTACGGACCATGGCCTGAACCAAGGCCCGGGACCCCTCGGGGGTGTCGCCATTGTGTAGGCCGCTCACCTGGAGGACATGGTAGAGCTTACGGTGGTGTGAGCCCCGCACGGTCAGAGCACCGCCGTGTCCTCGTGGGAGCAATCGGTGGCGGTGATCTCTCGTGCCGGGCCCTGGTCCAGGTCATGGTCCGGAGCGAAAAGGAATGGGCGGCGGTCACCTCTTTCTGTGAAGCAGCTAAGAGATGGAGACAGCTGCACGCCCCAGCCGCTAATTAACATCTTAGATGAAATGGTTTCATTCTAGTTCATTTTAATGGGTCCCAACTGTAACAAACAATATGTTCCGTATTATAATTTATTATTTATTTTATTTTACGTGTTTAAAGTAATGCAGTTAAATTGGTTTCTACTCTACTGGACTGAACTTGTTTTTTTTTTTCTTTTTAATTTTTATTTAAAGTTTTTTCGCTCTAATAAACGACGGTTCTAAGTGACCAAAAAGGATAGAAGCGTAGAAAAGTACGATTCGGTACTAACGGATGTAGAGCAACCCATACGTAGTGCCTATTTCGAGAATACAAAGGCTCTATTCAAAGAGTCATTGATTAAATTCATAAAGATCCGCGGTAAAAGGTTGGTCATTGTCGGTATTGAATTGAAATGCAGAATGTTTTAGGACTGACAAGCCTCACAGTATATAAGTAAAAATCTAATTAGTCTACTTTTTTTATTTATTTTTAGGTGGGTATCCATCAAGTAACTTCTCCCACTCTAAGTAGCTTGAGGGAGTGTCACACTTTTACTGACTAAAACTCACCTTGGTTCCCTTAGCATTCCAGGGGCGGTGAGGGGGTAGGTACACCCAAAGTTTATAAACACAATCAGAATTTTTTTCTTCACCCCATTTTAGCAGGCTAAGGTCTTAGATCTAACCATCATTAGTAATGCAGAATAGAATAGAATAGAATTTTATTTGTAAACATAGGTCAGATTACAACAGAGTGTTAAAGGTAGGTAGGTCTTCGGTTTTGCCCAGAGGCGTACAAACTTAGATAATTAATAGTCAGTTTTCATTTATCTTCTGAGATTATTTAACCTTTACCTAACAATTACCAAATTCAAAATTAATCAATTACATTAAAACAGTATAAATAAATGTCACAGAGATTTTGCTATCACGCATGTCATATAAATACTAATGTCAAACACAATTCAGGACCATCAAAATATGTAGTCAGGTGATATACAATTTTATAATGTAAGCTTTTATATCATTTATAAAGTCAATGTTAATGTTAATGTAGGTACCTATATCTTTTTAGATTTACATTAGATTACAGGTTTCTAAATATTCTTCCAGTATTTGGGAGCAAATATTTCGAGTCAGCCTTCTTGGCAAACTTTGCTGATTTAGTCTTACTAAAATAAAATTATCAGCTTCGCTATGCCGACATCGCGCCTGTTTCGATGATTCTACGTTCGTCCAATTTTGTAAATACTTGAGATACAAAACTACACCTATTTTACATCACTATATTCACTAAGAATCAATTTGCAAATATTAACAGCCTTTGGACTTCAATCTAAAAAATACCGCCAAAAACAATCTCAACAAAGACAAACATTTTCTATTTATAACTATTAAGGCCCTAACCCCCGAGCAGTGCTATAAAACAATGACTTTCTGAAGCCTATACCTCGGTAACAGCTAAGTCAATAGGTTGGAAAAAAATATATGTTTATTATAGATTCATGAACAACATTATCAACATAATTATGATTTTTTCCTAACACTAATACTCTAAAAAAACATTAACAACGTGATATTTTTTCGCTTGTTTTCCTTACGGCTTTCAAATGGCTTTGATCTTTAGAAATATGTTTACACAAAAAAAATTGCTGGTTAAATGTTCTTCAAAATGTACATAGGTAAACCAATCAATATTTCGCAAAGTAAATGGATTTAAAGCTGTTGTGATGTTCAAGGGACATGCCTTAAGTCTATTGGTTTGCTTTTAAAAACGTTGCAATCAGTCGACAAACAACGGATAGCCCTACTGCAAGTCCCCTGGGTCTTTCTGTCCCTGTATCCTGCGGTTGCACCCCACTGCGCAGTCTATGCGCATGACGCGAGTCGCGACAAGGGCTAATCGTGCAATGGGAAGTACAAAGTGACCTCAAACAGGTGACGTGCTTTGGTGCTGCAGAGTGATTGATTGCGCTGATTGAAGCAGCTGGAAATGTTTGTGGTTTGTGTTTTGGCGAGTGAAGTGAATGTTGATGAAGTGGATGGATAGTAGAAGAGTTGAAACCTTGCAAGACGGGTAGATATGAACAAATTTTATATCGATTGTTCATCGTCAGAAAAATAATATGACAACAGACTGACATCAACCCGAGCATGAGCTTTTTTCATATTGCAGTATTTAGTAAGGTACAAAAAATAATATATTTTAATACAAGTGAAGAAACTTTGTCATTGTGACCGAAGCGGAAATCACCTGAGCCGCAGGGGAGGGTGTTATGGAGCCGAGTGCTGCATTTACACGTGTACCAACGAAGTTTTTTTCAATACACTTACGAAGAAATATATAAAAAGGGTTGCCCGGCGACTTGTAGGGGTTTTTTGGGGATAAATACAATAAATTGTGATGGAGGTGAACGGGATCAATTTTCTGCACTTGTGCTAATAATGGTAAACTGTGAAACTTGTCAAAGTTGTTTTGAAAATGGGTCATTATTGTTGTTGTATTATATACGCAAAAATAAAAGCAAAAACAGTCTATGTACCTATGTTTTTCCAGTGGCCTTGAAATTAGATCAAAGATTTAAATGGATAGTTACTGCTAGAAAAATAAATGATATTGGACATAATCTTTAATTGAAATATTGATAAAATTAATTTTATTTATTCTGCATTTTATAGGATATAATATATTAATTATTGCTTTAGTATTGATGGATCGTCACAACATCCACCCGACTACAAATTTGCAGTGAATAGTAGTGCATAGGAGGTAAAAAAACAAGCGCGCTAGCAAGTCCGAGTTATAATTATTTCAACGACATTTCTTAAAATATATAGAAAGCAGAAAGTTAATAATGGAAGAAGAAAATTAATTACATCAAAATCAACGTCGTCTGGGCAATTAAGGATAACAAGTCAATATCTTCTCCGAAATAAATTTAAGGTTAAACAAACTTTATTTGCAATAGTTTTATTCACACTGACACCTGTGATGCTGAAATTCAAGTAGATACTTATAACAACAAATTAGACTTGTTATATAGGGCGTTAAGATCACCGATGTTTGATGAATGATGTAAGTTCGTATTTTTTTTTTGTTCCTATTAAATAACTATTGCCATTAGTAGTCAGTACTTCGATATTTCTTACGTGTTCTGCTAAAACCAATTTATTTCCTTTCAGCATATTTTGGGGCTTGAAACTTATTATGTATTTTACACTCTCAAAGTGTCAGTTTTTATTATAACATCCATTTTTCCATAAACTGTGTTTTAATAAATGCCTCAAAAATATTAATTATTGTCTTTCTTTATATTTTCTATTTAATTTATTTTATAGAAAATAATTAGCACTTTTCATTGATTATTTGACATGAGCCCCTAAAGTGGCGTTTGAGAGATGGCGCTACTGTCGTGCACGATTTCAATAATGGTAAAATGTTGGTTATTATAGAAATTCCAGGGTTTTGTGCAACGTTTGACACGCTCTTATAATCATTTCACGACCACAACATTGCCAGCTACAGTTATTTTTTGCAAAATCGCTCGTCTCTGTATCGGGCCCCGCAACAAGCGCCCAGCGGCGATCCCCATCGAACCATTGAACTGAGCAATTTGCGGCCAAACTCAACATTTTATTTTTATCTCACGTTTTTCATACAACTTACTCGGTCCCTCTCTGTGCTGTGACTGACGTTCAATTATTTTGCCATTTATATAGATTTGGTAGCCAGTGTGTACGGTTTAAAAGTTCGTTGGAAAATGACAGGATTTATAATTGGTTTCTTTGAATATGAATTGGTATTTTGTTTTATTACATTTATTTAAAAATCAGCTGATGCCAGTGGCTTCGCCCGCGCGACAGTTGAAAATTGCCCCAAGGAAACATACTTACTGGAGTCTATGTTAAAGTCAAAGTCAAAATAAAAAACTTTTATTGTGAACTAAGTGTACAATGTTGGTGTTATTTATCATGTCAGTACATTTGACTTAGCAGCCTTTTAAAAGCATTGCAATTTTAATTCTTCCTAATTAACATGCAATAAAAATTATTCATCACCACTTATTATTATTTATTTATTTCATCACCACTGCTCTCAAAACGGTGAAGGAAAACATCGTGAGGAAACCGGCATGTCCTAGAACCAAAAATTCGAAGACATGTGGCATTCACCAACCCGCACTGGGCCCGCGTGGTGGATTACGGCCCTTTCCCTCTCCTAGAGAGGAGGCCTGTGTCCCAGCAGTGGGAACATTAAAAGGCTGATGATGATGATGATGTGTATGTATGTTCAGTGCCTTACGTAGTAAAGTAAGTAACTGCTAAGTGCATTCATTCATTAAGTTAGGCTGAAGACAAAAAGTCGATATACCTAATTACTTAATGAAAAAAAATTGTTAATCGTGTCTGTTGGAAGCCCTCTCACAAGGATACTGATGGCCTGGACCATTGTGGGAATCCGATGGGTGCAAGAAGCATAGAACCGGTCGTTATGGCGACGTTGAGGGAGGCTTAGAAACATTCACTTTACTTGCTGATAGGAAGTTTGAAAGTGGCACCTAAGACTGAAAAATTGAAAGGGAATAGTCTGTATTGGTGTGCTCATGTAAAAAGAAGGGATGAAACGCATATTATTGAAAGAGTAATAAGTATGAATGTGGATGGGTTGAGAGTACTCACTCTCAACCCATCCACATTCATACTTATGTAGTTTGTACTTACTCAAACGGTATCCAAAAATCGTTTACTTTATATCAATTAAAAAAAGCCCACTTTAGAGTGGAGCGAGAGGGTGAGTTACTTTTACTGACAAAAAATAAACTAGTCTTCTTCAGTTGCCTTTTGCTGGAGAGCGATGTACTTATTGTTCATCGTCCGCAAGCTCACATTTCACAAACACATGACTTTAACGAATAAAAGACGATGATGAGTATTTCAGCACGCCTACAAAGCAATTTCGACATCAACCACACGCACTGGATTATAAATAATTCTCTCTACGTTTAATTTATAACAAACCTAAACAATTTTCCGCTTAATTAGTCAGGATGTTCATTAGTTAATGCAATTAACATGTTTTATTTAAATTAATTATGAAACATGGTTTATGAAGCAAATGAAAGTGTTTTTATTATTATTTTATTAGATCATAAAGCCGCGAGTGTGGTGGCTGTGTGGACTTATCACGGAGGTTCATTTTAGCGGTTGCTTTATTTGGCGTTGGTTTTTTAAATTAAAATAACAATTTTATTCAGTCTGCCACAGGATTTATGCTTGACTTTTTAATACCTATACTTGATTAAATAATACAATTTCAGTGTTTGCCCAAAGATTATTCTATATGCTTATGCATATTGTCATTCAACGTGCAATATTGCTAGTTTTCTGTGCACGTCTCTTGGTGACAGCGATGTGGAGAATTACTTCGACGCCTGAGCGTGGTTTGTTATTGTATAGACAGCTAAATTTAGTAGGAATAAATAGGAAGAATGTTTAGATTGCATAATAAAATTTGGGTGTTAAATATTTATTATGATAAACAAGGATAAACAAACAACCACGGCAGATGCAAATACGTCTGATTTTTCCAAGGTAATGAGAGTCTGACTTCAGAAACTAGCAGTATATCAAAGAGCACTTTTAGCATTTTAACTCGCAAACTAGCCGCGTGTTTTAGTCCTTAAGCCTTAGGTCACAACGGTCAAAGTTCCTTACAAAAAGAGGAGTTATTGTAAAACGCGAGGGAAGACGGAATGATCTCATTTTCTATTCCATTCGTTTCACACAAACCACACAAATCACTGTAGCTTGCTGCGACTCGAATTCTCTATGCGCAAGTTACAAGCGCCTGAGGGAAAAGGAAAGAGTTTATTTGGTATCACAGTAAAACACCACAACCCACATAAGTATATGTATACATGTTTATGTACAGTCAGGGGTCAAAAATGCAGTTGCATTCTATCTGTTTAAAGTGCCTAAAATTTATTTGTAGTATGTGGTCCACAAGTAGTTTTTTCAATACTTTAGATTTCGTGCTCTAAATAAAATTATGAACCATTGGCACTCTTCTACAAATAAATTATATTATAGACACTTTAGCATTTGTAATGTGCAACTGCACTTTTGACCTTTGATTATACCAATATCATGGTCTTAAGAAAGTTAAAACAGTTCTTATCATCGCATACTAATATCTTCTTATCTAAAAACAAATTCTGTTGCCAAACTTCCGAGTGAGCAATATGGTATAATAAGTCTAGGTTTCTCTTATGAAGAGAGATTAGTAAATATAAAGAACTAGGAGATACCTAACTACTACTGTTTACCCTAACAAGGCCATGCACAAGAGCGTGAGAAAAAATACAAACAAAACAAGCACCTAGCATTAACAGTTTTTGATGTACCTACCAAAAAGTACATTGACCGTGTTTGGATTAAGGGATACCCAGGTGTGGGAGTATTTCACAATGGTTTATATATCAACAAAAATTTAAAAAAAAGAATGTTCCCGAAAAAAACGAACCAGGATTTAAAAAGGTTTTTTTTTCCAGGTATTTTTGATAATACGAGTATATTGGCATCCTTTATGTCACTTTACTCACATAATGAGATTTTATCTTATTTCAGCATACAGTTGGGCAGAAAATATTTCCAATTGTACTTTTAAAGAGCAAATTAAAATAATTTTAATCACAGGGCGCGTTTAAATTGCAATTAATAAGTTTAAATACCTACAACATCGACTTGAATATTCAACTTCTTAGCGTTTGCTGTTTTTTTCGCAGCTTCTCGATTATATATCGAAGAGCTTCTATTAACCCAAGAAACATAATTATAACACTGTGTGTCACTTGTGTAAATCTGAACAGCACTTGTCCTTTATATACATATAAGAAAATTCTCTAAGTTTAATTTTCGATTATACATACATCCATTATAAATTCGAACCAAGAGTAGTATTTCACAAGGAGCTTCACTACCCGCTAAACCTAAGTAATCTGACCTAAGAATTCTATTAAACCAGGACTGTTAATACCGTCGAACTGAGCTATTGTTAGCGTCGCGTGTGGGCGATGTTACAGGCGATTATGGGCTGTAATGGTAGTCTTACGAGCAAAACTACCATTACAGACTAATCCGTTTGTGAAATAAATAATGAAGGACTAAAGATCAACTATCTGATGTGATCTGAACAAGACACAATTAGTAAGTAAATTACTTGTGGTACTAGTTTATGCAGATTTTCAAAGAGTTATTTAAGGCTTCTGCTGAAATCTTCCTACAAAGTTAGTTGAAAAATAGTCTAAGGCGTTTCAGACTTGTATTGACTAAAACCCACTCGTTGGTTCATTTTTTGCCTTGCGTTCCTGTCCCGGGGATTCATTGTCACTTGACTCTGACATTCAACCCATGGCCAATAAGGCTTCAACCCTTTTGAGCCCCTACAATTTACTGACATCTCTATAAGGTGCGCGTGTAACACTACGCGCCGTCCACTACTTGGGCTCGGTCCGGATGGTTACCGGATGACCGGACGGCGTGCTACCCATTGCTCGCCATCCGCAAGTGTTCGCCTACGGGTGGCTGGAAATCGGGATCGAGATCCCGGTGGCTGAAATGTGACGGCCGTAACCTCGCGTGTGTGGCCGCTTCCTTCGCCAGCATTACTGCTTCGCAGAAGGAGGCGACCGCCTACCATTTCTCCTCGCTCCGGACTATGGCCAGTACCAGGGCCCGGCGCGAGAGGTGGCCGCCGATCCAACAAAAAGCTATCCTTTAGTATTTTGAAAACAAATTCCAAAGGTGCAAAGCACAAAATTGGTCAAGCCGTTTCGGAGGAGTTCGATAACAAACAGTGTTATACGAAGATTTTAAGGTTCCGTACCTAAAGGGGACCTTGTTACTAAAATACTGTCTGTCTGTATGTCCGTCTGTCACTAGGCTGTAGGCTCATGAACGGTGATACCTAAACAGCAATTTTATCCGATCATGTATTTCTATTGCCGAATAAAATAAATATTTATGTAGATCTCCCATACATCAGACGTGACTTTTATGCCGTATTTTGCTAAGAACGGTACGAAACCCCTTCATGCGTGAGTCCGACTCGTACTTGACCGGTTTTTATAAATTAAATGTTGTATGTTCGTATCGTCTAATAACTAACTTGCTCCGTTTACCAGGTGTTTGTGCTAATCCAACAAACTGTAGAATACACGTGCAGGATTTTGTTCTGTCAGAAGTTTTGAGGATGAAAGGGGTTGTTCCAGCCTACCCCATTACTATTCAGCTGTTTCCACGTACCCATGGGAAGGGCCGGGTTTAGCGGAGATGATAAATGATGCAGCACTCTAGATCAATCATTTGATATCATTAATAACTGTTTTTGTTGTAAAATACTTGGGTAGTTCAGAGTTAAGTGTGATTGGCAATAGATCTCTATAAAGAAAACATTTTTATCGTACTATTGTAATGGCTATTCATTATTAGGAAGGTATAATATATAATATAATATTCCACAACTATCACACAACGCAGTCTCAAGCTAAACAGAGCTATAAGTACTAGACCACTGAAAAACATATTTCAAAATACACACATATTATAGATAAATTACACCCAGACACAGAACAAATGATCACAAACATTTGTCCTGGGTGGGGATCGAACCCACGACCTCCGGCATAGCAGTCAGGGCTACTAACCACTAGACCAACAGGCCAGTCAGCTGTATCGATACGTGAAATAATAATTATGTTTTAAAAAGGACCTCAATCTCTCTATTTAAATAATGGTGAAAAATATTGTGTAATAGGTTAGGTACTCGTACTACAATATCTATTACATTATCATATATTTAAAAATGAATAGCTGTTCGTTAGTCTCGCCAAAACTCGAGAACGGCTGGACCGATTTGGGAGGTTTAAGCGGTGATAAAATATCGAAAAATTCACGAAAAAAAATCCGATAATTAAGCGGTGCGAAGTTTGCCGGGTCAGCTAGTATACAAATATAATTAAAGTATCTGTTTGTAATATCACAACAAGTACCTATGGGAATACTTTTTTCGATTCGGAAAAATCTTCGAGACTCGATTCGGAAATTGAACTATATAAAAAAAATAGTTTGTATTATTTTCTGATTTTGAGAGCAGTGATGATGACGAAGTACTTACTTATAAGTCTGTCTCCTGAATTACTGGCCGTGATCTTCCAGTAGCGCATATCAAAACCATATAATACAATTTTATTGAATATCTCTTTCCTCAGCCTCCGTATAGTATTTCACCGTTTTTAACTACCCCAGCGATCCCGCTACCCGCTCCTCCCATACACTCTGCCAGATTTACATAGCTTACTTTATTCAGTCGCCACACAACAATACAATCGAGTCTATTTAAATAATCAGTTAGGGGAGCTAGCTACTTGTGACTTCGGTGACGAAGCTTGAAGGATTTGCGAACGTTTGACAGCAAGTACCTACAGAGGTTTCAATAAACTTGAATTGAGAAATGATTGACACAGGTTCTGCAAGACAAATAATTCTGCAAATAGGAAATCAAAACCTCAAGCGCAACGCAGGGGCTCGTTGCAATGAACGCTGGTGGGTTCTAGGGCGAATCTTCGTTAAGCAGGCGCCCGCGATGGGCACTCGTCGCGTGTTTCCCGTGCGACGGTCCACGACGCGGAAACCGAATTATTAGGTACCGCTAGTTCAACTTTAACTGTGTACATGTAGTCGTGTCGACGAAAAACTTAATATATTATTACGTAGCAAAGGGGGTGCCGGGCCCGGCTCTCCACAACGGTTCCCCGCAACGGAGCTTTTTTGTATGAGACCGCGCGGGCGTACGCTTTATCTAGTTTTGGCCCTTAGTAAAAATCTGACACTTCATCTCGCTCCAAAACTATCGGCAGAAGTTATTTGGTGACTTTTCTACCTCGAGAATTTTGAACCTGATTAAGACCTGAGCAGGAATAATAATAATTTGTTTATTTTTATAATAATTAGTTTATTTGTACTTTGCAATTTAAATAAATTAGTATCTATACAGTTACAAATATCATGTTGTACATAAAGGCAAATTTAAAATGCGAACTGCTGCCTCCTAAACTAGGCTAAAAGCCTGTGTTTTAGGAGCCAATGTTCCTCCAGAAATAAGCAAATTATAACAGACAACATTGCAAGTAGGTGTTAGTTATAAGTCATAATAAGTACAGCATAAATCATTGAAATTGATTATAAAATATTATTGGGATTAGTTTAATTAAACGATTAAATTAAATTATTAAAACAATTTACATAACAAATTCTAGGAAAAAGAAAAAAATATATTATACAAATGAATTAGCAGTTAACATCAGTCTTTAAGAGATGACTGTAATAAGATTTTCGGTTTCGTCGTATATTAACTTCTGCAGCCATTTGGAAAATTTTAACATCGTGTTTAGGTAAGGGATAAATGGAGATGAGCTTGTTTATTTTATTGTAAAGTCGAGAGCTAGTTACCACATACTGTCGGCTGGCAAACTTGCAACGGCATTGTACCGTGTCACAAACGGGAAAGCCTTTCCGTCTTTTCAGCATGTCCGTGTCTAGGTGCAACTTAGAGTGTTTCCGAAGCACAGCACGGAGCACAAAGAGCTGTCTCACGGTCAAGATTTCAGCTTCTGAGTATAGTTGCTGATTCGAGAAGTCTCTACGCTTAAAGTACATAACCTTTAAGATCTAGTGTTATAGTAAAAGTAATAGTGTTAATGTGACCTCTTGACTTAAACTCTAGACCACAAGACAATCCATATATAGGAGAAAATAATTGCAGCTTCGCTAAATGTAACCGAGTAACAATACTGTACCTCAGTATATAGTATCTAACCTCCACAATTTAGTAATAACACGATATAGTGGATAACACGATACCTCTTGGCAAGACTCATGGCAGATTTCCTAGCTTCTGACTATCCTTGTATTGACTGTCAAAGGTTTACAAATGGCAGCCGAGACCAACGGCATTTTGGTATAAGATAGTTTACACAGAACAGAGTATAAAGTCCCACAAAGCTCGCTGAAAAGCGAGGATCCTCTTACCAGACGCGTGTGCGAGATCAAATACATGATCTTAGCAACTGCTCGATAGTTTATTTGGGGCTGCTGTATATGTACTTATTACGCGGAGAACTTTAATACCGTTATGCAGGATTTTGAATTTAAATTCTTAAGTAGGATCATAGATGTCGCTACATATCCATCCTCAGACCGAAATTCCATGATAATGACACGGGTTTATTTAAACACTGTCAAATTGTAAAGGTCTTTGACAAAGTACGTTTGCGTGTTTTATGTGAAAAGTACCACAACATAAATAATATTCGTAAATACGAGAGGCTCCAGTCGTTTCGTAGTTTAATTTCTAGATTGCAATGCAATCTAGAAAGTGTCTTTTTGAATGAGGACCTATGTAGGTATACCTAACTACTGTTCGCATAAATTAAGTTTTTGGCGCCGGCGAGTTGTCGCTTCTGACATATCGCTGTTAAACTCGCGATGGTTTCTGCTGGTATGTTTTATACGTTAACCTGATTGTAATGGTGTTGTTGTATAATAAACGATAAAAAAAAACGAAGTGCTGGTGTCTTTATTTTAGCCAGGAGCTCGTCGACCTATTATATCACTTTATCTATACTTGTAATAAATCTGTAGAAGTAAAAATTCTGTACATTGTTGTTTTTGTATTTATTCTTTAATATCCTGGGCACCACACTGGGTACTTTTTATCCCGGAAAAGTATATATAATAAAAAACAAACTTAATTTTGCGGTTTGATCCCTAGACCCGATTACAGTACCAACCGAAAATAATAAGTTTGTCGTAGGTTACGTCACCCGTTTCTATCGTAATTAGGAACAAAGGGCCCGCGCCGGGACAGAAGTATTAATACTGGTATGCTTGATAGATAACGTTCTACACAAATAGCACTTTACACAAAAAACTCATTGATAAGTTTCGTCGTCTACGCGAACGAAGTCGCAGGCACAGCTAGTAAGTAATATAAAAGTAGAAACTGACTGACTGACATATCAACGCACATCCGAAACTACTGCGACTGGGAGCGTGCAATTTTTCACAAAAAAAAAGGTTTATTTTATGATGCATTGTCCAAAATTCAATGAAGGAATGAAAATGGATTTTAGTTTTTCAAAACTACCCTCAAAATAAACTTTAAGAGGTGTTCAAGTTTCTATGAAAAATTTCTAACGAATAAAGTTGCGCACAAATTGCCAGTTAAATGACAACTCGTGTAAATCATATTTCGATTAGTTTTGTTCTAGGAAGTACAGGTAACTTCTCTATCTATAATATGGCTAGTTTATGGTCTATGCGTAACCAGTGCAGCCTGCAAACCTGCGTCCTCGGGGAAATCACATTTCTCCACCGAATCACTGAACAGTTTGATGTTTTTAACCATACAACTGTTTTCTGGGATCCTATTTCAACCTACGTACCAACTGTTACCTTACAAGTAAAAAAAAAGTGAAGCTAAATTACACGTTCCAAAGCATGAAGAATAATGTGCAAGAAACTTTATGGACACTCTTTTAAATCAAACTATAAGTTACAAATCTTGGATATATATTTTTTGTCGCTTCTATTACATAATAGAAGCCAAATTACTTACCTACATTGTGCTCACATAAGCACAATGTAGGTAAGTAATTTAAAAAAAAACTATCTAATATTGAAAAATAGAAATTTAATTAAGCCATTTTTTGAAGAGAATCTCTAATAGTGCTGGTCAAATTAAGAATTTGACGGAACAATGGTTGAGCGATTGGCTGCTGCGCTGAACGTCGCGGGTTCGATTCCCTAACGAAACAAATACTTGTATTGACTACAGATAGGTGTTTCGGGTCTGAGTGTCTTGAGTATGTCAGTTTACATGTTTGTGAATGCACCCACGACACAGAAGGTATTTTTGGAGTGGAACAAAGATTTTTTAAAAAGAAAAAGCGAAGAAATAAAGATTTTTTTTACCCGACTGCGCCAGAAGGAGGGTTATGTTTTTCGAGAGTATGTATGTATGTATGTATGTATGTATATATGTATGTATGTATAATTGTTTGGCACGCTCTGCAGCCTGAACGGCTCGATGGATTTTAGCTCGAGAGGTGTCGTTAGATTCGTATTTACTGTGAGAGTGACACTGGGTATATCAAAATAAAAAATAAAAAAAATGGCGGATTTTTGGCGCCAAATTCATATGTTTGGCACGCTCTGCGACCTGAACGTCTCGATGGATTTTAGTTTGAGAGGTGTCTTTAGATTCGTAATTACTTTGAAAGTGATATCGTAATAAAATAAAACTAAAAAAATAAAAAAACGGTAATTTAAAAAACTAAAAACCCCGACTGCTTTTCTGAGCATTCATGAAAAAGCCCTAAAACAAGAAAGTCGTTGTACCCGATTGCACTTATCTATATAATATTTTAAATACTGGCAGTCGGGACCCATTCTAGAAAGTCAGCCGTCTAGTCAATAGATTAGAGTAATCTGCAATATAATATAGGTATGTGCTTTCAAATCTAGAATGGGTCCCGACTGCCAGTATTTAAAATATTATATAGATAAGTGTAATCGGGTACAACGAATTTCTTGTTTTAGGGCTTTTTCATGAATGCTCAGAAAAGCAGTCGGGGTTTTTAGTTTTTTAAATTACCGTTTTTTTTTCAAAGATATAAAGCTACCTCACCGCAGACCGTCACACTGTGAGTACGGAAGCAAAATCATGAAACTAGTTCATTATAAAACATGCGCCGATGCCAAGAAAATTAACTTGAATAAAGTTAGGTTAACTTTTATGACCCTCATCACTGTCTTGTCCTAGGCAAGTAATAGGGTCTAGGTAATTAGGCACCTCATTAGCGCTGTTTATTAAATGCGCGGTAAAGGTACCTTAATTTGTGGAATTCAGAATAATGGCTACCTAGCAACTAGACGGTTTTTATCAGGATATGTTCCTAAAACGTGTTTTCTTTTAATTCTTTATTCCTCTAAATGACTCAGCAACCGTTGCTCTGCCATATAAATTACTAGCTCCTGCCAACGGCTTCGCCCGCGTGAAATTTGGCTACTCCATACAAGCTTCCAACCCCGTTTTACTCTCTTAGGGATGCAGTTTCGTAAAATCCGTTCTTAGCAGATTTCTAAACCCTCTGAACCAATCTGACAAATTTTAAGTTTGTAAGTGTTATAATAGTTTTTGAGATTTCGTATTATTTAGTGAGTGGTATTTCGCTTTTATATATATAGGTTATCAAAGACAAAATAGGGGTGTGGGGGGTAGGAAAATAAAAAATAACCTAAGTCCTATTCTCGGAAGTATAAAATAAACATAAATGGGATTTTTAGTCATGTATAGAATTTTGTATAATAAAATCTCGTATCAAAAGGTTTACTATCGAACTTCGAAACGGTTGAAACGATTTTAATGCATTTTTTGTTGTGATGTGTGTTGTGTCTTGTATTTTTTTTTTATTATAGCGATAAAATACGTTAAATAAAATATATAAAACGATAGCCAGTTGGGAGATGACTACAAATGATTTTCAAATTATGTTTGTTTGAGTTCGGTCTGCTGTCACAAAATAACTTAGTATCGGCATTCGTGGAATAGTAGTAACAGCCATCGCTTGGTTTATGGAGCTGATAAGCCATGAATTACCAAGATTAGAGCGAGATGATTTAACACCTTACGGTCAAATACACTAAAGCGGAGCTGTACCTCTACCATGAGTTTTAAGCAATAGTATTCGTCGCTACTCGATATCGACGCCGTAAATATTTTGTAAAATTGAATTTGAATATAAAAATAAATACAAAAAACAGTAACAAATCTAAATGGTTAACGACAGGAATAAGAGTCGCTAGTAAAATGAAACGGTTTCTTAAATTTGTTGACAAAGAAAATTGTGACATTACAATATTGAAATATCGTAGTAATTATTTTAGGATATATAAAAAAATAAATTACAAATAAAAAAACTTTTTAAAAACAAGCTTTCAATTAAATGGGCTAAAAAGAATAAAATAAACTTTTCCTTTATAACTTTTACTATCAATTTATAACGGCAGTACACGATTTATATGATATAAAAAACTTGTCGCGAGATTTTGAAAATATTAAAATCAATAGATGAAGTTTTTTCTAACTTATTTAACTGTGTTATTTAGCTGTGTATTTACACAGTTAAATCTCGCGACAAGCTTTTATATCATATAAATCGTGTAATGCCGTTATAAATTGATAGTAAAAGTTATAAAGGAAAAGTTTATTTTATTCTTTTTAGCCCATTTAATTGAAAGCTTGTTTTTAAAAAGTTTTTTTATTTGTAATTTATTTTTTACTTTTTAGTTATACCTTATTTAAATCACAATTGTATTCTCAGCAAATCCTTTCATTTGTTACCTATATTATAGGAAAGCCTATGAAACTTAGTCTGCTATCTTTAGAAGTCTGCCAGGTTTTTTTTTTATGGTAGGTAAAATCATCCAATGACATCCCCCGCCCTTGGGCTTGGTTCGGTCTATTACCGGACGGACGGCCAGCTACCCATTGCCCGCCGTCCACAAGCCCGCGCCTACGGTGGCAGGAAATCGGGATCGGAATCACGGCGACGGCTGCGGCGCGAGCGCCGTTGCCTGATGCGGTCGGCCTCCTCTTTTGCTAGCATTACTGCTTCGCAGAAGGAGGCGACCACTTGAGAAGTGTACCAGGTTGGATTTATGAAACAAAAATGATGGTGGTGGATCGTAAGACTAACAATCTACCTAACTTCCATGAAATAGCCAATTGCGAAGTTGTCCAGAGTTTATCTACCTCGGATCCAAAATCACAAATACTGGGAAATGTGGAGAAGATTCACGCACCGTAAAAAGATTGACGATCTTGAAATGTGACGCTGGAGGCGTCTACTGAGGATAAAACAGACTGCTCAATGCACTAACGTTTCCATTCTTAAAGAGCTTTGCATCAAAACAAAAACTTTCGTCGATTGTGCAAAAGCGAATTTTTAAAATGTTTGGATATATCATACGCAATGAAAGCTCTTTGGAACGTTTAGTGGTACAGGAAAGAGTAGATGGCCTACGTTCTCGCGGCCAATCGCCTTTCAGATGGACAGACCTCACCAAATCATCTTCGAAGTGTTCCCTCATTGAATGTACACGAAGTGTCATGAATAGAGAGAGATGGAGAAGTCTCACAAAAGCCGCAACCAACCTACCTGACGATCCATGACCACTACCACTCCACCAAAACTATGACTGAGAAAGAGGAGAATATTGGATTTAGAGTTATGTCACTTTATTTTTCAAGTTACTCTCTACAAGCCCTTTCAATTCGTACCTATATTTTAGGAGTGTGTTAAAACTAACTAGCTATAATTTACTTATGCTTTGTACCGAACCCTCCGTGCGCGAGTCCAAGTCGCTTTTGACCGGTTAGAACTTATTTTATTCGATCCGAAATTCGATGGGATTGTGTCGTTTTATTGCGGAACTCCTATGGCCACCTTCCAGCTCCATCATCAGATCTCAACTGCCATATTGATCCAAATACAAATCAAAGTACTTGCCATTACAAATCTAACGAGACCAAAGACGAAAGGGTTGTGTCGTTTCATTGCGGAGTTCTTGTAGCCAGCTTTCAGCTCCATCATCAGACCCTGGTTACCATATAGGATCTAAGTACTCATCAATACAAATCAGATGAGCCTATAGTCGATGGGGTTATATCTTTTAATTGCGGAGTTCTTATGGATACCTTCCAGCTCCTCCATCAGACCCTGGTTACCATATAAGATCCAAGTACTCATCAATAAAAATCAAATGAGCTCAAACTCGATGGGATTGTGTCGATTTCTTACGAAGTTCCTGTGCTAACCTTCCAGTTCCATCGTCAGAACCTGGTTACCATATAGGATCCAAGGAATCATCAATACAAATCAAACGAGCCCAAATTCGATGGGGTGGTGTCGTTTAACTGCAGAGTTCCTAGGACCACGTTCCAGCTCCATCATCAGACCCTGGTTATAATATAGGATCCAAGTAATCGTCATTACAAATCAAAGGAGCCTAAAGTCGATGGGTTTATATCGTTTTATTACGGAGTTCCTATGGCAACCTTCCAGCCCCATTACCAGACCCTGGCTACCATATAGGATGAAAGTACTCATCAATACAAATCAAACGAGCCCAAATTCGATGGGCTTGTATCGTTTAACTGCGGAGTTCCTATGACCACCTTCCAACTCCATCATCAGACCCTGGCTACCATACATGATCAAAGTACTCGTCAATACTAATCAAACGAGCTCAAACTCGATAGGGTCGTATCGTTTAACTGCGGAGTTCCTATGACCACCTTCCGGACCCATCATCAGACCCTGGCTACCATATAGGATGAAAGTACTCGTCAATACAAACTAAACGAGCCCAAATTCGATGGGGTTTTGTCGTTTAAGTGCGGAGTTCCTGTGACCACCTTCCAGCTCCATCATCAGACCTTGGTTACCATATAGGATGAAAGGACTAGTCAATGCAAATCAAACGAGCCCAAATTCGATGGGGTTGTATCGTTTAACTGCGGAGTTCCTTTGATCACCTTCCGGCTCCATCATCAGACCCTGGCTATCATACAGGATCAAAGTACGCGTCAAAACTAATCAAGCGAGCCCAAACTCGATGGGATTGTATTGTTTTATTGCTGACTTCCTATGGCTACCTTCCAGCTCCATCATCAGATCAGCTCCATGTCATCATAATGTTGCATTGTCACCCGATTTACACACGCATGTAAAATTTCAGCTCAATCGGTTGAAGATATCTGCTTCAAAATTGAGGTGCAAGATTTGAGCCGAACATACATAGTTACATACAGTGCAAGCTAATAGAAAGCTTGTAAAAAGTAGTTCGATATGCGAAACGGTCAGTAGTTAGAGCGGAAATAAATGTGGCTCAGAATTCTAGTAAAGTTATTTGGAAAATTATAAATAGTAAGAGAAATCCAAAAAACGACTTAAAAAAAATAATTTGATACTTAAAGATAATAATAAAATAGTACATAATCCCTCAAAAGTGGCTAATATTCTATTGGAAAAGTTCTGCAATAAACCGAATTTAATCATAGGTGACATTAATAAAGCAAAAGAGACTTTACAAAATCATGGAATTAGAGTAGAGGAAGACATGGTCTTTGAACCTGTTACACCTATAGAAGTTTTTAAAATTATCAAGAGTATGGAGAGTAAAAATTCTTTTGGCCACGATGAAATTCCTATGACTGTAATAAAAGAAAATATTGACGTATTAGCTCGCCCTTTGGCTGATTTCATAAACGAATATGCAAATCAAGGAGTTTTCCCTGAGCAATTTAAATTAGCTAAAATACTA
Source organism: Leucania comma (assembly GCA_958295575.1). Lineage (NCBI taxonomy): Eukaryota > Metazoa > Arthropoda > Insecta > Lepidoptera > Noctuidae > Leucania > Leucania comma. The sequence continues at coordinate 1,219,508 of OY282469.1, read as the reverse complement.
CCTATATTTAAGAAGGGCTCTAAAATAGATCCCGAGAATTATAGGCCTATCTCTCTTTTGCCAGTGTGTTCTAAAATATTTGAAAAAATTATGAAAATAAGGCTTGTACGTCATTTAAATAAGCATAAAATTATGACTGAACAACAATTCGGATATCAAAATAACGTAGGAACCATCGATGCTATTGATATGTTAATTGATGATATAGTGTGTAAGTTGAATGCTAAACTAAAAGTTGCAGGTCTATTCCTTGACTTGAGTTCTGCGTTTGATACAGTCGATCATTGTATTCTTCTGGATAAGTTAGATTTCTATGGCGTTAGAGGAAATGTGCTGAATCTCTTCCGATCCTACTTAAGTAATAGAACGCAGTATGTTGAAATTAAGACGGTTCAAGAAGATTTGCATGAAAAGCTACACAAATCGGACACAGTAGTTATAAATAAAGGTGTACCACAAGGATCTGTTCTGGGCCCTGTCTTTTTTATAATATTTATAAATGATCTCATTGCGTACATGAAAAGTATCTCAGATGACACTAAACTCGTAGTTTTCGCGGATGACACAAGTGCTATTATAGCTAGCGACAATATAGAAAACTTAGAAAAAAAGATTAATTTAATTCTATATGCTCTTGAGAAATGGTTCACTATGAATGATCTGAAACTAAATCTAAAAAAGACGCAATGTTTATTATTTAAATCAACAGTTAAGAACAACGATACTGTCAACATAAATTTTTCAGGAAATAAATTAGATATTGTAGATAATGTTAAATTTTTAGGGGTACAAATAGATGCAGTTTTAAATTGGAAAAAGGAATTGGAAGTGGTCACTAAGACTATGAGTAGTGCTTGCTATGCTCTCAGGAGTCTTAGGGATGAACTAACCATTGCACATCTCAGAATGGTATATTTTGCCCTCATTGAGTCTAGGCTTAGGTATAGCATAAAGTTCTGGGGCAACAGCTACCAATACAATATTAATGCTGCTTTCATTATGCAAAAAAGAGCCTTGAGAACTATGCTTCGCATTGAACAAACGGAATCTTGTAGAGATCACTTCAAGAAACTGCACATTCTTACAGTGCCATGCATCTATATTCTGGTCCTGCTTAGTCATTTTGTTAAAAATCTTCATAAATTTGAGACAGAGGAAGAGAGACATATCAGAATAAAAACGCGAAGAAAGGATCTACCTAATCTCATACAGCCTAAGCTTAATGTCGTTAAACATGCCTCTAGAGTGCAGTCAGTAAATTTATACAATAAACTGCCAGTAGAATTTAAAAACGCTATGTATTTAAACGAATTTAAGATTAAATTAAAGTCATTGTTGTTAGAAAAATGTTATTACAGCATAGAAGAGTTTCTCAAAGATTGTACCAAATAATAATAGTTAAACCCATTCTTTTGTTATTATATTTTTTATTTGACTTCAAATTATTATGCTTATATTCGACATTCTGTCATGACATTATATCATAACGGACTTTATTGATATTAAATTCCTAGAATTATATTGACATTATATATATTTTTTTCTCTTTTTTGACATTATTTACATTTTACTGACTTTTTTTACATTTTATTGACATTTAGCTTTTTTTTGTTATCGTTTTTTAACTATGATATTAATGTGATGACAACTAATGTGCAATGTATTTTTATTTATTTACCTGGCAACTCACAGTACTAGCATGTCTTGTTTAATTGTATTTTTTTTATTTCTTAGAATGTTGTGTAATGTGTTACAAATATTGTTAAATTTTCATCCATTCGACACAAATGTAAATTTGTTGATGAAGTGAATAAATGAAATGAAATGAATGTATGGAAAATTTTGCAGCACCTCTAGCGGTCACTTGCAGAACCAAAATTTGCCATACAAAATATTTACTACGTCAATATCGAGTAGCGACGAATACTATTGCTTAAAACTCATGGTAGAGGTACTGGATGGAGTAGAGAAGAAAAGATCAGTGTAAAATGACAAGTATTTCCATTTGCAGTAGTTTATCAGAGTATCCACGGGGCTAGGACGGATAAAGTACAGCAAGCATTTGTATCCAAGGATAGCGACACCACTTATCCAAGGAATAATACATACCTAAAAATAATGCACCTGTTATTTCTTAATCATTATTGTACAAAATGTAGACTGCTAAGTCGGTAAACTTATTATACATAGTCACTTCAATAATATACGTCTAAACGCAACCAGTGCTCTAGTCCAACTGACTGTCTTCCGCCTAGTATTTATTCTCTCCCGTCCCCTTTAATGTTTCAAAACCGTTATTTACCTGTTGAATACCGTAATTAGAGACACAATAGAAAGACAAAAGGTGTGCGGACGCCGGCGTCCTCTCGGGGAATAATGAATTAAACGACTTCCGTTAGAGCACTCAAATTAATTTAAATGTTGACATATAAAATAAACTTTGACTGGACATTGGCAGGGTGCACTAAGGCAAAGAGTGGTTGTGATGATATCTCAACCATTTATAAATGATAATTAATTTCGCAAGTAGGTTTTAAAAAACACTTATACAAGTCATTTTTTTTCCCTTTAGTTTAACATAAATAAAGCCAATATTTCCTAGCTGATTACACTGAGAAGAAACACCCAAACAATATCAGAGGTCAAAGTCTCTTTTTAAAGTCCATACAGTAAATAATGTAATGGTCAAATCACATGAGAACCATGCAGATTTGAGTGGACCTGTCCAGTCAGTGCAAGCATTTGTCAGTATTCGCAAAGCTCAACTCAAGACCACTAAAGACCTTAACGACTTGACGAACAATACCAAGGAAAGGACATTTGTGTAGGCCGCAGAAAATACTCAAATTACAAGATATATGTTAAAATTACTGAAAAAAAAAACGCAATTCACACAGTCTCCACTTACACAATAAGAAAAGGAAATACAAGTTTACAAAATGTAATACTTAGCGTGGTAAATCTTTATGTCAAACATTAATAAATTTAAAAAGTCAAATTGTAAAAAAAAAAAAACAAATATTAAAAAGCACAATTTTATTTTAAAATTTATGTTTAGGATTTTGAAACAGAAATGTTAATTTACACGCGATGCTGTTCGAGCGAATGTCAACAAAAGTGAGTCTATAGCTGCCAGTAGTCGCCCTGTGAGGGGCAACTGAGGCCCTACACGAGGCTTCAACGCGATCCATTTGGTGGCCCAAACTGAACTGTTAAAGGGATGGAGCCATCTTTCTTTCTAGCTTACTCGTTTAGAGGTAATGGAACACAGAGTAAAGTCCCACATACCTCCGTTGAAAAGGGAGAATCCTCCGACCAGACAGGTGTTATGTCTGGTGGGCTATTGCCCGATAGATGATTTCGGGTTTGTTCTATATGTTCCAATCGCGCCGCGATTCTTACTTGCGCGATGCAGGATTAGTTCATTTGTGACGACATAGATGTCGCTACACTCATTTGACATTGTAGATGTGCTGTAGACTTCGTTCGTTGCGATACATGTGTCCTCTACTCCTTATTGAACTCCAAACTGGAGAAGCGTTTTCCTCCTAGTCCTCCGTGCCTAAGAAGAAACTGAAAAACAACTTTCAATACATAATCTCCTTTTAAACTCTCTTGATGAAACCAAAAGTTTATTTACAAACAAAATACTGACTTATACAACAAATACAAACGAAATAGTGAAATACGTCGAGTTGTGTCCAATTCCACTTACTTATGCTGTAACAAAAGACAAAAAAGGAATGAGTTCTGTAATGACAGGAAAACAAATAGCAGGAAGCAACGCTGTTTCTTCGTGGTATTAGACAAAAAGTCTACGAAATACTAAAACTAAGAGGGCTGTGCTATAAGGAAAGTGAGCCAAAGTTATGAAGATATCTTTTTTCTTGAAATATAAGTGTGATTTAAATCTCTAACCTTCGGTTTCTCAAGCGTCACTTAACTTTTTCAGAGATGTCGGAAATATTCCATTGCGTTAAAACTTCTAGTACCTATATGACCACTGTCATGTAGAAAAGTGACTGTGAACGCAACTTCCAACGCATTTATTTCAAACAGACCATTTAAAGGCACTTTTGAATAGCCGAATGTATGTCAGTCAAAAAAAAAAGTGAAGCTGAACTGCACGTTCCAAAGCGTAGATCTCTATGGAGAAGAACGTGCAAGAAACTCCATGGAAACTCTTTTTGAATCATAATTATTATGAGTTACATTAATCTTGGTTATATATTTCTGGTCGCTTCTATTATGTGAGCACAATGTAGTAACGTAATGAAAATAAAAAGTCATCATCATCATCAGCCTTCTAATGTTCCCACTGCTAGGACACAGGCCTCCTCTCTAAGAAAGGGAATGGGCCGCAATCCACCACGCGGGCCCAGTGCGGATTGGTGGATGCCACATGTCTTTGAATTTTTGGTTCTAATACATGCCGGCTTCCTCATGATGTTTTTCTTCACCGTTTTGAGAGCAATGGTGATTATTTGGCGCAACCGTGAGACACACAATGTTAGTTTTATCCTTTTTTATCTTAAGTGTCTACATGTTTTTTCTGCATTGTGTGTGTCTATATTGTGTCAAATAAAATATTTTTATTTCTTTCTTTCTTTCTTTCTTTCTTTCTTTTTTTCTTTCTTTCTTTCTTTCTAAATAAATTGCACAAAGTAATGCGCCAGGCTGGGTTTGAAACCGCGACCTACGACTCGTAAGTCGGGGCCTAAAGAAAAACTAATTAAAATGATATAATTAACTAATACAAATTGAATTAAGCCTTTACTTTAGATGGCGCCCGTTCACGAGCATATCACTCCAAGTAAAACACTGGTCTTCAACTCCACAAGGATCAATCCAGCGTGTATTCACAATCATGTAAACTGACAAACAAAAGTCACCTAGACCCAGAACAACTAATGCAACGAACAGCATTAGAAAAACACAGCACGGTTGAATTCTCGATTTTTCCAATCAACGCAGTCACTAGGGGCTGGTAACAACGTTGTGTCAGCAACAATCAGCGCCGACGGTATTCAACGCGTTGTTTATTCTAGGGCTGTACTTGCTTTGCACAGAGGGATAGACACATCTTCTTTATGAGCCACTTTACTTAGTGATGCATTAGTAATTGGCCTAGAGCTCCTTGAAGTTTTTCTATCCTCAGGGAGCATAGCGCTGGGAATTGACCTACCCCTAGATTCTATATTCTCATGTCATTTTCTAAACTCAGGTCTATCAGATTTACGGGGTGGGTTTTTAGTCAGTAAGAGCCTGACACTATCTCCCGCTCGGCCCAAGGGCGGGAGATTTCATTGGATGATTTTGCCCACCACCAAAAAAAAAGCTCTATCAGATTTACAATTTCTTTTTGTTTTATATTCCACAACTATTACACAACGCCGCCGCCGTCCAGTCTCAAGCTAAGCAGAGCTTGTGTTATGAGTACTAGACAACTGATAAACATTCTTCTATTTTTCTAAATACGTACACACGTATTATAGATAAATTACACCCAAACACAAACAAACATTTGTCCTGGGTGAGAATCGAACCCACGACCTCTGGCAGAGCAGTCAGGGACACTAACCACTAGGTTTTTAGATTCACAAACTTTTTGCTTATGTATGGTTTTTTTTTATGGTAGGTAAAATTATCCAATGACAAATCCCGCCCTTATGCGGAGCGGGAAGTAGTGTCAGACTCTTACTGACTAAAAACCTACCCCGTTCCTTCGTAGCCTATCGTGCCGGGGCCGGGTATACCCTTTCGGAAGTTAACCCATGACTCCAGTAGGCTTCGGCCCTGCCTGCCTGCAGCTAGCAGGCTGGGCCTCTTCGGTGTGCTGACAGCTCCTTGAGGTGCGCGGGAACAGAACGCGCCGCGATGACTTGGGCTCGGTCCGGTCGGTTACCGGACGATCGGACAGCGTGCTACCCATTGTACGCCGTCCGCAAGCCCGCGTTGCTTATGTAGGGTTTTTTTTTTTTTTTTTTTGTGGTAGGTAAAATCATCCAATGACGAATCCCGCCCTTGGGTGGGGCGGGAAACAGTGTCAGACTTTTACTGACTAAAAACCTACCTTTCCATTCCTCGCCTTTGTCCCGGGGCCCGTGGTGACACTCTCGCATGACCTTTGGCCCCAGTAGGCTTCGGCCCTGCTGGACCCCTACAGTTTGCTGACAACTCCTTGAGGCGCGCGGGAACGGTGCGCGCCGTAGACGACCTGAGCTCGGACCGGTCTCTTACCGGACGGACGGACAGCGAGCTACCCATTGCCCACCGTCCGCGAGCCCGCGCCTACGGTGGCCGGAAATTGGGATCGGAAACCCGGCGGCGGCGGCGGCGTGTCCGCCTTTGCCTAAGGCGGTCGGCCTCCTCCTTTACTAGCATTACTGCTTCGCAGAAGGAGGCGACCGCCTGCCACTCCTCCTCGCTCCGGAGCATGGCTTGAACCAAGCCCCGGCGCGAGAGATCGCCGCCGATCGCCCCCACGAGGACACGGCGCTGCTCTTCCCAAGCGGGGCACACCTCGACTGTGTGCTCCACCGTGTCCACCGGGCGGTCCGCACAGTGGCGACACCCGGGCGTCGTCTCCGCACGAATCTTGTACAGGTACGGATCGAACTTGCCGTGTTCGGTCAGCACCTGCGCCAAACGGAAGGTGACGACGCCGTGGGGCCTTTCCAGCCACGCCTCAAAGAGGGGCCTTACCGCCTCGATCGTGGCGTGCCCAGCACGAGGTTGCGACAATCGCTCTCGCCATTTCACCATGAGATCCCGCCGGAGCTCTGTCCGCCATGCCGCGACTTGTCGCGGCAGCGGAGTTTCGCCCCGACGTTGCATCTCCACGCGTAGGTCATGCATGTGTGCAAGGACTGTTGCCTCCAAATCCCATGGTGGTAGGCCAGCAAGGAGGCTCGCCGCTTCGCAGGACACCGTACGGTATCCGCGGATCATCCGGATGGCCATGACCCTCTGGCAGGCGGTTAGCCGGGCCGCCACTCGCTTCCGTAGCGATGGCGCCCACACCGGCGCACCGTAAAGGGCCATGGACCGAACGATGCCTGCGTAGAGCCTCCGGCAGGAGGCGTCTGGACCCCCTAGGTTCGGCAGGAGCCGCTTGAGCGCAGCCCCAGTCGCATTCAACCTGGGAGCCAGACGTCGGAAGTGCTCCTTGAAGTTCCACCGGCTGTCGAGGACGAGTCCCAGGTACTTCATCGTCGACCCGACGCCGATGTGAACTCCTCCTACCGTTAATTGGGAGCCCGGAGGTGGCGCGCTCCGAGGGCCGTGAAAACACATGGCCTCGGACTTGTGCAATGCCACCTCGAGTCCCAACTGCTGTATCCTCTCCACGACTGTCGCAACCCCGCGCGTCGCTAGTTCGACCGCCGCCTGGTACGACCGTCCCCGCGCCAGGACCAGCGTGTCGTCTGCGTAACAGACCACGCTGACCCCGTCGGGGAGGTCGGCGCGCAGCACGTAGTCGTACCCGATGTTCCACAAGGGCGGCCCTAGTACCGATCCCTGCGGAACACCGCACGACATCTCTCGCCGTTTCAACTCCCCCTGATGACCGGGGTAGATGATGAACCTGTCCGACAGGTAGGCCTCGATCACCCGACAGAGGTAGTCGGGCACCCGGTGTGCTTATGTAGGGTGGAATATTAATCAACTCTCATTGTTTTACTTTGGAACCTTTTGAGTATTTTGATATTACTACGGCTCGCTGTGCTCCAAAGCTGAATGCCATATTTATGTCCATACAAGTTTTAGTGTAGCTTTATAGATAACCATTTTACTAGCAGTATAATTATCATCAACTGGGCACAATTTCAAACTCCAGATATCGGATTGGTGTAGTTGTTTTGCAATATTGCTGTCAGTCAAAACAGTGTTTTGTAAACAGCAAATCACCACAGAATTTACAGGCGCTGTTCAAATTTTTGCAGTTCGCACAATCACCAGGGTGTTCAATGGCTGTTGGTCCACAAACAAGCTGGAGCGCTGCGGCGCTTGATGCAGCGCGTCGGTCGCTATTTGTTGTATGAAAACAACCGCAGCGCTGCGGTCGTGCGCCTCCGCCGCCGACGCCGCTGTGCAAGAACTCTAGAAGATTAGGTCGATTTTTAGGTGCGTTTTGAAATCAAGTTTAGAAAATTTTCATCATTTATTTATTTGTTGAACCAGAAAAATAAAAATAATTAACTAAATAAAACCACATATGGCCTTAATGATGCAACCGCGCTCGCGGCACGTGCTGTTAATTTGAATAACTCCTTGCTAAAATACGGCGTCAAAAAATATATCCGCGAAGTGTGCCCAAGAAATTGGCAGCATTGCCACGTTGTATCGTTGTTGTACGTTGTTCAAGATAAAAGCCAGCTCTTGGATCAGTTAGAATTAGGTAGCTTTTTCTTTAAAAAATGTAATTGACTTTCTGTTACCCTGTTCTCTAAGGTTAATTCATGAAATAATCCTGCTTTTGGTGGAGCGAGAGAGAGTGTCAGACTTGTACTGACTAAAGCCCACTTTTGTTCCTTCAGTTGCCCTTTGCATCCTAAATCTTTCGAACAATCTTTCAGTTCAAAATTCACGCATTCTCTCTTCCCATGATGCGAGTTATTTGACGATTTTCAGCATAAAAAAAAACAAGCATGATCAATCTACAGCGCAGTGGTATAATGTTATTACAAAATATATTTGTAGCAGGTGTGCTCTTATGAAAACTTGCCAAACTTACCTATTTGTGTATCATAAAATTCATCGCTCCCACTCCCGAGTAGTTTCAAACTTCAAATTGTTCAGGTTTGTTGGAGAGGTTGAATTTATTGGAAGTTTGCGTAAGATAGCAACGTATTCGAGTTCAGTTTGTACTCGTGTACTCGGTGTACTCCAGCTGTTGAACAGTTACAACTTAGGACGCGAGTGCAACGGATTCAATTTGCATTCGTCCAGTTGGAGTTTCAGGCTACTTTGAATTTAAAGTTATAGGTTAAAATATAAAGGTTACTTTCTTCCTGATCGCAAACAACTTGACACTTAAAGAACTGTATTTTTCACTTTACAGCTGAAATATCATGCTGGACATATAAGCTCCCTCAAATGTCACCACATCAAACGGTTCTGTGCTTCTTATAATAATATAATATATAATATTCCACAACTATCACACAACGCCGTCTAGTCTAGACAACTGGTAAACATACTTATATATTTCTAAATACATACATATTTTATATAAATTACACCCAGACACAGAACAAATGATCGTGCTCATCACACAAACATTTGTCCTGGGTAGGAATCGAACCTACGACCTCCGGGTTAGCAGTCAGGGCCACTATCCACTAGATCAACAGGTCAGTCAAATCTTTTTTTGTCTAAATTCTTGCATCTAGCGGATTCCTGTGGCCATTCCTGGGTCTTCAGTCTACGTTGTATGTAACGACTTCCACTACGCGCCAACTTCAGAAAAAAATCTGCTTTATAATAGTTATACTGTTCTTGAATAAGAGTTAAGTAAGTTATTTTATGTTCGCGATGGACAATCGATTAATATTAAAATTTTTGACGGAACTAGCACCATCTATAATTTGCGATCGAAGTAACAGCGGCTCCATGGCGCCATCTATCAGCTACGTTGAGAGGTTTTTGCTACGTCGTTTGCACCGTTTCCGTGTCCGTAAAAATTACTTGCGACCAAAACTCGTTTAAATCTTGTAAAGTATCCAATGAACATACAGGACCTGTCATTGAAGAGTTCCTGCTCATACACACTTGCTACACACCTACAAAAGCTCAACAATGTTACTTTTTTTTGTTAATTTTACGTTTTATTTCATTAGACCTTCTGCACTATCCCACCTACTGGCTCTACCCACTCGCCCGCTGTACTTGCCAACTAATTAGCTGGCTACGCATAGTATTCCTAAAAACATGAATACATTGCGAACAGAGCCAGCTAAAAACGTATGTATTACACACAGAAAGAGCATTCATGAAAAGGTGAGTAGCTTACGAATAAAAGTGTACGTTATTCACTATTAAATAAGGAAATACAAAGGGGTTTTTTTATATACGTTACTTACCAAGCTTTTACCCATTCAAGGTAAGTTAAATATGCTTATAATAGTAGTGGGTTCACGTCAAAAGTACGGGTAGGGTTCGATCTCATATATATTTCAGTTCGTCACAAAATGTGTTGTGTATCAAATTGACCGAATAGGCACCTAACAAGTATCTACACTTAGCGGTAAGTAGTGTTGACGAAACTTGTCAGGGACAGATAGAAATTGTTTACTGAAATGATATACGGTATCATTTCTTTATGTCGTAGTGGAAAGCGGTAAAATGATTTTTAGCCTCTTTAATTTTTGGGTCTTATTTACATTTACATCCTTACAAATATTTAACTAACTTTATATTATACAAATACTAAACTAGTAAACCACACACAAAAGTTAAAGTGTAAAAACGGATATAAAATAAAAAGGATTTACTGATTTTCTTTTTTAAAACGATTCGTCCACGTTGATATTAAGACCGCTGGCAACATTGCCACGTTGAATGGCAATGCTGATTCGTTGAAGCCCTGCCCTCTGGTCATGTAAAAAATCGACTAGCTGTTTGCTAATGCAATGTCTCAAAATTAAAGTGTAAAATACATCCACTTTCAAAGTCTTGAATAAACTCGTAACTATTTTCGTGTCAGTTTGCATGCCCTGCAAATAGAACAAAAATAAAACGAGCCGTTACGAAAGTCTCCGATGATTCACGAGCAGAATTTTTTCAACCCTGAGCAAGTAGGTGATATATAACGTCCATTCGCAGCATCCCTTCTGAGCTATGACTCCAGATTAAGCGTCCTTCTGTATTATAACGATAAAGAGTCACCCTGTTTCTCCAAAGAGCGGACAAAAAACACTTGAAACTTTTATAATTGCCGAAGTTTAGGGATGTCCACGGGGTGAAGCTAGATTTAATTTGGACTTGGCAACTTGAGGGTGAAACAAAGGGAGGGTTTAATTGGCGTTGATGTGCCGACAGGTCGCGCCGTGTTGTGTGGAGGCCGGCCAGGCTTTATTTATGTATGTCGACAAGTCTCGCCCGAGAAAACTCAGGTAAGTAAATGCGAAACATGTTTTTGAAGTTGAACAGCAGTTTGTCAAATTAACATCTTCTGGGCTTACTGGAAGTTTTCCTTTACGAGTGATAAATAAAACAGGAGTTGTCAATTGCTTTCATAACGTGTAGCTTAGTGACCTTTTGTTCATATTAGTCAGGCAAAGGTCCAAAAAAACACCGACACGAATGTCATCGAAAGGTTAACAGTAAAAAAATACGTAATTGACGTAGACGTTGCGTAATTATTTCTAGCTTGTGCACCTACGTACTTAAATACCTTTATGCGTAAAAAAAATGAATTTATCTAAATTGGTAAATTGATAAATAATTGTTGTCTACAATTAAGAATTTAAATATTATATTTCTAAAACATTTTTTTTTTTATTTCACATCGGTGACCTTTTCAATTTTCTTTGTAAAAAATTTCCCTGTCATTTATAAGATTAATACTATTCAGGCCAATTTGCTAGTACAAGCTTAATCTAGTTTGAAATTAGACTTAATTCAACGTAATAGGTACAAATCAGAAGCTTTAAATTCGTTGATGTTTAGGGCAATGAATAAGTACTAAGTTAACCTAACCTTACTAAAAGATTTTTACGTTACTATTTTTTTGGAATAGTGAAATATTTTCTGTTTTTTACATACTGATTTCTTTGGTATATGTATTATAGTACCTTATTACACTTTCATTAAACAGTTTTGAAATCATGCAAACGTGTAAAATAATAAAACGCTGTCAAATGTTTATACTCCACAACCAAGCGTTTTTCAAATTCCTATCCTAGGCTGAACTTTTAACAAATAAAACTACTTATCGCCTGTCAATAAGTTGAAGATTTTATTGTCATTAAGTAAAATAGCAACTAAAAACTTACTAAGAAAATCTTAGTCCTATATCTGATTTTTTCGGACCACAAGACCCTCAAAAAGCCCTCGATTAATATTAGTGAACAAAAAGGTATAACCGTCAATTTGATTGAGTCGAGTGGAGGAAACCCCTAATAAGATCTTTGAGGGAAAATTACTCAGAATATAGCTGTTACACTTTTAACCGAACCGTTTGAAAAGTTATTGAGGATTACGGGAGCAAATACTCCTACACAATATTGACAACAAACACAGCTGACATTTAGTGTGCTATTTCTACGTTATGAAATCATTTCATTACTTGTTCACACATGAATGTGGACGAGCCAGAGGGACGCACGGACGAGCAGCCGAATATATTCAATCAGAAACTGTGCCTTATTTATGTTACTAGACGTGGTTCCTATTTAATAATACTGTTTGTAATACTAATATAACGCAAGAGTAATTCACTTCAGATATAGTGGGGTTGTTTGGTTTTCCCTCAAGTGTACTCAATCTTGGCTCGTTATACCAAGCAACATTAGCTCTTAAGTTTTTGTTGTGCATATAATGTAATATCCTCAAGTTTTAACATTTCTATTTATATAAATTTTTCAAGGTTTGCTGTAAGAAAACCCAATTGTGGGTTAAGCTCGCCTCTGTACATCACCTGTACTATTTTTTGTAAACTGTATAACTTTTTTATATATATTTAATATATGACTACATTATGAGCGACCAAAGTTCACGTAAAATAGCAGATTTTCAGAGGCCTTTGCTGGATTAATTTTACACAAAGTTATGTTTTTATTTCTATAGAAGCCTAGATAATATTCACAACATATCTGTGTATCCAAAATATCTGGTAAAAGATGTGTAGTAGGTAACACCATAATCACGTAAGAGCGGTTGTATGAAAAGGTACCTCACTCGTAATTTAATGGTAGTAAATACTTTCTTCATTACGAAATTTTAAGACACCTCGTATTATATGAAGTTAAACTTCCCTCCCATTTCATTAAAGAATTAAGCCAACCCCTACTAGCAAAAGATCACTTACCACGACGTAAAGAGCCTGGTCACTATGCACTAGGGTCCGATATCTAATAGCAACAAAGTATGTTCATCTGTCCGTCTGTCGAGTGTAACCATTACGGCAATTTCCCTGCGCTCTGACCGGTCATTGCAACGAGTCATTTTCCGACCTATGTTTTCTAGTTAATGTTTGAAGGCTTGGTTAGGTGGTTAGGTTAGGTCAATGTAGAAGTTGAAACCAGAAATATATTTTTGCCAAGTTAGAACTTACAATGTTCATTTGTTAAATTAGGTTAGTTAAAACCTCATTATAAAAATATGATCTATGAATTTTAAATCACCAGAGAGCTGGCTCGTTCTTCACCCAAAGAATTAGCATTGCCATTCAATTTATTTTATTTTATTTATTTGGCTCACCAATAATTAACTACACATATACAAAAATATGAAATACATCACATAAGCTTACATTCTAGTTTAGCAATTCCTTACAGGTAAGCATAACATGCGGTTCATTTATTCAACGTGGCAATGCTGCCATGCCTTTTCGGCACATTTCCGGATGACAGTGTTGCGGAGGAGATCTTCGACGCCTGCGTGTATTTTGTGTTTTTGAATTATACACAATTAGAATCAGTATAAAAACTTAGTTTAGTTCATATTTAAGTTACTTAATCTGTAATAATAAAAAATAAATTAGTCAATTTGATGACCTCTTTTGTGATCTCAGTGACTCATTAAATAATAATTCCTCCACCTTAACTCCACAGTTACATATATTACTTGATTCGACTGGCCTGTTGGTCTAATGGTTAGTGACCCTGACTGCTATGCCGGAGGTCGTGGGTTCGATTCCCACCCAAGACAAATGTTTGTGTTTGGTACGATCATTTGTTCTGTATCTGGGTGTAATTTATTTATAATATGTATAATTAGAAATATATAAGTATGTAAGTAAGTATGTTATGAGTACTAGACATCTGATAAAGATGTCTAGTACTCATAACACAAGCTCTGCTTAGCTTGGAACTAGACGGCGTTGTGTGATAGTTGTGGAATATTATATTATATTATTAATCCATTTTAATATTATAAACCCAGCCAGGCGCATTACTTTGTGTAAATAATTTCATCAAAAGTGCTCTCAAAAAGCTAAAGGAAAACATTGTGAGGAAACCGGCATGTCCTAGAACCAAAATTTGAAGAAATGTTAATTACGCCCATTCCCTCTCGTAGAGAGGAGGCCTGAGTCCCAGCAGTGGGGACGTTATAAGGCTGATACTATGCTATGCTATTATAAGCGTTAAAGTAACTCTGTATTACGCCTTCACGGTTAAACTGCCGAACCGATTTTGATGAAATTTGGTACTGAGGAAGATGGACTTCAAGTCTGCAATAACTAACATTCACAAGGACGACGTCGTGAGTAAAATCGTTGAAATATTATGAAGTCCTTCTCAGTTAGACTGTTTTACTTAAGCCTCGCAGTCACTGTACAAACTAATCTTTCCTCTTTGATACGCATTCTATGAAAGATAGGACGCCTCCTTCTGCGAAGCAGTAATGCTAGCATAGTGCTGGCTTGCGGACGGCGAGCAATGGGTAGTTCGCTATCCGGCCATCCGGTAACCATCCGGATCCAAGTCTTTGACGGCGCGTACTGCTCTCGCACGCCTCGAAGAGTTGTCAGCAAACCGTAGGGACCCAGTAGGGTCGAAGCCTACTGGGGCCAAGGGCGTGCTTCTGAAAGGAAGGCTCGGCCCTGGTATGAAAGGCAACGAAAGAACGGGGTGGGTTTTTTAGTCAGTGACACTATCACCCGCTCCGACCAAGGGATGATTTTTCAAATGTCATCAATAACAACACCTTCACACAGTAAATTCTGCAAAACCGAATTGTAATATATATTATTTACAGTATGCAAACAATGGCTACAATAACAATAGCATAAAATATACACATATTATGTATCTGTTCGTTCTTCACTCTCCAAAACTATGAGCGCTTCGTTTTTCGCATTCGCTATTTTCTTTGTTTCATTCGCTATTTTATTTTTGTTTGAAATACGTTTTATCATACGTCCATACACGAATTCGAGGCGGAAGCGTCTGTTTCGTATCATGACGGAGTGAGAACGAATTTACGAAATGGCTTTTGTAGTTTAACAGTGGCTGGTGTGTTTGCATCTGCAGTTACATTAGCATAACGGAGACGGTGGAGAGTCGGGAATTGTATGCAATTTGTATCTTTTGAAACACATAATATGATAAACTGCGGTTTATGGAACATCAAATCTTCAAATAGTTTTCAAAATCAGTATCGATAACGCGGCAAATAAGTTGCACTTATGATTACGCGCAGCCACCTAAATCTGTTTTAGTACGTGGCAAATAAGTTGAAAATAAAATGCCCGTCTGTGCGAGGTTACGCGCAGCGCCCCCTGTGCCACCCTTCGATAAAGAACCTTAAATCTGTTACTATTTTGGTTCAACTTTTAAGCCTCGTATAAATTGATGTACATCAATTAATGCGCGCTTACACCTACATAACTTTCTATAGTAAAGTTTTAATTAAAGTAAAATCAATTTAACATGGAACTGTGTAAATAGACCGTTTTTTTACATTAAAAAAGCAATATATTTTTATTTCACAGCTTGTGTACGGCTACAATTGGTCGTTTCGTATGGAAGAGAACTCCATATTACTCGGTTACTCTTTGAAAAAAAAATACAATATGCCCACAACAACATACACTTAACATTCTACCATTCTTCCTATGACGGTTTATCTTTATACGTTTTTTTTTAAGCCCTGACTCATCAACGCCCAGCCCAAACTCTTGGACCTAGAACTGTGAAATGTTACACAAATGTTCTTTATGATGTAAACAAAGAATAAAAAAGGGTTATAATTTAGGTGTCTTCAAGGTTAGAGTGAATAGGCTCCTAATAAACTAGTGCGCCTCACCTATTGCATCACTGCTTACCATCATGTGGGATTGCAGTCAAGCGATAGTTTATGTCAATTAAAAAATAAAAAGTTTATTTTGAATTTCAACATCTAAGACGCTGAAACGGAGTCCAAAGAGAGAAAACTGCTTTCATGCGGACGATGCCACTGTCAAAAGCTAGTCAAAGTATTAATAAAGGGAGGATGGTTTTGGATTGCTAGTTTTTTTTTTTTGACTGGCCTGTTGGTCTAGTGGTTAGTGACCCTGACTGCTATGCCGGAGGTCGTGGGTTCGATTCCGAACCAGGACAAATGTTTGTGTGATGAGCACGATCATTTGTTCTGCGTCTGACTGTAATTTATCTATAATATGTATGTATTTAGCAATATATAAGTATGTTCATCAGTTGTCTAGTACCCATAACACAAGCTCTGCTTAGCTTGGAAATAGGCGACGTTGTGTGATAGAGTGTGTGAGTTATATTATTAAGATATTATTATTTTCTATGCTTTAAATAAACAAATGTCCAACCAGTTTTAATTTTCATAAAACCTAAGAAAAAAACTTAAAAACCTTTTCATATTCGATTCTTTTGAATTGACATAAAAAACTGGTACACGAGTCACGCCACACAGAAATAAAAAAAATTGCGGTCTTTATTGCACATATCCTTTTTTATTTTTGATACATTCGTTGTTTTGGTACCCATGGGGTTACAAATGGCTGTGTCGTATGGTTTCCGGTTACAAATGGACCTCCCCGCGCCACCCTCGGGGGTCGTCACCGGGGTCTTAGGGACCGTGGCGTCGGGAGGGGTGCAGTATCAATATCTGTATTAGGTTCTTAAAATATTGTACTTAAATTGTCACTGAATTATTTTAGTAAATAGACACGGTTGGTTCAGGGGTTGAGCGATTTGCTGGCGAGCTGTGTATCGAGGGTTCCAATGCAGCACAGAATATTTTGTTTTTTTTTTTAATTTATTTATTTTGTATTGCCTACAGATAGTTGTTTCGAGTATGGCTGTCATATGTGTGTTACTCACTATATAGAAAATAATTCCCAGTACGGGACAAAATTTCAAAAACAAGACGACTCTCTGCTGATTCTTCTTCTTCATGTTTTTGTTGGCTTTTAATAAACTAGGGTAGGAAAGTAATTAGGACATAGCCTGCGAGTCACAGCTGCGAGGACATAGCATGCTTAGGAGCCATCGGCCCGTGTGCACCCAATATTTTGGCGCCCACTAGTAGGCATACAGACAAAATGGAATAGCTACAGTTTCTTTACACAACTGGCCAAAAAAAGGTAATGTATTTCGAGTAACTGTATTTATGCATATTTTTTTGGCACGCCCTAGAGCCTAAATGGCTTTTGGCATTTTAGCTTGACAGTTGTCGTTAGATTCATCATTCGCCCAGAACGGAGTTACACGAAAAAAAAAGCACAACTTTGTAGTTCACCACTGCTCTCTACCGAACACCCTGCACTATAGATAAAGAAGGCCCTGGCAATGCAGTCCCACATTTAAACCCTTCAGCCGTATCATCATGATCCTCAATTTACAAATTGACGTTACATCTCCCCTCAATAAATGGTATAGTCGAACTGTAAAAGTGATAGAATAGAATAGAATAAACTTTACTGAACACCAAAACAGTAATAATTTCACAGAAATTTAAATCTGTGGCTACTTACAATGGCTGTCTTATCGCTGACTGCGATATCTACCAGACAGCCTTAGGATGAACTCACGTATTCGCGAAGGCGGAATACTGAGATATGATATTTGTGTGTGATCGAGTATCTCGTTCTAAACATAGCACATGTCATAAGCAGCCCTGTCGGCTGTCGTATCATGTATAAATCAATAGGCCGGGGCTCCAACGTCATGTCGCGCTATCACGCCTTTGTAATATATTGGACAATCTGTGCGTGATAAACTATTAATCATTATCCTGCCTTGTTGCCATTGTGATTAATAATGTGGAAGGATTGTTTAGTTGGGCTGTTCGCGGAATCATGGCCTCATTCATATGTGTTTGAACTTTGAACTGATAGGTTTTCAAATGAGCTGGGTATATAATTTCGGGTTGGGATCACCCATTTAATTATGCACACCTAGCAAACAAGGAATAGTTCCTGCTAGGGCGGCACGATTATTCAGAAGAGTCAACGCGATTCTGAAACGACTTAGCTTCAGCCTTATAATTTTCCCACTGCTAGGACTCAGGCCTACTCACAAGGAGAGGGAATGGGCCTTAATCTACCACGCGGGCCCAGTACGGTTTGGTGGATGTCATATCGCTTCTAATTTTTGGTTTTAGGACCTGCCGGTTTACTCACGATGTTTTGCTTCACCGTTCAAGAGCAGTGGTGATGAAATAAATTACACAAAGTAATGCGGCTGGCTGGGTTTGAACCCGTGACCTACTCGTAAGTCGAGGCTTTACCACTCGGCCACCACTGCTCTTAAAACCTTCTCCGAAACGGTTAAGGTGGGTTTTCACACTCCACCTAAAGGAGGGACAAGTTATTTAATGGATTGCCATCTCCAAACAACGCATCTTCATCTCCATAGCCTTTCCCCAACTAGTTTTGAATTGGCTTCCAGTCTAGCCGGATATTGTTGAATAGATAGACTGTTGGTTAGACTTTCTGGTATCTGACTACCTGTAATGACTGTAAGATCTACGAATGACAACCGGGACCAACGGCTTTACGTGGTTTCCGAGGCCCGAAGTGTAAGTAATGTCCTAGATAAACTTTGAAACGCACATATGAATTGAAAAATTCACTTTGGTGCTTACCGCCAACCTCATGCTTGAGAGGCGGGAGCTTAAACCACTGGTCAATCACAACACCCTCAAACAAAACAAGTTTTCAAAAGGGTTTAACAGAAACACTAATAGTCTCAAAGACGGATTGTAAGTATAATATCGACATATTACATGTCAATTTATCTGAATGCTTTCATAAATTGCCACCATAACGTGTCTTGATCCATATGATGTATACGTGTCGTAAGCGACATGGGAACATGAAATACGACGTCATATACAAAAGCCTTATGTACTTTATTCCATTGACATAACAATGAAGGAGACAGGTGTTGATAAGGAACAAGATGTTTTATACTTTAAGCTACATTTTCTTCAGCTGTAAAGAAATCAAAGAATTCATTTTATCAAAACTTTAACTCAACAAAAGCCCTGCTTAAATTCCCATACATTCCGGACCGTACCGTAAAAAATAAAAGATCTCCGGGACTATAATAGTTCGGGAGTCGGCCGTCCCAATGAAACGAGGTCAGCGGCTGAGGAGCTCACGAATCCAATAATAAATTCTTATTATACACCTCTTGTGTGGAGCAAGGTGCGTGAAAAAGGACGGCCGTCGAATACCTGACATAGAAACGATTTGTCTCATTGAAGATGGATTATTTCGTGCTCTGAGCTTTTTCTATTTTATTGAATTTTGTTGAAAGGCGATGAATCTGGCGCAAGATTAAATTAAGTAAGCGTGTAGTAAGTACACTAAGTAGCCCTTA